>CM057454.1:113032500-114232500 GCA_016271365.2 Neoceratodus forsteri
TGGTTTAGGAGTTTGGCAAGCGGAGTTGCTATAGCGGGGGCGGAGGGTATAGAAGTTTAGGTGTAATCCATCCGGGATGCCTTTGGAAGGGTTGGAGAGAAAGTAATGCATCTAGGGCCTCAGTTGCAGAGATGTCTCTGAAGAAAAAGGGGCGAGGCCTAGTCTGGGTCTTTAGGTCTGTAGGTGGTGCGAGAGGTGTAGTGTTGGGCAGGGAAGAGAGGAGGGTGGCAGCACAAGTGGAGAAGTACACATTGAACTCAGTGGCGACTGCTGTGGGCTCTGATAGGAGAGATTTATTAACATTTAGCATTGCAGTGGGATTGGCAGCCGGTGTGGTGAAAAGGGAGTGAATGACCTTCCAAAATTTTGAGGGTTTATTTAGGTTTGACTGGAAGGAGCTGCTGAAGTACTCTGCTTTTACAAGATGAGTGGCTCTGGTGCACTTGTTACGGAGCATGCGGTATGTGGAGAGGTGTCGTGGGAGGCGTGAGAATTTATGCGTTTTCCAGGCTTTGTCCCGTGTGATTTGACATGCTATCAGTTCTTGGGCAATCCAAGGTAGGTGGTTTCCTCGTACTCTTGTACGATGCAGTGGGGCGTGTGTGTTCCAGATGCTGGGGAATGTGTTTTCAAAGTGTAGGAAGGCATCATCAATGGAGATCGTAGGAGGGGCAAGGGCCCAGTTTGCTAGTGCAAGGTCATCCAATACAGGGGCTAGATTGAGAGATTTATAGGAGAGTTGGACTACAAATTTAATGAGGGATTTTGGGCAGTGGATTTTATGCACCAAGAAGGTTACGTGGTGGTCGCTGAGGGAGTCAGAAAGAATACTGGCTTGTTTATTTATTTATTTATTTAGTTAGTTAAACATCAGTTTAGAAACCTTTGAGCCAGAGGCTGATTTACAAAGGTACCTCGACACAAAGAGGACATCAGAACAGTAGTACAAGGGACACAGTACTTACAAACAAAAAAGTTACAGTTCAATTACAATAGAATACAATCTCCAACGAAGCAAAAGATAACAAAAGGTGCAAAACTTACGGTCGGGGTAGAGCTGGTGGGGTAGAAGGAGGAGATAGGGAGGAGGAATTAATAGGAAAGGAAGGGGGGAGCTCAGTGAGCATTGTCAAACAGAGTATATATATTTTTTTTTTTTTTTTTAACACTAGGCTAGCGGCAGTTGCATTTATAGAGCTACAGGAAGTTTCTGAGCCTGGGCTTAAAGCAAGCTAAGGTTAGTGAGTTTGAGACACTGGCCAGGAGTTATACCAGTGGGCATGCATTGGGGGAATGCCCTCTGACCTTAGGAGGTCCTGGCTTTCCGAATAACTAGGTAGTTTTGGACGCTGCGCGTGATCAGGGCCAGTGCAGCACGGCGAATGGAGTTGGATAGGCTTGGGGATACAGGGTCACTTAGGGCTTTAAGGTGAGTTGGCATGTCTGATACATGAGTCGCTCTTCCAGGTTGAGTAGGGTAGCCAGGGTGTACAGCTCACATGTGTGAGTGAGTCTGGGAGCACCAGTGATAAGTCTGCAGGCCTTATTAACTGTGAGGCGAACCTTGTTGAGGGCAGTCTGATCTGCTGAGCCATAGACCGGATGGCCATAGTCAATGAGAGACATGACAGAGGAGGTGACAGCCAGGCGGAGGGCATCAGGAGGAGCATTTCTTGTGCTGGTAAAGAATGCCTAGCCGTGAGTTGGCGACAGAATTTAGGGCAGATATATGTCCATGGAATGAAAGTGCAGGGTCAAAGGTTATACCAAGATATTTATAGGACTGCACCTGGTCAATGACGAGATTGGGTGTGGAGTGACAGCTAAGAGAAACTTGCTGTACTTATTCTGGGGTGGGAGAAGAGCATCGCTTTTGTTTTCTTAAGGTTGATAAGTCGGTGCTCAGTGAACCAGGTAGCTGCAGAGTCAAAGACTAGTTGGAGGGAGTTCTAGCAGCATGGGGTCATTGTGGGAGGCAACAGAACAGCATCATCAGCATAGAGAAGCATCTTACCCATACAACTGCTGGGTAGGAGTTGAGAAAGAGTGAGAATAGTAGAGGTCCAAGAATGAGCCTCGCGGCACCCAGAGCGAATGAGGCATGTTTCAGAGAGAGTACCGTTGACTTTCACACATTGGGAGCGGGCAGAGAGATAGCTGGTGCACCAGGAAACAGGTCCTGAGGCAAAGCCTATTAGGTTGAGGGTGGAGAGCAAAAGAGGATGCGAAACGGTATCGAATGCTTTAGACAGGTCAATGAATATAGCACCAGCCAGGGCACCAGAGTCCAAGGAGGCATGGAGGAAGTTGGAAAATTCCAGGAGTTTGACCTGGTGGGGGTGTGTGGTAAGGACCCAGTCGATGAGCAAGTGGTTACCAAATTTTAGGTTAAGCTGGGTGGGCTCAGTAATGATTTGAGAGAGGTTTAGGGTGGAAATTTCAGTCCTGGTTTTGTTGAGGGCAGAAGTGAGCCAATTGTGGTTAAGATCACCCATAATGCAGCGTTCCCATCGTGGTTAGGCAGGAGATTTGCTTGAGGAGGTCGGTGACAGCAGAAGCTGGTGTACCAGGTCAGCAGTATATCCCAGCAATGTAGATTGGTAGTGAAAAGGGAAGGACAAGCTGACTTAGTATTACTTCAAGAACTTTTGGTTCGGACTTGGTCAGGACCACTGAATAGTGCAAGTCCAAGTTTACATAGATGGCTATTCCGCCGCATTTAGAGGCTCTGTCCTGGCAGGCCATAGTGTAGCCTGGGATAGCGACAGAGGAGTCGATGTTTTTGTTGAGCCAGGTTTCGTACAGGGTGAGGATATCTGGAGCGTAGTGTATGGCAAGAACCTGAAGGGAGTCAAGCTTGTGGACAAGGCTTCTTATATTTAGGTGCAAAAGGCGCAGGCCACATGGGAGAAGGTCCCCAGAGTGAGATGAAGAAGAAGAGGCCGATGTTGGAGAGGGGCATGGGGGGTAGTATTGGGGCCGGGGTTAGGGTGGATGTCACCTGCTGCAAGGAGCAGGAGAATGAGAGTTAGATAGTGAGCGAATAGCTGTATATGACTGACTACGAGTGGTCGTCTCTTAGATTGATGGCGTGTATGAGCTGGGCATAGGGGAATAAGTTGAAAAATGACCCAGGGGAGTGATGGGTTGAAAAGAAATGGGCTGGGACATATGGCAGAGTGTGTCCATGCTTGGGTGAAAGGGGAGGTGGACACTGGGCTGGAGGGGTGGGAGAGCTCAATGAGGTTTGGCAGGATGGCATGGGAGAGGTGGGTGGCATGTTAGAAAGGAAGTGAGGGAGAAAAGAATAGGGATGAGCAGGGTCAGGTGGCCTGATAGAAGGATCATGGCGCGAATCAGGTGCTAGGGGGATCCTACTGCTGTGGTTACTTAGTGGGGAAGGTAGGTGCTGTAGTTACTTAGTGGAAAAGGTGGAGGGTTGAGATGCGGGGGCAGGGAAATGATAGGGACCTGTAAGGAATAGGAACCAATGGGGGAGCAGAGGGAATTAGGGTTTTAGGTGGCCAATGAGGGAGCGAGCAGTGCTGCTGGACTTATTAGCCAATGAGGGAGCGAGTGCTGCTAGGCTTACTAACCAATGATGGAGCGAGAGGGAATGTGGGCGGGCAATAGGTGTATTTAATCAGTGGAGGGGGTGGGAGGGCCGAAAATCCTTCTATGAAACAGCTGAATTTTGCTTAGTTGCAGCTAAATCTATTTGTAAAACGTGCCAGGCGGCAAAAGCAGGGGAAAAAGTCCTGGCCAATCGGAGCAGGTTTGCTGGAAGCGCCCATGTTACGACTGGCTGAGCCGTCACCATACCTTCCAAGGAGCTGCAGGCGGGCGTCCTGGTCTTGGTTGGCTGGGTGTTGTCCGGCCGTGGGGGGAGATGAAGCAGCCCTGTTCAACGGGCAGGCAGTATCTATTGGAGATGGTGATCTGAGATGTTAAGAGCCTTTCTATTTTTTATGTATGTATATGTATGTGTATATATATTTATTTATTTTTTTAAACCAATGGTATACTAGTTATTGCATCCCTCGCCCCCTGTACGCATAGTTTTTTTTTTTCCATTTGTAAGGTATGTGTACTTGACATGCCTGGAACTTCATTTTCCACAACCTGTTCCTCGCTCATTCTTTTTTTTGGTCCATTTTGTTGTAGCATTACTTCATTCAACATAATAAGGGATGTAGAGGAAACTAAGTGTTGATCACCACACTCCTGCTCTATATTCATTATTTCTTTCAAGTTTGAAAGTTGCATCGTCACATTCTGGAACGGATATTGGACTGTGTCAAACTGTAAGCGTTTCCCACATTCAAACAACTGATCAGCAAGATTGGTTGTGATTGCATACATACATACAGCATTTATGGCATCTGACCAACAGACCATTCTCACAGAGTTTATTCAAGGTATTTTGTGGCTCTTCCATTTTACTCCTTTGTATACTTCTTGAAAGTCTTTAATAGATTTCAGTAAACCAGCTGTATCATCTGATTATTTGCCTCTATGACCTACACCTTGTGTCAGGATCTCCCCACTTTGATTTTTTACTAACTGATGCAAAGGCCTGCTAAATCTAGGTTATATACCCTTATGTGGTTTAACAGGACGTCGTATTTCTCTATCCAGCCCTCTGTTATGGTGAGGAATTGAGTAAACTTATGAATTACAAGCTACTTACTATGATCAGAGCGTAGTCTCCTTATCCCATTATCCCACACTATCTCTGTGCACACCCCACATGTGCTCACCCTGCTTGCAGAGGGCAGCTAATTTATACGCCGGAGACCTGGAAGTAGCCTCGGGACACGTGGGAGGTTCCCGGTGCCAAATGGTTTTAATTTGTACTTTAAAAATAGTCCTAATGGATTAAAACGCTCTCTGTCTGCCTTCTCTCACACAAATAAAGACTGTCGCCAATAGTCTCATTCACAGAAGGAGCCCAGACTCATTTGTCCTGCTCGTACCCGCGATATCAGCTGATAAAAGACTACAGTCCCCAAGAGTCCTCCAGTGAAAGCACTCATCCCTGACAATAAAGTGCATTCACTAATTCAGTGCATACAATTTATGTAACGTTGCCTAGTCTATCTCACTGCACTACTGCAGTCACACAGCAGCAGGACAGTGTTTACAAAGTTCTAAATGATTGTGACACATACATACATACATACATACAATGAGGAATCACTAATTTTTTTTTTATTGTTATTTTATTTTATTTTAGTTTTTGTTGACCGGGTAAGTGCACTAGACAAATCCTGCCTATTTTCAGGCATGACCCGGGGGAGGGGGATACAGATGAATGCTAATGACCTTGAACAGATTAAGGTTGGTGGTATTTTTAGTGAATGAGGGAAATTTGGCCAGGGCACCGAGGAAATTCCCTACTCTTTCGATAAGTGCCATGGGATCTTTAACATCCACCTGAACTACAACCAATCCAGGCAGATGGGACCTCGGTTTAACGTCTCATCCTAAAGACGGCACCTCAGAAGTGCAGCACCCCTCTCATGCTGCACTACAGTGTCAGTACTGGGATATTAACCCAAGTGCCAGACGTGGGAACTGAACCCACAGCCCTCTGATCTCCCAGCCTCAGAGGCGAGTGTGCTACCTACTGAGCCACTGACTATGTAAGTATAGTGTACTCCTTGTGTAATTACAGTTTATAAAATGGCAAGAAAAAATCTAGATATGTCACTGGCTCAGAGACATCACCTGACTGTGTATTAAATATAGAATAATGGCTGGGTAGGGGGTCATAAACGAGAATTTTACACACACCTGAGGAGTGGGATACTGCATAAACCCCGAGAATGAAGCTCAAGGAGTTTATAACGACATCCCACACCCAGAGTGTGCGTATTAAATTTGAGTTTTACAAACCTACCCAGCCTTTATTTTCTATAAATTGCCAGGGAGCATTTTTTTGCCACAGCAATTGTAGAAAATAAAGCTATATCTCTGCTCAGCTGTGGTCGTGTCAGAATGAAGCGTGGTTGAAAGTGGCTGAAAACTTTCCCTCCCTCCTATTTTCAGCTCCAGTTATTTAGCAGAGGCACTCCATAAAGATCCAGTTACTACTACTTACTTTTTTTTTTTTTTTTTTTTTTAAATTTAACTTACGTGAGAGTGCCAGTTGCGGTGAACTGTCCAGCGGAAATTCATTTGCTGGTGGCGAAGAAAAAGAGCAGACGGAGGTTTTATGACAAGCAGAGCATGGAAAACCCACTGTGTGTTCGCCATTATAAACCAGCGAAGTATAACTGGTTTCCCTATGGGAGAAAAACGCCCCAGTTATTTATTTTTGTACTCTATTTTGCTTCCTCGCCAGATGGCCCACGTTCAGGAGGCACCCAGCCCAGTTTCCCCCCCCCGACCAGGACTCACTGTCAGCCTTTCTGCCCCCAGGGCTTGCCACAGCCAACCCCCGCCATACACAGAATCCGGTCTGGGCTGGTGAACCTGGCTGGTCGGGGTGCCCACCTTCATCCAACTGCCGGCATTTTTTTTCTCCACGTTCCTTTTCCCTGCATAGGGGGGCATGCAAGGATGCCAGTGGCTGTGCTGTTCACGCTCCTGTACATGGCATGCCAGGCATCTGCCCTACCTCTGCCCATTCATCATGCAGCATCAGTGTGCCAGCCCCTAGCCTCCACAGTGGCCAGGCTAACACCAACCACTGCCCCCCCTTCCCCAGAGAGATGTCCTGGGTCTCTCGATCTTCCTCCTCCCTGGCTGACCCCCGGCAACTTGCTTGCACTGCGAACATGGCTTGCCGGCATGGCAAGAGGCAAGGCACTGATGCCTTAGCCCTCCACACCACTGGGTCGGCTTCACTCCACAGTTATTATCTCTACAAATGCACAGTTGGGAGCCGAATTTCTTTTTGCTCCCAAAACAAAAATAGCCATTTTATAAGTGTAATAAGCCCCTCCAGGGTGTGCATCATAGGATTTTGATGCACTTCCCAGGGGCATTAAGACACTCGGTCTTCGGCCCCGTATCCAACTACATCCCTGGGGCATGCATTAAAATCCTATAATGCACACCATGGAGGGGCTTATTACTTAAGTACATAGTACTGTCCAGCTACAACTGAAGCATCACTATATTCAAACTGCAGTAAACTTGCTGAAATGGAAACAGCTGTAAAGGGTGTATCCAGACTTTTTCCACTTACCTAGCCACCTTTATATAGATCATACTCTAATCAGTTGGACAGCATAGCAATACTGCAGTTTGCGAAAACAAAACTTAATTATTGTACACATAATTAGTCATAAAAAAGCAGAACAATTTTGAGTTGCCCAGCAATGCCCAAGTTGTAACCTCTGCTCGAGGTTCCGTCTGTAATCAACACTGTTTAGGTCACTTACATCTGCCCACATCTTCCAGGCTTCCTTGGCTTTCCTCACCGTTTCTTCATAGTCCTCCAAGCTAGCCTGAAACACAGCAATACAGAGCGTTAACTGCCAGTGACAGGAAGCCAGCATTTACTGATTTGAGCCACAAACCATTTCTATTTGTTATTTACTTTCTGCTGCCGGGTTAATTATTTTACACCAGGTTCCATACTTGCGTTGTTTTCTCGTTTGTTTTTTCCTCAAATTCTTCTGTTATTTGTCCACATATATAGAACATAAGGGCAACCATACGCAACAAGCCTGCGTTTCCATCAAGGGGTTGTGATGACACTGCTCGAGGTCCTTGATATCATCACAGATTTCTAGATAGGAACTTAGTGAAGTTGCAGGGTATTAAATAAACCAAAATGACTGATTAGCACTTTCATGGGCAAAACTACTAATCAACTGTAAATATGCACAGCAAATGGCACAGACTGATTAGCAAAGTGAAAAAGGATTTCTTTTTATTTTATTTTTTTGTTTTTTTTATAATTCTTTCGTAACCAGGTAAGGCCCACTAGGCACAAGTGCCTTTTTTCAGGGGCGAACTGGTAGCACCGGGGAGGTTAAGTGACTTGCTCAGAGTCACACAGTATGCAAGCAGAGATGTAGGAATCAAATCCAGATCTGCTGGATGTACCAAGCTCATTTGCAGTTCATTACTCTAACATCTAGGCTATACTGCCCCAATGTGTAATGTGTAAGCCCAAATAAATAATATTTTAAAAAGTTTAGCAGTCTACTGCTATGCAATTTAGATAAATGGTTACCATTACTCTCCAATACGTGTAGCATTTTGCTATGCTAAACCAGCTATTTAATACATTAAGTTGGTATGGTTGACTATATATTATATGGTCCTTCATACACTATCCTCAGTTACTCACTCTGCTGCCCGACGGGTAAATGTGTTGCATGAGAACTTGCACAGTCCCCAGTGTAGCTCTGCATGGCCATCTGACTGCTGCACATGTTTGGCTTCGTGACATAGCTACTGTGGTGCAACACGAGGTTTTGAGCACATGGATCTTACACAGAACATCCCCCGACTGTATACTTTTATTTATTTTTTTTGTTAAGTTGATGCCAGAGCTGCCCTTAGGACAATGCAACTTGTGCAGTCAAATAAGTCTCCATAACAAAGATGCCCCCATGAAGCAGCAGATTCCCAGTTCACCTTAGTTCTTCCCAATTTTCAGGGTCTCTATTCAACTTTGAAAAGAATGTATTACTCATCCTGTGAATTAGTCATCAACAATTACATCATAATTTACGAGGTCTGCAAAAACTATTTTTTATTAAACTAAACAGGGACACATGACAAAGCAACTGCATGGATATCAAACACTCAGAGGCCCCCAGTTACAGTAGGTAGTATGGGACCTTTGGAAAGCTAAGACCAGTGTTGGTCTATGCAGTATATATTTCACGGTGTTTGGAAAACCACTTAACTGCACAGACTTCATAAATTTGTGACATCACAATCTATTGCAGTGGAATGAATTATGATGTCCTAAACTAGCACAGTTGCTTAAAAAGGAAGCTTATGTCACAGGTCTAAGAATTACCGATTTAGAAAAATCAAATGAAACATTTCTTTGCACCTTACAGTTTTGTTACATTTCTACTCATTATCTGGCTGATTCTGCCACCCAAACCGGACCTTCATACTCCAGAACAATTAATCCCAGAGTGCCCCACAGCCGAGTCCTTGATGACTTTGTGAAGAAATTGGCTGCTAGTGTCATGTATGGCTTCATATTTAACAGTAACTACAATGTACCTCTTGCAGCACTGGACAAGTCGGATATTGAGTCCTCTCACTGATCCCTCAGGAGGGAGATCAATCCCAGCAGTTTCAGCAGCATAGAAACTGACAGCAGATAAGGACTGCTTGGCCTACCTAGTCTGCCCATTTTCCCTACCTACTGTAACACTGCAGACCCTACTTGATCTCCACCCCCCAACACTAAGGTTCCCCTATACCTATCCCAGGCCTTCTTGAATCCCTCTACGTTTTTTGCAGCAATAGGTACATTGCAATTACTGTTACATTACAGTAGCGCAGTATGGTAACCGCACTATACCTGTTACAAATGTTGTTCTCTGTTAAACCTCGATTTTTGCACCTTAATACCATGGCCATCCTTGGGACAGAATAGCCTGAAATTTATCATGTGGGTTCTCAGGCCCAGGATCTCTGATCTGGAAAACTGTGTAAGTTCAGTGGTTTAAAATATATCTAGAAGGTTAAAAACAAACAAACATCATTTAATATCTTTTGCTCACCGACAGAACAAGAAAAATGGCTGCGTTCACACCTGAAATTTAATAGGTTAGTTACCGTTTGGCCCAAGGATGGTTCTTTGCTATGCCATGTAGCGGACAACTTCGTAGATTTTACATTATTGATAAAAACTGTTTTACGCTGTCTGAGCATGCGCAGATAAGACTCTGTTTTCATGAGTCATAGCAGTCATAAGTGGGTAAAAGGAGGTAAAACTTTGCACATCAGTGGTATGGGTGACCGCACGCCAGCTAACTCCACCCCAAGGTGATGTGGTGTGCATCACTTGGAGGAAGAAAGGTGCCCTGAAAGGCAGAAATGAGCAGCCAGCTCAGCATGCCAGGTGACACCCACCCCACTTCCCCAGGCCACTCAACAACCTAGCGCACAAATGCTGCTCCCTCAAGTCAGTGTTATTTAGCTGACCTAAGGCACTTCCTACCTTATCCTGGCCTGTCTACAGGACAGGGGACCCCCCAGCACAGCTAAGACAGACCCCCCTCAGGTTTCCGGGCTTGTTGTCTGAAACGTGTGTGGTCAACAAAGTGGGGCATTAAGTTGATTTTTCAAGTGTGTTTTTTTTTTTCTGGGGAAAAATTAAATTGTTTTCCAATTATTACTCAAACTAGATTATTCAGTGTCACAAAACTGGGCCCGTTTTCATGGCCTGTAAACTGTGTTTGTGAATAGTAAACCCATTTTCATAGCTGCTAATCAGAAAAGCAGATACAATAAAAAAAACTTTGCGCCTGGACAAAAAAAAAACTTGAGCGCTCGTCTAATATTTGAACAGTGACTGGCGTGTGCAGGGTTGATTCCTCTTTTTTTTTTGTTTGTTTAGAACATAGTTTTAAATTATGAAATTAGCTGCTCAGTGTCACAGAAATGGGCTGTTTTCATGACTCATAAACCTGTTTCCAGATACAACTCCTGATTTCATGACAGCGAGTCTCAAAAGGAGAAAAAATACTGAGCAAGCTACAGGTCTGGGGAAGCATGAGATAATGCAGCTGCTTTATGAATAAGTAACCTGCAGAGTCACTAATGAAATCCGCTACAGGTCTGCCACAATGTGAGTGTGATGATGCAGCCATACCAAACACATGTTATAAGTTGTGGAATGTGCCAAACAAGGCAACTGCACTGCGTATGGCTCAACATAGCTGCTGTAGCCGAGACAGAGGGCAGCCATCAGCTTCCTTAAAGCAAGGAGGTGATTTAATAGAGTACACTGAATTGAATTCTTAATTTTGAGGCCTCTGTAAGTAAGTAGAAGTCAGTGTTTTGGTCCTCGGTTTTTGGGGCTGACTTTACTTTACTGTAACTTTTTTTTTTTTTTAATACCAGGGAGGAAATCTAGCTGGGAGAATATTTGCAGTCATTTGTAACTAGACCTGTTACTTAAACTCTGTGAAACAGGTGTCTGCAATGAAGGAAGGCACTCACCGGGACGGTGGGTCAGAGTTGTAGTTGATTGTTTCTGGAGGGCACAAGCTTACTCCCACCCACCCCAAGCACATATCAGGGGTTCTGACATCGCTTCCCCAAAAGTGCAAAGGTCATACACCTGTTCATATCCTTAGCAGCACAGCACACTGAATTGTGGGGGGAAGACACCCTCACACCCCTGCAGAAACTAAAAAAAAAAAAAAAAAAAATCTTAAACAGGAAGACAGACGTGGGGAGTGGTGCAATGCAGCTTCTCTGGAGCGGCAGTCTTTCGGGAGACGTCCTAGAGGCTGCACTGCTGCCCTATTTGCAGGCACCTCTCTGGTCTGAAGGAGGAGGTTGCCAGTCTCCATGCTGACCTGGTGAGGATTTGGGAAACCTCATCCCCCATCCAGGGACCAACCAGGCATCCACCACTGCCTCAGAGGTTGCCAGGAAAAAGGAGTGGTTGGATCACAGTGCGCTCAGGGATGGTTAGGGTGGTGGAACAGAGGTGCATCCCTCCAGCTGTGCCTCTCCACAATTCATTCACCATTCTGGCAGAGCGTGGTTCCTCTATGGAGGCACCCGCAGTGGAGACCAAGGAGGATGCTGGGAACTTCCACAAAGAAGACCCACAGGAGGGTGGCACAGGACCCCACAGGGGAAGGAAACAACTCCTGGTGGGGGACTCGATCATTAGGGGGTTAGAACTGGGGAAGGGAGGGGGGAGAGAGAGGCAAGGTACCTGCCCGGAGCTATGGCTTGGAGGGACAGGAAGTGAATCCCCAGGATCGTAGGAGCAGCTGCATGTGGGAGGGGCGGGATGTCACTGTCCACCTAGGGATAAATGACTTGGCTGGGAATTGGATCAGAGCAGTGCAGCAGGAGTTTGTGGAGTTGAGGCGGGGACTTGTACAAGTAGCATGCATGGTAACTTTCTCGGAAATGATGCCTGTCTATGGCGTGGGTGAGGCAAGGGTACTCCACACGCTGGGATTCAATGAATGGTTGAAAAACTGGTGCGGGTCTCCGGGATTTGGCTTCATTGGGAATTGGGGGTCCACCTGGAGGGATATAGGCCTATACTTGCATGATGGTCTGCATCTGTCCGAGAGGGGAACCAGAATCCAAGGTGATGAGTTTAAATGCTTCATTGGCAAGCATTTAAACTAGCCAAGGGGGGTGGCACTGAAGAGAAGCAGGGAAATCCCAGTCCCACTTCCCCCCCCACACACACACACAAAACAGGGTAGTTAGTGAAGTAGACACTAAGGTAGAGAAGTCGATAGGTAGCAGGACGGGGTAAATCCAGAAAAAGGCAGTAAGGACAGAGATGGGCCTAAAAGGGGTTAAGGCCATCACAAAATGGAGGGCGATAAGTACCAATGCCCATAGTCTGTATAACGAGCTCCCTGAACTAGTGGTCTTGATGGAAGAGGGATGCCTGGATATCGTGGCAGTCACAGAAACATGGCACACAAAGAACCATGACTGGGATGTCAACATAACAGGGTACACAATCTACAGAAGGGACAGGGAGGGTTAAAGAGGAGTAGGAGTAGCTCTCTACATAAGGGAAGGAATCAAAGTAACAGAACTAAAGGGTAAACAGGGAGGGTAGGGGAGGAGGCACTGTGAGTCACCCTGGAGGCAGGAAATGGCACCACAATCCACTCAAGGGTTGTTTACAGACCCTTGTCTCAGAGGGAGGCAATGGACAAGGAAATGATAGAAGGAATCCTTAGAATGGCAGAAAAAGGAGAGATATTGTTGATGGTGGATCTGAATATGCCAGATGTTAACTGGAGCACCTCTACTGCAGCCACATCCAAGAGCAGAGCCATTCTCTATGGCCTAAAGGGAGCATGCCTTAGACAGCTAGTGTTGGAACCCATTCAGGAGGGAGCAATCTTAGACCTAGTACTATCAAATGGGGAGAGAGAGAATATCTCAGATTTAGAAGTGGGTAGCCATCTGGGAACAAGCAACCACCAAACAGTGTGGTTCACAATAAAACACAGCTGTAGAGTCAAGGGATACAAAAGCAAGGATGTTGGACTTTAGGAGGGCTGACTGATAAAATGGGAGAGTGCCTCAGAAAAGCACTAGGAAACTGCCAAGGAGGAGGGGTGGAAGAACAATGGGGAAAAATCAAAACTGACATCAGAGGCAACAAGCCTTTGTGTAAAGCAAATCAACAAAACAAAAAGATGGAAAAAACACTATGGTTCTCGAAAGAGGTGGCAGGGAAGGTTAAGGAGAAAAGGATAGCATTCAGGAAATAAGGCAACACAGAAGGTGCAGGGCAGAAAACTATATCAGTTAAAACAGAAGGAAGCAGGGAAGGCAATCAGAATTGCAAAAGCCCAAACTGAGGAAAAGATAGCCAACTCTGTTAAGAAGGGGGATAAAACCTTCTATAGGTACATTAGGGAGCGAAGAAAGACCAAGGGAAGGATACTGAGACTTAATAAAAGGGGAGGGAATGTGGGCAGAGGGTGACGGTAAAAAGCAGGATACTGAACTAATACTTCTGCTCAGTATTCACAAAACAAGAGGGGAGGTACCTAAACCAAACAACAGAAACACTTTGATTGGGGGTCGATACCAGTCCATCCACAGAAGAAAGGGTTCTGAAAGAGCTCTTAAAACTGAAGGTGAACAAGGCAATGGGGCCTGATGGGATTTGCCCCAGAATTCTAAGAGTTCAGGGAATGGAACTCACTCCGAAGAAAAGGGGTTACTAGTGGAGTACCTCAGGGTTCAGTACTGGGTCCAGTCCTCTTTAATGTCTTTAAAGGCGACATTGCAGAGGGTCTGGAAGGAAAGGTATGCCTCTTTGCAGATGACACAAAGATCTGTAACAGAGTTGATACACAAGGGAGGGGGTGGAAAGGATGAGAAGGGACTTGGCAAGGTTGGAAGAATGGTCAGACATATGGCAACTTAGATTCAATGCAAAGAAGCGCAAAGTAATACACCTGGGAAACAAAAACCCAGGAGAAGAATGCACAATGGCAGGGGAGGTACTAACAACAACAATAATGGGAAGGGACCTGGGTGTAGTCATGTCAGATGACCTAAAGGTGGGCAAGCAATGTGAGATGTCACTAAGGAGAGCCAGGGGGATACTGGGATGCACAGGGAGAGGCATCACAAGTAGAAAAAGGGAATTGGTTATCCCTCTGTACAGACAGTTGGAGAGACCCCATCTGAAGTACTGCGTGCAGTTCTGGAGACCCCATCTCCGCAAGGACATAGACAGGATGGAGGCAGTCCAAAGGAAGGCGACTAAAATGGCACAGGGTCTGCATCAGAAACCATAAGAAGAGAGACAGACAGCTTAATATGTATACCCTTGATGAAAGGAGGGACGGGGGGTGGGGGAACATGATAGAAACTTTCAAGTACCTCAAGGGAATCAACAAAGTCCAGGAGGGTAGCATCTTTCAGAAAAAGATGTGCAAGAACAAGGAGGCACAATTTAAAAATAGAGGGGGCGACGGCTCAGGGGCAATGTGAGGAAATGTTTTTTCACAGAGAGAGTGGTGGACGCATGGAACCGCCTTCCTGGGGAGGTTGTGGGGTCTAAAACAGTGGGGGGAATTCAAACATGCATGGGACAGACATAAGGCAATTATAGTGGGGGACAGGAGGAAGTAGGCTGTTGGTTAAGTAGAATCTGCAGCTTATCCAATAGGAAGGGAAATGGGCAGACTGGGTAGGCCAAGCAGTCCTCATCTGCCATCAAAGTCTATGTTTCTATGTAGGGAGCTTGTTACCCAGACTATGAGCATTGGTACTCATCGCCCTCCTTAACCTTCCCTGTCACCTCTAAAAAGAACGAAGGGTGAACTAGAGATACCACTGACCACCCTCTAACAAATCATGGGAGGATGGGGTGGTACCAGAGGATGGCAGATGTAATTCCACTTCGCAAAAGTTGGAGCAAGGCAGATGCAGGAAACTACAGACCTGTTAGTTTGACCTCAGTGGTAGGGAAAATGATGGAATCACTTCTGAAGAAAAGAATTGTTGAGTACCTAGAGGCCAGCGGGGCACTGGATCCAAGGCAGCATGGATGCGCAGCGGGAAGGTCGTGTCAGACGAATCTAATAGATTTCTTTGACTGGGTGACCAAAGTAGTAGACCAGGGAGGGGCTATGGACATGGTCTACCTAGACTTTGGCAAGACACTTGACACAGGCCCACACAAAAGATTAACAAACAAGTTAGCCAGCCTTGCAGTGGGTCCCAAGGTGGTAGCCTGGGTAAAAAACTAGCTGGACATCAGGCCACAGAGGGTAATAGTAATCGGAGTCCACTCTGAAGAAAGGGGGGTTACTAGCAGGGTACTGCAGGGTTCAGTACTGGGACCAGTCCTCTTTAATGTCTTCATAAGCAACATTGCGGAGGGACTGGAAGGAAAAGTATGTCTCTTTGCAGACGGCACAAAGATCTGCAACAGGCTTGATACACAAGGTGGGGTGGAAAGGATGAGAAGGGACTTGGGAAGGTTGGAGGAATGGTTAAATGTATGGCAGCTTAGATTCAATGCAAAGAACCACAAAGTAATGCACGGGGGCCAGGAACGTGTACACAATGGAGAGGAGATACTAAAAACAACAAAATGGAAAGGGACCTGGGGTAGTCATATCAGATGACCTAAAGTTGGGCAAGCAATGTGAGGCGGCAGTAAGGAGGGCTGGGGGGAATACTGGGATGCATAGGGAGGCATCACTCAGTAGAAAACAGGACGTTTCATCCCTCTGTACCGACAGTTGGTGAGACCCCCATCCAGAGTACTGCGTGCAGTTCTAGAGACCCATCTCCGCAAGGACATACCAAGTACCTCAAGGGAATCAACAAAGTCCAAGGGGGTAGCATCTTTCAGAAAAAGATATGTGCAAGAACAAGGGGGCACAATTTGAAGATAGAGGGGGATGGCTCAGAGGCAATGTGAGGAAGTATTTTTTCATAGAGCAGGTTGTGGATGCATGGATCGGCCTTACTGAGGAGGTCGTGGAGTAAAAAAAAAATAGTGGGGGAATTCAAGAATGCATGGGACAGACATAAGGCAATTCTAGTTGGGGGGGTAGAAGGAAGTAGGCTGTTGGTTAACTAGGATCTGCAGCTTATCCATTAGGTAGGAAAATGGGCAGACTGTGTGGGCCAAGCGGTCCTTATCTAGGCATATTCTAGGAAAAACACATTGTAAAAATATGTAAAAGGAAGACCACGTTGAAACTGCTGCTCAGCAGATCTGCACTGTGCAAATTCATTAGAAATAATGGGTAAAAGCACTCCAAAAGCACTCCATAACCATTTCGACTTTGACCAGACCTTCTTGTTGTTGTTGTTAGTACCTCCCCCCCCCCCAATCATTGCGTACTGTTCCACTGGGCTTTTGTTTCCCAGGTGCATTACTTTGCACTTCTCTGCATTGAATTTAAGCTGCCATACGTTTGACCATTACTCCAACCTTGCCAAGTCCCTTCTCATCCCTTCCACACACCCCTTGTGTTTCAACCCTGTTGCAGATCTTTGTGTCATCTACAAAGAGGCATATGTTTCCTTCCAGTCCTTCCGTAATGACACTCATAAAAACATACTCACTCAGCCCCAGGCGGTCATTTTGCATAAGGTTAAGCATGGAACATTTCAACTCGTATGCGAGTTCTGGGGCTGAGTGGACCGGTCCCAGTTTTGAACTCAGCGGTACCCCGCTAGTAACCCCCCTTTCTTCAGAGCAGACTGTTTACTATTACCCTCTACGTCCTATTGTCCAGCCAATTGTTTACCCAGGCTACCACCTTGGGACCCACACCCAGGCTGGCTAACTTGTTTATTAATCTTTTGTGTGGGACTGTATCAAATGCCTTGCTAAAGTCTAGGTAGGCCATGTCCACAGCCCCTCCCTGGTCTACCACTTTGGTCACCAAGTCACAGAAATCTATTAGATTTGTCTGACAGGACCTTCCTGCTGTAAATCCATGCTGCCTTGGGTCCTGTGCCCCGCTGACCTCTAGGTACTCAACAGTTCTTTCTTTCAGAAGTGATTCCATCACTTTCCCTAACACTGAGGTCAAACTAACAGGTCTGTAGTTTCCTGCTTCTGCCTTGCTCACTTTTGTGAAGGGAAATCACATCTGCCCTCCTTCAGTCCTCAGGTACCACACCATCCTCCCATGATTTGTTAAAAAGGGTAATCAGTGGTGTCACTAGTTCTCCCCTTAGTTCTTTTAGAATTCTCGGGTGAATCCTGTCAGGTCCCATTGCTCTGTCCACTTTCAGTTGTAGGAGTTCTTTCAGGACCCTTTCTTCTGTGAATGGACTGGTATCGACCCCCCTATCCAGTGTGCTTCCACTGTTTGGTTTAGGTACCTCCCCCTCCTCTTCTTCTGTAAACAATGAACAGAAGTATTCCTTCAGTATCCCTGCTTTTTCACAGTCACCATCTGCCCACCCTCCTCCCCTTTATTAAGCCTCACTATCCCTCCCTTGGTCTTTCTTCGCTCCCTAATGTACACATAAAAAGGTTTTATCCCCCTCTTTAACAGAGTTGGTTCTCTTTTCCTCGGTTTGCACCTTTGCTATTCTGACTGCCTTCCCCGCTTCCTTCTGCTTTAACTGGTATAATTCTCTGTCCTGCGCCTTCTATGTTTCCTTATATTTCCTGAATGCCATCTTTTCCTTCCTAACCTTCCCCGCCACCTCTTTTGAGAATCTTAGTGTTTTTTTTTTCTTTAGTTTGGTTTTATTTGCTTCACACAAAGGCTTGTTGCCTCTGTGATGGCAGTTTCAATTTTTTCCCCATTGTTCCTCCACCCCTCCTTCTTGCCTGTTTGCTAGTGCTTTTCTGAGGCACTCTCCCATTTTGCCAAAAAAGTCAGCCCTCCTAAAGTCCAATGCCCTCGCTTTTATATAGCTAGACTGTACAGCTGTGTTTATTACGAACCACATTGTTTGGTGGTCGTTTGTTCCCAGATGACTACCCATTTCTAAATCAGAGATCCTCTTTCCATCCCCGTTTGAGAGTACCAGGTCTAAGATTGCTCCCTTCCTTCTGCCATTCTAAGGATGCCTTCTATCATTTCCTTGTCCATTTCCTCCACCTGAGATGGGGGTCTATATACACAACCCCTGTGCAGACTGTGGTGCCACTTCCTGTCTCCAGGGTGACCCACAATGCCTCCTCTCCTCCCTGTTTACCCTTTAGTTCTGTTGCTTTGATCCCTTCCCTTGTGTAGAGGGCTCCTCCTCCTCCTCTTTTACTCTCCTGTAGATTGTGTACCCGGTTATGTTGACATCTCAGTAATGGTTCTTTGTGTAACATGTTTCTGTGACTACCACAGTATCCAGGCATCCCTCTTCCATCAAGGTCACTAGTTCAGGTAGCTTGTTACCCAGACTATGGGCATTCATATTCATCACCCTCCATTTTTTAATGGCTTTACCCCCTTTTAGCTCCATCCCTCCCTATCCTTACTGCCTTTTTCTCCATGCACCCCTGCCCTGCTCCCCATCGACTTCTCAACCTTGGTGTTTACCTTGCTAACTACCCTGTTTTGTTTGGGGTGGGGGCGCCTTGGAGTTCTCTGTTCCTTTTCAGTGCCTCCCACTTGGCTAGTTTAAATACTTGCCAATGAAGCATTTAAACCTATACCTAGGATCTTGGTTCCCCTCCTGGACAGATGCAGACCATTGCACCAGTATAGGCCTGCATCCCTCCAGGTGGATCCCAGTCCACAATGAAGCCAAATCTGTGAGCTCTGCAACAGTTTTTCAATTATTCATTGAATCCCATGGTGCAGAGTGCTGTAGCCTCACCCATGCTACAGACAGGCAGCACCTCCGAGAAGGTTACCGTGCAAGCTACTTGTCTAAGGCACCTCCCCAACACCACAAACTCCTCCTGCACTGCTCTGAACCCGTTCCAATCCAGGTCATTTGTCCCTAGGTGGACAATGATGTCCGGCTCCCTCTCCAATGCACCTGCTCCCACGATCCTGAGGATTCACTCCCTGTCCCTCCAAGCAATCATGCCAGGCAGGCATCTTACCTCCCTCTCCCATGTCTACCCTCCTAACAACTGAGTCCCCCCACCAGGTGTTATTTCCTTCCCCTGTGGGGTCCCGTGCCACCCTCCTGTGGGTCTCCTTTGTGGAGGTTCCCAGCGTCCTCCTTGGTCTCTACTGTGGGTGCCTCCATAGAGGAACCACGCTCTGCCAGAACGTCGTGTGGAAAGGTACAACGGGAGCGATGCGTCTCTGTTCCACCAGATGTGATGGCAGAAGAAATCTTGAGACACATGTACATTAAAAGGAGACAGAGCTTGCTTTTTGTAGCTGAAAAGGTGTTTCCAATGCCCTCAGCAAAGCAGGATTTACATAGATTGCTCCTCCATAGACCACCTCATGTATCTGGATCACAAGAGGTACAGTCTTTGTTCACAAACAGGTTAATACAATGGTTATTCTTTTAGAACCATCCTTTACTGACTGACCCTCTAATTACAGACAGGCCGCCAAGTAAGTGAGGCAGGTCCTCCCCAGGGGGTGATCTAGGGGGCTGGAAGGGGGTCCCAGAGGAGGGAGATCTCAGGCAGGGGAGTAGAGGCGATGGTCGAGTGGGCAATTACAAGAGATGCCCTGGTCCACTGGAGTGAATAGAGTCTAAAAGGAAAAGAAAAAAAAAAAAAGAACCACACAGCACCAACACCACTCACCTGCCCCCTGCATCTGCCATCACTTGATCCTGTGGTAGATTCTTCAAGGTGGGGCGCCTCTCCCTCCCCCTTCTCCAAGGGAACCCATATGGTTTGGGTAGCAGGTTTCCCCATGTTGGTCCCAAGAGTATCAGGTTGTTATCCAGACAGGGTCAGGCATTTCTCTCCAGCACAGGCACATTATGGAGGTTTTGTCTACTCATGTTAGTGATCCCTTACCCCTCCCACCACCCCAGTAGTGCCACACAGACCACTCTAGTGAGCCATACACAGCACATAGACCGAAGCACACCCTCGTAAGTGAGCCAGCTCCCCCCACGCAGTACAAGTTGCCATGGTGGCTGGCTGCAGTGCACTCCCCCCCGAACTAGGACACCATGCCAGTGGAAGCTGCCTCGAAGTTCTGACTGCCTGGGTGAAGCCTTTCAAGTTTGCTCCTGAACCTGGGTCTCCTGCAAAGAAACACGTCAGCTACTGGGCGGGCAAAGAATCCCATCTCTGAGAAAAGCTATTAAAATAATATCAGTGCATGACCGGCCGGTGGCACCAAGGGTTAAGGTGCTGGCCGCCACACCTCACGCTACGCCGGCTACCAGTGTTCGTGAATGAGCACGGGACGCTGGGGGTCGGCAGGGGAGGAGAAGGATCGAGCGTCCCAAGGACTGCTCTCCTTCTCTGGGGAGAAGGGATTCCAGTAGTCAGCGATTGCCTGCCCCCTAGCGGAGGCTGGGGAGCAGAGCGCGGACGCTGACAATGAGGGCAGGGATGGGGCAGATGTCTGGAGGAACGCTGGCATCACTGCACACCCCACCCCCAAGGGGGAACAAGAATATGGAACATACGGTTGCGCAGCCTGATGGCCATCCAGGGACGCACTCACTGGGCTGCGAGGGTGTCACCTCCAGCGCACTGGATCCATCCTGGCAGTGAGTAAAAAGGGGGGGCTCACCGCTTCCCCACAAGGGGGGGGGTCAAGCCGTGGGGGTATCGCTGGGGTGAGGGCCTTAATAGGAGCCAGGGTGAGCCAGAATGGTGGCCGGATGTGGGCCAACCATGAGGAGAAGGGAGAAAAAAAAAATAAAAAGGAATATCAGTGCACGAAGGGGTGCCATACTGTGTTTGATGTGATGGCACCCATTCACCTTATGAAGCAAGTCGAGGTGATTTTTAGCATAATAAGGTGATGACAGCTTCAGAAGGGGAAACCCTGCCCCCACTACCCTTTCATAATGAAAGAGCCCCTTCCTCTTGTGTCAGCTCATAATGGCAGAATGAAGACATAGCCAGAAAGGAAAACAGAATTCACTAAATCACAAGGCAAAAAGGGGGCAGGCTTTACTGCTCACTGCCTTTTGCGGGGGGGGGGTAACAAAAGTTACAGACTAAGTACGTAACAGCACCCTGTGGCAACAGAAAACAGCTTCAATGGAATCACCCTCACCACGCCCGAGCAGATGTGAACAGACTGCTAGCGGCCTTGCACCCCTCCCAGGATCATCCACCTAGCACCCGGGACTCCTACGGCATTTCTCCTCCAGCCCAAAGCGCTGCTCCAAATCCGCTTGCCTCAACCCTCTACCCAGCCAACAGCACGCCAAGGACCCTCTAACAGCGCCTCTACCCGAGCTGGCATGAACAGACGGCTGGCGGCCTCGCACCACTCCCAGGATCATCCACCTAGCACCCGGGACTCCTACGGCATTTCTCCTCCGGCCGAAGTGCGACTCCGAATCTGCCCGCCTCGACCCTCTCCCCAGCCCACAACCCGCCAAGGACCCACCAATAGGTACACTCCCCAGGAGCTTCAGTCACATCGAATGCCGCAGCTCTGATTGGACTGCTTTTCCTCTGTAGTCCGCTCATTGGCTGAATGCGGATCCCCTGATCTTTGACTTAAATATTTTAGCAGCAGCCAGGACTCCTCAGCTGCTGCTCTCCCCACTAGTCTGTTGTACCTGAATTTTCTCTCCCACCCACCTCCAGACTTTATTAAATGCTCCTTGCCTAATCTCCCTCCACGCCCCTTCTTCCTCATTGGACTATAACCTCTGACCCCTTCCCACCCTCTAATAAGGTTTTTCCTACTCTTTGTGCTCATCTCTGACCATTATCTCAGCCGCTGCCTTCTGGTTGTTGACACCTTACCAACTTCCACTGCCTATCTCATTCTTTATACTTATTCTCCTCTCTCCTTACACACACTAATTACTAGTATGGGCCTTGTACTCACCAGAAGTGCGAGATGGGTGCTATTGCTCATCTTCCTCACACTTTCTTCTCATCCCTATGACTCGCTTCATACGATACCAGTATCTCCTATAGATGACAACTTACTTAATGCTCTCAGGATCTCTACACTATCCTACACCTACAATTTTACCTTTAGACTCTGGGTCTTGCCTATAAACAATATAGTTGGAGTGTACCAACCCATTGCCCTGACTGGCTGCCCCAACTAGTTCTCCTTCCAGGGATTTTCAGCACCTCACGGATACACACCAGGTGAATCTTCAATAGTGACCCCAAAAAATTTGGCTCTAAACTAAGAGTACCTTTTTAAAATTGCTATGCTTTTATTACTGCTGTCTGGTAATATCCATCCCAACCCTGGTCCCCTCCCTCACCCTGCCACGCCTAGCCCAAAAAACAGCTGAACATTTTGCAATTGCATCTATAAACATTTGCAGCCTCCTTCCAAAGATGGACTCCCTGAATGCTTGGATCCTGCAGCACAACCCAGATGTCCTCTCAATAGCTGAAACCTGGTTAACCCAAAAAATACCTGACTCCTCAATATCCATACCAGGTTACACAGTCTACAAATAGGATCGGCTGTCCAAACGTGGAAGCGACTGTACAGTCTACATCCGGAACACTCTTCAAGGCCAGGTTCTTACACTTCCCTCCACAGGCATGTATATTCAGGCACTAGCACCGAGACTGCTTCTTGGTGCGCAGAACAAAGCCATCACTGTCCTAACAATATACATCCCACCGAAGCTGAAGACGCAAGGGCTTGACTTACTCATGGAGTGCCTAGGGACACTGAATCTAAACAAGGAAACTATACTTCTGGGAGACATTAATGCCAATTGGCTCTCCCAGGATGCAACTCCCTACAGAGACGCAGTCTCAGCTATCCATTTCTCCCAGGCTGTAGAATCTTAAAATGAGGATGAACTACGAGACTGGTACATCCACTCTGCTGGACTGGGTTCTAAAAAATTGCCCCGAACAAATTACTAATGTAACCACCCTTTCTGACTCCTTAAGTGACCATTCACCTGTCCTGTTTCACTGGTCAAACAATTTCTCAAAATCCCCTGCCAGAACAGTCACAAATAGGGTGCTTAAGAATGGGCATCTTGATCGAATGAAAGTCGACTTACGTAAGCAGGATTGGACTACAGTCTTCTCCTCTGGCAATGTGAATACCACGCTTGAACAACTTATCACCATTTTTCAACAGAGTATGCGATAGGTATGCCCCGTTCAAAAAACGGAAAATTAAAGGCTGCTGTAACCCTTGGTTCTCACCTGCACTTCTTGCACAGATGAAGGCTCGTGACCATCTATGGCACGTAGCCCGGGCTACAGGAAACCAGGCTGATATCCAGTCCTACAAGAAAACGCGAAACAACTGTACCAGGGCCATACATTCTGCTAAAAGTCAACACTATAAGGATGCTCTAACCCACACCTGGGGAGATGGCAAACATTTCTGGACGAACCTAAAGGAAATTACTGGAAAAGAACACAAATCCGCCCCCGCCATGCTTAACATCGATGATGTCCACACCCAGGACCTCAATACCATTGCCAATACATTTAACCAAGCGTTCTCAGACCTGAGTGAGCACTCCCCGATTTCTTTAACTCTCCTCCAAAGCATTAACCTACAGGCAGATGGAATTGTCTTCCTCTCATTCTCCCTTCCATTTTAGAGCCCCTTTTGGTGGACGTAGCCAAAAAATACTTCCAAAAGGTATTAGGTAAGGGTAGGTTTAGTGGTGATTCACTGGACCTCAAATTTATCACCCTTACTTTGGATGACGTACTAGCTCCTCTCATGCATATTATTAACACCCCCTTGAGGTATTCTCAATTCCCAGATGTCTGGAAAGCAGTCACAGTAACTCCTGTACTTAAGAGCGAAGATCGAACCGCGCATGGAAACTATCGACCCATCTCCATCCTCCCTCCTCTTTCCAAAGCTCTTGAAAGAACGGTGGCTGATCAGTTAAGAGAGTACCTAAAAAAATTACCAACTACAGTGCACTCAACAGCACGGGTTCCGAAAGGGACACAGCACCACCACTGCCCTCCTTGAGGCTACATTCATAACTCCCTGGATCAAGGCTCCCTTGTTGGTGCAGCTTTCATTGACTTAACGAAAGCGTTCGATACTGTTAATCATGCCCTACGAACTGAACGGTTAGCATGCCTAGGCCTCGCTGCAGACATGATAGCGTGGTTTCAAAGTTACCTCCATGCCCGCTCCCAATGAGTCAAGATTGACACTGTCCTATCTGATAGCAGACCTGTTCTCTCGGGAGTACTGCAAGGCTCTATTTTAGGTCCGCTGCTATTCAGCATATTCCTTAACCAACTCCCCGGCTACTGCCGAGGACACATCCTGCTCTATGCGGACAACGCAGTCCTGTTTACCAGTGACTCTGACCCCAGAATCCTTGAATGCAACCTACAGAGAAACTTTATAGGAAACTGAAAAGTGGTTCAGTGATCACAAGCTCATCATGAACTACAAAAAAAACAAAACGATGATGTTCTCTAGCACCAGAAGCAGGTATACAGTGCCTTCAGAAAGTATTCACCCCCCTTGGATTTTGTCACATTTTGTTGTGTTACTACCAGGATTTTTAATGCACTGAAATGAGTTTTCCCCCCCTTGATTCTTACAGCATACTCAACAATTTAAAGGGGCAAAAACATTTTTATTGTGTAACAAAAAATTATGAAACATTAAAAACTGAAATATCTTGTTTACTTAGGTATTCACCCCTGAGTCAATACTTTGTAGAAACGCCTTTGGCAGAAATTACAGCTTTGAGTCTTCTTGGGTATGTCTGTATCAGCTTTGCACATCTGGATTTGGGGATTTTCGCCCATTCTTCCTTGCAGATTTGCTCAAGCTCTGTCAAGTTGGATGGGGCAGCGTCAGTGAACCGCAATCTAAGTCTTTCCACAGATTCTCAATGGGATTCAAGTCTGGGCTTTGGCGGGCCACTCAAGGACATTCACCTTCTTGTTCTGAAGCCACTCCAGTGTTGCTTTGGCTGTATGCTTGGGGTCATTGTCCTGTTGGAACGTAAATCTTCGCCCCAGTCCAAGGTCTATTGCAGACTGATGCAGGTTCTCCTCAAGGATGTGCCTGTATTTGGCTCCATTCATTGTTCCCTCTATCCTGACAAATGCCCCAGTCCCTGCCGCTGAAAAGCATCCCCATAACATGATGCTGCCACCACCATGATTCATGGTAGGGATGGTGTTACACGGGTGATGAGCTGTGTTCAGTCTGCGCCAGGCATAGCGCTTTGCATTCAGGC
The DNA here is from genome assembly GCA_016271365.2 of Neoceratodus forsteri. Lineage (NCBI taxonomy): Eukaryota > Metazoa > Chordata > Ceratodontiformes > Ceratodontidae > Neoceratodus > Neoceratodus forsteri. The sequence continues at coordinate 113,057,935 of CM057454.1, forward strand.
CAAAGAGTTAAATTTTTGTTTCATCAGACCAGAGAATCTTTTGCCACATGGTCTCAGAGTCTGCCACGTGCCTTCTTGCAAACTCCAGGCATGCTATTATGTGGCCTTTTCTCAGGAGTGGCTTCTGTCTAGCCACTCTCCCATAGAGGCTACATCTGTGAAGTGCTGCAGAGATTGCTGTCCTCTGGACAGGTTCTCCCCATCGCAGCCATGGAACTCTGTAGTTCTGTCAGGGTGGTCATTGGGTTCTTGGTCACTTCCCTGACCAAGGTTCTTCTTGTCCGGTTGTTCAGTTTGGGAGGACGGGCTGCTCTAGGAAGGGTCTAGGTGGTTCCATAATAATTCCATTTCCTAATTATGGACTTGACTGTGCTCCTGGGAAATTTCAACACCATAGAAATGTTTTTATAGCCCTCCCCTGATCTATGCCTCCTCACAATTCTATCACTGAGTTCTACGGACAGCTCCTTTGTCTTCATGGTAGAGTTTCTGCTCTGACATGCACTGTCAACAGTGGGACCTTATATAGACAGGTGTATTTCCTCTGAAATCATGTCAACCATTTGAACTGACCACAGGTGGACTCCATTCAAGTTTTAGAGTGCTCTCACAAGGAAATTGGATGCACCTGAGCTCAGTTTGGAGTGTCATAGCAAAGGGGGTGAATACTTATCAAATCAAGACATTTCAGGTTTTTATTTTACATTACATGTATAAAAAAATTCCAGAAATTTAATTCCATTTTGACAGTATAGAGTATTTGTGTAGATACGTGACAAAAAAAATCCCATATAAATGTATTTCAATTTGAGTTTGCAACATCACAAAATATGACAAACTCCAAGGGGGTGAATACATTCTGAAGGCAGTGTAAATCATACCCTCTAGCAATCCTAAACAAGGAGGGTGCTCAGCTCGACCTAGTACAACACTTGATACCTGGGAGTCACTGTGGACAACACCTTGTCCTTTTCCCAATACATCGATACTACGACCAAGGCAGTTAACACACAGATTGGTCTTCTATACAGGCACAAGAGCTGCCTAACCACGGAGGTTCTTAGCCTTGCCGTACAAAGTTCTGTGATCACTGACTACGGACTATGATCTATGGCTCTACCTCAGACAGCTCTCCACTGCCTCAAACTGGCTTTAAATAAAGCCTGCCGGCTCGCGATCGGAGCAGGCAGGTTCACTCACACTTGTGACTTGTATGCTCAACAAGTACCAATCCTTTAGCATGGCCAAAAAAATAAGTCTTGGCCTTGTACCCTCTGGGGTGCAAAATCTGCTCTCCCCGTTTGTTCCTAATCACAGCACTAGAGCCTCTGATAATTTAATCCTTCAACACTCCCTGGCCACGCACATCACTTCGTCAAAGGTTCTTCGCATACCAAGCAGCAACCTGGCTCAACTCCCTTCCTCCTGACATCTCCTCATGGGGCTCGTTAGGCCCTTACAAGCAAATACTTAGTCAACACCTAGTTGCTAACTCCTGCTGTGACTGTTTTCTATAATCCCCAAATGCCTATATTTGTCCTGTCTTATCATTCCCCCTTAGTTTTCCCCTACCCCTTCCTTATTTTACCATCCCTCTCCTCCACCCCTTTTTCCTTTTACCATCCCTTTTCCGTCCCCCATTCTCCCCCTAACCCTTGGCTTACTCTCCTATCTCAGTGGCCTGTGGCTTCCCTATCTTGAGTAACCTTCCTACCACATGATGCCCCAAGGCTGATATTTACAACCCATTGTTATTGTGTAACCCCTAGATGGCGCTATCACAAGGGCTACTACCCTGCCTGCTTGGCTAGTAGCAGGTTAAGGGGCCAGAGTTCTGAAACTGGTGCCTCCACCCAGAGGTCAGGGTTGGTAGTCGTCAAGCTAACCTGGGCACAGCCCTCCGGGACACTGTAACCCTTCTCTTTCCTTACTAGTGGCCGGAACAATACACAAAAATCACCTTCATAGTACCCCTGATACACCACACAAATACCCACACTGTTTGCACTTACCACCAGGGCTGGCCCTGGGGACCCCCTGTAAAACAAGGTTTTACACAGCAAATAACAGCAGTACAGTACTCTTGCACAAACTGGAACCACAGTCAGGGTAAATGCAAAAAATAGATCCGATTTAAGGGACTTGAACAAGGGAGGGGTGTAATCAGGTTAATTTGCTTAAAGGCTGTATCAATCAAAAACAGTTACGCATGCACTTCAGGGTCCATAAACAGTCACACACTCTGGGTACCCAGATGGAGAATGGTGGGCTAATCAGGAACGTTGCAGCTGGTTGGGGCCCTGTGATGGAAGAAAACAACATGCACAACACACACTATTTGTAATCCGGAGCCGGAGGGCTCAGTTCGTGAAAAGAAAACAAAAGACAATCAGATGACACACTTTTAGATTAGGCTGTTGTTGCAGGGAGCTACCCTGATGATTACTCATGATACCCAAGACTGGACACAGGCTGGAAGGAAATCGAGACAGCAGGTGGTTAATCTGGAGTGCCAGGAGAAGCAGGGCTCACACGAATCACCAAAGCGTTGTTCCGTTTTTTTTGTTTTTTTTTTAATACTTTCTTTTCTCCCTCCTGGTATTTCCTACCCTCTTGGTCCTACTCCTTCGGCCTCTCAATGCTCTTTTGCGCCTCCCTAGATCTGCCCCTAGAGTGCCTCCTCTCCTTCCTCCTGCACAGTGGGGTCTTGTCTGGTGTGGCGGTCTGAGCGGAGGGTCGCCATCCAGGACCACGAGGGTGATTTTCCCTGCTTCATCCCTGGGGACGCTGGGCGCTTGGGACTACGTCCCGAGAGGTAACTGCTGACGCACAGACTTCTCGGAAGGCTGCGGCGACGCCCTCCCTCACCTCCCCACGGCGAGTCGCCGTCTTTTCAGGAATCGGTGCTTCCACCGAACTCCTTTATGGGAATGACGGACGCTATGCTGTCCCGGTATCCCACCCTGAGGAAGGAGAGCATCCGTGGACGCTCAATCCTCCCTTCCCCTGCCAGCCCCTGCCCCCAGGTCCGTTATCAACCGGGTCGCTGGCGTAAGCGCGAGTGTGGCATCCAGCGCCTCAACCCTCAGCGCCACCGGGCCGGCCCCTGTGTTGTTCTTGTTCAAGCGTGGAGCAGGGGCTGATCCCCAGGCAGGTCTCTCATCAATGGCTTTCTCTGTGCAGCGGGTAGTCTGGCTGGGCCAGTGTGGCAAGGCCCAGGCTAAATAGAGACAAATTCGGATACAGCCCGTTTTGGGCTGGATACAGCTTCTAGCAAAGCAGAACACAGTTTACACAGTGGGAGACCAAATCACGACCCACTTTCAATACACAGCACATTTTCATGTAAGGAAATTCTACTGTACCAGGCAAACCGCTCTCCGGTCATGATCGCAAAGTTTCTGCACGAACTGGGGATTCAAAAGCAGCTGGAAATCCTGTCAGGCCGATTGCATTCAGCAAAATCTTCGGTCTTCTTCAGGTATGAACCTAGCAAACAATCAGTGCTTACTTCATTCTCACAAACTTGGATTTAGTCCAAAATAATTCTCTTCTCTCCCTCTCGGGGCAGCAGGCAGACATGCAGGCCAAAACTCCGCCCCTTCACAGTTCTCCCACGCAAAGCTACCCAGAACTACTGCCCAAATCACTTGAGCAGTTCTCATTTCACTTCCCAGCTCAGAACTGAGTGAAACAGCAGGCAGCTTGGGGATTTCCCCTCAGATCCAAAAGATTCGGTTGGCTGATCTGTCAGTCAAAACAAAGGCTCCCCCTTCAGGTGCAAAGAGGTGCCAAAAGCCCAAACCTACAATGCCTACAGATTTTGACTCCAGACAGCTCCTGTAGTCTGGCTCCATTTTAGGTCCCACCAGACTGATTGGTCCAATTCCGCAGTTCCAGGCTAAAATGGTGGGCATTAACAAAACAGTCCTTGCTGCAAAGAAGGCAGGTTAGACAAGCTACATTATCATTATCACACTAAATTACTGTCAGCAAATAGTTATTTTTTCAACAAAGCTCCCTCTCAGATTAATTATTACTGCAATCTAGGCAGCTCTTAAAGCAACAGTACACAGAGGCTACACAGGCACTCTTTGGCAATAACGATTAACTGCTAAACGCAGGACACCAGCCTGGCAGTTAGCATTTAGGCAAGCTCATGGAAGACTTTTCTGGAACCCCCACTTGTAGGGGGATTAGAATTCCTTATATTCTCCTTGAGATTTCTGTTCTGAATGTTGTCTAACTGGCATACTTTGCACCGTCCCAACCGCTAAGGTAACCTCCTTCCCGCACCCACTTTACACCGACGATGCCCCCAGGCTGATACGGACTCCTGGTTATATTCCTATTTTCTTTTTAGTGATTATGTCTAAACACTAAACTGGCATATGTTGTACAATGCCGATCATGAATTTCACGGGTTTTTATTTACCTACGTTAATTGTTGTGGCTATTCTTCTTTTGTCCCTTTATCCTGCTGTTACCAGTGTGTCCCTAACTCTGATGTGGAACCTATTTAATGAGCTTGTTCTCAAAGGTATTAATCCTAGACCATTAAATAAATAAATAAAAATCAAACTGCTGTTGAAAAAGCACTAGCCCATGTTGCAGTCAACACTATTACTGTGGTTGAAGTTCAGCAAACTCTACAAAGCTTTTTCTTCCTTCACTCTGCTGGGCTCAGTTTTTCATTCAGAAAATAAACAAGATTGCGTCAAGTGCTACAGACACAAAGGGACATAAATGTTTTAAAGAGCTAGTGAAGACAAAACAGGAAAATAATAAATTTTAAGAAGTTGTCAGTTGTAATTTTTTATTTCTGAAGTATTTTTTTTTTCCTTTTGTTCATCAGAAAGCCTTCTATGTGATAATATCATGCTGGATGCGTGGAACAGCTCTTAGCCTGGCAACTGACATTTCTGTCTACACACACACACACACACACACACACACACACACACACACTACAACAACAGCATTGTGAGCTCACTGTCAATGACATCACAGGTGATTGGCTGTTGCTAAACAGCAGTGATGTCACAGTGAGGTCACAATGCTGACGACATATTTGGGGGGATAAAGATAGATATGTCAGCTGCCAGGCAGAGTGCTGTCCCACACATCACACCTACTAACATCAGCCAACAATTTTCTAATTAATCAAAGAGAAAAGAAAAAGTACTTCAGATATTAAAGGTATTGGTCAACTGCTCTTAAAAGCAAATAATAGTTTTAGGCAGTACACTAGCTCTTTAAATATACTTTGGGGGGAGAACATGGACTGCTGCTTTATATGACACATAAAAAGAGTGGAGGGACTGGCTGGGGAACGTTTAGAAACTAACTGGAGCCATGATTTCATTAGAGTTTGCCCTTATAATCTGGATGGAGTTTTCTGAATAAAAAAATTAGTTTTATTATGCTTTTGTGATGGATGTTTAGAAATGGAAAGAAAAAACAACCAGGCTGTTTTTCTTGGAAATGGATGAACAATCTGAGGCAAAACAGCAATACCCAGCCTACCTACATTTTCTGAACTGAGCTGGCTGGTACTTTCAAAGGTTTAGCCCATGTAAAGAGAGAACAGTAATCTTTCTGAAGTCATAAATATCTTACTGTTATAGTGTAACTATCCAACCCATATAGCAGCAGGTCTGTTTGCCTGTTTTCAGACTTTGACTGCTGAGTTTAGCTTTAGAATTTAATGATGCGTAGCGGGCAAAGTTTGTTCAATTCTGCAGGGACTGTTCTTTCATTACTCTGCTGGGTTAATTTTTGTACCAAGCAGTCTGCCTTCATAAAAAAGGAGCTCTGATGGTTTAACAGTTCAGGAGCTCACCTACCATTCAGGGAACCATGGGTTAAATTCCTGACCCCAGGTCCCAGTCAACAGCGGCTGGAGAAATAGTCCCCAAGACATGCACTAATCTCTGTACAGTGACTTCTCCTAGCCATCAAAGAATGGCTGTCCCTGGCTGCCCAGGTAGGTGGGAAGCCATTCTCAGATTACCAGTCCTTAGTTCTACCTCTACATCCATGGCAATCAATTAGGGAGGGGGCCAAGGATGTGAGAGGGGGTGGAGGCCCCAACACCAGGGACCGCTCAATTTTTCAGTGGAATGCCACGCCTCTCACAACTGACTGATCCAAAATCCCCCCCCCCCCTCGCAATTACATACAAACTGCCACAAAACAGTTGCACTGGACTGCTGTGTGGGGAAGGTAGGATGCAGCAAGATGGGCCCCACAGCACAGCAGGGTGGGCAGCTGGCCTCCTACTGTACAAGCCCAAACTGACAGTTCAGATGACTGCCCTCAAGCTGTGGAAGGATCCACCATGGTGGCACATAGGACTGCAGGTGGCGGGCAGGCTATAGGGAGAACATTGCAATAAGGTATATATATAACAAAAACTATCTTTTCGTATTTAAGTACATCAAACAGGGACTCAGGAACTCTGGTACACAATATATGATTTATATTGAAATATGTTAAGTGCAGTCTACTAAATAGAATTTTCTAATATTAAAAAAAAAAAAAAAAATGTCAAATATTGATCAGAACTACAGTGGTAGATCAGGTAATGTATTCCCAGCACCGGACAAGAACCCAGTCACCCGCTTTCACAAAATTCTGGACCACTGTCCTCTTGGGATACATTTCTGGGATAATCCTGGTCTCAGACATAAGGCAATCCTGTGCTAATACTGCTATCTGTTTTATATTTCCTGAAAAAACTTTACAATCGAAATGTCAAGCCAAACTATTACTTGGCGTACGTTAACTAATTTTTAGTTTCTTTGCGGCCTACATTCTGACATAGTAATCTGTGTTTTGATTCTTCGAATATATAGAACTTGATTTATTCAGAAAAGCGTTACCAGGAAAGGCATGCTGGGCTGATAACAGCTTGTTTCCTGGAGTGTCCTGGGGGTGAGGGGAAAATATGGGAAGCAATAAAATATACAGGAATAATTACACTTACCTGTTTGACTTTTGCTATTGGTTCATTGTTTGCTGGACAATAGGACACTGCAACCTAGGAAACAAAGTCACTGGCTTAGTATCCAAATAAATCTAAACACAAAAAGAAATAAACAAACAATCCTTCCTACCAGGGCCAGATTTACATATTGGGCGCTATGCATAACATTCAGCATGGTGGGGGGGGGGTCTCCCCAACTAAGGCACAATGCAAATGTGACCGCCAGATGCTGGGGAAACACAGGTCTCAATGTGACATAGCACCAGGTGCGTGGTAGTATACCAGCATCCAAACTCCAGAGACCCACCCCGACTACCATAATGTCCCCCGGCCTCACCTTCATTCTCGCCGAGACTTATTATTCTTTGGTTTTGAGGTAGACTCATGAGGGTTCAGCTCTGCCCCACTCCCCACCTCAAAACAGTCACTGGCATCAAACACAACCCCCCCCCAGCCCTGTTCCCCCATGTACTGCTTGTCAACAGCTGATCCCTCACCAATTTCCATCCCCTTTTGGCTACTCGAAGGTGAGGCACAGAGTTGCAAAACAGTAGCTGTGGTGATAGTCCAAGCAGAGAGGCAGGAACTGTGAGCCCAAAGCTGTGTGGGTGGATAAAATGCTGGGTGTCCAACTCTGAAAGTTACACCCTCCCCACCTCCCTTCTGCATAAACTGTGTTGCCTACCAGAGGGCTGTGCACTGTACAACCCTGGCAGGACCGAGTAAAAAGTAAGTGGCCAGGTTATAGACTGTGAGCAACAGAGACTAGTGCGCCTCTCTGAAGAGGGACTGTAGTTTGTGCCTTCACCTACTTGTTCACCTTTGTTTAGTGGACAGACTGTGGCTGGAAACACATTTTTATATACCCAACCTCATGGCTAACTGTGAGGGCAGTCACTTTGAGCAGGATTCTAATCTAACTGCCTACAGTGTGTTTGTGAACTGCCTTCTTCCCCTGAGATCACAACTGCCGGCTGACTGTGAGAAACACTGGATAGTCCAGGTATGCGGGGGGCTTTGGGTGTTGCCCAGATGACCTGATGGTAGGGTCAGCATGAAGAGCGCAGATGTCAGGTAAGGAAACCTGCCAACTTCCCACTATGCACCGGGCTAGTGTTCACCCATGTATGGCTGGGTTGCCAATGAGGGGCACAAGTTCCAGCCATCATGACCTCAGCCCAGCCGCCAATCATCCCCTGACTATGACCTCAGCCAAGCAGCAGGCATACCACAGATTACCTCAGCCCAGCTGCTAATCATGCTCTGATTCGGACCTCAGCCCAGCTGCAGGCATCCCAGAGATGACATTTTCCTGCCCAAGACGACTTCATGCCACTGCCTGATGACGTTCGAGTTTCCTGAGGAAGAGAGGAGTCTGCAGTAGCTGTCTGGAGTTAAAGTGAAAAAAGACTCAGAAGTAATTGCCCAGCTGCTGCCAGAGGGACGAGGCAAAACATGGAGGACCTGACTCTACAACTGGCAAGTCTGTTCCACCTCGTTTCTCTCGGGGGGGATCTGGGAAGTGTAAGACACTGCTGGGGTTTGAAATGTGTCACCCACGCTGACATTTTGGGGTGCACCAGAGGCATCATTGTGACTTTTAATTAAAAGTGTTATAACCTGCCCGAGAGGGACAGTTAGGGATTTGCCCTTAATCCTTGCAGCCACCTGCTAATTAACCTGTTCGTAACTTTACTACATTGTTCTACCTGTTCTCGTTATTGTTTTAACTATTACAACTGTTATGGTAAGTGGTTTAAGATTTCACCTGGCCCTTAAGGGATCTAAATTCTGAAGTAAATCCCCTTTTGGGGTCATATGCGGGGGGAAGGAAGATGCATGCTATGTTGGAGACGTTTTCCGGGTAACAAGTACGCTAGACCCTTAACCTCATTGTAAATTTGGGTCCTTCCTCTCTTTTCTTCTCTTATCCTTTCTACATATGGCCTATTGTGTTTTCTTTATTTGAATAAAAGCATAGCCACATGAGTAGAAGTCAGTACACACCACAGCGAAGGGAGGGGGGAGGATAAGGGAGGGCGGGATGTGTATAATTGTTAAATGCAATTTTAGATTGTTTTTATTCATCTGGTCTGTTGATTTTCTAGCTCTCTCTCCTTCTACTTTCCTGTACCTAAGATACTTTTAAATATTGTCAGCTTTACTGTTTTGTCTCAATAATGTTATGATTTTATTAAGTAATAAAACATATTAAATAAAAAAAAAAAAAAAGTACGCTAGACCCAAGGTGCACAAGATTTAAAGTGGGGTACATCTGTGACACTGTACGTAGACAGGATGTTGATGTCACATACTGATGTTGTGCTGATGTGACTAGGTATACACTGTAAATGTGATTTAAGGCACTTTGTGAACCAACTTAGTGTAGAGCCTACTGTAGGTGGCTCGTAGAGTTATGGTTACTTTGCCATGTGTTTAGAACTGATGTGCCACTCTGGGTCAATTGGGCACAGTATCCAGAGGGACCTGGAAGGTGGAGCTATCAGGGGAGCCTTGATGGTAAAGACAGACATCGGGCTCAGCGGGCCTCCATTCTTTTCAAATTATGAGAAATTTGTGTGACTAGCATTATGCTAGGGCAGCTGCGTTTTCCTCCCAATGCACCCATGAGGGAGGCTGGGCCCAACTACTTCCAGTGGGGGCTTGGGAGGAAGGCTAGCTAAAGTCAGAGTGCTCACCAAGGGCATCAGGCATTCAGAGGCAGGTGTGTGTAGCGCCCCAAAGGAGACCAGCTCCTTAGAAAGGACTACTAGAGAACGTATAGCGTATTATGTCGGCATCCATATCACAAAGGGTTAACTTCTGGCTCCTTTGGAGGCTGAGCCAATGTTCCAAAGGGGAAGTGGCCAACTGCTGAGGCTGAAGAGCTGAAGCTAACAGACCGCATCATTCTGGAGTGAACCCTATGGCTGGCAAGGAGTGCCAGTACCCCTTTCTGCAAGTACTTTTCCAGAGTGAGACTGACAAATTCAATGGGAAGCCATGGCGACTGCCGATGACAGATGCCCCCGTTGGGGCTAACCTTCAGAACAGAAAAGAAGCAGCAGCAGCAGCTGAGGGGAATTTTACTTTGACAAAAGTAATGGAAGAAGGTACTATTATTCCGAAGAGAACTGTATTTAATTCTGAACTGTAAGACTGTTTAGGCACCCAGCGTTGCAACCCCCACCCCCACATCAGGCAGGAGAGCTGTGAAGTATGGTGCTCAGAGTGAATCTGGACAAGAGCACTCTGCCCACAGAAGTCAGTTCTTGGGAGAGGGTGGAAAGTAGTACTTGTGCCAGCCTGAGACCCCCAGAGGATGCCTGCCTCCTGCTGCTCTTCTAAATTGGTGGGAACTCCACCGGGATCCACATATCCGTCTTTCGGATGAGATGTTAAACCGAGGTCCCAGCTGCCTGGTCCGGTGGATGTTAAAGATACCATGGCACTTCTGGAAAAGAGTAGGGGAATTTCCCCAGTGCACTAGCCAAATTTCCCCCCATTCACTAAAAATACCACCAACAACAGCTTAATCTGGTTCAAGGTCAGATGGCATTCATCTGTATCCCCCTCCCCCGGGTCGTGCCTGAAAATAAGCAGGATTTTTCTAGTGCACTTACCCAGTCAACAAAAACTAAATAAATAAATAACTGAAAATAAAAAGCAGGAACTTTGCTTGTGAAAGAAGATAATCTGGTAATGAACCCTCTGCCCACAGTTCTTGGCAGACAGTGAGAGATAGCACCTGTGGCAGCCTCAGACCCCCAGGGATGTCTGTTTCCCTGTGCCACTGTAAAGTTTGGTGTCGGTCCAATTCCTTGCGTGGGTACAGGGCTCATGGCATGATAATACATGGGAGCAGTTGCAGTCATAAAAGAAAAACACCCTTCTCCATTTGTATCTGGAAACCTTGGAATATCAAGCCAGAGCTCATAATTTAAGACTTTTGAGATTGGAGGAAGGGTGTGAAGGCGATCGCCTCATGATGTTCTTGCAGGAATGGCTTGTGCAGCTGCTGGGGGAAGATGTAGCTCCTGTGGTGCAATGTTTTCAAAAGGCATATAGGATTACTCCCTGGGACTAAGTCGATAATCCAGAAGCTCCACGGACAGTGGTTATAATTATGGACGGTGTGGGTTCCCATGACCGTTTGCTGGCACAGGCAAGGTATTAAAAAAAAAAAAAAAAAAGACATCCCTCCTTTATGGTGGGCAACAGATAAAGATGTTTCTGAACCTCAGTTATGCTACCAGACAAAAACTGAAAAAATGTGATGGGGCAAGAGCGCTCCTTCGTGAAGTGGGAATTTCCCATGGCCTCGTCTTCCCCAAGCATTTAAGGATGCACCAGGGTCAAATCAACATTTATTCGAATCCAGCGGACGCCATTAAGTGGTGCCAGAAGAACGCACCACCTCGACCCCAAGCACCTACTGAGGAAGATTTCTCTTCGGATGAAGAACTCACCTGAACGCTTGCATTTATCTGCTATAACTGTACTGCTTTGCAAGGTATTGGGGGGAATAGGGTGAAAGCCCTAGGTGACAACTGGTACTTTTTCTCTTTCACATTATATAGGTAGACTGCCTAAGTGGGGACTGACCTTGGTCTAAACTTCTCCCCTCGTATTAAGGGCTTTGTTTAAAGGTTGGCAAAGAGTTCTCGTTAATGTTTCTATTAAGAATTTCAATATGACATTAGAGTACCTTATTACTTTAGCTTAACTTGCATTGCTATGTAAAATACATATTAAGAGTTCTGTACTATGTATTGAAACAGACAGTGCAGTCACTATGAATATTTAGCATACAGTCAGTCTTGGAGCTCTTTGCTCTGCGTTGTTGGCACTTTCCAGTGCAGTTTCTAAGAATAAGCATGGTGGCTGCCTTTGTCCCTGTGGCGGGATCAGGTATTTGTGACTTTCGGCCTAGCATTTTAACTATCATCATCAAGCTCATGGACTCCTTCAACAGATTCTAGTAAATGGACTTTGGTTATTTGGATTATTTCATATTATCCCTATAGGACGTATCTTATAACATTCAATGGTACACTCAAGTATATTAAAAAGGAGTGGCGTCCTGGTGATTTCATATGTACGTTATACTGAATGTTAGCAACTATAACCGTATATTTGTTCCTCAATTAATAAACATGAAGTTTAATAAAAAAAAAGAAGAGAAACACGGGACACGATAATGAAATGGCATGCCTCACATTAAGTTGTTCGTGGACTTCCACCATTGTAGAGCCAGGGAAGACATCAAGACCTGGGCATCGAGGTTGTCCTCCCGTTGGTCCCATTGGATTCTCAGGGACCACTGAAGGATCCTCATGTTCAGCCTGGCATGGTGGGGGGGATCGTCTGAATCGTGGCCGCCAAATGACCTAGGAGGCAATGGTAGTCTCATGCCGAGAACAATCTGCTGGACTCTAGTCTGCACACAAAAGCAATCAGGGAATCCACCCAAGCCTTGGGCAGAAATGCCATCACCAAGGAGGTGCTCAACACGGCTCCAATGTAGAGGAGACATTGCGCTGGAACCATCTGGGATTTCGGATAGTTTGCAGCTATCCCAACCTGGTTGAACAACTGAAGGGTTCGAGAAAACGTAAACAGCAGCCTTTGGCGGGAGGTCGCTTTCAGAAGCCAGTCATCCAGGTAAGGAAAGACAGAGAGGCCTTCCCTGCGGAGGTCCGCTGCAACCGCTGCTAGGCATTTTGTGAACACCCTCGCGGCCAAGGAAAGGCCAAATGGGAGGGCTCTGAACTGGTAATGAGGACCCTGAGAGAGAAAAAAAAAAAAAAAATGGAGAAACCACCTGTGAGCCGGGTGCATCTAAAATGTATCCTTCATATCGAGAGAGAGCAGAGCCAACCTCCTTTGTTCAGCAAGGAGAGAAGTGTCGGAAGAAACACCATCCTGAACATTTGGTATTTGATAGAGGTTGAGACCCCTTAAATTCAAAATGGGGTGCAAGTCCCTCGTCCATTTGAGAGCCAGAAAAAAAAAAGTGGGAGTAAAATCCCACACCCTTCTGTAGGAAGGGAACTGGTTCTATGGCATGTTTTATGAGCAAAGCATCAATTTTGTTCAGTAAGATCAATGCTTGGTCTGTGGGGTAATGAGAGACCCTTGGTAGCAAAGTGGGGGATCTCTCTGTGAACTCCAGTGTGTGTCCCAATTCGGTCAGTTGCAGGAGCCGCAGGTCGGAGGTGATGACTTGCCACCCTTGTAGGTACAGGGCCGTGGGAAGGGTCTCCAGTCCCATGATCAGAGAAAGACCTTTAGGCCAAAGGCTGGCCCTGCTGGGGAGCAGCAGGGACATAACGGGATGTTTTGGGGGCATTTCTAAGACCAGGCAATGTCAACAGAGTCTTACACTTATTGGTAGGTAGCCGTTGAGCATCTGGACACGACCTATAGAGGCAGCCTCTAGAGGACTCCCTGTAGGCCGGTTTTGCTTTTGGACATTACAGAGTACAGACCAACTGAAAGGTACAACCGGAGTCTTGTAAATCCTTCAACATTTCTTGGGTCTGTGGACCAAAAAGCTGATCACCCTTAAAGGGAGCGCTAGGGATAGATTGCTGTACGTCCAGCAAAAATCCCAACACTCTCAACCAGGTGTGACGTCTCAGACAAACTTCTGCAGAGGACATTCCAACCGCAGTGTCATCAGCATCGTAGGTGGCCCTGAACAGGCGGTGGAACACAGCTGCTGCAGTAGATAAATAATAATTCTAAAGCATCTTTCTAATACCAAGGCGCTGAACAATAAAAACAGATAAAACAATAAAATACCCAATAATCAGAACATGAAAATTAAAAAGGTTAATCCTAGTATACTTTATGCCAGATGTGCAATTTCAAAGCCTTCTTAAAGCTCTCCACAGTCATGCACTCATGTATCTGACGGGATAGAGAATGCCACAGGACTGGGGCCACATACATAAAGTAAACACACGGGCCCCAGATGACTTAAGGCTCACCCTGGGAATCTCTAGCAACCCCTCGTCAGCTAAGCGAAGCAGTCATCCAGGGGAGTAAGGAACCAGGAGCTCTTTCAGATAGTCCGGGTCCAGTCAGTGTATGGCCTTGAAGGTCAGAAGCCCGACCTTGAAGGTGATCTGCCGCTGAATAGGCAGCCAGTGCAGTTCACGTAGCAGCACTGGTGTGATGTGACTCGCATGTGGAGTCCCCATCAACAACCAGGCCACAGCGTTCTGCACTAGCTGCAAGCGGCGAATATCAACCCCCGGAAGCCCTAAATAAAGGGAGTTGCAGTAGTCAAGGCACAAGATCATGAAGGTGTGGATCAACGTTGGAAGGTCACCAGATAGAACAAGGTGCTTAACCCTGGTTATGTTCCACAGATGGTAAAAAAGGACTTGACGACTGCCGACACCTGCGAACACAGAATCAGCCCATCGTCAAGAATCACCCCCAGGTTTCGCACCCGTTCAGAGGAAAGAAGCTGGACATCTCCCAGAAAGAGTTCAGTGGGTTGGCCAGCCCCCATCCCTCTGTCCGGCGAACAGGATCCACCACTATCACCTCAGTCTTACCAGAATTCAACTTCAACCAGCTGGAGCTCGTCCAATCCTGGATTTTGACGAGACAGTTGTTAAATACCGAGCACGCACTAACCTGGTCAGGTGCAAAAGACAGGTAGAGCTGAATGGCATCATCATCAGCATCATCATCATCGCAGTGAAACCTCAGCCCACACCGTCTTACAATGTCTCCGAGGGGCAGCATATACATTGCTAACAATACTGGGGACAACACCGAGCCCTGAGGGACCCCACATGGCAGAAAGAATGGCTCAGAGGAAAAAAATTCCTGAAACCACCCTCTGAGTTCTGCCAGTGAGGTAGGACTTGAACCACCTGAGAACTGTACCAGACAGGCCACAGATGAATCTCAGGCACTCGAGAAGTACCCCATGGTCCACGGTGTCAAAAGCTGAAGAGAGATCAAGAAGTACCACGATGGAGCAGCGCTTCTGATCTCTCGCCATCAGGAGATCACTTAGCACCCGAACCAGAGCAGTTTCGGTACTATGCCTCTTACGAAAACTGGACTGGAAAGGTTTGTAGATATCATGGACGGTCAAATGCTTCTCCAGTTACAGCACCACCACTTTCTCAATCACCTTCCCAACAAAGGGAAGGTTACAGACTGGTCTGTAGTCTGCAAGGCAGCTTTCTCTAGGAGAGGAGTCACCACCGCCTCCTTCAGGGAGCTAGGAAACTCATCGAACTCTAAGGAGTACCGGACTATCCTTGCGAGGACCGGGCCAACGATATCACAACAACCCATAATCAGGGAAGTTGGGCCCAGATCCAAACTACAGCATGCTGGACGCACACCCTGAGCAATCGGCACAACATCCACGATTTCCAGCCAGTCAAAGGAACTCCAGGCAAACCAAGGCGAAGTGACCATACACCGACCACTATCAACTCCCACAGAGTGTGCTGGTTGGATCTCCGCCCTGACACCAGCCACCTTATCCGCAAAGAAACTAGCAAGCTCAGCACACTTAATCTGTGAAAAGGCTCTTCGAACCTGGAGACAGGTTGGGTTGCACATCCTGTCTACATTTCAAAAGAGCTGAGCTGGTCGATTCTGAGCAGCAGCAATTTCCTCGGTCAGGAACTCTGCCTTCTTATGGGAGATCGCCGATTGATAGACTTGATAATGTTTCATCAATCTAAGGCGGTCAGTCTCCAGGGCAGATTTCCGCCAGCAACGCTCTAACCTTTGTCCAAGTCGCCACAGCTCTCTCAAGGTCCCATCAAACTATGGTGACTGAGGGGGAAGGGAGAGAGGACGAACATGGATGGGAGCGATAGAGTCCAGGGCCATAGTAACGGCCTTATTATAGGCCTGGACCAGGCTCTCCAGACTCCCACTTGCCTCTGGAATTCCTGATAGGTCCAGCACCACCGACAGACTGTTGGGATTTATGACCTGTAAAGGACGGTATCGGACCATCTCCACAGAGGCAGGCCTATGCGGAGGGGCATAAAATCTGAACCCCCCAGTGTGATGATCTGACCATCCGACTGGTTCCACCACCAAGTCGGAGGTTTAGAACCCCAGGAGGAAGATCAAGTCAAGGGAGTGACCGAACTTATGGGTAGCAGAGGCAACCACCTGTGTAAAGCCCAGTGATGTCATCAGCTGGAGGAAGTTCTGTCCAAATTGCAAGAGTTCATCATTGACCCAGGCATTGAAGTCACCCAGGACCATCAACCTGGACGACAAACGCAATGTCGAGCATGACGTCCGCTACTTCTTGAAGGAACCGCTTCTCATCCCCGGGTGGACGGCAGATGAGAGCGATCCTACAACCTACACCTGCAACCACGGTATACTCAAGTGAGTCGGCCTCAACTGGCACACTTGTGAGGTCCAGTTCCCTCTTGAAACAGATGTCCACCCCCCACCCCCTGCGGTCCGCTCAAGTGGTGTATCACAGAGTACCCATCCAGAACAGCAGCCTTCAATATGGGGCCAGTATTATCATCCAGCCAGGTCTCAGTGATGCAAGCTAGATCTACTGTCCCAAAAACAAGACTGCAATAATTGCAGATCTTTTTAATAGATCTGGCATTGCGTAACACCACTTGAGTCAGACGGGATTCCGGGCTGCCCGAGCTATCTGCCCATCACTAGTGGAACCCTTGGGTATGGAGACCAGACATGGAGGACCACGTTCCAGAATCCAGTCCACCCCAGGGCATCTCCTGGGCCTCACTACTCTGATACGAGCCCCCGCTCATTCATCCTCCGACGTTCGCAACCCACAGCCCAACCCTTCCCCCTACAAGCAATTCCAAGCGCTATACAACGTTGATATACATGTACCGTGGTTGCAGGTGTAGGTTGTAGGATCGGCTCTGCTCCAAAGTTCAAGAGCTGCCCCACCCCTCTGTTGGTACACGATCTAGGGGGAGCACAGAATGAATCTGTGGAGTCCTTTAAATATCTGGGGGTCCTACTTGACCAATCTCTTTCTTTTAGCTCACATATTCAGGATACCTGTAAAGCTGTCAACTCTAAAATTAGTATGGCCTACAAAACCAGCTACCTATTAACGCCATCTGCTAAACTAGCTATTGCCAGCGGGATACTGCTGCCTGCTCTCACCTATGTTTTCTCCATTGCTCACAAAACATCCATGCAAAAATGGGACATTACATACAACATATGCTGCTATGCCTCCTCATCACCTCAGCTCAAGCATCACTGCCTGCTATACAGTGACCTAAACTGGCTCTCCCCCTTAGCAACTAGACAATACTCAGTTGTATCAGAGATAATACTCCCTCGTCACTTGCGGCTTTTCTTACTCCTGCTACTTCCAATCACGGGCTGTGATCCGTAGATAAATCTCTGGTGAAGGCGGCTAGAAGTCATACATCTAAAGGTGCAAGTGCCTTCCAGTGTGTTGCCCCTCAACTCTGAAACTCCCTTTCTCCTGGACTCAGAGTCGGCGTACCATCTCTGCTTCAAAAGGGAATTCCATCAATATCTACTGCTTACCAATGAGTTCACTTATTTCGACCCTACTTGATATCGCTTGCCTCCTCCCATCCCTCTCCTATCTTCCTTCATTACCTGTCCTACTACTACTACCTCCTCCCCTTAATTTCACTTCCCCCATTTTCTCACTCAGTTTTGTCTCTCCCTTAGTTATTCATATTTATGCTATGCCCCGTTATTTTGTTTTGCCTATTCCTGCTTATGTACCTCTTTGCTTACTCACTACTGTGTTTACTTGTTGTGCAATGCACCATTGGACTGGGTATGATTATATGTGCTAGGACAGTCATGCTTATGTAATTCCTTTTGTCAGGGTTTACTTGTCTAGTTTATGTAACTTAGATTGCTCATCACGGACTGTATCTATTAAGCCATGTACTACTGGACTGTTTATACGTTTTGTTACGTATTCTCCCGGGTCGTGCCTGAAAATAGTCATTTTATGGCTAGTGCACTTACCCAGTAAACAAAACTAAATAAATAAATAAAATATATTGTAGAATGCAGGGGGGTAATAAATGGGTGGAAGTGAAGAAGTTCGGAGGGTGAATAGCACATGACCGGGGGGGGGGGCAATCCACCAACACATCTAGACTTCTAAATCTTTCTACACACACCCAAAAACCCAAAACACTCAAAAAACGCAGCTACAAAGAATCACCAAATAAATCATGTTCTCACAGTCAAATAATACACTCTTCCACTCTCTCCCTCTCACTGAGTGGAGAAAACTTAAACCCCACCCCCAAAAATACAATCTCCACTCTCTCTCTCTCTCTCGCTCTCACACAAAGTGAAAAACCAAAAAAGAATAAAACTAAGATAACACAATATAAAACACCACTCTCTCTCACAGAGTAGGAAAAAATATTAAATAAAATAAAGAACAAAAACAAGAAAAAAAAGAATTAAACAGTATAAAGTAAAAATGTTATAGCAATAAATAACACAAAGTTGAAAACTATCGATTGTTAGAGGTATTCACCAATGTCACCAAAAGTCTCACTTCAAGGGTAATTGATTCCTGGAGCTCCCAACTCCACAAAATAATGCCCAGTGTATTTTGCCCACACTACCTCTCACATAGGCAGGCAACTTCCAGAGACGTGATACAAAATAAATTGAAAAAAGGCACTCTCACTGCCTGACAAAGGTGAAAAATAAAAAGTCTGACCATGTCCTAAATGAGGCCCCACGAAGCCTCTGGTATCTCCTGGTGAACAAAGTCTTCTCTCTGGATTCAGCTAATTAAATGCTGGCAAAAGGCCCATACAGGCACTCTCACTGCCTAGGACAAAGTTTTACAGTCTCTGTGGTAAGCAGGAATATATTCTTTAGGGAGCTACATGAGTGGTCAGCCCGACGACGCTCAGGAGGTAACTGCAACCACTTAGGCAAACCCACTACTCCAGTTCCCGGCTTAGGCCTGCCCTACAGCAGACCCCCCCCCCCCAAAGAAAACATAGGAGACCACCAGTAAACTGCATTCGCCCTCCGGCGGACCCAAACCAGCGCCTCCCGCAGCAGAACCGCCCTACAGTAGTCACCTCCCCACTTGGCACCAGGTAGACCCTCCAAAGCTCCCCTCTACCTTCCTACAGCACCAGCAGTCCGTTTAATCCACGGAGGAAGGCAATGTTCCCAGTTTCCATTCATAAGTCCCTCCAGGAACTACAAGAACACTCTTGTCCTTTTTCTTCAAAAACCTAGGGAAACGGCGAACACTCAAAGCTCTTGCTCACAAGTCCCATAAGTCCAGTGTTATACCCAAGTCTTATGCTTTAGGTCAATAATCCAAAGATGCTCCATGACAAAAAGTCCAAATGCTAATAAGAGCCATGTAGCAAACACTCACAGTTCCCCCGACTGTCTATTACCACGGGCCAGTCCAAAATCAAAACGGATCTGCGGCTAAGAAACTCCAAGCACTAAAAGCACACGCTGAAAGCACACAGCAATGTGACTGCAAGTGCAGACATCTGGGTTATCAGATCCTCCTGGGTCGAACCCGCAGGGAGGGACTGGACTGTCACCTAGGAAGCTGTAAGTATTTCCTCCTGATATTTCAGGTGTCCCACGTAATTGAGCACACAGACAGACATGGTATCCGAGGCATAAACCCTTTTCCCCATAACATCCAATTGCTTGGATTCCTTATCCGGGACTAAGCACTCATGTGTTGAGGTCTAGAGGACCTGTCATGAGCGGCACTGATCACCACAGAATCCAGCTAAGGTGGAGACATAAAGTAGGGGTGATCATCCAGGCTCGATAAATCCTATCAGCCTTAAGAGGATTGGAGGGAATTTTAAAGGGTTGCCTCCAAGCAGCCCAAATAGCCTTTTCAAAGGTGTCCCCAAAGGGGACGAACAGCCAGAATGGGGCATTCTGGTACTTTTAAATACTGTGCCAACTTCTTTCTTCAAGCATCCTGCTCAGTACCCTAAAACACAACCTTTTTCTGGACATGTATCATAATGTCTGAAAATGTGGGATCATTAGGCGGAGAACATGGTAGTTCAGGGGTAGGTTCACCCTGTATAGAGGCGGTGGCCAAGGAGGACTGAGGGGACTCCTTCAGGTCCATACACTCATCACCGTCCAGGTCAGCCAAATCCCAGTCCTGCAGGAAATGGTCATCTATGTCCACCTCCAGAGGTTGAAAACCCAGGGGACGGGAAGAGCTGGCTGTCCTCTGGGTCGAAGAAAGCCTAGAGGGAGCAGAGACCGGGGCCGACCCTTCACTAGATGGGCAGGTGGTCTTTGTAAGGTCTAGGATAGTACGGACTTGGGGCTGGCCATCAGTCATGGCCATCTGCCCAGCGGAAGTAACCGGGGTAGAATGGACAGAGTGAATAGGGATCACTGACAGTACTGAAGATGGTAGTGGAGCCAAGCGAGCAGCCGTCGACGTAAGGTGTGTATAAGACCCCAGGATCATCAACGAGGGCACTAACATAGAGCCCTTTAAGGCAAGGCTAGGGCCTGAAGCCATAGTTGACGGACGATGACCAGATACTATAGAGGGTGAAGGAATCGTTGGAAGCTGCAAATGTACCCCGGAACCCACCCGAGGAGCCGCAGACGAGGGAAGATAGGAGCCCACAATCGTTGATGGTGTAGAAGACAATGTTATAGTAGCACTCTTCTCAGTACTTTAGGGTACTCGTCATCGACTATGAGGGCATGGCAGAAACGTGTTTCGTTTTGTTGGCATGTGTCTTACCGGGACCCTGTCCCATTGACGAGGAGGGCTCACCCACACAGCAGTGAGACCCAGAGGATGTTGAAGACTCCCTGGGTCTGGAGCATTGCTGCTGCAGAAGGGCAACCTTTTGTTCCATGAGGAACTCATGAAGTTACTAAAGCCTTCTATGTTTTGTGGCCTTTTTGAACCAGTTACAGAGGATGCAATCCCTGTTGTCATGTTCAAGACCAAGGCACCAAACACAGATGTTATGGAGGTCCTCTGTTGCAATTCTGTGACCACAGGTACACTTTCGGAATAAGGGCTCTGAAGATAATCAGTAGATTAACCCATTTAGAATTAACGTTTGGTTGGTAGAACTCTTCATCGACAACTGGTAAGCAAAGCTGCAACGGAGGACTTGTTGCATGCAGGTCGCAATTGAAAACAACCGAGGAGTAGCTGGAACCTCCCCCTTTTATATGTGCCACACTGACACCATGTGCTAACGCTAGGGAGAGGTCCCAAGGTCAACTGCAGATAAGTCATCTGGAGGAAAGGACGCCTGTGGCTGATATCGAATGTGTTATGACCTGCTGCAAGAGATTTTATTTTTATTTATATATAACTAGGATTAGAAGTACCTTTGAACCAGAGGTTCTTTTACAAAGCTTCTGCGTCAGAAGGGTGTGCAAAACAAAACAGTTGTAAAATACAATACAGGTTCAGGAGGTAAGCATAGTAGAGAGAGAGTCTCGAAGGAGATCTGGCAGTGCCCTTAACCTGTCTATTTAACAACTCACTGAAATCTGAGTGGCGCCGTCACAGAAGATCTGGCTGACATGATACCACCTACCGGGTGCGCATCCACAGGCCCGCCAGCCTACCTCCATTGTAGGAAATCTGGTACAAACCATAGTCAAGGGAAACACATTTGCTTAACTTAGAAAACAATGAACTGCAGGACAGCAAGCAGCCTGGGTTTGTGTCACAGAGGCCATGCCAGACCAACCGGATAACTGTTTTTTTGATCGGGTCATCAATTAACAAAGGACAGGTAGTAGATTTGCTCTGCTTTGACTTCAGCGAGGCCTTCAATTCGGTACCACACAGTAGACTGCTAATGGGGTTGGAGAACTTGGGAGTACAGCAGGGTTTAGCAGGTGGATATTAAATTGGTCTTGGGGGGGCAACAGAGGGTAGTGGTGAACGATGCCAAATCAGGGGGCAAGGAGGTCAAGAGCAGAGTGCCCCAGGGAAAAGTCTTGGGACTGGTCTGATTTACTATGTTTATAAGTGACACAGGAGAAGGTATCGAGGGAAAGTGATGTCCCTTTGTTGATGACAGAAAGTTATGTGGCAGAAAAGATCATGAGGAAGGGGTGCTGGAGCTCCAGTAAGACATAAATAAGCTACAGAGACAGTACGAGGTCTGGCAATTAAGACTCAATGCCAAGTGCAAAGTAATGCACTTGGGGAGATGGAATCCACACACACAGAATACTGCGAAGGAGGGGTTGGACTGGCCACTTCAATAAAGAAGAATGATTTGGGGGTCATCATCAGGGACTCCCTCAAGCAAACAAATCAATGCAACAAGGAATTCAGCAAGGCAGAGAGGATGCTGGGGTGTATAGGAAGGGGGTTTTGACAGTAGAAGAACTGAAGTGATTCTGCCACTGTACAGATTCCTGGTAAGGCCTCTCCTTAACTAGCGTGCCCCGCTGAAATGAGTCCTCACCTGAGGAAAGACACGGACATACCAGAGCTGGTACAGCGAATGGTAGCCAAGATGATCCAGGGTCAGCACGTCAAATCCTAGGAGGATCAGCTAGATGCCCTAAATATGTACTCACTGGAGGCCAGCCACTGGGAGCAGGGGGCCATTACTGAAACAAACATATAAAAATACAAGTTTCTCAGCGGTATGAACAAGAAGAATAGCGAGGACCTACTTGTAAGGAATAGGGAGGCAGCCGTTAGGGGGCATGACTGGGGAGGGGGGTTAGAAACATAGAAGCTGTCAGCAGATAAGGACCACTTGTCCCATCCAGTCGGCCCTAAATTCCCCCATCTATGGTGCTACCGGAGGCCCTACATGGACTCCGGCTTACACCCCACTCTTGCTTCTAAGATTCCCTTGTGTCTATCCCATGCATTCTTAAATCCTGTGATCGTTCTAGTTCCACCACTTCCTCTGGGAAGTTGCTCCAAGTATTCACCACCCTCTCTGTGAAGAAGTACTTCCTCACATTTCCTCCGAGACAGACCCCCCCCCCCAGCTTCATAGTGTGCCCTCTTGTCCTTGAGCATCTTTTCCTTTGGAAAATGCTCCCTTCCTGTACCTTGTTTACACCTGTGAGGTACCTGAATGTCTCTTATCATATCCCCCTGTTCCCTCCTGTCTTCTTGGGAGTACATATTTAAATCCTCAAGCCTCTCCTCATAGGGCTTCTGATGTAGGCCCTGAACCATTCTGGTTATCCTCCTTTGCACTGGCTCCACCCTATGTATGTATGTCTTGTAGATGGGGCCTCCAGAACTGTACACAGTACTCGAGGTGGGGTCTTACCAGCGATCTAAACAGAGGTATTAATACCTCCCTCCTTCTGCTGGTGTTACCCCCTCCCTATTCATCGAAGCATTCCACTAGCCTTACCCACTGCCTTGTCACACTGCATAGATACCCTCATGTCATCGAAAAGGATGACCCCCTGGTCCCTTTCCTGCCTTGTGACTGTTAATACCTCTCCTCACAGAGAGGTACATCTGTACCCCATATGCATGATTTAGCATTTGTTTGCATTAAAACCCAGCTGCCAAACCCGTGACCATTCTACCAGTTTCTTTAAATCGTCCATCATTCTTTCTTACCCCCCCAACCCCATGTGTCTACTCTGTTGCAGAGTTTTGCATTGTCTGCAACGAGGGATACTTTCCCTTCCAGTTCTTCTGTAATGCCACTAATAAAGACATTGAAGGCCGGCCCTGTGGCGCTCAGGGCTGAGGCGCTGGATGCCTTACCTTGTGCTATGCCAGCGACCCATGTTCAGGAACGAGCACGGGCCACCAGGGTTTGGCAGGGGAGGAAAAGGATTGAGCATCTGAGGGACTGCTCTCCTTCTCCAGGGAGGGTGGATGCCAGTGGTCGGTCCTAGACTGGCCCCCAGCAGAGGCTGGGGGGCAGCACGTCAACACTGCACAAAAAAGAGGGTGGAGATGGGCAGACGCCTGGAGGGAGCATGTGAGAACGTGTGCACGCTCCCCACCCCCCCCCGTCATTGACACTGCACACCACATCTCCAAAGGGACCAATCGAAACTAGGAAAATTGTTCCAGGTGGCAGCAAAGTGGACTGCCACCGACCACAGGCCCCGACCCTGAATGGCGCTTCCCCGGACACTGGATTCTTTTAGAGGTGAGTCAAGTTGGGGGCTCCTCACCGGCCTGCCACAGAGGGGAAACCATGGGGGAAGATGGGGATTGTCTGCCTGATGTAGGGGTGCGAGGCTGGGTGGGTGGCTGCAGATGTGTGCAGATTAGTGGGGACCAAAGGACAGAAACAAATGAACGTAAAAAAAAAAAAAAAAACATTGAAGACGACCGGCTCTAGTACTGAGCCTTGAGGCACTCCACTGGTCACTTTGCCTATTTCAGAGTGGGTGCCATTTACCACCACCCTTTGACTCCTATTGCTCAGACAACTTTCTATCCATTTTACTACTTTAGGCCCTACTTTCCTAGGCTGCCCAGCTTGCTAAACAGACAAATCAGTCTCCTATGAGGAATGGTGTCAGAGGCCTTACTGAAATCCAGGTAGGCCACGTCCACCGCCCCTTCTTGATCCACCTCTTTGGTCGCCCAATTGAAGAACTTGATCAGGTTTGTCTGTCAAGACCTCCCCCCGTGAAACCATGTTGCACAGGATCCTATAGACCACTGGCAACAAGGTATTCCCCAATCTTTTCCCTTGCCCACCACCGACGTCAGGCTGACAGGCCTGTAATTCCGTCTCCTCCTTATTTCTACTTTTGTGGAGTGGGACTACATCTGCCCTCCTCCACTTCCCCAGCACCTCCCCCATTTCCAGTGACAAGAGATGTCAGAGGTGTAGCCAGCTCCTCTCTCAGTTCCTTCAGTATCCTGGAGTGCACCCTGTCTGGCCCCATTGCCTTGTCTACTTTTAAACACGGACAGCACCTTTAGCACGTTTTCTTCTGTAAAAGGATTTGTGTCCACCTCCTGTTCCATTACACCTTTTTCTCCTCCTCTCCCTCCTCCTCCAATACTGAGCAGAAGTATTTGTTTGATATACCTGCTTTTTGGTGTTCCTCTTCCACACATCCCCGCCTTCTATTTTCAGTCTTACTATCCCTCCCTTTGTCTTTCCCTTTTCACTTATGTATCTAAAAAAAAAAAAAAAAAAAATGCTTTATCCCTCTTTGACACTGATCTGGCTATCCTTTCCCACTTTTGCACTCCTCAAGAGGGAGCAATCTTAGACCTGGTTCTCTCAAATGGAGATGAAGAGAGGATCACAGATGTAGAAGTGGGTAGCCATCTGAGAACTAACGACCATCAAACAGTATGGTTCACAATAAACACAGCAATAGAGTCAAGCCATACAAAGGCAAAAGTACTGGACTTTAGGAAGGCTGACTTTGCCAAAATGGGCGAGTGCCTAAGGAATGCACTGGCAAATGGGCAGGAAGGAGGGGTGGAAGAACAATGAGGAATAATAAAAACTGCCATCACAGAGGTAACAAGCCTTTGTGTGAGGCAAATAAACAAAACAAAACGATGTAGAAACCACTATGGTTCTCAAAGGAAGTGGCAGTAAAGGTTCAAGAAAAGAAAGCATTCCAGGAAGTACAAGGAATCACAGAAGGAGCAGGACAGAGAACTTATCAGTTAAAGCAAAAGGAAGCCGGAAGGCAGTCAGAACAGCAAAGGCCCAAACCGAGGAAAGGATAGCCAACTCAGTTAAGAAGGGATAAAACCTTTTATAGGTACATCAGGGGCGAAGGAAGACCAGGGAGGATTAGTGAGGCTTAATAAAGGGGAGGGAGGGTGGGCAGAGGGTGACTGAAAAGGCAGAGATACTAAACAAATATTTTTGCTCAGTATTTACAAAGGAAGTGGGGGAAGTACCCAAATCAAACAGTGGAAACACTCTGGATACAGAAGTTGATACCAGCCCATTTACAGAAGAAAGGGTCCTGAAAGAACTCTTAAAACTGAAGGTGGACAAAGCAATGGGGCCTGATGGGATTCATCCCAGAATTCTAAAAGAACTAAGGTAGAACTAGTGACACCACTGACTACCCTCTTTAACAAATCATGGGAGGATCGGGTGGTACCCGAGGACTGGAGAAGGGCAGATGTAATTCCCCTTCACAAAAGTGGGAGCAAAGCAGAAGCAGGAAACTACAGACCTGTTAGTTTAACCTCAGTGGTAGGGAAAATGATGGAATCACTTCTGAAGGAAAGAACTGTCGAGTATCTAGGGGCCAGAGGGGCACAGGACCCAAGACAGCATGGATTCACAGTGGGAAGGTCATGCCAGACAAATCTGATAGATTTCTTTGACGGGGTGACCAAAGTAGTAGATCAGGGAAGGGCTATGGACATGGCCTACCTAGACTTTAGCAAGCCATTTGACACAGTCCCACACAAAAGATTAATATACAAGTTAGCCAGCCTGGGAGTGGGTCCCAAGATGACAGCCTGGTAAAGAGTTGGCTGGAGAATAGGACACAGAGAGTAATAGTAAATGGAGTCCACTCTGAAGAAAGGGGGTTACTAGTGGGGTACCGCAGGGTTCAGTATTAGGACCGGTCCTCTTCAATGTCTTTATAAGCAACATTGCAGAGAGACTGGAAGGAAAAGTATGTCTCTTTGCAGATGACACAAAGATCTGCAACAGAGCTGATGCACAGGGTGGGTGGAAAGGATGAGAAGGGACTTGGCAAGGTTAGAGGAATGGTCAAATGTATGGCAGCTTAGATTCAATGCTAAGAAGTGCAAGGTAATGCACCTGGAAACAAAACCCAGGGAAGAGTACACAATGGGGTGAGATTCTAACAACAACAAAAATGGAAAGGGACCTCGAGTAGTCATATCAGATGACCTAAAGGTGGGCAAGCAATGTGAGAGGGCAGCAAGGAGGCTGGGGGATACTGGGATGCATAGGGAGAGGCATCACCAGTAGAAAACAAGGAGTTATTATCCTCTGTACAGACAGTTGGTGAGACCCCATCTGAGTATTAGCGTGCAGTTCTGGAGACCCAGTCTCCACAAAGACAGACAGGATAAAAGCTGTCCAGAGGAGGGCAACTAAAATGGTGCAGGGTCTGCACGGAAGACATATGAGAGAGACTTAAGGAGCTAAATATGTATAGCCTCGAGGAAAGGAGGGAGAGGGGGACATGATAGAAACTTTCAAGTACCTCAAGGAATCAACAAAGTCCAAGAGGTAGCATCTTTCAAAAAGAGGTGTGCTAGAACAAGGGGCACAATTTGAAGATAGAAGGGGCGCTCAGAGGTAATTTAAGGAAGTATTTTTTCACAGAGAGGGTTGTGGATGCATGGAATGGCCTTCCTGAGGAGGTTGTGGAGTCAAAAACAGTGGTGGAATTCAAGCATGCATGGGACAGTCATAAGGCAATTCTAGGGGGTGGGGGTAGGAAGAAGCAGGCTGCTGGTTAACTAGGATCTGTAGCTTATCCATTAGGTAGGGAAATGGGCAGACTGGGTGGGCCAAGCGGTCCTTATCTGCTGTCAAAATCTATGTTTCTATGTTAACCGCCTTATTTGCCTCACTTTGTTTCTCTTGGTAGGGCTCCCTATCTCCCTCCTTCTGCGTTTTTCCTTTTGTACCTTCTAAATACCATCTTTTTTGCTCTCACATTTTCTGCTACCTCCTTAGAGAACTATAGTGGTCTCCTATTTCCCTTGCCCTTGCTAACCTGCCTGACACAGAGGTTTGTCGCTTGTTCAATGGCCCCTTTTATTTCTGCCCACTGTTCCTCAAACCCCCCCCCCATTTTCCTATCCCTACTAGGGCATTTCTGAGGCATTCTTCCACTTTCTTGACCTGAAGTCCAGTAACCTCGTCCTTGTGTGATTCTATTCTGACCCAGATCTTCTATCAAACCACACTGCATGGTGATCACCGGTTCCCTGATTATTCCCCCACTGCTACAGCAGTCACACTGCCCCAGTTTGTCAGTACTAGGGTCAATCATGCCCCCTCTTGAGTGGGTTCCTGTACTAGTTGCCTGAGGAATGCTGCTTGCAGGGTATCTAGGAAATTCCTACTCCTGGCTGTAGCTGTGGCGGAAGGCTCCAATTTACATCTGGTAGATTGAAGTCTCCTACTAACAATACCCCCTTGCAAGCCATCCTCAGGACTGCTTCCATCATTTCTCTATCCACATATTGGAGGTCTGTAGATCACCCCTGTTCAAACAGCTGCCCCCTTCTTTCTCTCCAGAGTGACACACGACATCTCCTCTCCTCCCCTCCCCACTCCCCCTGTATTTCTGTGCCTTTCATGTTATCCCTTACATAAAGGGCCACTCCTCCCAGTTTTCTGAAAAGAGTAAATCCTGGCATGGCCACCTCCCAGTCCTGGTTTGCACTGCACCAGGTCTCTGCGATGGTGATTATGTGTGTTTTTTTTTTGGGGGGGGGGGTCAGGAGACATGCAAGAAAGTTCTACTCTAGTTTTTTTCCCCATTTTGTCCAGTCCCAGTTTGAATTTTACCAAATACCCTATTACTATTCATTTGGGGGAAGAGTGGAAACTGTTTAACCAGTAGTGGCACACTAAGCTAAAGCTGGTTTCCAGATGCGACCTAGGAGTACAAGGAAATTTACCTGACTTGCTCAGGGTTACACAGTATTTATTTATTTAGTTTTTGTTGACCAGGTAAGTGCACTAGACAAATCCTGCCTATTTTCAGGCACGATCCAGGGGAGGGGGAAGATACAGATGAATGCCAACTGACCTTGAACCAGATTAAGCTGTTGGTGGTATTTTTTAGTGAATGAGGGAAATTTGGCCAGACCACCGGGGAAATTCCCCTACTCTTTTCAATAAGTGCCATGGGATCTTTAACATCCACCTGAACTACCACCAGGGTCGGACTGGCCCACCTGGATACCTGGAAATTTCCAGGTGGGCCCCCCTCAGTTGGGTACCTGGTCACCTTCTGAACTCTGAAAACTTTTGTATTTTTCATTTCTTTTCTAATTAAATGGGGTATCTGGAACACTGAAGATAAATGTAAGATGTAATCACAAAGCTAATGTATCAAACTGAAGTGGAATACTGATATGAGTGTGTCACCCTGGGCCCTCCTGTACTGATTTTCCAGGTGGGCCCTCTGTACCCCAGTCCAACCCTGACTACCACCAATCCAGGAAGATGGGACCTCGGTTTAACGTCTCATCCAAAAGACAGCACCCCTCTCATGCTGCACTACAGTGTCAGTACTGGGATATTAACCCAAGTGCCAGATGTGGGAACTGAACCCACAGCCCTCTGATCTCCAAGGGGGCGTTATGGCAGGCTTAAAATATATTAGTACTATAAACCATTTCCAATGCTTCTAGCCCAAAAATAGCACGTAAACATGCACAGCTAGGGAACCGTTCTGTTGTGAAGGACTAACATACTTATTCACGATGCAAAACATTATTTACTATATCAGTTTGTGACAGCAGTTACATTTAGCAGCACTTGAATTTGAAACGGTACGAATGCATAACCATGAACGTTACGTAACTATTTCTCATCGGACGATTTTACACTGAATGACAGTTTTAACATGTGTGTATCGGTTCGACGTGGTGATGCAACATCACTAATTTTAGAAAGACATATTGACTCTTGTGAACCGTACCTCTCCTCTGCCTCCCCAGCTCCCATTGTAAACACCCTCATTTTCTTCCTTGAGACCCAGCTCTTTAAGCCACGAGTACTGGGGCTGGTTGATAAGCAGTGTTGACATGGCCGCGCTCTGTCTGGAAGTGGAATATAGAAACTTCTTCCGAAGTGCAAAGTGCCTGCAAACGCGGAGAGTGAGCAGGAGCATGGCTGGGCTAGAAAACGAACTCTACACCAATGAAGACAGCCAGCCAGCCGGCCAACCCAGCTTGCTGAAACTCCGCCCACTG
This sequence comes from Neoceratodus forsteri, assembly GCA_016271365.2. Lineage (NCBI taxonomy): Eukaryota > Metazoa > Chordata > Ceratodontiformes > Ceratodontidae > Neoceratodus > Neoceratodus forsteri. The sequence goes on from CM057454.1 coordinate 113,087,853, forward strand.
GGCACCGCGGCACGCGATTGGTGAATTCCGGCCTCCTCTTACGTTACCCGTAACAAAGCTGGAGAGCTAAAGAACGTCGGTTGCTCACGTCTTGAGATGCAACGTGTATTCGTGGTGAGCCTGCTGAAGTCTGTGGGTCTCGAAGTACAGACCTGCAAAAATCGCGAACCGTCATTCCATATCAGTGAAACAGCACGGACATAATGATGACCCCCTTGTTCCTTCCAGGGCAGTGCTTCGTTTCAAAATAACCAGCAAATTTTACATCTATAGCAGTATAGCCTAACCGTGTACTACAGCCGAGTTGAATTGGCTACGATTCCCACACTCATCACCCTGCAAAAGTCACTTTCTCAGTTCTCCGTGGTTACCCGCCTGGTGGTGGCACTATGTGCAAAAATCTGTACCCATGCTCGTCTGCACATTTTAGAAATGACCCCTTTCCTTGTTTTTTTCTGAACAAAAAAAGGGACCCCTTTAATACAAAAACAAGGAGTAAGTTACCGCCTCCAGACCCTCTTTTTGCTTCAAGTGAGGAACCAGCCATGGGCACCAAGTACTTTGCACCCACCCTCCAACCCTCTATGACAGCCAAGAAAAAAAGAAGGGATGGGGACCAGGATATGCCCTCCTCACCATCTAAGCTATTTGCTGTCTGAATTAATTGGAGCATGCACTTACAGCAATCAGCTGTAAACAGTAGTTAGCCCTCTGACCCACTGTGCCCCACTCAAACTATGTTTGCCTTGTAACCTGGGGGTAATGCTGACAGGTAGTAAGGCACCCAGTTTAAATTATTGTTTAAAGTGGCATACAACATATTCAGAGATGTAAATGTTATTGCAGGGTAACAGGTTGACGGAAGATGGCGGCCACGCTTGGCTGCCGTCCATGAGCGCTTAGAAGTTTTGGTCTTTGGCCCAATTTTATTTTATTTAAACGTTTAAATGTTGCCATTTGAATTACAGTACCACCCATTGTATAGTCGCTAGCAGTCGTTTATTATTGCGACTATTTATGCTCTGTTATTTAAAGTTTGAGAGGCTTTGAAGAGACTGACCTGGTCGTGGTGGTTCGCTTGGGTGCCGCCGGTCTGCCTGGACGTTGTTGGAGAAGTTGGTGGCCTGTAGCCTGGAGGCTTGGTGATGCTCTTCCTTCTGTTGGAACTCAGCAAGTGAACTGCAGTTTCTGTTCGGGACAAAATCTTTGCCGGACCGTGGGAAAGAGGCTGTCGGCTCTCGTGTGTGTGGGACTATTCTACAAGGAAGTGGAAGGCAGAAGAACGGCAGTGAAGATTGTGTGATAGCTGTCCACATAATTTGGAGGTTTGGCTCCATGGTCCAGACGGGGGGGCTGGCTTTTCCTGACTCTGGAGGGTGGTGGGGCTTGCTTTGCTCCCTGGGTGAGGCAGGGGTGCTATCGGAGGGTGGTTCTGCCTGCTTCATCATAGCGAGGGTCGGGTGAGCTGGAGCCTGTGGCTAGAATTTGTGGAGGTGGAGGAGTTGTTTGTGCTATCTGCTGTCTGCTCGTTTGCTGCTTCCAGGATCTCGGCTACTGGGAGTTTTGGAGACTTTGACTGAAGTTAGAGCGGTGTGGAGTCGGACTTGGTGAGGTATCCCTGAACCATTTCTTGCTGTAACTGTTGTGTTTTAGTTATTGGGAGATTACGGGAGACCAACAGGAAATTTAATTACAACTGAGTTCATTTTGAACTATCAGTCTCGTGAGAGGAGTCTGATTAATGTTGGAGCCATACAGTGTGGTGAGAGCACAGAAGTGTGACTATACAACAAAAGACCTTGAACTTTGTTTCTTGAGTTAAACGAGGGTACTGATGGATGGGTTTTAAAGTGAAGGGCCATTTTTGGTGGTTTTAGGTGGATGCTCCTCTCCCCGCAGTGGTGAGAGTACTGTGGGTGGGGTAGAAATATAATATATTTTGATAATTTGACAGCACTAGAATTGGTTAATAGATTTTGTATTATATTATGATTATTTAGTGTTTTATTTGAAATTCTGTTTTATATAAGTTTATATAATTTTGTTTTATATAAGTTGAGTAGGGTTTCTTATTATTAATTGTGGTGTGAACTATGTGCTGGAATGATAATAAGGCAGTCGGGTATTATTCCCCCTCTACGCTCAGGGACCTCTGTCCTTTCTCCTGTCCCCCTTTGTCACCGGGAGTCTACAGAAAATGTAGGGCTCTGGGGATTGTGAGAGGGAGACGGAGGGTTGGTGCTGGGCTTGGGGGGGGGATGGAAAGGAGTGGGCGGATTGGGATAGTGGGGTCAAGGAGACGCCCTGGGGCGAAATGGGCATAGGAGAGGGGTCTTCCCTGTCTTGTGCCCATACCCAAGGGTTCTCATTTGGATCAGCCGGTAGGGCGGTCATTATCGGAGGTTTATCCTACTCGGGCAGTGTTATGCAACGCCAGGTCTATTAAAAACAAGACGGCTGTTGTAGCCGATCTTGTCGGGTCATCTGACCTGGCATGCATCACCGAGACTTGGCTGGATGAAAATGCTGGGCCAGTTTTAGCCACAGCAATTCCAGCTGGGTACTCGGTGATACACCGCCCGAGGCAGGATCGTAGAGGCGGGGGTGTTGCCATATGTTTTAAGTCAGAACTGGGGCTGGTGGAGGTACCAGCGGGAGTCACCAGATCCTTTGAGTGTATCGTGGGTGAGGGTGTGGGGTGCAGGATACTTCTTGTATACCGTCCACCAGGTGATGAGAATGTTTTGCTGCAGGAAGTCGCAGACTTCATTGTCGACCTAACGTTGGGGTCCCCCTGATGGTTGGTTCTGGGGATTTCAATGCTTGGGTCGACGATGAACTCTCTCGATTTGGTCAAGACTTCCTCCAGTTGATGATATCACTGGGCTTCACACAGGTGGTTTCCTCCTTGACCCATGTTGGCGGACACTCATTGGACCTGGTGTTCTTTCTGGGGATGGGGATATCCGACTTGGTGGTGGAACCGGTCGGATGGTCTGACCATCACTCCATTAGGTTCAGTTTTGAGGCCACCCCCTGTTAGGTCTGCCCCTTTGGAGATGGTCCGATACCGCCCTTTGAGGGGTGTATCCCCAGATGACCTGATGGCGGTGTTGGACCTATCAAGCCTACCGATAGATTGCTTAGATCCAGGTGACCTGGTACATGCTTATAATGAGGCAGTGACAGGGTCCTGGATTCTATTGCACCAGTTTGTGTTCGTCCTCTTACTCCTCGCCCCAGGTCTCCCTGGTTTGATGAGACCATGAGGGAGTTGAGGAGGGTTGGACGAAGGCTGGAGAGGTGTTGGCGAAGGTCCGGTCTTGACGTTGACAGGCTTAGTTTGATGGACCATTATTTGGCCTATCAATCCGCAATCTCTCGTAAGAAGGCAGAGTTCCTGTCCAGAGAGATAGCGGCTGCACAGAATAGACCAGCTCAGCTCTTTCGGACTGTGGACAGACTGTGCAATCCAGTCTGTCTTCAGCCGAGAAGAGCTTTATCTCAAGAGTGGTGTGAGGAGCTTGCTCTCTTCTTTGCAGATAAGGTTGTCAAAATCAGATCGGATATTCGCTGTTCCCTCCCCAATGGGAGCGACGGTGGTCGGCAGGAGATGTCGAACACCCAGTTTAGATGGTTTGACTTCAGCCTTCCCACAATCGATGATGTTGTGATGATCATTCGAGCACTGCGACCGACTAGCTGTGATTTGGACCCTGGCCCCACACGCCTTTTAGTGGGTTGTGTGGATAAGATCGGCCTAGTCCTAGCTTAGATCGTCTAGAAGTCTTTGGAGAGGGGGATTTTTCCAGATCCCCTTAAAGAGGCTATAGTTAAGCCTCTATTAAAGAAATCCTCCTTAGATCCAGATTGTCTAGCAAATTACAGGCCAGTCTCTAACTTACCCTTTGTGGGTAAAGTTATTGAGAAAGTGGTCGCAGCGCAGTTGGAGGATCATCTGACCAACAACAATATCTACGATTCTCTCCAGTCTGGATTTAGGAAAAGGCATAGTACCGAGACAAGCGCTTCTACGGTACTAAATGACCTCCTAATAGCGAGAGATCGTAGGACCCGATCCATCTTGGTACTACTTGATCTCTCTGCAGCGTTTGACACCGTTGACCATGGTGTGCTGTTAGAGCATCTGCGGTCAGTCTGTGGACTGTCTGGTACGGTCCTCAGATGGTTTCAATCTTACCTCGAGGGTAGGACTCAGAGAGTGGTGTCGGGAATTTTTTCCTCAGCATCACTCTCCCTGCCCTGCGGGGTACCGCAGGGTTCTATTTTAGCACCTATTTTGTTTTCGTGTATATGCTACCGTTAGGGTGATTATTAGGACGACACGGTTTGGGTTTCATTGCGCAGATGATACCCAGCTGTATATGTCTTTGTGCCCGGCCAGGACGCTGCCTTGTCAGTATTTAATAACTGCCTTGAAGAAATCCAAGACTGGATGAATGGGAGTTGGCTGAGGTTAAACCCGAGAAAACTGAGGTGTTGGTTGTGGACAAAGGTCGCTGTGAGGCGGATCTGCTGGAGGATCACCCTCAGGCTTATGGCTTGGAGGTGTCCAACTGGCGACCTCAGATCGGTGCGGAATCTTAAGCACTGACGCACCGCCTGACACTTAAATCCCAGGTGTCAGCGGTCGTCAAAACTTCCTTTTTCATCTGAGGAATATTGCCAGGGTGAAGCACCTGGTTCCTCCAGAGGACCTTCCAGCATTGATCCACGCCTTCTCCGTCTTGACTACTGTAATTCCTTATACCTAGGGCTATCGGGGTTGAACCCGCCGTTTGCAGCTAGTGCAGAATATGGCAGCCAGGTTGTTGACTGGATCTTCTAGATCCAGCCATATAATGCCTGTGCATGGGACTGCACTGGCTGCCAGTGTTTTGGCGAATCACCTTCAAGGTCGGGTTTACTGACCTATAAACCCCTACATGATCTGGGACCTACCTACCTGAAAGAGCTCCTTTGCTCCTACAATCCCTCCCGCTCCCTCCGATCCACTGGCTAGGGATTGCTAGAGATTCCCAGGGTTCGCTTGAAAACATCAGGTGCTAGATCGCTTAGTTTTATGGCACCAACCCTGTGGAATTTCTCACGCTAGGTAGATTGCCCGACCGTCCTTAGTTTTAAGGAGCTTTGAAAACCACCTTTTTAGCATAGCTTTTAAGGATTTAGATTAGTTTTAATTTTAATGTATTTATTGTTTTGTGAATTTGTACAGGCGCTTTGATTTTAAGAAAAGCGCCTTCTAAAAATAAAGATGAATTGAATTGAATTGAATTGAACAGTTCATGTGTGGGCTGATCCTGTGGGGGAAGTAGGGAGGAAATGCACCCCAAGGGATTGAATCATACAGACACCTGGCCTACTTAAATATTTTTCGGGGTAGAGGTCCTATGAAATTCATTTAAACCTTGGATATGAACCACTACAACCTTCAACTAGGCCCCTTCACCTTTGAACCCACAAGGCAGGGGGTAGTAACCAAAATATCCACAGTGACCCAGTTACTTTTCAGTTTTTATATCTGATCACCTTTAATTTCTGAAACAAAAATAAACTTATAGCTTGCTTTTTCAACCACCCCCCAATCTTTCTAATTTTTGCTTTCACATGCTCACATTCCCTTTGGCAGATCAATTAGCAGGTGGATTAGGATGCAGAACAGTGGTTAGGCAATTATTAGCCACGGGTATTGGCCAGTTTGTTTTACATTCTCATTGAAATGGAGACAGAGGACTCATGTACTATAGTTACTGTCCCCAGGCTGAGTAAGTGATTTGCATGGCTTAATGAAAATACCAAAGTTCCCTTCCAGTAATTCATCCAAAGAATTAGGAAAAACTGATGTTAGTAATTCAACTGCAGTCATTATTATATGCATATCTCCAGCACTCCATCCTGCATAGACGACATGCTACAATATGTACAGTGCTTTTAATGTTAGTAACATACATTTTTGCCCGTTGATGTGCTGCTAACTAATTAAACTAGTTTCAAGTTCAGTTGTATTGTTCGTCAAATGAGCCATTACAATATGCTAAAAACTTAGCAAGTTCATGACAGGCCATACAAATGCACAACGTAAAAACAATTTTAAATATCACAATTACACACATTATTTATGCACATGTTCAATTACCAACTGACGCAGACCAATTTATAATCCAGCTCTGTTATCTGTGCCTGTTAAAATGTAAAATACGGAATATGCAATGCTTCATAGAAACACAATCTAATAGGGCAGTAATTACAGTAATCAATATTTATTTAATTATTTATTTATTTATTTATTTATTTCAGGGGCGACCCGGGAATAACAGTACTTAAACTTGGTAAGCAGTAATACATATACAAGTTATAGGCATGCTAGGTACTAACTATTAAATTCCAGTACCTACTTATCTTAAAGGGTTTCACGATAAGATGACGGGAGCGCAGGCTAGGATGGACTAAAGTGCCTGTGTCAGAGGGGCCACTCATAGAGGTAGTCACCTCAGAGAAACTACTGACAGTCTGTAGATCAATGCAAATCAGTCTGCTGAGGCCAGTCTGCGACGATGAGAATCATCCTGCCCACTGTGCATACAACTTGATCAGCACCCCCTGAATTAAGGGAAGAGGAGGAAAATATACAGGGAGCATCATGAATATTGTAGTGAACACATCCTGACAGAAAACACCAGGGTCTGGATTTCTGAAGCAGAACAGAGGCAGTTTTGCATTGAGAGGGGACACAATAGGACCAGGTCCAAATTGCCCCATTCATCAAAAGTGAATGCACGAAATCTGAACTGACGCATTGTACTCGAGGTACCACTCTCATGGCCCTACTGCAGAGAGGGTAGGGAGACACCCCACTCTGTTTGCTGATGTAATACATCACAGCTTTGTTGTCCTTCTTAAGTAGGAACACTTTGTGGCAGAGGGCATCCTCCAGGACTTTGCTTATAAGATAACTCTCATCTTTAAGAAATGTATGACAAGATGAGGATCATCCTGGCTCCACACCTGAGTGTGGAGGCCTTGGCAGTGAGTCCTCCACAGATTTTGTCCGAGGCTCTGTCATCTTGTATGGAGGATTGCGGATGCATGATCAGAGACCACTGCTTGCTGCGGAGTCCCAGTATCTGCTCAACCAAAATGGAGGCCAAACAGAGTTGTTTTCCGTATTGTAATGAGCCATCTAAAGATGTAGTTTCTCCCATCTTCTGGAATGAAATTGATGCCTTGGAGGTATCCAGGAGGGCTCCTAAGAAGAGGAGCTGTTGGGAAGATGAACTTGCACCTTCCTTGAGCCTGGAGAGAACAACTAAGAGGCTACAGTGACTGCTTCCTGTATCTCTTAACTGGATGGGCTGGCTTGGAGCCAAATGTCCAGGAAGTGAAGATTCAGATGCCCAGATTTAGAGAATTCTTCCCTGAACAGGAACTTGTTTAACCTTTCAAGGTCGACAAATGGGCGCATGCTGTCTGTTAACTTGGAACCTGAAGCAATGAAAATAGGAACCTGTGCTTCCTTCCGCTGTGGAATGATTTTTACTGCCCAGCACTGACAGAGGCCATGTATCTCAGAAGCAGAGAGTGTGTGACTGAGAGGTGGACAGACTAGCTGCCATCTGGGTGGAACGTCTGGGGAATCTGTGAAATTGGGAGAGTATCCCTCATGGACAATCCTGATGACCTATAGGTCCTCTGTGAAGGACTTCCACTGGTTGTAAAATTGAATTAGATGCCACTCCTACTGCTGAGAGGCGACCCGCCTCAGACAGCTGGGGTGGGCTCTGGGCTGGATCCACAGAGGTTAGTATAGGGTGCTTTTGGATCCTGTGCCCTCTACTGCATTCACTTCATGGCTGGGGGGTTGGTTCTAGAAAAGTGCACCTAGGCCTCTACCTAGACAGTACTGCTTGTCACAAGAATGTTGTGTGATTTTAATGGTAGCCCTATTGTTCTGAGTGGCCTTTAGCCAAACAGATAAGCACAGTCAAGGAGACGTTAACCACCTGCTGCCAGCGGCAACTGCCCTAGAGACAGAGACGTAGGTGTCCATAAAAGCTTTTAGCTGATTATTGGGCTCCATGTCCCTAGCAATGGAGTGTTAGATTTTGGGAGGCTCTTGACCATTGCATTAAGTGTGTTCTACAGGGTGTACTCATGACGAGGAATGTAAGAACTCAAGATGCAGGAGACTGCTTTGGTCCATTGATGAATACTGAAGTGTTATGGTGGACCCCATATCCCTGAGGAAAAGGAACTGGAAAGAAGATCTTCCATCACACTGATACAATGGGTTTGCATTCCAGCCCATAAAATGAGTCATCCACTGCATCTTCGACAAAGCAGAAGAGGGAAAGACTCATCCAGATCCACTTCTACCCCCAAAAAACCTCCAAAGGGCAGGTCAGGACCAGGGAAATGCCACCACCTGGAGTGGGAAGGAGTTCAGTGCCATCCACAGTGCCAGCACTACACGTGGTGCCACACCCGACACCACACCCAGCGCCACTGCCACCACAGTACAGTGCAGCCTATGGCACCGCTGATGGCGCAGGCACTGCAAGATGATGACACACGGTGCTGCCTAAGGTGACAAAACCCACAACAATGATGCCAGACACAGCACCACATAGAGCCAGCACATCGCACAGCACCAAAATCGTGACTGGACCTAGACCTGAAGTAAGAGGAAGAAGGAAAGTGGTACCCATGCCGGCCCCTGCAGGGAAAAAGGAGAGGGGGTAGGCACAAGGAGTTGGTGTCGATGGCATTAGCACCAGAGAGGGCACCATGCACATTCTGGCCTGGCCGACCAGGCCACGGCCCAAAGGCCTTGGACCCAGGACCACTAGCCAGGACAACTGCACAGACGCCATGCCCCCTGCTCTAAAAGAGTGGCCCAGAGGTGAAACTGCTCACTGGAACCCCATCGAGGACAGAGATGAGAACCAGCGTCAAAGATCACGGCTGTTATGAATGGAGCTACAGGGGAACCCACCAGAGTTGGTTCAGGTTTACTTTCTCAACCACTGATGATAAATGTGCAGACATACCAGAGGGCGACCTCGAGAGGTACCAATTCTTCTTCCACCGACAGAAGTAAGAAGAGCACGAGGTCAAGCAGAGTCAGGTCCCAGAACTGCTGCATTTGTGCTATGGGAAGACTGTCCTCACCCACGAGCACTGGACTGCCCATGGTCAGACCCCCCTCCTCAAAGGGCATCAGACCGGACACAGCCCCACTGCCATCACAGTTCTCAAATGAAGTCTCCAGTCCATCACCACTACTGTCAAAGGTCGACTCTGTTGATGGCAGGCTGAGAATAACTTCTTTTTCTTCATTTTCTTCTTTTAAAAAAAAAGAACACTAAAAATGGTAAGTTAAGCAAATACTGAATGGCAATATACAGTAGCTGCTGTCGTATAGACGAAGACTAGACTCCCGGCGGGCAAGCAACATTGTCATTGAAGCACACTCGATGGCAAGAGAAAAGAAACTGAGGCGGTTGGAAGGTCAAAGCCGAGATAGCCTATAAGGTGCGAGGTAGCTTCGTAGCGCCATGCTTGTGTGGCCCTATCTCGGCACCGGCCCTCCTGAAGATTTTTGGCTCCTGCGGGGTCCTAGTGCCTCCGGTGTACTCCCGTTAGTGTGAATGAGTGGTGGAGACTTGAATCCAGGAAGATCTATGAAACTGAAAGAGCCCATTGGACGGGGCCCCCCACCCAAACCAGGAGATCGCCCCCAGCACTGCCTCATCAAATATTTGTGATACAGTGATGAAGAAGCCATGCTGAAAGCAGCCAAAACTCAGGATCCTATTTCTGTTGAGAATGGACATGTGCTGATTTTCCAGGATCACAGTAGGGAACTGCAAATGAAGTGGCAAAAAGTTTACCATGTTAAGACTAAGTTGCATTCTATCATTGGAACTTTGCATTTATTTACCCGACCAAGATCCGGACTGTAACCGGGTAATAAAATTACCTTTCTCAGATTCTTGCTGGAACTGCACAAAAGGAAGAGATGACAGACAAGTGGTGTCCAGATCATAAATGTAATTTATTACTGGTAAATAAGAATAAGGCTTACAACCAACAGTGTAATTGCTGGGAAAGTATCCAGTTTCCTTACCTATAGGCGCAGTCAAGTTTCTCGCTGAGAGAAAATACATGGTGCAAGGGGTCTTATACCCTAATAATAACCATGACAACAATAAAAGAAGATACATAAAAAGTAAGTAATTGGCTAAAAACAGGTGGTGTCAGTAGCCATCCTAACTAACATAAGAAGTTACTTAGCTAGCAGAAGAAAAAGTGAACAGTAAAGTCTGTGATGCTTCCAAGATCACTTGCAAATATAGTTGTGCACAAGCACTAAAGATGTCACTGTTGCCTAGCTAATAATTATACTTTAAAAATATAATGCAAAACATTTCCCAGTGGTACAATATATTGTGAGAATATAGTGAAGCATAATATGCATTGCAAAAGTACAGCAGAACTTGGATCCTGACACTTATGCTTATATGATGTGTCTGTGCCCTAAGATTAGTACATATATCTACATATGTGTTGCTGTCCACGAGGTGGGGGTACAATCAGGGGTGCTGGTCCATGCATAACATTCCCTCCCTTTTTGCCTCAAAAGGGGCAACAATCCCAGGTAAGTAGTAGGATGGAGATTAAAAAAAGTAATTTACAAGCCCGAGGCATGAGCCTTGTAAAGGAATTCAAGTTGTTCTCGGTGTTGTCTTAGAGAACATCGCAGACAGCTGAGGGTTAGTATCAGAAAAACAATAAAAAATGCTTGAATAATAACAAAAGCTTTAAAAGTGAGTTCTAACCAGGTATTGGATAGAGCAGTACTTAAATCACCAACATGAATAAGAGCATTAAGGGCATCTCCATCTTGAGAAATATTATTACTGATATAAATCAAATGTGAATCCTTTCTAGCTAAAAGGGATTGTAAAGAAAGTGTCAAAGGGGCAATGTACACGTTACACACGGGCAAATATTGAGACAAGGCAAGCAAGTATTGCAGATCGGTATCAATAACATCTGGTTCAGGGAGAGGAACAGGAGTTATGACAGTGTGACCTATGACTATTTTCTGCTGTGGAGTAAAACACAAGTTAGGCATTTCAATAACACAAGATTTTTGACCATAAGCAAAGGTTTTGTGATTTGTCACTACACAATACTGCCCATTGGAATTATAGGTAACTCGTACAGTTGGTATTCTCCGTCACTGTAGACGTATTGAACAGGAAAAAGACTGGTCGGTGAGCCATGAAGTGAAGCGATGTACCTCTTCCAGGTAGTTTTGGGATTTAGCTGTTTTGTCATCAGGCGCAGAAGATGCAGCTCGTGCAGATTTGGATTCGTCATCCTCGTCAACATCAGTAAGGTTCAACGGCAATTCATCACCCAAGGTAAAGGCCCAGTCAAGGTGTTCAGGGGAATATCCACACACTGATTTTGCAATATCGAAGACATCACAGCTGCACAGGTAGTAATATCCTTTCTTGGCACAACAGTTCATGTGGGGTGCCACATTGGCTTGGATCACAGAATGGCAAACAAGTAATGAGGGCAATTCCGTTCTTTCATGATAGATGTCCTTATCAAGATGTCCAATGGAATTAATTGTGGCCAATTTATCAAAAACAGATGTTACAGGATCAAAGCGGGGTAGTGACACAGGGAACATGACTAACATGTTGTCATGGATAGAACAAGTCTTAGTAAAGTAGCAAGGGGCTTGGTTTGGATATCTGGAGACATACCCAAGGTTTCTAGCTGTAGACATAGAAATGTTAACATTGTTTGCTAAACAAATAGTAATGCAACCATTGGATTTGCAATGTGGACAATACCATTTACCCATTTGTCTGTCATGGATGAGATCTGGGATGCATCCTGTTTCCAAGTCCCTGAAGAGATTGTTAACAGTGGAAATGACATAAGAGCCATAAGCAGAGCACAGAAGTTCATGGGCAATGTATTGCTTGTCTGCCTCATTATTTTGAAAAATCAGTTCATTAACCTTACCTTTATTATCATTGAATCCTTTGCTGGTTAACTAGAATCTGCAGCTTATCCATTAGGTAGGGAAATGGGCAGACTAGGTGGGCCAGGCAGTCCTCATCTACCATCATGTAACCCCTTTGTTACCCAGGGTTACTAGAATCCCAGTAAGACCTAGTGGTAGGCAGGGAAGGCAGCTTGTGAAACTCCAGTTAAATGGGTTTCACACTGTCTCACTCTGTTCTCAGTCTCAGCTGAGACTGAGGGATGACATCACCAATAGAACTTTCGCAGCTGCATAAGCCACATTGGAATCTGCAGTAGAGGGAGTTAGATAGAACGTTGGGAGTTTTCAAAGGGAAGTGTTCAGTTCCAGTTTGTTTTCAGTAAGTGAAGGTGTGCTCAAGTGGTGGAGACCGCTGTTCGGGTCTCAGTGCCCCCTTCCTCTGGGGGGGATGTAAAGATCCCCATGCAGATTCCTGGGGCAATCCCCTTAATTCTGCCAAGAGGAAGAAAAGCTGCCTGTTCAGTTCAGCATCTATTTTGAAAGTTGGAAGATTTGTGATTCGCCTGTGGGACACCTGCAACTAAAGGGTGAGTGTCTGCTCTGACAAAAAGGGCAAAAATGTTTTCTTCACCCTGGGACACGTGTGGGAATCTAGGAATTGAGCTACATTTTGGGAAGCCTATTGGACTAGGCCAAACAAGTGGAGTAGTGTCAAATGCTAGAGTGCTATGTGATTCAAGTAATATGTAGAGGAGATGCGCCAGTTCATCTACCCTTTAATCTACATTCAGAAGTTTCAGTTTTCCAGAGAAATGGCGGGTATGGGCTGTGGGAGCTGGAGGTGGGCAAACCCTCCCATCTTTAGTAACCAGGTCCACCTCTACGGATTTCTGCTGTGGTTGCTACTTTGCCTCATGCACTTGGCCAGTGATGAGGGAAGTACCCAGACGTGGGGTTGCAAAAGGGAAAATCTCTGTAGGAGTCACAGACTCTAAGTGGTGTGGGGAGCCACAACAAGTGTAAAGAAGAATTCTCTTTGTGAGATGGGGAGTTATAAGAAGTAAGGAAGAAATCTCTCTAGGAGTCACAGACTCTAAGTGGTGTGGGGAGCCATGACAGGATAATTGGTTCAGTCTTCCAATGGACCGTGAATCAAGTGGCCGGCGGGGCAGGCCAGTCGGGCTGTGTACCCAAAGCGCGTGCAAGTCCAGGCTGTGTGCCTGGTGGGTCCAGAGCCTGAAAACAGTATAATTGGTTCATTCTTCCAGTGGACCGTGTTGTAGTCTCTAATCTGCATTACCAGGAAATGTAGCCCAATGGGGGTCCGTCTATGCTTTGTTGTGTTTAGCTAGTTTGTGAATAAAAGCCACACTGAAGAATCCCATTCCTGGTTCTGGACATTACAGTTATTGCTTCCTGTGTTCGGATTTACTTGGGTGCCCCTGTGTAGAGTAGCCAAACCTAGGTCCCCCTGTGCCGAGTAACCTCATCCTCCCCAACCCAGGTCCCCACCAGGTACTGCTGTCGCTTCAATAGCATGCCACCTGTCGCTTTGGCAAAAGGCAGGGGTGAGGGTTACAAAATGGAGGCACTGCTTTGGATTTTGTTCTGGGAGGAAGGTGTCTGGCAAGGGGCTAGCGTTTTGGCTATCTGGCAGTGGGTAGCCCAAAAAGCTGAAGCAATTTCCTTAGTGTGTTGCTGTGTGCTGTGAATCTTGTGCTGCTGTTTAAAAATGCCAACTGTTTACCAAGGAGCTATAAAGCCAAAGAGTGTGCCCTTGTCCTGCATCATCAAAATTGTTTACAGCGTTTGAAATGCTTTTAAAATGAATTGTTGTGAAGGAAAGTGTGGAAGACTAGGGGTAGCAAAAGGAAAATTATGCCCTGGATGTTGGAAATGCTTTCTGAGTGAATTGAGAGACTGCAGAGTAACTGGCTATGTTAAATGGCTGAAATGGGATCCCGCCATATAGTCAGTTGGAAAAGAAAAAAAGTTGCATTCTGCAGTTTAAATTTGCCTGCTCGACAATCACCATGAGGAGAAGAGCCCTCACGAGGAAGAAGAGGCTCATTTGCATGGCATCGTGTGGTTGGTCAGGCTGCAATCAGTCCCACCCCTCAGCCAGCTCTACAGAGAATGCCCCAGCATTCGAGAGGGAGTGAGAGTGGAGTGCGTGTACTGGCAGTGGAGTAGCATCGCGGAGTGTTCAAAGCGTTGTAAACAGTGTAAAATTAGACTTTTTAGTTTAAAATCGGGCTCAACCCATTAATCGATCATCCAAATTGCAAGTTTGGTGTTTAAAACGACGATCGCTAGGATTGCCTGCCCGTTTGTGTACAGAGGCCTTCAAGAACTGGCTGCAGGCCGTTTTTCCCCATCGCAGCAAATTGCTACTGATAACAGTAAGTAAACATTCAAGAAACTGCTCAATCAGTGATTTTCAGCCTATACCATATAAAATGTTTGTGCAGCAGTGTAGTCTCTTTGCAAGTAATGACTGTGTCAAGTCCTGCCATCAAGTGCAAGTCTGTTAAGCCATTGACTGTGTGCACAGCAATGAAATTAAGCCTCAGTTTAAAGTTTGCAGCCAGAGAGAGACTGTGGGTTGTCGCAAAATGCAGCACCAGAAATGCAGGCAATCCTGTGCTAAAAACCTGAAGCTTTAAGGGACTGTGAATAAAATAAATGATACCAGCATGTGAAAAGTCAGTGGAAAATCCTGTAAATGTGTTTAAAGCCAGATCAGAGCAAGTTGTGCAGTTTGAGTAAAAGTTATCAGTAGCTTGTGTAAATCAGGTGCGCAGTGGCTTGACCCAGATTCTAAATGTTGATGTACAGGAGTGCTGCCGCCGCCATTACAGGGTGGGGTAGTAAAGTAAACACAGCAGCAGAGGAGCCATTTTACAGCTAAAGAGTGTGTTCAATAAAGTGGGACTTTCAGTTACAGTGAACTTTTGTTTGTTTTTCTGCAGTTATGGCCTCAGGACCAGCTCGTTACGCGGATCATGCCCGGGTTGCAGTAACAGCAGCAGTAAACAGACTGAGAGATATTACAAAGTGGTGCTATGGAGGGCAACTGCCTCCTCAGGTGGCGATGCCTAATTATCCAGTGTGTGTATGCCAAATATGCTTGGGAGCTGGAAGGGATGTCTTCATGATTCCTCACTGTGCTGGATGCCTACAAAAATATGGCTTGTATAAAGCACCTTCAATTTGTTTGGCCCCCACATGGACAAAAATTCAGGAATCTGCAGTTGAGCCACACAGCACCAGGCGGAGCCTGTGGAGGAAGCCCCGGGGAGTGTGGCACAAAGCTAGAGGTGCAGAGTTAGAGACAGAACCAGAAGTTGAAGTTTTGGATGCTGGATCTCAAAAGAAAGTTTGGATAAAGCATCAGTAGACCCCTGGAGGGGGGAGCCTAGCCCGAGTCTCTTAGGTGAAGATGAGATGCGGGAGGCCTTTGAGTGGGAGGTGTTGACCTCCACGCCTAGTGATGAGTGGATGGTCTCAGGGGTGAGAACGACTGCTCACTCCTGGGCTCAGATCCTCAGTGAAGAGGAAGATGAGGGGGAACCTATGTGGCCTTGTGAAAAAGGAATGGGTACACAGCCTCATGATCTTGCCTCGGAGGAATGTATGGAAGAAAGTGGTGATACCACTACCCTGGCTTTACAGGAGGAAGAAGTCAGGGATCCGTTTCTAATTTCCTTAAGGATGCGTAGCTGGCAGAACCAGGACTGGCCACCCCCAAGCCAGGCCAGCGGTCTCAGATTGACCAAAGCAAGTAAAGAGGAGAGACTGGTTCACAGAAAGGCAAATGAGATCTATGGTATGACCTTTCCTACCTTTCCTCGAAAAGACTGGGAAGAGATTGAGAACTGCAGGAAATCCTGGATCTGGGATGAAGCAATGAAAAGTGTGCATCCTGGGGCCAACAAGCATGTAAAGAATAGACTGTTCCACGAAAAGTATACCCAGTGTAAGAGAGGCAGGACACTGTTAATAGACAGAGTGAGAGTGGTAGACGGAGAGGGACGTGAAGTCTCCCACTGTGTGAATTATGTGCACCCAGGCGGGGTAATAATTCAAGTCCCTGATCCCCGGTACTACTGGCCTCAGTGCAAGGACCTCCCAGCAAATGTGCCCATGCCTACAAAATGGAGAGCCGAGCAGTGGTAGTCAATACTGCCACACCAGACTGTGAAGTGCCTTATTGATCCACCAATATGAATATCCAGGACTCGGGTGCCCCACATTCATCAGTCTACAGTGTATGTACTGTCCTGTCCAGCAACCATCAACTGGCCCACCAGATGACTTCAGATCCAGAGAGGACACCAGCCCAGCTGTATCCTGTTCATCACCTGGTAATCAGATGACGTCGGACCAGCTGTTTTCTTTTTGTTCCTGTTCTAAGGTTCCATCCCCAGAGATGACATCAACCCAGCTGTTTCCAGATGTGCCCTCCTGTGGTTCCCGGAAGATGTCTGCCCAGCTGTATCGGAAGAAATGCTGACAGGGAGAGTCTTCGGCAGAGGTGCAGGTTGGTGCCAAGTATTGTACTACAAGTGGCTGATAAGTCCGAACTTTTCTATCTTTATGACATTGCAGTACACACCCTACACTACAGACTTCAAAAATGTGTGAACTGTCCGCAAAAACTCTCCCCTTCAGGACTTTGGCCTGTTAGAACTGTGCTTCACCAGGCTCCGGCCCAGGAGAGACTCTTTATTGGACTAGCCTTCGGGCTTTGTGGTCACTAGTTGGGACTTTTAGGGCACTCCATCCCCCCAAATGTGTATTGTAAATAATGTTGCTGTTTCTAATGTAAATACTGTTTTTCTACCTTTTTTCTAAAAAAACAAACAAAAAAAAAAATCTTTTGGGATTCTGCAGTGTTTTGATGGTAGGGGTTCTAGTTAGACTGTGTATGCAGATTAGGAGTGTGTTTTGTCTTTCTTTTTCTTACAGGTGTTCCTGGAAGACAGAACAGAAGACAAGAAGAGGAGGAGGGGGCTCATCGGAGTTCCTTGTCAGTGCTTTATTGTGTAGAAATTTAAAGTACTGTGTTATTATTGTTATGGTTATTGCTGTATTAACCCTTTCCTTCCACAGGTGTGGTTGTGGGGGTAGGGAGGAGGCAGTAATGTGGTATGTTAATGGTGTGGTTGCAGGTTGCCCAAGGTCGGGGAGGTCCCCGGGTTGTTTTTTTTGGTTTGGAGTATTATATTAGAGGCAGATAGGTTTTCCCTAGAGGGTTAGGGTGGATAGACAGGCTGTGGTCCTAGGTGTCCATAGTAAGTGGGTAGTGTAGAGGCTGACATGTCAGCTACAGGCCTCTAGGCCCTTAGTGTTACCTGCCTGTGCTTGCACATGGTAGGAGGGGGCCTGATCACCCCCCTCTGCAGGTAGCACATAGGGTGGGATGGCCTAAGGCTGGGTAAATAATGACTGTGGACAGTCATTTTCCTGGTCAAGGGTGAGTGTAACCCCTTTGTTACCCGGGGTTACTAGAATCCCAGTAAGACCTAGTGGTAGGCAGGGACGGCAGCTTGTGAAACTCCAGTTAAATGGGTTTCACACTGTCTCACTCTGTTCTCAGTCTCAGCTGGGACTGAGGGATGACATCACCAATAGAACTTTTGCAGCTGCATAAGCCACATTGGAATCTGCAGCAGAGGGAGTTAGATAGAACGTTGGGAGTTTTCAAAGGGAAGTGTTCAGTTCCAGTTTGTTTTCAGTAAGTGAAGGTGTGCTCAAGTGGTGGAGACCGCTGTTCGGGTCTCAGTGCCCCCTCCCTCTGGGAGGGATGTAAAGATCCCCATGCAGATTCCTGGGGCAATCCCCTTAATTCTGCCAAGAGGAAGAAAAGCTGCCTGTTCAGTTCAGCATCTATTTTGAAAGTTGGAAGATTTGTGATTCACCTGTGGGGCACCTGCAACTAAAGGTTGAGTGTCTGCTCTGACAAAAAGGGCAAAAATGTTTTCTTCGCCCTGGGACATGTGTGGGAGTCTAGAAATTGAGCTACATTTTGGGAAGCCTATAGGACTAGGCCAAACAAGTGGAGTAGTGTCAAATGCTAGAGTGCTATGTGATTCAAGTAATATGTAGAGGAGATGCGCCAGTTCATCTACCCTTTAATCTACATTCAGAAGTTTCAGTTTTCCAGAGAAATGGCCGGGTATGGGCTGTGGGAGCTGGAGGTGGGCAACCCCCCCCATGTTTAGTAACCAGGTCCTCCTCTACGGATTTCTGCTGTGGTTGCTACTTTGCCTCATGCACTTGGCCAGTGATGAGGGAAGTACCCAGACATGGGGTTGCAAAAGGGAAAATCTCTCTAGGAGTCACAGATTCTAAGTGGTGTGGGGAGCCACAACAAGTGTAAAGAAGAATTCTCTTTGTGAGATGGGGAGTCATAAAGTAAGGAAGAAATCTCTCTAGGAGTCGCAGACTCCAAGTGGTGTGGGGAGCCATGACAGGATAATTGATTCAGTCTTCCAATGGACCGTGAATCAAGTGGCCAGCAGGGGAGCCGGGCCAGTCTGGCTGTGTACCTAAAGCGCATGCAAGTCCGGGCTGTGTGCCTGGTGGGTCCAGAGCCTGAAAACAGTATAATTGGTTCATTCTTCCAGTGGACCGTGTTGTAGTCTCTAATCTGCATTACCAGGAAATGTAGCCCCATGGGGGTCCATCTATGCTTTGTTGTGTTCAGCTAGTTTGTGAATAAAAGCCACACTGAAGAATCCCATTCCTGGTTCTGGACATTACAGTTATTGCTTCCTGTGTTCGGATTTACTTGGGTGCCCCTGTGCAGAGTAGCCAAACCTAGGTCCCCCTGTGCCGAGTAACCTCATCCTCCCCGAACCCAGGTCCCCACCA
Source organism: Neoceratodus forsteri (assembly GCA_016271365.2). Lineage (NCBI taxonomy): Eukaryota > Metazoa > Chordata > Ceratodontiformes > Ceratodontidae > Neoceratodus > Neoceratodus forsteri. Next base: position 113,106,784 of record CM057454.1, read on the forward strand.
GGTACTGCTGTCAGCTTCAACAGCATGCCACCTGTCATTTTGCAAAAAGGCAGGGATGAGGGGTTGCAATCAGATTCTATGTTTCTATGTTTCTTTGGCAATTTCCTGCATGTTGTATATGGTGAAATGCTCTTCCTTACTTTAACCATCTACATCATGTAACAGTGGGGGTAGGATATCATTCTTAACAGCTTGCTGAAAATTAAAAAAGTTTGTGCTTTAATAGCAGCTATGTCTGCTGTATTCCAAGTAGACATGCCTGAGCCAAAAAGGCCAGAAATGGTGCCTGTTGCAGTAACATCTGCAGTATCACACCTAGTGTGTGGTCTAGCTTTAGCATTAGGTGTGGATCAAAAGACCCCTACTTGATCAGTGATATGAGGGCCACTGACAGGATCATTAGAGCATGTTTGATGTGCAGATACAATATCTGTAGGCATCATAAAGTAAAATTTTGAAGTATTGGTCGTGTGTCAGAGACCATTCAAACAACATGAAGTCTTGCTGTATTCTGACTATTGCCATTAACTCCAGCACTCAAACTGCCCTGGAGAGTAAAGGGTTAATTTTCTATGCAGAGCATAGAACATTGAGCTCGAGCTTGGTTCAAACCTCTGTCTGCTGCACTTTGAAGTGCAACTGTCAAATTCTTTACTCCGCCTAACTGAACGGCCGCTCCAGAGATTTCTCCTTTGCTCACGGTTCGTAAGTCGGTTAAAGTCCTCGATTTTACCAATTCTTTTTCACAAGTTTCGGTTCAGATCTCTGTCTGTGATACAGTAAGTACTAGGTAGTGAACTAGACATAGTAAACTTGTGGAAATTTTAAAAATTGATCTTTCGACTGGTTCGGCTGAACCGGCCGCTTAGTGATTTATATATTCTGTCTTTGTTTTTAAACTTAGAGTGTGGTTACCGGTCCTTATCGGTTTTAAAAAAATTGCATTTTCTTGTGTTTTTTTTCCTGGTTGTTTGCCATAAAAATGGTAAGTTTGTGGTTGGGATTGCTATGTCTGAGAAACCCAAAAGAAAAACCGGGCCCACTGGGTTTCAACACTGCAGTGTGTGCGGGGAGGTCTTTGCTAAGGCTGATTCCCACACCACCTGTGTTTATTATCTGGGGTTTGACCACCTCGAATCAGACTGCCAAATCTGTAAAAATGTCCCTGAGTCTACCCTGGAAAAAAAGATTAGGTAGGCTTAGGGATAAGGAGGCCGTGAAGTCCGCTGACCCAGATGGCCAGCCCGGTTTGGTTCCCAACGAACCTGCGGGAGTGCCCTCTGACCAGGGTGATACTTCCGGCAAGAGGAGAGCCAATCCTGAGGGATTTTCCAACCGCCAAAGAGATTGCCAATGCGATAAGGATTGTAGAATTGCTTCGTCCAGCTCTGTCTGATCCGACGCCTTCTGGTAGGTGCTCGGTTCGGTCGGTTCCTCCGGTTCAAGATTATGCCCCTCAAGATTTTTATGAACCGGATTTGGAAGGAGATTAAGATTATAATAATGACGATGGTGTGGGAGGTCTGGTTGAGCCCATTAAACAGGACATCTCCCCAGACAGGCCTTCTGGTGTTTCCCCTCCTAGGTTTTCTGAGTCCCCTTCCCACTACATGTTTTACAGGAAAGTGGCAGAAACCCTCCAGCTCCCTGTGGAAGAAGCTGTAGAGGAACAAGAGGAACCTGATTATGTGGAGATGATGGACATCCCAGAGTCCACAAGACTGTCTATTCCCCTTCTTAAGTCTTTTGGGAAACAGACACAAAAGATTTTAAAAACTCTAAATTCTTTACCTCCTGTCGACAGAAGGATGGACAAAAGCTACACCTTATCAGTTTTGGTACAGTGCACTTGTATCAGCAATGCAGCCATGTTGGGGTTGTGCAGGCTGCAGCCTGTGATAAGGCTAATATACCCTTGGCTTCACACACCCCAGATAAAGATTCTAGGAAGCTGGATGCCATGGCAAAGAAACAGTACATGGCATCTACCTTGGGACTCAGGCAGGCTAATTATATGGCCTATGCAGTGAAGTACCAGAAGTCCAGGTGGGACACTATACTGGCACTGGCTAAGCAGGCCTCCCCCTAGCTAGCCTTGGAGCTAGAGGGGGTGGCTGCTGATGGGATTGAGGTATCTAAGGTACAGTTCCATGCTGCTGTGGACTCCAATGATGTGTTCTCTAGAGTCATGGCTACATCTGTGGCTCTTTGGAGAATGGCTTGGCTCAGATGTACTAGTCTCTCACAGGACACCCAGGCTAAGGCCATGCATTTCCCAGTGGTGGGTAATTCTCCGTTTGGGGAGCAGACAGAGAATTACATGAAAAAGATGGATGAGTATAGGATCACCTATAGGAGTGCACAGGCCAAGGAAAGGCAGGCAACTCCTCAAAAACAGCAGGCTAGGGGCAGGGGCAGGCCTTTTCATAGGCCTTTGTACCAAGCACAGGCCTCTTCTCCCTTTTCTCAGAGGGGGTTTTTCAGAGGGAGAGGCAGAAGGGGGATGAGCAGGGCTGCATCCATGCCTCAACCTAAGGATCCTGCCAAGCAGACACCCTGATGTGTCAGCCCGGGCCAACTCCCCCATTTCTGTAGGAGGCAGGCTTACTTCATCCAGGACTGGATGTCTGTTACCTCGGACAAGTGGGTCCTGGAGGTGGTAAACCAGGGCTGGTTCTCAGCTTCAAGAAATTTCCAAAGCTGAGGGCCAGATCTTTTCCACCTGCAAGCATCCCTGAAACCATTGCCCTAGAGGCAGAGGTTTCATCTCTACTGGCTCTAAAGGCTATAGAGAAAGTTCGTACATTGCACAGTGTCAAAGGTCTGTACTCCAGGTACTTCCTTACCCCAAAAAATACAGGGGAGTGGCGACCCATCCTAGATTTAAGATACCTGAACAAACATCTTTTAAAACCAAAATTCAAAATGACGACTCTGGGAATAATTCTTCCTTCTCTAAGGCCAGGGGACTGGCTAGCCTCCCTGGACTTAAAAGATGTCTACTTTCACATTCCCATCGGGTACTCCCACAGAAAGTACCTCAGGTTTGAATTGCCTTTAGGTCATTATCAGTTCAAAGCTATGCCATTTGGCCTGACATCAGCTCCAAGGTTATTCACAAAATGCCTAGCAGTAGTAGTAGCCTTTTTAAGAAGGACAAATATTTCCATATTTCCATACCTGGACAACTGGCTCATTGTGGGTCAGTCCTCAGACCAAGTAAAGTCAGATCTTCAAGTGACTCAGCAAGTGCTCACTTCCCTAGGATTCCTTCTCAGTCTTCCCAAGTCAGCTCTTGAGCCTGTACAGCTCCTCACCTTCATAGGGGCAGAGCTGGATATAGTCAAAGCAAGAGCTTTTCTTCCCCTGGAAAGGGCAAGGGCTATTGTAGAGCTGGCTTCTTCATTCTACCTTCTGGTCTCTCAGCCAGCAAGGCACTTCCTTCAACTTCTAAACCACATGGCAGCTTCTGCAGCAGTGGTCCAAGGGACCAGATTTCAGATGAGGGTCATTCAGTTTCACCTGAGGGCCTTTAGGTCTCGGAAAAAAGATTCTCTAACCAAACTAGTTGCAGTGACCCAGACTCTGATCCAGGCTCTCCAATGGTGGCAGGATCAGGGCAACCTCAGGCAAGGAGTCCCATTCGTCAGTCAGTCTCACTCTGTGGTCCTAACAATGGATGCTTCTCTATTGGGGTGGGGGTGCCCATCTGGGGGCTCTCACAGCCCAGGGACTGTAGTCCCCTCAGGAATTCCTTCTTCATATCAATCTCTTGGAACTCAGGGCAGTCTTTCTGGCCCTGCAAGCTTTCTCTCCATCAGTGCAGAACAAGGTGGTTCAGGTCAGGACAGACAACACCACCACCATATGGTACATCAACAAGCAGGGAGGCACTTGGTTCATGGCCTTGTGCATGGAAGCCATGAAATTGTGGTCCCTAGCTTATTCTCTGCAGACCTCTCTGATAGCAGTCCACCTTCCAGGGAAGGACAATGTGCTAGCAGATGCATTGAGCAGGATCTCCCAGGGCCATCACGAATGGTCCCTGGACCCTCTGGTGTTGAAGGTGATTTTTTCAAGGTGGGGCACTTCAGAAATAGATCTCTTTGCAGCCCCAGACAATCACCAACTTCCTCTGTTTTGTTGCAGACCCCCAGTATTGGGCTCAATCCCTCTGGATGCTCTAATTTTGAACTGGGAAGGGAAATTTCTATATACCTTCCCTCACTTTCCTCTACTGTTCAAGGTTCTGGTCAAGGTAAGGTCACAACCTTGCAAAGTGATTCTGATTGCTCCAGACTGGGCCAGGCAGCATTGGTATCCCCTGTTGCTGTCCCTAGCAGCCTATCTTCCTCTGTCTCTTCCCAGGAATTACAACCTGTTAACCTCCTCTCAGGGGAGGATTTGGTACCCCAATCTTCAATAGCTCAATCTCAAGGCATGGTTCTTGAAGAGTTAGATATGCAGATTTGCATCTATTCCAAGGGGTTCTGAATATTCTCAAAGCCTCTCGAAAGCCTGCCACCAGAAAAACTTACAACTCCAAATGGAAAAGATTCAGCATTTGGTGTTCCAAAAAGCATATATCCCCAGACACTGCTGAATTGTCTACAGTTCTGGATTATATGGTTTATCTTAATGGCCTAGGCCTCAGACCAGCTACTCTCAAAGTACATTTGTCCGCTGTTTCTGTTCTTCTGTCAGCGGGAAAGCCTTCCTCATTGTCATCTCACCCTGTATTCTGTAAATTTTTCAAGGGACTGCTTCATACCAATCCCCCTTTAGGGATCCTACCCCTCCTTGGGATCTTAATTTTTGCATTGCTCAGCTTATGCAACCCCCTTTTGAGCCTTTGTCTTCAGCAGAGCTTAAGTACTTGACTTGGAAAACTGTGTTCCTGGTAGCTATTACCTCTGCCAGGCATATCAGTGAATTGTAAGTTCTGTCAGTGGGGCCTGATTTTATCTCATTCCATAGAGATAAGGTGGTCCTTAGAACTAGTAGGACTTTTTTACTGAAAGTGGTTTCAGATTTTCATCTGAACCAACCTATGTCTCTCCCTGTGTTCTTCACCAATCATTCTTCAGGAGAAAGAAGTTTACACAGTTTGGATGTTAAAAGAGCCCTTAGTTACTACATTGAGCATACTAAGGCTCACAGGTTTGACTCCCTTCTGTTGTTTCTCACTTATGGGGAAGTGAGTAAGGGCAAACCTGCCACTAAGAGAACTATTGCCAGGTGGATTGTCTCTTGTATTCAATTCTGCTATGAGAAGCTAGGCAAAATACCTCCCTCAGGCCTGAGGGCTCATTCGACTAGAGGTACAGCTGCTTCCTGCTGTGGCCAGGATATTCTTTCAGAGATATACCAAAGCAGCCACCTGGAAAACAGTCCATACATTTACCAAGCATTACCCCTGGACATCCAGGCTAGGAGTGATGCTCGGTTTGGTACAGCAGTACTGCAGAGCCTATTCCCAAGGTAGGTTCAATTCCCTCCTCCATGGAGGTATTGCTTGGCAGTCTGCAATAGTCAGAATACAGCAATACTTCATGTTGTTTGAAGAAAAAATTACTCACCTTAGTAATTATGTTTCTTCTAATGGAGTCTTGATGTATTCTGACCTCCCTCCCTACCTCCCCTCTCAGAACCTGTTTTTGGGAAGTGGGCTGGCAGATGCAGTGTTGCACCCCAAGGGTACATTTGGGTACTCCCTCATTTTAGAGAGGGGGAGTGGGTTATATTATTAATTTAACCATCTTAAGTTGTTCACTACCTGGTTTTTGATTTTGGATTTTTTGACTTGAGTCTTTTGGGGATCCAAAATATTTGGTTGCCATTTGGCTAGTAAAAATTTTACAATTTCCACATAGTAGTTAGTTAGTATTAGCTCATAAGAATCTGACACTTGTGCTTCAAAGTGCAGCAGACAGAGGTCTGAACTGAGCTCAAGCTCAACGTTCTATGCTCTGCATAGAAAATTAACCCTCTACTCTCCGGGGCAGTTTGAGTGCTGGGGTTAACTGCAATAGACAGAATACAGCAAGACTCCATTAGAAGAAGCATAATTACTAAGGTGAGTAATTTTTTCATCTCAGCCATATTCCAATGTGTAAGATTGAAAATAATAGGTGCACACATAAATTGTACATTATTAATCAAGGCTCCTGGAAGGGAAGTGGCATTCAGGTCACTAGGAGGACCTTCCTCCTGGGGAAGGCAGTCAGTCATTTCTTCTTCGGTGAGTGGGACTACAGAAAGAAAAAGAGCTTCAGTAGCTATATAGTTGTGAAGACAGAAGGCACGTTCCTCCTCAGGGGTGAGGTGGTCACACCAAGCAGGATCTACGAGAGTAGTAAGGTTATAATGACCAGAGTGTCGGGGGAGGAGTCTGTCAATTAGAAAGAGTACCATTTCTAGATATGTCAGTGTTAGGCCATCCATGGAAAATACCTTTGGATAGGTGAGCTACAGGGAGTGTGTAGCCATTAATGTCAGTTTCCCATTGTATGGAAAGAGTGGATCTGTCTGGAGCTACTACCATGGCATCAAGATAGGCATTTGAGCCTTCTTTAACAGTAATCATTTTGTTGGGTACATTAATGTGAACTCCCATTGGGGCTGTATGTTCAGGTTTGCTAAGCAAATGTTGGATGCATTGTCTGTGTGTTGACAGGGGTTTATTCTGGAATTCTGTCAGGGGAAGTCGTAGTAGTCCCACCAAGATGCGGAGGTGCAAGATAGCCATCTTGCCAGTGTATCTGTAAGAAAACAGAAAAGGATTGTTAAGTGTGGGGTACTATTCCACCCTAAGTGGGTTAGGAAAAGTAAGTTTAGTCACCTTTGTACAACTTGAGCTGATTAGCAAGGAACCACTTGTCGGTGGTCTTCTTTTGCTGTTCAGTTCAGACCTGGTAGACAGCAGGGCCAAGTTTGTTGACAATCAGGTATGGGCCTTCCTATTTATTGGCAAATGAATGAGTGGGTTGTCTATATTAAAGAAGCATAACTTGGTCTCCAACTTGCCAGTCAACTTCTTTGACATGCTTATTAAAATGAGCTTTAGCTTGTTGTTGAGCTTTACCCATTTGATTGGCAGCAAACAGGTGTGTCTTTATGATGTCATTATGCAGCTTTTCAACATACTTGTCTACAGATACTTGATCTGCAGTAGGGGTGTGCAGATCAATCAACAGGTGCTCAGGTTATCTCATGGCTCTACCAGTCATAACCTCGTAAGGTGTGCACTGAGTAGTGGCTGCAGGAGTGCCCCTAATTGCCATCAGGTGTAGTGGCAAGAGGGAATCCCAATCCTTGGGATTGTCATTGATGAATTTGCATAACATCTGTTTGATTCTTCTATTGGCTCTTTCTACCTGGCTTGAGGATTGGGGATGGTAAGGGATGTGGAATTACTGATCTACTCCAAGTAATTGGAGTGTCTGCTTCATCAGCTCAGCTGTAAAACTGGTTCCCTGGTCTGAGTCTACCTTTAAGGGTAGGCCCCACCTGGAGAACAACTGATCCACCAGGATATTGGCAGTTGTCTTAGCCGTGATTGTCTTAGTGGGAAATGCTTCTATCTACTTAGAAAACAAATCTGTGACAACAAGTGCATACTTGTTGTTCTTGCTGGAATTGGTAAGGGGGCCAATGAAATATATTTGTATTGCATTCCATGGTCCAGTTTGCCTTTGGGGCAACAATCTGGCATTTCTTTTCACCAAAATTGGGTTGTTCTGGGCACACACTATGCAGTTGTCCACATAGTGCTCTACATCTTTGGTCATGCCAGGCCACCAGACGACTGTTTTGAGTCTCTGGAGGATGTGTTCTGTCCCCTGGTGTCCACCAGTGGGAGTATCATGAACCAAATAGATGAATTTGATTTGCAGAGATTGTGGAGCAACCCACAATTTGTCACCTGTATCCTCTTTTCGATATCAGATGAGTTTCTGATCACTAGAAGAGTGTATGTTGTCAGAGTGTCTCTTGTATGGACTACCAACAGGTAGTGGTTGTTCAGTTCCTTTATCCAGGAATTTGAACACACCTTTTAGTTCTGGGTCAGATTTCTGTGCAGCAGAAAGGTCTGGTGGAGGTTCTGGTACTGGTTTCTGCCTGGTGTTAGCAGCTACTATATCTGCTACAGCTATTGGGTGAGTCATTGTCCATGTCTCCCCGAGTGCCTGCTTTGGCAAGCAAGTCCACTCGATCATTGAATTCATGGTAAGGGTCAGCTTTACAGTGAGGCTTTACCTTGTGAATGTACAGTTTATGAGTAAACTGTTGTGTCAGGGTGTGTATATACACAAACTATCCCTGTATTTGACAGGTGTGCCATCAGAGGATGTAAAGTTATTTTTCTCCCAGAATGGTAGAAACTCAGTAAGGGATGAGCAGACCCAGTTGGAGTCTGCAAAGATGATGGCATCCTTGTCACCATGGGGCATGATCTCCAAAGCACAGGCTACAGCTGCCAATTCAGCATACTGTGAGGAGATAACAGTGCACTTCCTAGAAATGCATCTGAAATCGCCTTCTTCGTCTAAAATGAGCACTCGAAATCCTGCCATCTGCTCGCTGTCTACATAGGAGGTGGAGCCATCTGTAAAGATATGGTACATGCTGGTATTTTCCAGAACATCTGGTGTAGCTGATAAGAATGATCCCAGCTCAGGTAAGTCTGGAGGTTGGAGGGCACAGTCATGGGGCGTGCCTGTGTAGAGTACACCATGGGCCAAGATTGAGGGCATTTTAGCAGGCAGTACTTTAATGTCCCTGTCCTGCAAAAGCAAAGACCAATGGGTGAGTCAGGTGTTAGAGACTGAACCATCTTTTAGTTTGTCTGAAAACAAAAAGTTAGTTGGGGTGTGACAGGTATGCAAAACAATAAGAGCATACCTGATGATGTACAGAAAATGTTTGACAGTCCAGAAGGTTGTCAAAAGTATTCTTTCACAGAGGCTATATTTTCTCTATACTGGAGACAGCACCTGAGATGTATAGGCAATGGGACTGTGGTACCCATTATACTTTTGTGCCAGCATTACGGACATGGCCACATCAGAGGTAGCAGTTTCCAAATGGAAGGGAATGTTTGGGTTGGGGTTAATCAGTGCTGGAGCTGAGGCTAAAGCCTGTTTGAGCTGTGTCACAGCTTCAGCGTGAGTGGGGCCCCATGTCCATAGGACGTGCTTTTTCAGAAGTTCATGCAAGGGAGCAGCCTTCAAGGCAAATTCAGGGATAAAATCCCTAGAATAGTTTACCATTCCTAGGAAGCGTCTGAGTGTTGCCACGCTAGTAGGGAGTGGCAGATCTTGCAAGCCCTGGATCTTTTCGACAGCTGTGCTTCTGCCTTGGTCTGTAATACGCAGGCCAAGGAAGATGACCTCTTTTTCACACAGTTGTGCCTTAGAGGGGTTGTACTTGAGGCCTACTCTCTGGAGTAGGGATAGAAGTTCATCTAGAAGGGCCAATGATCTTCCTTCATGGTGGTTGCTAAAAGCAAGTCATCCACATACTGCAGGAGGCACTGGGGTGTGGAAAACCCCTGCAGGGCATCCATCATGTGGAGCTGGAAGAGGGAAGGACTGTTATGGAAGCCCTAGGAAAGGCAGGTCCAGGTGTACTGGCGCCCACCAAAGGTGAAGGCAAATTTGTATTGACTTACCTGTGCTAATTGGAGTGACCAGAACCCATTAGAGATGTCAAGGACTGAGAACAACTTTTTGTCGGGAGTCAGCAGCTTGAGTACATCAGATGCTGATGCTACTGTTGGGCACAACTGAGAGTAACCTGATTAAGTTTCCTGTAATCAGTTGTGAGTCTCCAAGCTCCATTTGGCATTTTCACAGGCTAAATAGGTGAATTGACAGTAGAGAAACAAGTCCTAATCACTCCTTGCTGTAGTAGTGATTGGATGGTCTCCCTCAGTGATGGCAAGTCTTCAGCAGGGAATGGATACTGCTTCTGCCTCACAGGGTTAGGTCTTGGGATCTCAATGGTGGTGTGCATCCTAGCACAATCATGTTTGTTGGCAGCAAACACATTGAGGTCTTTTTGCAGTGAAGGTGCAAGTTCAGAAAACAGGTCATGACTTTTGAACAAAGCCATGACGTCATGCTCTTTGTTGTTATGAGAGATGGCTGCCACCACATGTGAATCTGAAATGGTGACAGCATGACATTGTCCTTTGATCTGGAGAAGTAGCCTGTGAGCTAGGTTCACTACACAGCCATGCAGTGCAAGAAAGTCAATTCCCAGTATACTGGGGTGATGACGTAATACCATAAGATCAAAGGCAAAATCAGTACTGAGGTGGCCTACCACCACAGGCAAAGACACAGATCGGTAGGTGTGTAGCTGAGTACCACCTACACCCTGTGCACTGGTCTTCCAGCCGGTAGACCAGTCAGACGTGGCTGGGTTCTCATCATGGAGAACAGATGGCTGCTCCTGTATCCAGAAGCATGTTCATTTGACTGCCCCCGACCGTGGCCTGTACAAAAGGCCATCCATTTGTGTTGACAAGAAAGACACTCACAGTCTACACTGGGGCCTGTAATTGTCAATCCGTACATTCAGAGTCATCTTTATTCTCCTGTTTCTGAAATCTAAGGCCCACAGGATCTTTTTGGGCCTCCTGTATGTCTTACACGGGATACAGATGTGCCTGTGACATTACAGGCATGACAGTGGTCTGCTCAGTTGATTCTTCCAGTCAATGCCACAAAAGGATTCTTTCCTTGGCTGCTTGATTGCTCAGTAGCCAAGGGCAGGAATGGATCTCCCTGGCTGCATGGCTGTCCTGCAGCCAGGGTGTGGGCTGCTACATCGTGCATAGACTTAGCCTCTTTTTCGGCATGGGCCTCCTCCAACAATTTGCAGAGGATCTCATTCTCATCTTTGAGGCTTCTATAGCTGGGGCCATTACGGTACCTGCTATCAGGTTGGGCATTTGGATTTTTCCAATTGTTCCTGTCCTTGTTTCTATTGTTCTTCCGGTCCCCCCCATTGTACGACTGCTTGTTGTCAGAAAGGGTGTCAGACTTCTGGTTACGACCTTCCACAGTATAGTGGGTAGGTGTATCTGAGGTGGACTGTATTGCAGCAACTTGGGCTGCAGCTACCTAGGCTGCCAGGGTTTGGATGGCAGCCGCTTTATTATTCTTACCGGAAGTGAGGATACAGAAGAATACCTGGAAGGCACGCTCCATCTTGGTAAGGATTTCCACAAAGGTGTCAGTCTCCAGGTAAACATTGAGTTCAACCTTTTCCCAAAGGGCTGGAGTCATGTTCTGGATGTCCAAATCCTTGTACTCAATCTGGTCTCAGTGTGCAACATCGCCAGCCAGGCCTTTGCTGGCCTCATAGGCAAGCCACAACCATTGATGGTAAGCCGCGGGGCTTTCCTTCACATTTTGCTTAACCTTGTAGGCCAAGCAGGCTCCAATGACACCTGGGGTGTTGGAAGTGAGGAATTCCGCAGCGAAATCATTGCATGTAAGTGTCTTACAGCTGCGGCTGATATCCAGGAGTTTGGCCCAGAGGGTAGGTTCGATTGTCTGTCGCAAGACTTGAACCTGGTACTCGGGTTGGAGAGAAAGCTTCTCACAGAGGGAGCACACCTTATCCAAATGGCAACTGAGATTGTCATTCGGGCCCATCCATCCAATACTTTGGACAATTTGCTGGACAGAGTGAGCAACTTGCAGGGGATGGGAAGTATGAGGAATTGTGTGTCACAAATGTGCTCCACAGGTCAGACCCTCTGCTCCTACAGTGCCAATCTCGAAGTGTGGTAGTGTGAACAGGGGACAGACAGGGTAACCCTCCTGTCTGTTTTGGGTTTGAATCACCTACTAGCCTCGATTCCTGGGGGTCAAAATGTGAACCTTATGCTAGCATACCCAGTTAACCGGCTCAAACATATATTCTCTTCGGGGAAATGCAATATAATCTTTCACCCAGTGACACCCAGCCAGATTCTCAAAATGTACCCTTATGACTCAATACGAGACCTAGGTATATTCTTACCTTTTAGCAAGCTTAGTAACACATTCAAGCCCTTAACAGCTGTCAGACTTAAACACAGGTTCATCATTCACATGTAAAAGAACAGAGAAAAAGTACAGGCAGTATTTCAAAAAAATATTGTTTACTAAAAATTGTAAAATAGGTAAAATATCAAACACAGAACAAATATATCAACAACTTTTAGTCACATAAAATAAATGGGAAGTTACAGAACACAAACGCCTACCAAAAAAAATAAACTCCAGTTGAATTTTTTTTTAAGTGCCTAGTTACCAGTCCACAGACTAAGTGCTTTTCAGGGAGTCCTTCTGCACCAACTTCTCTTGCAAGCAATATTCAAAAGTCACTTTTCTCCACCTCCTGGTGATGTCACTGAGGTCACTGTTAGATCTGTGATAAATCTGTAATCTGAGTATGGATATCCTAAAAGGATATTATTATTATTCTGGCTGGAATCAGCAGTTACCAATAAAAAAAAAATATGTGACAGTTTGTGCAAGCAGGTTCCTTTGATGGCTCATAAACCCACATCCTGTCACTAGTCCCCTTCTAGGTGAGAAAACCAAGAGGACTCAAGTCAAATGACTTCCCTTCCTGCTATGTCATAAAATGCATACATGGGAACCAACTTCAAAAGCAGAAGCATGTATAAGAGGTAATAAACTATCCCTCTGGAAGGAAGGCTTTTAATTAGGGGTTTCTCTGGTCAGTTTAACATAATGCTACTTCAGCAACACTGACACCTTGAAGATCAAAGGTCAAGTCTCTCACACTCTGGCTGCTTGTCCTAGGCAGACAATCATATACATATATTTATATTACAAATATCATACATATAATCATAAGCAGATGGCAGGGCATCACATTGTGTTCCATTCGTTACGTTCCATAGACCCGTGAAGGGCAGCTTCCGCCGCCACATCAGCGACTGCTTTGAATGCATGGTTCTGGGTGACAGTATCCTCAAACATTCTGTCAATTTGATCCTGGATGGCTCTCTGGCTATCATCTGGTGCCATAATGTTGGTAATGGCCTCTTGAATTAGGCCGTGCACCTCTGTATTGTCCTCTCTGGTGACGAGGGGCAAGCGAGGTGCACCACAGAATACAGGCCATCCACCCATGTCATGGGGTTGCCATCTTGGTGTAATACGTTGCTTCTGCCACGTTTGAGTAGACATGGCAACATAGAGGGCGTGCGGACTTAGGCTCCATCTTGGGGTTGGCTGGCGAAAATGACAGCCCTATGGGGGTTGGACTTGGGTGTGATGCAGCATGCCTCATCATCAAAGTCAGAGTCGTCATCGCCAGATGACGCAGTGTCAATGGGCGTATACTGGAACCCATTCATAGCCTTAACATGGCCAGCGAGAACCTCTCACTGATGGCGCAATTTCACCATCTTTGTTCTACACTTCTTGTGACAAACTCATGCAGTGCCCTGCTTAATACCCTTCTTAACCTCACATTGCAATACTCTGTATGTGGCACCCAATTCGACGCTTTCCCTAAGCTCTTTGTCTAACTCATGATTCACTCTCTCATTCTCCTCTTTCAACTCAGCATTTTCTTCTCTCAAACCTTTATTCGTATCACTCAGAATATCTTTTCAAATAAGTTAACTGTTTCTTATCACATTTCAGCCTCTCACAATCATCTCTCAACATGCAAATTTCATGCTCAGAGTCTTGAGCAGTATAATGCAACCATCTGTTATTGGCAACACGGAGTGACTGGGTCTCCTCCGCTAGTTTCTGTTCCCTTTTCTGTAACTCCGATGCCTGCAAGCCCATCTCTTTTTTTAGAGACGCATTTTGCAGTTCAAAGGAGGCACACTTCACCATGAGACTCTTAACAGCGGTATATAGAGCTGTTTGTGTGGACTCTAGATAGTGCTCTGAAATTAGCAGCAGTGGGTTTTCTGCAAACTTCGCGTCCAGTGCAAAATCTGTCCATCCTACATGGGAGGTGAGGTAGTCTGACAAATAAACAAAGAAGCAGTCGGAAAACTGGATAAAATCCTTGGTGCCATCACCCAGCGGCTTTCCGGTCCCCCGTGGGCAAACGGTGGTGCCAAGGCAGTATGCTGCCACTCACAAAGGAAGTGTATCAGGGTCCGGTGTGGATGTGCCATGCCCGAGACCAGGATGGAGTGTGTCCGTCACAATAACAACCACTGTAAGTATGAATAGTTACCAATAGGCAAGAAATGCACTACACTACTCGACATTCAAAATTAATTAAATGAAATCTTCACTTTGCACATTCCAACCTGCACACAGTCACCAAATGTAACTGGGTAATAAAATTACCTTTCTCGGATTCTTGTTGGAACTGCACAAAAAGAAGAGACAACAGACAAGTGGTGTCCAGATAATGAATGTAATTTATTAGCCGGCCCAGTGGCGCTGAGGCTTGAGGTGCTGGATGCCACACTTCGCTCCACGCCGGTGACCCAGGTTCGGGATTTAGCTCAAGCCGTTGGGGGTCAGCTGGGATAGGGAAGGATTGAGCATACCAGGGACTGCTTTCCTTCTCCGGGGAAGGGGGTTTCCACCAGCCGATGCACTGGTGACCTCTGGCAGTGGCTGGAGGCACTACAGTGCATGGCCACAGAATGCAGGGGATTAGAGCTGCGGCAGACATCTTTTGGGTGTGCACAGGAGTATGCACACATCAAGCGGGATGTCATTGCATGTCCGAGATCAGGGGAGAACATCTAAGAAAATCCCCTACCTCAGGGAGGTGATGGAACCTCCAGTGGCCTGGGCCCACACACTCAATGTTGGCCGTTAATCCTGACTCCACCCTTGGGGATCTTGGGCCTCTCCTAGGGGGTTCAGAGAGCCGAGATCCTGAACCCAATTCTGCTGTCAGAAGGACGTGGTTCAGATGGGTGGTCAGGTGCACCAGTAGCCGAGTGTGGATTCCCGAGAGATGCCCCATCAGGTAGAAGCATAAATAAAGTCTACAAAAAAAATATCATTTATTACTGGTAAATAAGAATAATACAGGCTTACAGCCAACTGTGTAATCACTGGGAGAGTATCCAGTTTCCTTACCTATAGGCGCAGTCAAGTTTCTCTCTGAGAGAAAGTATGTGGTGCAAGGGGTCTTATACTCTGATAATAACCATGACAACAATAAAAGAAGATACATAAAAAGCAAGTAATTGGCTAAAAACAGTTGGTGTCAGTAGCCATCCTAACTAACATAAGAAGTTGCTTAGCTAGCAGAAGATAAAGTGAACACTAAGGTATGTGATGCTTCCAAGGTTACTTACAGTTACAGTTGTGCACAAGCACTAAA
This sequence comes from Neoceratodus forsteri, assembly GCA_016271365.2. Taxonomy (NCBI): domain Eukaryota; kingdom Metazoa; phylum Chordata; order Ceratodontiformes; family Ceratodontidae; genus Neoceratodus; species Neoceratodus forsteri. The sequence continues at coordinate 113,122,132 of CM057454.1, forward strand.
GATGGCACTGTTGCCTAACTAATAATTATACAATAAAAATACAATGGAAAACATCTCCCAGTGGTACAATATATTGTGAAAATATAGTGAAACATAATATGCATTGCAAAAGTACAGTAGAGCTCAGATCCTGACACTTATGCTTATACGATAAGTGTCTGTGCCCTAAGATTAGTACATATACCTACATATCTGTTGCTGTCCATGAGGTGGGGATACAATCAGGGGTGCTGGTCCATGGATAACAGTATTGACCAATTCAGCAGACTCACCCTACTTCTTCATCAACTACCTGGAAGCAGAGCGCTTTCTTGAAGAGGAGACCGCCGCTCAGGAAGACCAGTCACAGATATGTTCATCAGTTCTTGCAAAGCATTATCTTCTTTCCTGGTCTTACCTTTTTTTGGGATCAGTGATGGTTTGCAGTTCAGGACCCTCCCAAGTTACCAAACTGGCAGCATATTACCCACCTGTGATTCCCTAGCTGCTCCATCAGGTACCATTTTATTTGTTTCTTTGTGGGCTAGAAGCCTGCTGCTGGACAAGAGGGGAGGGGACCCACAGGCTCATCAGCGAACTTCTAGGGACTTGACTTGCATATCGTGGGTGCTCCTGCTAACAAAACTGGGTAACTACTAAGCACAATGGGGGCAATTAAAAGGGTTTATGCTTCTGCATACTCTGGGATTTGGCTGTTGACTTGCCTATTACTACACATCTAGGATCATGCTGGCCCCTGCAGAGAGTGGGTGAGCAAGACAATCAGCCTGCATTACACTATCTTAAAGATCATGTGCAACAGTTTTTACATAATTTTCATAAAAGCTTGAAAAGCTGACATTCAAGTCCCTGTGTCATGATTAGTGTTTCCTGAAAATTTCATGCTGTTTGGTTTTGTGGTTTCCTTTAAATCAGCATTTGTTAACTTGCTCTACATTGGCTGAAAACAGTGGAGTTACTTCTGTCCTCTCAGTCAAACTTAGAGTGCGATGACATCATTTTGGAGTAGCTTACTGTTTCAGATTCCCAATCAGAGCAGTACTTTGTAGAGTTAATGGTTTGCTGCACTCACCAAGTGTCTTACAAACCCAGTCTCTGGTTTGTGTTTAGATAGATCACCTTAAAACATATAATTATTTTCTGGTTAAAAGCTGATCATTTCAGTTTCAATGCAGAATTGAAGTAGTGGGAATCTTTCTCTGTGAGAAATCAGCTTGTCTGTATCACAGCTTTCAGTTCTTTCTAATCAAAAATCTAATTTTTTTCTAACTATATAGGTCAGGGCTGTTTAATGACTATAAAATAAGTCTAAATTTTGTTCATTCACAGAAACAGTATGTCTTTGATGTAGCCTTCATAAATATGTTCATGTAAGAACATTTGTTTTATGTCAGATTGACAAACAGTACATGTGCTTGAAATACTGTAGCAGAGTGTGACAGGCACCTGTCTGAACTCACAAATTTCAGTTCTTTGGTGGTTTCTGTGTGAAAATATATCATGTACGTGTACAACTAGAAACACTATGTGGCATCCCCAAATGCACCGTGTCTCTGCCCCACAGTTGAGGCAGCTGCAGTCTACTGCCACCTGTCCCTGCCGCACAAGCCCCCTGTCTTCTGCTCTGCACGTGAGATTGCTGCATCCTGCATCCTGCGGCCCATTGTCTTCTCCCACACAGTCAGAGATTGTGCACCCCACTGCCTCCATTCCCTGCCTAAAGAATCAGGGCTGCTGCACCCTGCCACCCCCTGCCCAAACAGTTGGGGATGATGCACCCTGCTGCCCTCTCTCCCTTACCCTCACAGTTAGGGAAGCTGCACCTGCTGACCCCTGTTCCTGTCTCCACAGTCAGGGCTGCTGTGCTGTGCTAAGCCCTAGTGTTCCAGGTCCCCTGCCTCCACAGCTGGGGCTGCTGTACCATGCTGCCCTAACTACCAGAGGTAGGGATTTTACTACACCCTTCTACCTGGGTGCAAAGAGCCATATTTCCTAATTGGAAACTGCCACATCATTATAACTCACTAACAATCACCCTCTAATGGGACTCCAGAAGACAATCCAAGCATCTTAAAAAGTACAAGCAGAAACTCACTCCAACCTATTATGAACTACGAATGGCATCGCTGAAACTCCTGCTCCTCCTACTTTTAATATCTGGTGGGATACACCCAAACCCTGGTCCTGTTGCACTGAAGCCGACAAAAACAGGGAAAGTTGGTAGTGGTCTCTCCATTATCACTCTAAATATCTGCAGCTTCCTTCCCAAATTGGCATCTCTTCAAACTCTGCTGGACAAAAAACCTGATATACTAGCCATTGTGAAACCTGGCTATCTCCCAGCACCGGATCATGTGGTCTCGCTGAAGGCTACAATCTTTTCAGACTTGACCAGGCAAGCAAGAAAGGTGGGGCTGCTATCTACATAAAGGACAACCTCTCCTGTCATGCGCAGCTTCACCCCCATAAATCATAGATGCAACTCCTCCCTATCAAACTGCTTCTTGGTGCACAAACAAAGTTCTCACAGTGGCATGATCTATATCCCTCCAAAGACCACCGTGCCAGTATTAAGTCTGTACTTGATTTTGTTAGTCTGCAGCCCTCTGAAAATGAGCTCCCTCCTCCTCAGGGATTTCAACATAAACTGGCTCGCCTCTGACACTGGCTCTTACAAAGATGACATCCTAGCAGCAAACCTGACTCAGATGGTAACCTCCCCACCGGAAAAATTACAAAACTGGTACAAGCACCCTTATTGACTGGGTTCTCACAAATCACCCTGACGGATAAAAACATTAAAGTCCTCCTGACTCCCTCAGTGACCACTCCCCAGTGTCCTGTACCTGGTCTAATAAATTTCTCAAGCCACCCCCAAAGTTATAACAAGCAGAGTATTGCCTTATGGGAATCTTATCAAGTTGAAAACCATCTCCTACAACAGGACTGGGCGCCAATCCTTGAATCAACTGATATTAATACCGCACTAGAACACTTCATTAAATCTTTCAACTCTGCATGCGACTTATACGCCCCAGTAAAAACGAAAATCAAAGCGCCTATCAAATCCATGGATTACTGCCAAACCACTTGCTGAGCTCAAGGTTCGGGACCACCTCTGGGCAGTTGCCAGAGACACAGGCTCACCCTCATGATACCCTAAAATACAAGCAGGCACGAAATAGATGTACCTCACAAATTAGGCAAATGAAGAGCCTATTTCAAAATGCCTTGAATCCACCTGGGGTGATGGAAGAGCTTTTGGGACAACATCCGAAACATAATGGGTAAACAATCAAAATCGTCACCTACCATTATGAAAGTTGATGGATCCACCACTCTTGACCCAAAGTCTATTGCAGATGCGCTTAATAAGACATTCACAGACCTTAGTGGGGTCCTCCCCCCAGATTTCTTCTCGGACTTACCTGTGCCTAGCCTAGTATCACAAAACACCCCTCGTGACAAACCACAATTTTACTTCAAGAAAATCAAAGTGCATGAAGCACACAAGTACATAAGAAAGGCCTGCTCCAAATCCAGAACAAGTAGTGACACGCTAGATCTAAAATCCTGTCTCTCACCCTGGATGAAGTAATTCACCCCTTGCAAAATTCTTAATCTGTCACTTTGCCAAAGTCAATTTCCCAACAAATGGAAATCTGCCATAGTTACGCCAGTGCACAAAGGGGGACAAAACCTCAACAGGAAACTATCGACCAATAATACTCCCTCCCTCTCCAAAGCACTTGAACAAATAGTGGCAGACCAACTCTCTGATTACCTGGACAAATACAATCTACTTTGTAATCAACAGCGCGGCTTTAGGAAAGGACATAGTACAACAACAGCCTTACTTGATTTCTCTGGAGAAGTCCACTCAGCCCTGGACAAAGGGTGCCAAACAGGTGCAGTCTTTATCGATCTTACAAAAGCTTTCGACACAGTCCATCATGGCCTACTTACCTCCCTACTTTCTAGCCTAGGCCTGGCCGAAGGTCCTTGTGCTTGGGTAAAAAGTTACCTGTCCAATCGGTCACAGGCTGTAAAAATCTCTAATGAACTCTCTGACTTCAAACCAGTTCTCTCAGGTGTACCACAGGGATCAATTCTTGGACCGCTCCTCTTTAGCCTGTTCCTTAACTCCCTCCCAGATATCTGCCAGGAGAAAATAATCTTATACGCTGATGATGCTGTAATTCTCTCTTCCCACAAGGATCCAAACTCCCTACGAAAAAGCCTGCAACTTACTTTCTCTAGTGTTGAAGGGGTTCCTGGATAGTAAACTTGTGCTAAACCACAATAAAACAAAAGCCATGCTCTTCTCCAATCACCAAAACAAAATAGGCATACTCACTCACCATACAAACCTCTGCAGAATTACACTGGACCAAGTAAATACTTTCAAATACCTTGGCATCACTTTGACCAAGGGCTCACCTTTACAACCCACATTGACAACACTGCGAAACAGTGAACCAACGCCTGGAATACTATTCCGTAATCCGTCAATTTCTAAATCAAGCGGCATTGAGAATAGCTATACAGAGTTCCATAATCTCAATCATTGACTTATGGCCTTATTATTTATGGCTCAGCTACCTCCACTGTTCTAAGCGTATCTCAATCACTCTAGATAAGGCCTGCGGCTCCTCACGAGGGCTCAAAGACTGACTCACACATGTGATCTGTACTATGAATCAGGCTGGCTGAACCTATCAAATCGTCTTATTTATCTCACCTGCACAATGGCAAAAAATCTATCTTGGGACTGACTCCATTATGTATTCAAAACCTACTCCGACTGAATCCTGGCTCACGACCCTCCACCAGATCTGAACGCCAACCTTTCCTGGTTCCGAGATGCCGGACTGCACAGGGACAAAGATCTTTCGCATACAGGGCCCCGACATGGTTCAATGCACTTAGTCCACCTATTCTAACCTCAACCTCGCTTGAAGCTTTCAACTCCATGCTCTATGCCCACCTCACCACCACTAGCAACTGTGATTGCGCTAGATAAAGACTACTACTCCTCATGTCCATCCTCACATCTGAGGCCTCTTCCTCCCTGACTAATGAACCCTCTGGTACCTCTACTACTTCCTGTCTCCCACCCAAACTCACTCCCCCCCTTTTTTCCTGTCCCTCTCACTTACTCTCCCACTCACCACCTTTCCTCCTCTCTAGCCTCCTTTGGCGCCTAATGATCACCCTCTCCTGGAAGTTTCCTTAACCTCGAAATTGTCTACTCGCTTGAACCTGTTATAGCTTGTTTTCTATGAAACTTAAAAGCGTTACTGCCTTAAACTGTTAATAGCAAATTTATGATGTAATTTTCCTGTCTGGTTTTACCTGTAATGTGTATCGTGCTTTGTTAAATGTTCTTTGTGACATGGAACCTTTGTAAAAGAGCCCTGGCTCAAAGGTATTAATTTCCTAGACTAATAAACTAAACTAAACCCACTTCCATTGCCCCAAATGGGTAGTGTGGCTGCACCATCTGTACCCCATCTCATAGTCAGGGCTGCTGTACCCTGATGTCCCCTGTGTTCTGCACCACAGTCAAGACTTCTGCATCATGCTGTCTTCTATCCCTTGTCACCAGAGACAGGGCTGCTGCATCCTGCTCCTTTCTACACAGTTGGGTTTGCCATGGCCTACTGTGCTCTAGTTTCCCATGCCACTGCAGTTTGGGCTGCTGCACCATGCTGCCTCTTGCCACAAGATGCAGGGCATTTGCTGCACCCTGTTGCATGCCTCCACAGTTGAGGCAGTTGCACCCTGCTGTCCCCCTGCTACCAAAGTCAGATCCTGCTGCCCACATTCCTTGTCCCAAACTGGCTTGGCTGCTGCACCCTGTCCCACAGTTTGGGCTGCTGTATCCTGATGCCACCCCGTCTCCTGCCCAAACATTCAGAGCTGCTACACCCTGCTGCACTCTGTCCCCACCCTCACAGTCAGGGCCACGGCACCCTGTTGCCCCCTGTCCCTGTCTCCAGTCAGGGCTGCTGTGCTGTGCTGTGCTACACCCTAGAGTCTCATGCCACCTGCATCCACATTTGGGGTTGCTGAGCCCTGCTACACATTTCCACTGCCCCAAATGGGCTGGGCAGCTGCACAGTGCACTCCCTGTACCACTGTCAGGGCTGCTGTATCCTGATGCCCACCTGTGTGCTGACCCACAGTCAAGGCTTCTGTACCATACTGTCTCCTGCCACCATTGTGTCCTGCTGCACCACACAGGCCCTTGCCTCCACAGGCAGGGGACAGTGTGAAGCAAATGCCCTTACTCTTGTGCTGTACCCTTGCCAAATAGTTGGGGTTGCTGCACCCTGCTACTCTCTCTCTCTCTTTCTCTCTCTCTCACCTTCACAGTCAGGGACACTGCACATGTTGCCCCCTGTTCCTGTTTCAGCAGGGTGTAGCAAAGGATCTGACTCTGGTGGCAGGGGGACAGCAGGGTGCAACTGCCTCAACTGTGGAGGCACGCAACAGGATGCAGCAAATGCCCTGAATCTTGTGGCAAGTGGCAGCATGGTGCAACAGCCCTAATTGCAGAGGCATGGGGCTCAAGGGCATAGCAGGCCACAGCAACCACAACTGTGTAGAAAGGAGCAGGGTGCAGCAGCCCTGTCTGTGGTAATAGGTGATAGAAAACAGCATGGTGCAGAAGCCTCAACTGTGGGGCAGGACACATGGGGCATCAGGGTACAGCAGCCCTGACTGTGAGATGGGGTACATGTGGTGCAGCAGCCCTGCCCATTTGGAGCAATGGAAGTGGGTTGCGTGGTGCAGCAAAAGCCCCACCTCTAGTGGCTAGGGAAGCATGGTGCAGCAGCCCCAGCTTTGGAGGCAGGGAACATGGCACTCTAGGGCCTAGAGCAGCACAGCAACCTTGACTGTGGAGACAGGAACAGGGGACAACAGGTGCAGCTTCCCTAACCGTGAGGGTGGGGGAGATAGGGCAGCAGGGTGCAACAACCCCAGTTGTTTGGGCAGGGAACAACAGCGTGCAGTAGTCCTGAATCTTTAGGCAGGGGATGGAGGCAGCAGGGTGCACAATTCATGACTGTGTGGGAGATGACAGAGGGCAGCAGGGTGCAGCAGCCTCGAATGTGGAGCAGAAGGCAGGGGGCTTGTGGGGCAGGGAACTGGTGGCAGTAGATTGTAGCTGCCTTAACTGTGGGGCAGAGACACAGTGTATCAGGATGCCACATAGTGGTTCTAGTTGTACACGTACATGATGTATTTTCACACAGAAACTACCAAAGAGCTTAAATTTGTGAGTTCTGACAGTACATGTGCTTGAAATACTGTAGCAGAGTGTGACAAGCACCTGTTTGTCAATCTGACATGAAAAAAATGTTCTTACAGGATTATATTTATGAAGACTACATCAAAGACAAACTGTTTCTGTGAACAAAATTTAGATTTATTTTATATTCATTAAACAGCCCTGTGTTATATAGTTAGAAAAAAACTGAGGTTTGATTAAAGAGAACAGAGCATACAGACAAGCTAATTTCTCACATAAAAAGATTTCCACTACTTCAAATCAGCATTGGAAATGAAATGATCAGCTTTGCAAATGAAGAGAATGATATATTTTAAGCTGATTTATCTAAACACAAACCAGAGACTGGGTTTGTAAGGAACCTGGAGAGCTCAGCAAAACATAAACTTTACAGAGTGCTACTCTGATTGGGAATCTGAAACAGCAAGCTACTCCAAAATGATGTCATTGCACTCTAAGTTTGACTGAGAGGACAGAAATAACTCCTCTATTTTCAGTCACTGTAGAGCAAGTTAACTTGCAGCCCATGATGCTTTGCATTGTGGGGTCATGTGTGACTTTGTATTTCTTTGAAACTTGGCTTCCCAGCCAAATGCCCTTTGAGGTAACCCTTGCCTCTATGCTTGCACACAGAGGTTCTTTGTCTTTGTAAGTTAACAAATGCTGATTTAAAGAAAACCACAAAACCAAACAGCATGAAATTTTCAGGAAACACTAATCATGACACAAGGACTTGAATTTCAGCATAGGGGAAAAACGAAGGGTGAAGGGGCAGATTAGCAGGATTAAAACAGGGGAGAGATGGGCACAAGACCCGGGGGAGCAGGCTGAGGTACTAAATGAGTACTTCACCTCAGTTTTCGCCAAGGAAAATGGGGCTGCATCATACATGGGAGGAGACAGTGATACTGAGGAGGGGGGACCCTTACCGATCGGCGGGTCTGGGGAGAGGGGGAGGTATCACTGGCAGGAGGGGGGGAAGGCTAAGCAGGTGGACGAGGTAGCGGAGGTGGAAATCACAGCAGAGAGTGTGAGGGAAGCCCTCAGGTCCCTTAAGACAGAGAAAGCAGCAGGGCCGGATAAATTACATCCCAGAGTGCTGAAGGAACTGGTGGATGTCCTGGCAAAACCCCTGGCGGAGCTTTTCACCATCTCTCTCTGAGGACAGAGTGGGTGCCCCAGGACTGGAAGGTGGCACATATAGTGCCTATCCACAAGAGGGGGGGATCAAGGGAGGTGGCAGGGAATGTCAGGCCTGTCAGCCTGAGATCGGTGGTGGGCAAGGTGATGGAGAGCATTGTCAAGGAGAGGCTAGTCAGGACCTGGAAAAGTCAGGGTGCCTGGATGATAGACAGCATGGATTTGTCCCGGAGAAATCGTGTCAGACAAACCTTGTGGAGTTCTGTGACTGGGTGACGAGTGCCTTGGACCTGGGTAGACCAGTGGGCGTCCTCTTTCTAGACTTCAGCAAGGCATTTGACTCTGTTCCTCACGGGGACCTGTCGGATAAGCTGGGAGAAATGGGGGTGGGGAACCACATGATCAGATGGATAGGCAATTGGCTCCAGGACCGGACCCAGAGGGTCGTAGTTGGTGGGATAGTCTAATTCCCAAGGAGAGTCATTAGTGGAGTCCCACAGGGATCAGTCCTTGGGCCCCTCCTGTTCAACGCCTACATCTCTGACATAAGGACAGGTATCAGGAGTGATATGAGTCTCTTTGTGGATGACTCAAAACTGGGGGCGGTGGTGGATGTGGAGGAGGGGAGGGTGGCCCTACAGGGGGACCTGTAGGCTCTGGAAAGATGGTCTAGAAAGTGGAAGCTGAGGTTCAATGCAGGGAAATGCAAGGTACTGCACCTGGGGGCCAGAAACCCAGGCCAAGTGTACACCCTGTGGGGGGAAATGCTACAAGTTTCGATGGCTGAGAGGGACCTGGGGGTGGTGGTGGATGTCAAGATGAACAACTCGGAGACTTGTAGGAGGGCAGCAGCCAAGGCCAACAGGATGCTGGGATGCATCACTAGGGGGATCACCTCCAGAAGGAGGAAGTGAGACTCCCTCTGTATAACTGCTTTGTGAGGCCGCACCTCAACTACTACGTGCAGTTTTGGAGGCCACACTTAAAGAGAGACATTAAACTCCTGGAGAGGGTCCAGAGGAGGGCAACCAAAATGATTCAGGGTTTGGGGGACAGGACCTATGGGGAGAGGCTCGAAGAGCTAAATATGTACACATTGGAAGAGAGAAGGGACCGGGGGGACATGATAGAGGTCTGCAGGTACATGGCAGGGGTAAATAGGGGAGGAGCAGTCAGGGTGCTTCGAAGGAAGGAGGAGGGGGCAACTAGAGGGCATGGGTGGAAGCTGGAGGGGGAAAGATTCAGGGGAGAAAGGAGGAGGTGTTACTTCACTGAGAGGGTGGTGGAGCCATGGAATGCACTGCCCAGGGGGCTGGTGGAGGCAGACACGGTGAAGGGGTTCAAGAGGGGGTGGGACAGGTACAGGGGAGGCGTTCTGGAAGCAAAATCCAGTGCAGCGAGAATATCCGGAACTGGGAAGGGAGAAGCCAGAGAGGGCGAGGGGGGCAGCAAGGTCAGCTCCTAGGGTGAGGGCTAACCAAACGAGCAGACACGAAAGACCATTAGGCCTATTCTGCTGGCATTTCAGTATGTTAGTATGTTAATAAAGCTATTATTAAAAATATGCAAAAACCATTGTACATGATCTTTAAGCTTTAGCAGCCATCAGTTATACCTTATTATCCTGGGTCTCTCTCTTTGCTAAACTCCAGCAACTCGGAGTTCTTTCTGCATTCTGCCTACTCTGTTTGCACCCGACCATGTCTGAGGACATGGGTATCAATGGGCTGTAAAGATGGGAGGTATGTGGTGTTGCTCCTCCTTTTTGACCAAGCATGCCCCCAACATGTGTCAGCACAGCTACCATTTTTCATCGCTATGTTGAGGCAGTGCACAAGCTCAGAATGGCAGCACACTAACTGCTTTGGCTGGAACACATACTACTGGACTTTGTAATCAAAATTGTTTGGATTTACCACCTCATCACTGCGAACCACACCTCACCAGCATTTGTAGGCTCTAGCCTAGCGCATGTTGCAATGCTCCTCCTGCATCTGGGGATGCAGGCAGCAATGGGACGCGTTCATCTGGTCCTTGCAGACTGAGTCCTGCAGTGTTTATTCTATCAGCCACTACTGCTCTGAGCCCCTAGTCACCAGAGCCTCCTTAAGTGTCTCTACTCTTGACTCAATGGATCACCTTTCATGAACAGGCACACCAGGGAGTGCTAGCATATGGCAAACTCAAAAACAAAAAAGTACACTGCTTTCTCAGTGTTGTATTGTGCCCTTGATTTAGGAGGGACTGGGTGATTATTGCAGTTTCTATTCATACGCCTCTCTATGTGGCATTCATGGGCAGGGTAGGGGGGTAGAAATGGTTCTCTCCACTCCACCTTTCTCTAATCCTTCGGGCTACATGGGCACTATACATGATATTTTATATAGTGAGTGCCCACAACCTACAACAACATTCTCATTTTTTACTGCCAAGTGTTTGAAGGGGAAGCTCTACCAGGTGAATATTAGTTTGGCAAGAGGGGGTTATGGGGGTGTTTTTACCACCGTTTTTCTATATGTTCTTATTACTGTTCATAGCCTTGGTTATTAACCAGTTGAGAGTGGGGCAATGTTTGTGTGTCCCATCTGAGGGGGAAGGAGGGTTAGAGAGACAGTTTGGAAAAGGGAGGGCAGGCGGAGGAGGAGGAGGGGGACTCAAGAGGGAAAATTGTTTTGTTATTACATTGGTTAGGTTTGAATGCTGAATTGTTTAGGTTAATGTAACCCCCCGTTACCCAGGGTTACTAGAATCCCAGTAAGACCTAGTGGTAGGCAGGGAAGGCAGCTTGTGAAACTCCAGTTAAATGGATTTCACACTGTTTCACTCTGTTCTCAGTCTCAGCTGAGACTGAGGGATGACATCACCATAGAACTTTCACAGCTGCATGAGCCACATTGGAATCTGCAGTTGGGAGTTAGGTTAGAATGTTGGGAGTTTTTGAACAGTGAGCAGCAGTTGTGTGTGAGCAGTCTTGAAGAGAGGAGCACAGCTGTCTGTGCACAGGCTCTTGGAGCCTAAAGCTCTGATTTAGAGCTACTTTTAGGGAGAGGTGTGTGTTTCCGCCAAAAGAGGAACACAGTAAGCTATTTGTGAAGTGGTGGACACCGCTGTTATGGGTCTCTGTGCCCCATCCCTGAGGGGATGGGGGCAAAAGGTTTGCCTGTTATTCGAGGGGTAACTTCCTGGTTCCGGCTAGGGAAGTAGCTGCCTTAATTTTCTAAGTTGTGCTACGGCACCGGAAGCTGTCAAGAATCGCCCGTGGGGCACCTGCAACCAAAGGGTGAGTTCTGCTCTTACATGGGGCCTATGTTTCACCTGAACTGTTTTAAAGTGGGTATTGGACTGCTTAATCAGTGGGAGACCTAGAGGAATAGGCTAAGCCAAAGTAAAAGTATGTTTAAGTCCAGCACAAGGGGAAAGTCAAGACATGTAGAGGAAATGTGCTATGCATTTACCCTTTAATCTACACTGCCAAGCTTTTCAGAAAGAGTTGTTTAATGTCCAGAGAAATGGCCGGGTATGGATTGTGGAAGCTAGAGGTGGGAGACCCCCCCATCTTTGGTAACCAGGTTCACCTCTATGGATTTGCTCTGTGGACCTTTTAGTTTACCTTAGGCACTTGGCCAGTGCTGAGGGAAGTACCCAGACATGGGATTGAAAGGAAATTTCCCTTATGGAGTCAAAGGCTCTAAGGTGGTTTAGGGAACCACCGGAAAATTGGGTTCCATGTCAAATGGATGTGCTCGAGTGGCTGGCAGGGGAGCCGAGCCAGGGAAAACCCAAATAGTGTACAAGTCGGGCTGTGAACCCAAAGCAGCGTGCAAGACCGGGCTGTGTGCCTGGTGGGTCCAGAGCCTGAGGGCTGAAGTGTTAAGGAAGTGTTCTTTCTCTTATCTGCATTACCAGGAATGTAGCCCCGTGGGGGTCCATCTGTGCTTTGTTCAGTTTGGATGTGAATAAAAGCTACACTTTAGAATCCCATTCCTGGTATTGGACATTACAGTTATTGCTTCCTGTGTTCGGATTTACTTGAGTGCCCCAGTGCAGAGTAGCCATACCTAAGCCCTTGTGCCGAGTAACCTAGTCCTCCCCGAACCCAGTCCTCCACCTGGTACTGCTGTCAGCTTCAACAGCATACCACCTGTCATTTGCAAAAAGGCAGGGGTTGGGGGCTTACAAAATGGAGGCACCACTGGGATTTTAAATTAGGGAGGAAAGGTGCTCAGGCAAGGGGCTAGCATATTGGTTATTTGGCAGTGAGTAGCCCAAAAAGCTGAAGCAAGGTTAACTAGTGTGTCGCTGTGTGCTATTGTCCATATGCTGCTGTTAAAATGCCAACTGTTTACCAAGGAGCAGTAAAGCTGAAAGAGTATGCCCTTGTCCTGCATCAAATATTTACAGTGTTTTTGCCAGCTTTTAAAAAACTGTGTGTGTTAAAGAAAAGTGTGGAAGACTAGGGGCAGCAACAGGAAAATTGTGCCCTGGACTTTGGAAATGCTTTTTAGTAAACTGAGAGACTTGCTGTGTTAATGGCCATGCTAAATGGTTGAAATGGGCTCCCGCCGTGGAGTTAGTTACAGAAAAAAAAGTGGTTTCTGCAGTTTAAATTTGCCTGCTTGACGATCGCCGTGAGGACAAGAGCACTCATGAGGGAAAGAGGCTCATTTGCATGGCTTTGTGTGATTGGTGAGGCTGCAATCAGTCCCGCCCCCCCCAGCCAGCTCTACAGTGACTGCCCAGCATTCGAGAGGGAGTGTGAGTGGAGTGCGTGTACTGGCTTAGTGGAGGAGCATCGCGGTGATTAAAAAGCACTGTAAAAGTATTAAAAAATAGACTTTTCTGTTTAAAATCAGGCTCAACCCGCATCTCAATCAACTGGATTGTGAGTGCGGTGATCGGAAAGATGATCGGCAGGACTGCCCACCTGCTTCCTTTCTGAGGCCTCCAAGACTGGCTGCAGGCCATTTTCCATCGCAGCAAACAGCTACTGATAACAGTGAGTTCCAACTGTAATAATTGCTCAAAACAGTGATTTTTTGCCAAAAGCCAGCTGAATATGTGTGCAGCAGTGTAGTCGCTTTGCAAATAAAGAGTGTGTCAAGTTTTACCCACTAAAGCAAGTCTGTTAAGCCATTGACTGTGAGCATAGTTATGGGTTCAGCATCAGAATAAAGTTTCAAAGCCAGTAGAGAGACTGTGAGTTGTAGCAAAATGTGCAGCACTAGTTACAGGCAATCCTGTGCTTGAAATCATGAGGCTTTAAGGGACTGTGAGCCAAAGAAATGTTTTTAGCCAGTGAAAAGTCCGTGGCAACTCATATAAATGTGCTAGGAAAAGAACAGTGCAAGCTTGTGCAGTTTGAGCAAAGTTATCTGTAGTGTGTGTAAATCGGATGCACAGTGGCTTGACCCAATTTCTGAATGTTGATGCGCAGGAGTGCTGCCGCCGCCATTACAGGGTGGGGTAGTAATGTAAACACAGTAGGACAGGAGCTATTTTAAAAATGAAAGAAAGTGTTCAGTGAAGTGGGACTTTCAGTAACAGTGAGCATTTTTTTGTTTTTCCCTGCAGTCATAGCCTCAGGACCAGCCCGCTACCTGGATCATGCCCAGGCTGCAGTAGCAACAGAAGTAAATAAGTTAAGGGACATTGAAAGGTGTTACTATGGAGGACAACTGCCTTCTCATGTGGTGATTCCTGGCTATCCAGTGCAAGTGTGTTTAATATGCTTAAATGCTGGAAGAGACGTCTTCATGGTACCTCACTGTTCGGGGTGCTTAGAAAAATACGGCTTATTTAAAGCACCCAAGATTCGTTTGGCTCCCACATGGACAAAAGTTCAGGAATTTGTAGTTGGCAGCACACAGCACCAGGTGGAGCCTGTTGGAGAAGGCCCCTCAGGGGAGTGTGGCACAAAGCTAGAGGGTGCAGATTTGCAGACAGAACCATATGCTGATGTTTCGGATGCTGGATCACAGAGAGATAATTCAGACAGAGCATCAGTAGACCCCTGGAGGGGGGGCCTAGCCCAAGTCTCATAGGAGAAGATGAGATGAGGGAGGCTTTTGAATGGGAGGTATCGACCTCCGTGCCCAGGGAAGAGTGGATAGTCTCAGGAGTGAGGACAACTGCTCACTCCTGGGCACAGATTCTCAGTGAGGAAGAAGAAGAGGGGGAACCTATGTGGCCTTGTGAAAAAGGAACAGGTACAGACCTCAAGCTCTTGCCTCAGAAGAATGCATGGAAGAGAGTGGTGATGCCACTGCCCTGGCTGTGCAAGAAGAAGAAAGTCAGGATCCATTTTTGTCTTGTTGAGAATGTAGCTGGCAGAACCAGGACTAGCCACCCCCAAGCCAGGCCAGCAGTCTCAGGTTGACCAAAGCTAGTAAAGAGGAGAGACTGGTTCGTAGGAAGGCGAATGAAATCTATGGAATGTCCTTTCCTACCTTTCCTCTGAGAGTCTGGGAGGAGATTGAGAACAGCAAGAAATCCTGGATCTGGGCTGAAGCAATGAAATGTGTGCATCCTGGTGCAAACAAGCATGTCAGGAACAGAATGTTTCACGAAAAATACACCCAGTGGAAAAGAAGCAGGACACTGTTTATGGACACTGTTCGAATAGTGGATGGAGAGGCACGTGAAACCTTTCACAGTGTGACGGGGTAATAGTTCAAGCTCCTGACCCACTGTACTATTGGCCTCAATGCAAGGACCTCCCTGCAAATGTGCCCGTGCCTACCAGATGGAAAGCAGAGCAGTGGTAGTCAATGCTGCCACACCAGCCACGGCAGTGCCTTTGCTATTCCGCCAGTATGGACATCCAGGACTCAGGTGCCCCACATTAATCAGTTCTACAGTGTACTGACTTTCCAGAATCCATTGACTGGCCCACCAGATGACTTCAGATCCAGAGAGGACGCCACCCCAGCTGTATCCTGATCCATCGCCTGGTAATCGGATGACGTCAGACCAGCTGTTTTCCTTTTTGTTCTTGTTCCAAGGTTCCATCTCCAGAGATGACATCAGCCCAGCAGTTTCCAGGTGTGCCCTCCTGTAGTTCCCGGAAGATGTCCTCCCAGCTGTATCGGAAGAATGTTGCCAGGGAGAGTCTTCGGCAGAGAAGCAGGTCGGTGCCATTTGTTCATTCTACAAGGGGCTGGTAAGTCCAAACTTTTTTATCCTTATGACATTGCAGTACACACCCTACACTAGCAGACTCCAGAATGTGTGAACTGTCCTCAAAGACTCTCCCCTTCGGGACTTTGGCCTGCTAGAACGGTGCTTCACTGGGCTCCGGCCCAGGAGAGACTCTTTAATGGACTAGGCTTCAGGCACTCTAGTCACTAGATGGGACTTTTAGGGCACTCCATCCCCCAAATGTGTATTGTAATTAATGTCATTGTTTTTCTATTGTTTTCTAGTGTATATACTGTTTTTCAACCTTTTCTAAAAAAAAATATATATTTTTGGGAGTTTCCAGTGTTTTGATGGTAGGGGTTTAGATAGACTGTGTATGCAGATTAGGAGTGTGTGTTGTCTTTCTTTTTCTTGCAGGTGTTCCTGAAGAAGATAGAAGAGAAGACAAGAAGAGGAGAAGGGGCTCATCGGAGTTCCTAAATAGTACTTTAGCGTGTAGTATTTAAAGTACTGTTGTTATTGTTGTTACTGTAGTAACCCTTTCCTTCCACAGGTGAGGTTGTGGGGGAGTGAGGGAGTAATGTAATAGATGGTATTAGTTCCTGGTGTGTGGTTGCATGGTGCCCAAGGTCGGGGAGGTCCCCTGTTTGTTTTGTTTTGGGTTTTGAGTTAGAGGCAGACAGATTTTCCCTAGAGGCCTAGTGGGCATAGACAGGCTGTGGTCCTGAACGGCCGTAGGGACTGCAGTGCTGAGCTATTAGGGCTATGCTCTGGACAGTTCTACCAGAGCCACTAGGCACCCATAGTTCGTGGGTAGAGTAGAGGCTGATATGTCAGCCAAAGGCCTCCAGGCCCTTAGTGCTGCCTGCCTGTGCTCGCACATGGTAGGAGGGGGCCTGATCACTCCCCTCCGCAGGTAGCACATAGGGTGGGATGGCCTAAGCCGGGTAAATAATGACTGCAGACAGTCATTTTCCTGGCCCAGGGCGAGTGTAACCCCCCTGTTACCCGGGGTTACTAGAATCCCAGTAAGACCTAGTGGTAGGCAGGGAAGGCAGCTTGTGAAACTCCAGTTAAATGGATTTCACACTGTCTCACTCTGTTCTCAGTCTCAGCTGAGACTGAGGGATGACATCACCATAGAACTTTCGTAGCTGCATGAGCCACATTGGAATTTGCAGTTGGGAGTTAGGTTAGAATGTTGGGAGTTTTTGAACAGTGAGCAGCAGTTGTGTGTGAGCAGTCTTGAAGAGAGGAGCACAGCTGTCTGTGCACAGGTTCTTGGAGCCTAAAGCTCTGATTTAGAGCTACTTTTAGGGAGAGGTGTGTGTTTCCGCCAAAAGAGGAACACAGTAAGCTATTCGTGAAGTGGTGGAGACCACAGTTACGGGTCTCTGTGCCCCATCCCTGAGGGGATGGGGGTAAAAGGTTTGCCTGTTATTCCAGGGGCGACCTCCTGGTTCCGGCTAGGGAAGAAGCTGCCTTAATTTTCTAAGTTGTGCTGCAGCACCAGAAGCTGTCAAGAATCGCCTGTGGGGCACCTGCAACCAAAGGGTGAGTTCTGCTCTTACATGGGGCCTATGTGTCACCTGAGCTGTTTTAAAGTGGGTATTGGACTACTTAATCAGTGGGAGGCCTAGAGGAATAGGCTAAGCCAAAGTAAAAGTATGTTCAAGTCCAGCACAAGGGGAAAGTCAAGACATGCAGAAGAAATGTGCTATGCATTTACCCTTTAATCTACACTGCCAAGCTTTTCAGAAAGAGTTGTTTAATGTCCAGAGAAATGGCCGGGTATGGATTGTGGAAGCTAGAGGTGGGAGACCCCCCAATCTTTGGTAACCAGGTTCACCTCTACGGATTTGCTCTGTGGACCTTTTACTTTGCCTCAGGCACTTGGCCAGTGCTGAGGGAAGTACCCAGACATGGGATTGAAAGGAAATTTCCCTTATGGAGTCGAAGGCTCTAAGGTGGTTTAGGGAGCCACCAGAAAATTGGGTTCCATGTCAAATGGAAGGTGTTTGAGTGGCCGGCAGGGGAGCCGAGCCAGGAAAAACCCAAATAGTGTACAAGTTAGGCTGTGTACCCAAAGTAGCGTGCAAGTCTGGGCTGTGTGCCTGGTGGGTCCAGAGCCTGAGGGCTGAAGTGTTGAGGAAGTGTTCTGTTTCTCTTATCTGGATTACCAGGAATGTAGCCCCGTGGGGGTCCGTCTATGCTTTGTTTGTTCAGTTTAGATGTGAATAAAAGCCACACTTTAGAGTCCCATTCCTGGTATTGGACATTACAGTTATTGCTTTCTGTGTTCAGATTTACTTGGGTGCCCCTGTGCAGAGTAGCCAAACCTAAGCCCTTGTGCTGAGTAACCTAGTCCTCCCCGAACCCAGTCCCCACCTGGTACTGCTGTCAGCTTCAACAACATACTACCTTTTGTTTGCAAAAAGGCAGGGGTTGGGGGCTTACATTAAGCTACTGCAATATGTTGTTTCCTAGCTGGAACTTGCTTCTGGCTGCTACATGTCTGCTGGTATAGCTGCCTAATGACTAACATGATCAACATATCCACATGAAATGCCGATGAGCTTAAAAATGTTGTTAAACAATGGAGGGTAGTGACTGAAGTTAGGAGAGCCTGGGTTAAGGTCTTATTAATGCAGGAAATGCACATGTGTCACATAGAAGAACGGAAAACGTGCGAGCCTGGAGGGGGAATGTGTGGGTTACCTCCTATTTCTCCTCCAAGATAGAGGGGTGGCCATATGGTTTCTTTGGGGAATCCAGGTCACTGTGTATAGCACTGTGGTTGATTGCACTGGCAAATATACCCTGGCACACGTTGTGCTAGCTTGGAGGAATATATCTTTGGGATCTAAATATGCTCCAAATATTGAGAGACCCAGGATTCTTTCACAAAGCTGGCTCTTGACCTTGCTCTTGCCTATGCCCTGCGCCTTGGGACTTTAATTGTGTCTTGGACACAATCCTTGATAGATCGAACCCTTCCCCTGTCCCAGAATTTAGGAATGGTAGAGCTCTGGGAGACATGGAAGTCAAATTTGACCTAGTGGATGTGTGGAGGCACTGCCACCCCACCAGAAGTGAGTATAACTTCTTCTCCCACACCCACCATTCATATGCCAGTTCGGATAGGCTGCTAGCCAGTGCACCTCTCCTCCCCAACATCTCCAAAATTGAATACTCTCCAATTTTAATATCTGATCACGCCCTGCTGACAACCACCATAGCTATTATCAGCTCAGTCCCTGTGCACCGCCTGTGGAGATTGGATCTCTTACTTCTTAAGGATCAGAAATTTACTGCCTTTATGAACGCTGCAATTAGGAAATTGCTGCACTATAATAACAGGGGTGGCGCAACCCATGGATGCCACTGGGAAGCACTCAAGGCATTTATCTGGATCCAGGTCATTGCTTATTGAGCCCATGCTAAGAAACTGGAAGAATCAGAGCTCACCTGGCTCAGAACCAAAGGCCTGTGAAAAGGCCTACATGAAGAGACCATCTAACCCTCTGTACAGGGTAGTGCAAAAGCTGAAGTGGCACTTCAGTTCACTCAGTAGCTCTCGTATTGAGCAATTCATACTCCTAGCACAGGCTGGAGTCTATTTTGATGGAGACAAAAGGGGGAAGTATTTTGCATGGCAGCTACATAGCCAGGAAGGAGAGAGGACTATCAGAAAGATCAGAGATCAGTCAGATACATTAACTACAGACACTGCAAAAATTGGTGCAGAATTTGGGTCCTTTTATAAATCTATTTACACCTCAAAACTGGATAATTTCTTTAACAAATGCCCCTCTGGGTGAGGAGGAGGTCCAATGGGCCATAAAGGCCCTCAAGAGTGGGAAGGCTCCAGGCCCAGATGGGATCCCCATAGATTTCTCCAAAATCTTTGCCCCTGATTTGACTGAGTCACTGCTGGATATGCTCATGGAAAGCATGGAACATGGTACCACCCCGCTGTCTGCCACTATTACAGTTCTTCTGAAACCAGGCAAGGACCCCACATTATGCATCACACACAGACCCATTTCCCTCCTAGCTGCGGACTATAAAATCATGACTAAGGTCATTGCTTCCCAACTCAAATCTATTGTACCTTTTGTAATCCACTCTGACCAAGAGGGGTTTGTAACTGGACAACAGGGGAAACAGAATATTCATAAACCCTGGACATCATATACAATTGGTCTAAAAAACTGACACAGCATGGGGCTGGGATCATTGCCTTGGATGCGGAGAAAGCCTTTTACAGTGTGGAGTGGGGGTAGACGTCTGAGGCCATCAGGCGGGTGGGGATGGGACCCCGGCTCATTAGATGGATCCAGATACTGTATTCTTCCCCCACTGCCCAAATCACTGTCAATGGTGAATTGACCGCCTCCTTTCTCTTAGGGTGGGGCATGAGGCAGGGGTGTCCACTGTCTCCCTTGCTCTGTGTTCGATGCCTTGAATCTCTAGTGTTGGCTATTCAGAACCACCTGGGTATCCAGGGATTTTGTTGGTAACCAATCCACTCACGGCCACCACAACTGAGGTATAGATAGCCTCACACAAATGCATTGGCTTTATACCTGTGCCTTCCTCATATACAGGCCTCATAGCAGCAATGAGGGGAAAAGGTACCTACACAGTACAACTCCGTCAGCTACTAGTCATGTGGCAGCACCGTGGTTTAAAATCGGTGCCACAGCTGTACAGTTGGAAGAGCCTTCTAAATTTCACTGACATTAAAGCTAGTTGGAACTTGGAAGGTGGACACGGAGGACTTCTTTGTGTACCTTAAAACATCTGCCTGTACCCTGCTTTCACTTACCTGGGTGATGGTGTCCGGCCAGCTGCTAGGGAGGTTAGTTACAAGGGCTGGCAGATACTTATATGGGTTAAGAAATACAAATCATAAATACCAGTGCTAATAGGAGTTACCACAGAAGAGGACATCTCTTTTATTTAGCGAGATATATATATATATATATATATATATATATAAATATTGTACTGATGCTGTCATACCAGTATAGTTAGGGTGAAATGGCACTTCTATGTTAAAGTACAAATTTTGAGTCTTAATAACTTCAGAGCCCTTCACTGGATTTACATGACGTTTGGCACACATAATTTCTAGGGGTGGATCTCTTGACCTGCCAAATTTCATGGGAGTCCATCAAGTGGTTTCTGAGATATAAAGTGATAAAAAAACAGAAAAATCAATTTTTTTTACATTTCTTTGCTCACATGTATCTTAGGAATGCCGTTATGTTGTGGTCTGAAATTTTCAGCATAGAAAACCTTTGGGTCACAGATGTGCCTTTTGAAGGTTTTGTGAAAAAATATTAATCCTTTCAAAAGTTATGACATTTTAAATTTCCCCATAATTTCCTATGGGAACATTTATATGTCAGGCACGAAAAATATATTTTTCTCACAACAGGAATATTGTGTGAAAAATACTAGCTTATTTTCGAACAACAGTACTGTGCAAAAAATGCCAGCTTCTTTTCACAAAAAATGCTGGTATTTTTTTGCACAGTTCATAGTCCTGCCATCGATTGAGCTGTGTTGCGGACACCATCTTGTATTTTTTATTTTTTATTATTCATTTTCACCATATGTCTCCATTTCTGTCTCCTTCTCACACATTTGTCACCTTTCAGCCTTCTTACAAGGCCCTGTTAATCAGTCTCTACCTGGGAACTTCCCCAGCTCTTTCTCTCCCATTATGTTTTATCTTTCCCATCATCACCTTTTTGTTTCACAGATTCTCTCTTAATCTTACCATTTATCACTTCTTCTCCCTTAGCCTCCCCCTTCTTCTTTCTCCACATATTTATCTCTCTCATTTTACCTCTCCTCTACACTAACTTGTTTTTTTTTCTCTTTTAGATATTTCCTGAAGAAGACCTAAGGTCGAAACGTAGATTTTTAACTCTATTTTCTATTTTCAGCGTGCATTTAATATAACCATTTTGTTTTACCATCTTGTATTGCCGCTTAGCGAGGATGATGAATTCCTGAAAGTTTTAAACACAAATAAACATCAGAAAACAGCTAAAGAGAACCTCTTTAGCTGTTTTCTGATTTTCTTTTGTGTGTTTTAAACTGGATCCAAATACGTTTTTTTCTCAGGTGCCAGCTTTTACAGAGAACGGCTTAGAGTCTGTTCTCTGTATGAGAAGAGCGGTATTTTCTTGACTTCTGCAGCCACAGCTGGAACTCGTGCTGTCGACTGAACAGTCGAGGAAGACCTGCTTTGTGCGCACAATATAGAGTGTGAACTGGGCATACCTGGAGCTCACCCCAGTGTGCCCAAATGTATAATTTATTTATAAAAACCTGTGTAAAGAAGAAAACCGTCCCCCGAGGTCTTTTCTTTGTTGCAGAATCCTGCATCAAAAATTTCAATAATTTCGATATAGGATCCTGCATCAAAGTACTGTGCAGCACAATGCCTTCCGACACAGGGTGCCCAATCCACGTGTCGACATTGCGCGCACATTGCTAATGTACTGTATCCCCACCCCCACTATTCTGGCACACTGTGAGTCCACCCCAGTGTGCCCAGATAATTTAATTTTTTGATTTCCGACACCAGGATGCCCACTCCCGGTGTCAGATGTTTCTCCCCCCACTGCCTTTCATTGCCGACAGGGGTGCCCAATCCTCCTGTCGGCATTATGTATGCCACCTCAATTCAAGTGGCACACTGAGAGCCTACCCCAGTGTGCCCAAATTGTTTTTTAATTTTTTTCTTCCTGTAAATGAAGAAAACCATCCCCAAGGTCTTTTTTATTTCTTTTTTGGACCTGTAATAAAGAAAACCGGTCCATTGTTCCCCATCCTCCTCCCCATCCCACCCCTCCCCTGCGCACCTACCTCCCCACACCTCCCTCGCCCATATTTACTCTCCGGACGTTGGGAGCCGCAATCTTCTCTGGACCGGGACATGTCTGCTCTCTTCAAAGCCGAACCACGAACTGAGGAATTGGGTAAGTGCTGTATAATGGGACTCAATGAGGGGGTTCAACTTATGTTGATATCTCAGCCAATTTTAGGAATTTTTTGTACCAAATTTTCAACATGGGGTTCCTGAGACCCCACCTCATGAACACTGAAAATGAAAATTACGTACCTACTGTAATTCTTGATCTTCTTGTATATCTTCACCATTCATCACTAGTGGGTATACGCCGGAGGTACTATGACCCCATGGGAACTATTAGCATACACATTTTTTTGTTTGAGGGAGGAGTCACCACCGAGGCTGGCGCTGCCCTCGAGGATGACGCAAAGCGTGCCGCTCGAGCATTAGCCAGTAACTGACGCCGACTCCTCTTCTACCTCAGTTCTGTCCACCAGAAAGGGTGAAATTAGCAATAGAGAAAAGAAGGGAGAGCAGGGCAAGGGAGCCTGAGAGACAGTAAAAGGAAAAGATATAAACAGAAAGGAGAAAAAGCTGACATAGAAGGAGAGGGGAGGCTACCTGGGGGTGTGGCACAGGGAGGGCCCCAACCACTGGGCAGTCCTAGGGATTAGAGAAGTGGGAAGGGTTAGGAAGAAGAATAAGTGATAGCAAAGAGATTAGAGCCCCTTTAACACCCCACCCTGTCCAGGGAAGGAGAGTCAGGGCTGCCTCCACCCTTGCCTTCACAGAAGCTCCTCAAAGGAAAAATTGGCCTGTCTAAACAGAAAGAGACCAGGCTGAATTGGGCTAAGCTAGCCCGAAAAAAACTGATCCCAAGAGGAGAAGGGGGCTCCTGACCAAGTCCCTAGAGGGTAGGTTGCTAGGGTCTCTGGAGATATCCTAGAACACTGGGGCGGGGACAGGGTCCACCCCAAGATGAAGGACCTCTTAATAGAATTTTACATCCAGGAAATGTTATTTTGAACTGTCCCTAGCAGGGTAAGGGAGAAGGAATCCTGGAAGGAGAGGCACTGCCGTAGGACAGTCAAGGTTCATAGAAAAAAGGGGAAAGATCCTCGGGTCTTCCCTTCTTTCTTTTTTTTTTATACCCACCAGATCAAGAGACCCGGAGGAACCAAACTCTCATCTTGAGAAAACACAGAAGCGAGAGAGAAAGAAAAAGACCTGAGGAGCCCCCCTCACTATAAGGCAAAGGAGACCCCGCTTGACCTCCCCTCCTAAAAGGAGAAGAGCTCCTGAAGGAGCAGAGAAGATAAGTAGGGCTTATCATAAAAGGTCCCCACAGAAGAGAGAGCAAGCAGGGAGGAGGTACTGCTCAGAGGTTGAGGTACCAGAGGGGAAGGTGGGTGGGAAGCAGTGATGAATGGTGAAGATATACAAGAAGATCAAGAATTATGGTAGGTATGTAATTTTCATATCTTCCCGTATGTATCTTCACCATTCATCACTGGTGAGTGGGTACCAAGCCCCCCAAAGAGGACCCAGCACGTCCCTGAGGGTAGACCTTCCCTCAGCCCTCTGTGGGGGAGGACCACAGGGGGAGAAGCCCTTTACAGACCTGGAGAGGCCTGAGACTGGTTAGGATGAGATGGGGACTCCTGAGACCTGGGAGAAGGTAGGCACCCCCACCAACTCTTGTCTCACCCTGCGGGAGAAAAAATGAGCTTCTTGGAAAGGTGAGGCAATCACCCTATGCTGGGCCAAGGGTGACAACCTAGAAAGGCAAAGCCATGCTGTCCATCTCTTACAGACTGCAGATCCTGCCAACCTAGACGCTATCTCATTAGCATTGTAAGACACTCTTGAGAGATGCCTCGCTAGTTCTAGGCCAGAAGCAGAAAGACAGATGGCCTGCCTGGTTGCCTCCGTATTAGGCAAAGTGCCCAGGAGCTGTCCCAGCACCATCCATAAGTGTCTAGAATAGACAGCCATATGGGTCTGATGTGCTGAAATATACAAAAGGAGATGCGCTGTGGAAAAAATCCTTCTCCTCCAGCGGTCAAACTCAGCTGACTCTGAGGTGTGGTCATGTCTCAGGTGACGATGCCCAGAGGGGGTATCCAGTAACTCTGTCCCAGAAGTGGGATAAGGCATGGAGCCTGGAGATCCCAGGGGTACATGATACCTGCGTTGGCAGTCCCTCGGGGCAGGAGAGGGGGTAGCTGGAGACTGCCAGATCCGATGGGACACTTCCTGAAAAGGAACAGACCATGGAGGAATAACAATATTCTCCGAGAAAAACTCTCCCAGAAGAGCAAACGTCGCATGGGCAGGATCGTGGCCTCTGAAAGGGGAAATGTGGAGTTCCTTCATCAGCCTCAACAAGAACCGCTAATAGCTCGTGGTGGTATCAGCTTCTGAGGACAAGTGGACCGAGGCGTCTTCTTCCTCAGGAGAGGAAGATGAGGCAGAGGAGCTTGGTTCAGGAGTGGGTGCAGCAAGGATTTGTGGTCTAAAAATAACCCAGTCCAGAGCTCTAAGGTAGTGAGGAAAGGCTGCAGCTGAACCTCTGAACTGGTCCCATGACAAGCGCCCCGTAGGACCCAAAATGCCCAGGAGTGCAGATGGTTTGGGCAGAGGATCCAAAGGTGGAGAAGAAGACTGACAGACCAGAGGAGGATCCCTGCTAGGGCTCTGGGCATGTTCGCGTGACCCCTCCTGGAGGGTGGGGTTCCGTAACAGAATCACAGGACTGTGCAGGTGCTGCCTGAGTGGTGCCCTAAGGAAGAAGCCCTGCAATGAGGAGACCGGGGCCAGTCTGGTCCTTGCTGGCAGCCCCTAACCCCACCAGATGCAGGCCCTCCCTGCTGAGGAGAGCGAAAACGCGAGGGATCAGAACTGTGGCTCCTACCAGAGCCACCAGCAGCTCTGAGAGAAGACCCCCTGGCCATCCCAGATGCTCTCAAGCCCTCCCCTTCAGAAAAGGACCTGCCCCTCATCTGTCCCTGGGGCATTGAGGGGGTAATACTGGAGGAGCCACAGGTGTCTGCGAACCTGCCCTGGCAACCCCCAAGTTAACTCTTAACAAGGGAATAGAAGCCGTGCCATTCCCAGCTTCAGCACCAGAGTCAGCCCCTCCCGAGGCACCAACCTCTGACTTGGCATTGGGAGTGACACCACTTCCAGACCTGGCACTGTCCTCCGACCTTGCTCCGTCATCGATACCGGCCCTCCCCATGGCACCGGGGACAGTGCCTTGTTCCATGGTGCCAGAGGCAGTGCCGTCAGAATGTATGGCACTGGAGATGGCACCGCAAGAATCCCCGGTGCCGCAAGTGGTGCTGGGGGACTCGGGGATGGCGGCCCCAGAAACAGAGCCAGACAGAGAAGGAGAAAAAACCCTCAAAGCCATGCTGCTAGGCCTTGTAGGGAGGCGATGCCCTTCAGAGCCTGAGAGCTGCTCAGAGGGGGGTGACTAATCCAGGTCAGAGCCCTCCTCTCCCTCTGAAGAGGAAGAAAGCAGAGAGACAGGGAGAGAGGCCACCCCTCGCACCCTAACAAGTTCAGAACCTCTCGTAGCACCGAAACAAATACCTTCCGCACTGCCCTGCTCACTGGCTCCAGAAATGGTGCTAGGAGGAAGAACGGAGCCGGCAGATGGAGTCAAGGACCCCACCGGTACGAATCCAGCATGTAGCTCCGATCATGACATCGGAGGGTGGTCGTGGCTCTGAGGAGGCCAACGACCAAGATTGGTGCTCAACCGAACCCCCATAGGAGGCCGACTGTCCACCTGACCCCTCTAGCAAACTGGAGACACCAGCGAGGCCGGTGTCATTGATGGCTTGTGGCCCTCCGGTATGTATAGTAATGGAAAGCGACCCAGAGGAAGGGTCAAGAAATCTCGCCTTAGTGTCCTAGGACTGATGGCACCCTCCGAAGGTAGGAAGATTCCGACCCACCTTCAATGCACGAGTTTCAAGGACACGGCGGGCCATGGAGAAGCATGCATCACAGTTGTCCATATCATGCTGTAGACCCAGGCAAGAAAGACATCGATCGTGATGGTCCATTACAGATATGGACTTGCCACAGGGGCACCGACGCATAGGGGCATGCCCCGCCTTGGATTTTGATTTAGGCCCTGGACCAGACATGATCGACCGCATACAAAAAGAATAAAAATAAGAAACAGACTTGGCACTGTAGAAACAATGGCAATAAAATAAAATAAGGAACGGTCTCACCCATTAGAAGAGTCTATGGCGTCGAGTATGACAGAACTTCGGTGGTGTCAAACTAAATGAATTACATAGCTGTCTTCAGCTTCCATGAGGTGCACTCTCAATGGCGGGAAGAACAGAACTGAGGTAGGGGAAGGGAGGAGTTGGTGTCAGTTGCTGGCTAATGCTTGAGCGGCACGCTGTGCATTGTTCTCGAGAGCGGCGTCAACCTCGGTGCAAACTCCTCCCCCAAACAAAATAATCTGTAAGCTAATAGCTCCCACAGGGTCATAGCACCTCTGGCGTATACCTACCAGTGATGAATGGTGACAATGCATACAGGAAGCTCTGTTGTTTCATTTCTCGGACCCAAAAGGTGATTTCGTGGTCGCTGCGCAGAATCACCTTTCGGGACTGAGAAATGAAACAACAGTGCCACTGTTCATGAGGTGGGGTTCCAAAAATCCATGCTGCAAATTTGGTGAAACAATTCCAAAAAATGACTGCGTTACGAGAGTGCGTTGTGCAGTTTCTACGCATGCTCGTAAATTCACCAGTTTTTAATATTTTCTCTTCAGATTTTCAACATTGCCATTTTTTCATGCCTTCTTATGAACAGTACAGCTGTCATTTTGCAGATCCTGCCTGAAGTGTGTTTTCGTACCTGTGGCGCAGAAGGGCGCGTTTGCTGAGTGAAATCAACTTTTGGGATGGAGTAATAAAATTAGAGTTGCACTATTTATTAGGGGAGGTACCAAAATGACAATGTTGAAAATCTGTTGAAAAAAATCAAACAAATGACCGGGTTACAAGTGTGCATTGCGCAGTTTCTATGCACGCTTGTAAATTCGTCAATTTTTCATATTTTCACTCCTGAATTTTAACATTGCCATTATGGACACTGTTGTATTATCTGCATGGTGTTGTACTATCTGCATGGAGGGATGCGGACCCTGCACTCCCACCGTGATATATGAATACTGTTGTACTATCTCAATGGAGGGAATGGACCCTGCACTCCCACTGTGACATATGGATACTGTTGTACTATCTCGATGGAGGGTTCAATGTAACATATTTATGTTTTTTATTTTAGTCTTTTGGTAACTGGGTAAGGTCCACTAGGCACAAGTGCTTGTTTTCAGGGGTGACCTGGGAGCACTTATAGATACTGTTGTACTATCTCGATGGAGGGATGGGAGTGCAGGGTCCAAAGGACCCTGCGCTCCCACAGTAGAATGAGGATACCATTATAGTGTCTGAAAAAGAAGAGAAATTCTTTGCAAAAACATTGTTAATGCATCAGTTAGGGTGAATACCACAGTGACAAAAGCAGAGAAATGAGGTGTTAGGGTTTCCAACCCTTAGAGTCCACCCCCAGGGTTCCCACCCCTACCACCTCACCCCATCCCCTCACCCTCCACACACCACCAGGCGTTGAGGTGTGCCATTTAGTCATCAAGCCTAACTCTCACCCTTTGTCCTATACTGTAGCATGTAAGCTTGTTTACACATTGAATGGGGTGAGGTTGGGCTGATGACAATGGCACACCTCGACACCTGGTGGTGTGAGGCAGGGAGATGGGGTGAGGTAACTGAGGTGAGGCTGGGGAGTGAGGTGTTGAGGTTGGAAACCTAACTACTCAGTTCTTTGTCGCTGTATGTCAATCAGTAATTTTGCAAAGAATAATATATATATTTAGCTATATCTGTATATATATATATATAGCAAAACAAAATAGTTATAATAAATGCGCGTGAAAATGAAAATAGGTTAAAATCTCGTTTCGACCTTAGGTCTTCTTCAGGAAATATCTAAAAGAGAAAAAAAACAAGTTAGTGTTAGTGTTTTTTTTGATATGCAATGGGGCTACTGGAAATATCACTGATATTTCCCCCAAGGGCAGTTTGACCTTATGACCTCACAAGTGGTGGGTCTGAGTAGCCTGAGAATATGGCAGATAGTTGCCGTTTTTTTATCCTCACTCCATTGCATAAATATATAAATATATATATATATATATATCCACTGCAAAAAACGTTGTTAATGCATCAGTTAGGGTTGGAGCGACAAAAGTAGAGAAATGAGGCATTAGAATTGATATCCTAACACAGCCCCACGCCTTACCACCCCATCCCATCTCCACCCACCACAGACCAACAGGTGATGGGGCGTGTCTTGGGGTCATTGGCCCTAACTCTCACACTATTCCATGTGTAACAAAGCTCACATGATACGGGATAGGAGAATGGGGTGAAAGTTAGGCCTGATGACCCCAAGGCACACCCCGTCACCTGTTGGTCTGTGGTGGGTGGGGTTGGGTGGTAAGGCATGGGGGGTGTTAGGGTGTCAACCCTAATGCCTCATTTCCCTACTTTTGTCACTTCAACCCTACCTGATGCATTAACAGCATTTTTTGCAATGAATTTCCTTACTTTTTGAGAAAGTGTAACTGGTAACTGGTATAGTTGGTGGGAGCGTGCCCTCCGGCCCGGCCCTTCAAGCTGCCCATTTTTGCATAATGATATGCATGTGTGGGAGCACGGGCCCTCAGGGCCCTGCGCTCCCACTTATGCATAACTATGGAGCCATACAGCAGCCCCAAAGGGCTGAAAAGGAACCCTTGTAACACTAATTTGTCAATATCTCAGTAACTGTAGCAGCTATGAAAAAAATTCCACTGCAGTTGTAATCATGACTTCGAAACCACCATGCATGCTGCCCAGAGTGAAAAATCCATATCTCGAATCATTTCCGAGATATGGGCACCGAAAGGTGCTACAGGCGCTGTAATGGTATCCTATGGGAAATATCTCAACTTCGCCATGGCATATGTATGGAACCGATGAAAATGTTTGCACCTAAACAGCATAATTCACATCTCTGGGATACCCCCTTTATACCATGCAAATTTCAAGCCAAAACACCAAACCATTTATTTGCAGTGCACTGGGAAAGTTTTAAAATTCCTAGTTCATGAGGTGTCAAAATCTCCATTTATGAGGATTCCTTGTTCATCAGAATTTGGCCATCTGGTCTGGAAATCACGATCAAGGATTTTGTCAGCTTGTGAAAGGGGATCGGCTCATGAAAGGGGATTCTGACAGCTCACAAAAGGAGATTTTGACAGCTTGCGAAACAGGATTCAAAAAACCAGTCTCCTTTCGTGAGCTGTCAAAATCCCCTTTCACAAGCCAGGTCCCTTTCATGAGGTGACAAAATCCTTGTTTGCGAGCCAATCCTTGTTCGCAAGATGGGCCATCTGGTCTGTAAATCACGATCAATGATTCTGTCAGCTCGCGAAAGAGGATCAGCTTGCAAAAGGGCATTTTGATAGCTCGCAAAAGGGGATTCAAAAAACCAGTCCCCTTTCGCGAGCTGTCAAAACTCTTTCACAAGCCAGGTCACTTTCACAAGGTGACAAACCCCCTGTTTGCGAGCCAGTCCTTGTCTGCGAGATTGGCCATCTGGTCTGGAAATCGCAATCAATGATTTTGTCAGCTCACGAAAGAGGATCATAGAATTTGACGGCAGATAAGGACTGCTTGGCCCACCCAGTCTGCCCATTTCCCTACCTAATGGATAAGCTGCAGATCCTCGTTAACCAGCAGCCTACTTCTTTCTACCCCCAACCCCTAGATTTGCCTTATCACTGTCCCATGCATGCTTGAATTCAACCACTGTTTTTGACTCCACAACCTCCTCCGGAAGGCCGTTCCATGCATCCACAACACTCTCTGTGAAAAAAAACTTCCTTACATTACCTCTGAGCTGCCCCCCCATCTTCAAATTGTGCCCCCTTGTTCTTGCACACCTCTTTTTTTGAAAGATGCTTAGCATTGAATCTAAACTGCCATACATTTGATCATTCCTCTAACCTTGCCAAGTCCATTCTCATCCTTTCCACCCCACCTTGTGCATCAACTCTGTTGCAGATCTTTGTGTCATCTGCAAAGAGACATACTTTTCCTTCCAGTCCCTCTGTAATGTCGCTTATAAAGACATTGAAGAGGACCGGTCCTAATACTAAACCTCTGCGCACCCCAACTAGTAACCCCTTCCTTCAGAGTGTACCCATTTACTATTACCTCTGTGTCCTATTCTCCAGCCAATTCTCTACCCAGGCTATCATCTTGGGACCCACTCCCAGGCTGGCTAACTTGTATATTAATCTTTGTGTGGGACTGAGTCAAATGCCTTGCTAAAGTCTAGGTAGGCCATGTCCACAGCCCCTCCCTGATCTACTACTTTGGTCACCCAGTCAAAGAAATCTATTAGATTCATCTGGCATGACCTTCCTGCTGTGAATCCATGCTGCCTTGGGTCCTGTGCCCCTCTGGCCTCTAGGTACTCGACAATTCTTTCCTTCAGAAGTGATTCTATCATTTTCCCTATCACTGAGGTTAAACTAACAGGTCTGTAGTTTCCTGCTTCTGCCCTGCTCCCACTTTTGTGAAGGAGAATTCTGGGATGAATCCCATCAGGCCCCATTGCTTTGTCCACCTTCAGTTTTAAAAGTGCTTTCAGAACCCTTTCTTCTGTAAATGGGCTGGTATCAACTTCTGTATCCAGAGTGTTCTATTGTTTGTTTTAGCTACCTCCCCCTCTTCATTTCAAAAAAACAATCCCCTCTCGCGAGCTGTCAGTATCCCCTTTCATGAGCCAATCCCCTTTCATGAGCTGACAAAATCCTTGTTCGCGTGATAGGTCATCTGGTCTGGAAATCACAATCAAGGATTTTGTCAGCTCACGAAAGGAGATTGGCTTGCAAAAGGGGATTTTGTCACCTCATGAACAAGGATCAGAAGCGAGTGATGAACAAGGATTTTTTAAATTTAAAACAGCCAGTTTTTGACAAAAATGAAGCAAACCAAAGCCATGGGTTTGTAGAGGGCTTCACCCTGAACAAAACCCATGCTTAAATTACCAGAAAACACATCTGTGGGGTAAGTTACAACATTTTGTTTGTGGGGAAAAATGAAAACAAGATGGCAGCTCGCGAAATGGGAATTTTTCCTCATGAATGGGAATTTTATAAATTCCCTTTCATGAGGTGACAAAATCCTTGATCGCGAGCCCAATCCTCTTTCACAAAACATACATATAAATGTAAGACTGAACTGAGCATGCTCAGAACCCAAAAATTCAAAATTAAATAACTTTGGAACAGATTAATATTTTTTCACCAAACGAATACTGGATTGTTCATTGGGGGAACCTCCTTCTACCCTGAAAATTTCAGACCAAAATTCCAAATGGTATGGCCGCAGCACGATGGGCAGAAATCAGCAAAAATGGGCAAATAAAAAAAGCAAAAAAAGCATTTTGGGGTGCTTCTCTGCATGAAAACTTCAAATCCAATCAAAATGCAACTTGGCAAATCAAGAGATCTGACATACAAGACCGCACATGCCAAATTTGCTGTAAATCCATTGAATGGTTGCAAAGTTATTAACGTCCAAAATTTGGGGTTTAACATTAAACTGCCTACTCAACCCTAACTACAGGGGCGTGACCACGCCCCTATAATACATATACATAGTAGAACCCCATTTATCCGAATGTCTTGGGAGGGCATGAAAAATGTTCGGATAAACGGGGTTTCGGATACGTGAGGTTTCAATGCAAGAACTCACAATATAGTGGGCATTATAACATTAAACAATTTAAAAGCATACATTCATTGTGTTAAATATTTGGAATATTTAGAAGGCTAACTTGGTGAAATACAATATGTAGAAGACTATGGTGGTTTCCAGTACAAATGCAAGTAAGAAAAAGGCTGCAACTGCGGTGCAGGGTTTGTGCTGAAACACAAAAGGGCTGACAGTCCTTAACAAATGTAGCAAATCTGAAAATGTGTAGCACTCTGAACCTTGAATGATAAGAAAGAATACATCAGAGAACTGCCATCTTGTTTTTAAATACAGTATAATGTTAAACCAGTCCTCGCAGTGCACATTACATAATGTAGAAAGTAAGCAACCATAGTCCGAGCTGCGGCAGCCGTAATACATTGTGTATTGTGCACTGCGAGGACTGGTTTAACATTATACTGTATTTAAAAACAAGACGGCAGTTCTCGGGCTTATTCTTTCTTATCATTCAAGGTTCAGAGTGCTACACATTTTCTGATTTGCTATAGCCATTTCCATACTGCAAGACAGTTTCTATGTTGTGGCTGCACTGTGGCACTGAAACTTAAAACTCGTGGTGTTTTATTGTGTTCTCTGCCTATATGCCAGCTCTTTTTTTTTTTATTTACCTGATTTCTTAACAAACCCCCACACACACACACACACACACACACACACACCACAGGAGATTTTCCCGTGGCCTGAGGATATGGTTCTGGAGTTGGTGGGGGTGTCAGTGGCTCAAACACAAAGAGCTCTGGTGTGACCGTGTGGTGATCACTTGCAGCATGTTGAAAAATGCTTGCCTAATCCACTTAACACCCTATTCACCTCCTATTCAGAATACCAATCAGATAATTACAGCTGATTGCATCAGCTGCTGAGAACTGCTAGCCAGATAATGAAGCAATGAACGTACTAATGGCTGTGTTTAACAGCTCTCTGTGGTGGACATCACTCAGTTTCAGATAACTGAGGTTTTCAGTTAAATGGGGTTCGGATAAATGGGGTTGTACTGTATATATTATAGGGGTGCAGTCGTGCCCCTATAGTTAGGGTTCAATGGTCACTTCTATATTTGCACTTTAATAACTTCACAAATGTTCCATCGATTCACACAACATTTTGCATGTGCCATTGGGGACCAAAGATCTCTGGATGTGGCACATTTCGTTTTGCTTGGATGTGTGGGTGCAGAGATATGGAGTGTCCATAAATTTGAAAATACAATTTTTGTGTAAATTATTTGTCACGCCATTTCTCAGAAAATGTGTGGAGTTGTGGCCTGAAATTTGCAGGGTATACAGGTCTTGTGTCACACATGTGCCTTTTGAGGGTTTGGTGAAAAATTATTAATCCGTTCAAAAATGATTAAAGTTTCAATTTTCCCAGTATTTTCTATGAGAAATTTAGATGTGCCTGGTGAAACAACTATTTTGTTGCTGCGAAAGCGGTATTTATCATCACAAATGCAGAATGTAGTGTCGAGATTCTGCTATCTTGTTTTCAGTTAGTGAGGCAAACAAATTTAAATATTTCAAAAAAATACTGACAGATGGTAAACACCAACAGCTGTGTTTACCTAATTGGGGCCCGAGGAATCTGATTCTGGGGTCAGTTTGCCCAAAGAAATTGGCAGAAATAGGTTTATTTTATTCACTGAGTTTTTACTGCCACAAATTGCAACACTATTTTCACAAAATGTGTGTGGGGGTCTCAAATTGCAGCAGAATGACTCAGTAATTCACAAAACATTGTTTCTTTTTGCCGCAATTTGCTGCACAACTTTTTTTATATGCCTGCTTTTTTGTCAGTTAATAGAACATAAATGGTTTTGACTTTTGAGCTCAACTTTTCAGGGTACAAAGGGCTCCCCTCACACATGTGCCTTTTGCTGGTTTGATCAAAATATATTACTTTGCTCTGCAGTTCTGCACCTTTTAATTTGCTAACTTTCCCAGAGCATTACATTGCAATGGATGGTGTAGACAGCCGCCTGCGGAAGACGCAGTTTGTGGCACACTGCTATACTGTGCTTATCCCCTTCATTGGTGTAATAGTGGCCGGGTACTGTTCTACCACCCCACTCACCCCCACTTCCCAAACTGAGCTGGTGACTGGTACAGTCCACCACTCAACACCGCTGCCAGCTGCCAACTGAGCTCCATCTCTGGTGTCTAGTGGCACCCCCACCCTCTGCTGTCCATTCAGGTATCATGGTGATTAGTGGCACCTCCTACCCCCCATGTCTCTATATTGCAGAAAATAAGAAAACTGTCCCTCAATGTCTTTTAATTTGTCTCTTTTAGAAAAATAAATTTAACCTGTAAAAGAAAAACGTCCATCAACGATCACGCCCGCACCTCCCACCTGACCTCCTACTGTGCACCCACCTCCCCACACCCCCCCTTGGCACCCCCACACCCCCTCACTCACCTGAAGAGGTCCCAGGTTCGAGATCCACTGTCCCGATCAAAGACATGTCTTGCTACTGGAACTGGCGACTGCAATATGAGAAACTATGGTAAATGCAGTCCAATGTATTTCAATGGGGGCGTACCTTTTATAGGTACATTAGGGAATGAAGAAAGACCAAGGGAGGGATACTGAGGCTTAATAAAGGGGAAGGAATGTGGGCAGAGGGTGACAGTGAAAAAGCATGGATACTGATCAAATACTTCTGCTCAGTAGTCGCAAAAGAATAGGAGGAGGGGGAGGTACCTAAACCAAACAATAGAAGCACTCTGGATAGGGGGTCGATACCAGTCCATTCACAGAAGAAAGGGTTCTGAAAGAACTCTTAAAACTGAAGGTGGACAAAGCAATGGGGCCTGACAGGATTCACCCAAGAATTCTAAAAGAACGAAGGGTAGAAACATAGAATTTGATGGCAGATAAGGACTACTTGGCCCATCTAGTCTGCCCATTTCCCTACCTAATGGATAAGCTGCAGATCCTAGTTAACCAACAGCCTACTTCCTCCTACCTCCCACTAGAATTGCCTTATGTCTGTCCCATGCATTCTTGAATTCCCCCACTGTTTTTGGCTCTACGACCTCCTCAGGAAGGCCGTTCCATGCATCTACAACCCTCTCTGTGAAGAAATACTTCCTCACATTACGTCTGGGCTGTCCCTCTATCTTCAAATTGTACCCCCTTGTTCTTGCACATCTCTTTTTCTGAAAGATGCTACCCTCTTGGACTTTGTTGATTCCCTTGAGGTATTTGAAAGTTTCTGTCATGCCCCCTCCTTTCCTCGAGGCTATACATCTTAAGCTCCTATAGTCTTTCTTCATATGTCTTCTGGTGCAGATGCTGCACCATTTTGGTTGCCCTCCTCTGTACAGCCTCCACCCTGTCTATGTCTTTGCGGAGATGGGGTCTCCAGAACTGTATACAGTACACCAGATGTCTGTACAGAGGGCCAACAACTTCCGGTTTTCTTCTGGTGATGACTCTCCCTATGCATCCCAGTATCCCCCCAGCCCTCCGTACTGCCTTCTCACATTGCTGGCCCACTTTTAGGTCATCTGATATGACTACCCCAGGTCCCTTTCCATTTTTGGTTTTGTCAATATCTCACCCCCCATTGTGTATTCTTCCCCTGGGTTTTGTTTCCCAGGTGCATTACTTTGCGCTTCTTTGCATTTAATCTAAGCTGCCATACATTTGACCATTCCTCCAACCTTGCCAAGTCCCTTTTCATCCTTTCCATCCCACCTTGTGTATCAACCCTGTTGCAGATCTTTGTGTCATCTGCAAAGAGACATACTTTCCCTTTAAGTTCCTCTGCAATGTCACTTATAAAGACATTAAAAAGGACCGGCCCCAGTGCTGAACCCTGAGGTACCCCACTAGTAACCCCCCTTTCTTCACTGTGAACTCCATTTACTATTACCCACTGTGTCCTGTTGTCCAGCCAGTGTTTTACCCAAATTCTATGTTTCTATGTGTGGCAAGATTGGCCTATATCCTTTATTAATGTTCCTACTGTATGTGCTGTCATGTACTTTAGAGTTTAGGCACTGTCCCTTTAAAAGGCCAGGAAGAGGTGCACAGAATAACAAAAATGTCTGGTAAAGCCAGTGTAGGCCTGGCATTTACCTACAGTAGATAAGGAAGTAACAGGTTTATGACCATAAAAGTCATAATTCTTGGATCGAATGGTCAAACTGGACATTTAGCCCTCACTAGCAGGAAAGGGCTAGCACGAGGCCAGCAAGTATAAAAACCAGAACCAGGTTATACAGAAACCAGATGTTACAGGAGTTAGACATGGAACCACAGAGACACCTGCAGGATGAGGTGAAACTGTTGCACCCCAAACTCTATATCCTAAAAGGGGTGGGTGTGGCTTAAAAATGACCATTCGGACTGTATTTATCAACACACATTTGGAACATCGGGGCATTTTTAGCTTGGAGTCTAAAGCCTGAGGACTTGAAGGGGTCTCAGAGCTAAGAAGAACTTGTAAAGCTGGTATATACTTTGGTATATACTTTGGAACAAAAAGTATATGATAAAAAAGTATATGATAGGCCTGGAAAAACCTTTAAATCCAGACCTGTGTGTGTATGGAAGTTGGACTCTTCACATACTGAACAAAATTCTGATTTTAAGTCAGAATTTTGGGAAACAAAGACTTTTCACCAAAAATACACCTGGAATATAAAAAGGACCTTCAGAGAACTGACTTTGATCACAAACTTGCTACAAAATCAGTTGCTTATAGACCTTTACTTACAAAGAGAGTTTTTCTCTAAAAACGGACATTTGATATTTTCTGGATTCTGAAACCTTAGGACAAGGTATAGTTTAGAACAACAGTATATAGTGTTTTCTGTAATCCATCCAGTGTATTTTTGACATTGTCTCCATTTTATAAATCTTCCAAATTGTAGAATTTACTGTGTTGTTTTTATTTAGATAAAATTTTATGATTTTCTTATCAGCTCTGCCTGGGGTCTGATTGTGTGGGCTAACATTTTAACAGAAGGGTTGTGTAAAGACTGTACGCCTTGTTAACAAAGATAGTGACCGCTCGGCTATACTACAAACTACTTAGGCAAGAGGCTGCCAGAAGCAGTGGTGGGATTCAAACCCAAATGTAGTACAGAATCGGGGGGACTTGAAACTATAGTTTTCACCTTCCCACTTGGAAAAGGAAGGTTGGTGATTCCCCCTGAACCCTACAACTGCTCACGAGTTCTGTAAAAAGGGGGACCCTCTTTACAAACAGGAGGTACTGCTGCACCCCCCCAAGGTTGGGCTCGTGACAGATTTGGTGCCAGCTACTTGGATTCTGAACAGTCTTACAAAGCCATCACACGATCAAGGGCAGAATTTGGAAAGGGGAAAAAGAAATGTGTTTTCAGACAATAGACCCTATTCTGTTTTAATTTTGTTTTCAGCAGAGTAGTGTAGTATAGAAGAAGAAGGATGTCCTTCCAGTACAGCATTATGAATCTGGAACAGCTGAGGAAGATCTGTGGGGAAAAGGGCATTCCTAGTGAAAACAAAAATAAAAAGCAACTCACGGAGGCCCTTATGGCAGCTGAGATGGAGGAAGCACCACCCCACTTGGAGCCGCAGGTGGTGACTCCAGATGCCCAGAGCCCAGAGGCAAAGGGGCCATCTACAGATAAAGAGCTGGAGCTGAGGAGGCTGCGGATACAGGAGAAACAGCTAGAGAATGAGCAAAAAAGGTTCGAGATGGAATTAAAGGAATGATGGCTCCAGAGAGAAGCTGAAGAAAGGCAGCGTCAGGTGGAGGCCGAAGAAAGGCAGCTCCAGAGAAAGAGGGAGGCTTAAGAAAGGCAGCACCATGTGGAGGCCAAAGAAAGGCAGTGACAGAGAGAGTTTGAGCTGAAAAAGCTGACACTCCAACAGACAGCAACCTCAACAACACCCGAGCAGGTAAGTGGTGGGGGTTGGGTCTGAAACTCCAGGACTGGGGTACAAGTTAAATTCAAAATTATTGGCTGAGTTTAAAGAGGGGAAGGATATGGACATGTTTTTGAATTAATTTGAAAAGGTCTGCATCCGGGCCAATCTGCACAAAGAGACCGGGAGTTTTCAACTGTCTCCACTGTACTGGCAAGGGGAGGGAGGCATTGGGACAGATGGATAATCTTGATAGTAAATATTTTGATAAATTAAAATCTGCATTATTAAAAAAATATGATCTGAACCCTGATGCATACAGAACAAAATTCTGGAAACTTTGAAAGGGGCCGGAAAAGAGCTTTGAGGAAGTAGCCACTAAACAGCATCAATATTTAAAACGGCGGTAGGGGGTGAAAGCAGATGCTGTTGAAGTTATTGAAGGGGTGATATTGCTTGAACAGTTTTATTGGATTTGCTCACCTGACTTAAAGCTTTGGTTAGAGGACCGAGCTCCTAAGACTGCCAAAGAGGCTGCAGAGCTGGTGGATTGCTATGCTCGAAGCAGTGCTGCTCCCAAAGGGAATGCAGTGACAAAGGGGAAGAGTGGGCATTTTGGAGAACCAAAAACCACGGCACTTCTGCAAAAAAAAGAGAACCACCCAGTGCCTAAAAGGGAGTTTGAGAACAAGAAAAATGATGAATGCTGGTATTGTAAACAGCCAGGCCATCTTTCTAGGCAGTGTCCTAAGAAGACACACAATGTCAAAGGGTCTGTACAAACTGAGACAGTTGCCAACTGTATTTCTGATGCTATTCCTAAAAATATAAGGGCATACATTCACCCAGTCATGGTGAGTGGTGTACAGACTAGAGGGCTAAGGGATACAGAAGCATCTCTTACCCTGGTGAAAGGGGATCTGGTGGGGGTTAAACAAATACTGCCAAACCAGTTTGTCTCTGTGAGGGATTACACAGGGGTATAAGAAAACTTACCCATTAGCCAGTGTTACCCTGGATTGGGGAGATGCAGGTGAAGGGGTAAGGAAGGTGGCTGTAGCCGACAAACTCATTATGGATGTTAGTGTGGGGAATGATGTTCCACAGGGAGTGGTTTGTGTTGTGACCCAGCACCAAAAGGATAGGGGCTCCTGTGATCTTCGGTACCCCACAGAAATTCAGACAGGAGGGTTTGGGAGACAGGACCGCCAGCCTGTGGCTCTTGAAAAAGAGGGCGATAACAAGGGATGGACCTTCCCCTAGTGGCAGTTAACCCAACTGCTACTGAAGATGGCTCTCAGGAGGAAGGGGTGAAACATAGCCCGGGGGAGGATGTAGTGGGGTTGAGATAGTCAGGATACAGTAACAGGCAGACTACCAGACTCAGTGCATAAAAAGCGCCATAAAGACACTTAGCATTTTATTTTCTCAAAATGACATTTCGAAGAAATAATAAAGTTTGTTAGTTAATTGTAGTTGTAATACAACAAAATAATGAAAACAAAAAGAATCCAAATAAGGTCAAAGAAAAAGGGCCACTGCTATGCCCAACAGTGCCACTAGGCTATCTCCTAGCCTGCTCTAATGTGAGCTCCGGAGGTCCTCTACCTTTGACAGTCAGCTCCAACTGACTCACCCTATCTATCTCTGAGAACTGAATTAGAGTTTTTATAGGCTTTCCAGAGAAGACCGGAAATTTCCACTCCACTATGATTGATATCAGACCTAACATAAAATTAGCCACTAGGGGCCACTGTTGCTCCACAGAGAACAGTTCAAATGGCACATGCAGGTTTGTTAACAATATTGGGTAATGTCAGACCCGAGGTCAGAACATTTTGTGCTCTTTCCCCTTCTCAGACAAAGCCTCTACCTTCTTTTTCAGAAGCATACTGCACAGTGCCAATAACTGAATTAAAGAAAGGCACAGTTTCTCCATTTATTCTTTTATATAGTACGTAAGGACTATATTTAACAACCAGCATACTTTTAGCCCATAAGCAAATTTGCACTATAATTTGAAGTACTTTATGGGGGAGGGGGGAAGCGACCCTCACCTTTCTACTAGGGCACCCATCCTTGACAGGGCCCCACCTAAGAGAGCAACTGTCCTATGGTTGTCCGATACCTCTTAAGTACACAACAAGGGTATGGTGGTGCTCACTCACACTATAGAGCTCCACCCCAGGGTCCCATATTATCTGCTATACTCACCATGAATTTTTCATTCAATGCCCTTTCTACATAGCATTTTCAACTTTTACCCTGGGGCTAACATTCAGCACAGTAACAGTTTACACATTCAGTACAGTAGCAAGACTGATCCCTCTACAGCCATTACTATTACCTTCTGGGTACTAGCACCCAGCAATAGTACACATAATACCATGCACCCACTGCAAAACGTGCAGTTTCAGATATCTGCGTACTGAGGTTTGTCTTTTCAACCTCTACCTGGACCATGACCATAAGAAAGAAAAACAGATCCGCAGGGGAGGAAAGATCAATAGAAGAGAGGAAATCGTCTGGAGGTGTCCAGCCTATGCAGACTTGGAAAAAGGTGAAAATAGCAAAGAAGAAACTGTCATGACAGAAGTTTAAGAGAGATGGTCATTACATTGGCGGCAGGACATATCCACCTTCCTTTTCCCTGGAAGGGGATGGAAACATAGAAACATAGAAGAATAGAATCTGACGGCACATAAGGATCGCTTGGCACACCTAGTCTGCCCATTTCCCTACCTAACGGATAAGCTGCAGATCCTAGTTAACCAACAGCCTACTTCCTCCTACCCCCACTAGAATTGCCTTATGTCTGTCCCATGCATTCTTGAATTCCCCCACTGTTTTTGACTCTACGACCTCCTGAGGAAAGCTGTTCCATGTATCCACAACCCTCTCTGTGAATAAATACTTCCTCACATTACCTCTGAGCTGCCCCCCCGTCTTCAAATTGTGCCCCCTTGTTCTTGCACATCTCTTTTTCTGAAAGATGCTACCACCTTGGACTTTGTTGATTCCCTTGAGGTATTTGAAAGTTTCTATCATGTCCCCCCTCTCCCTCCTTTCCTCAAGGGTATACATATTAAGCTCCTATAGTCTTTCTTCGTATGTCTTCTGGTGCAGACCCTGCATCATTTTGGTTGCCCTCCTCTAGACAGCCTCCACCCTGTCTATGTCTTTGCGGAGATGGGGTCTCCAGAACTGTACACAGTACTCCAGATGTGGTCTTACCAACTGTCTGTACAGAGGGCCAATGGATGGAGCTAGGTCCACCCTCACCAAAACTCCATCTCAGGGTCCCTTAGTGGTGCAACACTTTTAACTAATAGTTAAACCTATATCACAACTATACATATACCCTGAGACTAATCCGTACACATTCTAGAGGAAGAGTCTCCTGCAGTAATTTTATGCTGCCCTCTAGCTTCCTTTTCCCAGCTAGTTTTTTGATCATCTCACAACCAGCAACATATTTCATTTCATTTATCAGTTACAGAAATATTTCACCTGTATTTCTGGCATCTATCATTTTGTCCATCAGGTATCTACGGTTTTCTTGGGTCTTTTGTCTGACACCTAGATCTAAGTAGCTGCTCTAGCTTGAACACTAGCTTTTCACCTGGTACCTCCTAATCTACGTGTGCTTCCCCCTTCTCCATGAGTGCCATCTCATCTGGCCCTCCCACCTTTGGGTTACACCTCCTACGCATTTGGCAGGTACCCTCTGGCACACAGCCCTCTTTTCCATATAGGCAGCTACTTGCCTGTATATTCCTGGCCAGTAGAGGGTCAAGGTTCATTTTGGCAGTACCTCCTCGTGGCTCAAAAGCTTGGAGTTATCGGAGCAGGCATTCTCCATCACCGCCTCCCTATAAGCAACTGGTACCACTATTCAGGCATTTAACCTTTTTGTATGGGGGTTGGGCTTAACATGATAAAGGTTACCTTGCCTTTTTTCGCACCACCACAATGGTTTG
This sequence comes from Neoceratodus forsteri, assembly GCA_016271365.2. NCBI lineage: Eukaryota > Metazoa > Chordata > Ceratodontiformes > Ceratodontidae > Neoceratodus > Neoceratodus forsteri. The sequence goes on from CM057454.1 coordinate 113,164,306, forward strand.
ACCCTCTTACCACAGGTTCCCATGCCACCTCCCTGATCCGAGATACAGGATGTCAACTGGGCCACATCCGGATCTCCCACTTGTAACTTCCCCCATTCAGTACCTGAGGTACTGACAATGGCATTTACAACAGTAACATTTTCATTAGTGATGTAAGTCCCTTCAGCCCCAACAGTTTTCTTCAGACTTGCTAGTAGTCTTCGCCCCAGGAGACCTATAGACAGTCCCATCCTTACCTGGGGACTTCTCTCGTGGTTCCTCCTTGATCAATCAATCAATCAATAAAAATCTTTATTTTGCCAGGCGGAACATCACTGAGACAAGCTCATTTACAAGATGGACCTGGGGCAAAACAATTGCCAACAGGGTTAAGACATAACAGGTTGAGTGAACGTACATAACAATTACATAGTAATAATAACAACATAATAACATATAACTATCACATGTGACAAGATACTTGCACCAGAACATAGCAATAGGCTCAACAGGGGTAGTGCCATTTAAATACAATTGCATGGATATAGATATATGGACGGAAGGCAATGAGCTAAAGTTTATACAGAAAACATCATTGGAGGAGTCATAGTGAGTAGGAGTGGTAGTTCCTCTAGTGTCAAAGTGCGAAGAAGATTGAGATGTAAGAGTCCTTTGATAAGTACTGTAGGCATGTCCTGGCAAGTGGGGTCGGAAGGGGAGGGGGTATAGGGAGTGGGGAGAGAAGGTCAGCCGAGACAGGAGAGGGTTGGACATGATGGCCTAGGGAGGAAGGACCATTCGAAGGGAGAACACGACACAAGCCACAGGCAATTTATTTATTTATTAATTTAGTGATTCGGAAAATACCATTGAGCGCAAGCTCTTTTACAAAGGTTCCACGTCATAGATTGCAAAACAAATAACAATAGGAGAAAGCAAATGGTTGGGGTTTAAGTCCAATATTTGAAGCAAAGACAGATCGTGATGTTGGGACCTTGATTTGGACAATGACAGAAGGGAGGACTCAAATGACGCCTCTGGCAATGGTTGAGGTTTAAGTTCAGAATTTAAAGCAGTAACAAATTGTGATGTTAAGACCTTGACTTGAAGCAATGACAGGCCTCAGAGAAGGTCCTAAGGAACAGGGATTTGAAGAGGAAGAACGTGATAGGGGAAGCAAGCCTTAAAGTTTTCTGGATCTTATTCCAGAGCATAGGAAGAGTAAAGCTTATTGAGGTTCTACCAAAGCGCGTTTTAACTTTAGGGATAGCCAGAGATAAGATGGTAAGACTTCTGAGAGAATAAGCACTAGGGATGCGGGGAGTTAGGCAGCTTGTGAGGTACTGAGGTAATTTATGAGTGATTGCCTTATATGTCCATAGAATAGCATTCTTTTGCCTCCTGAAGCTAAGAGAGCTCCAGCCTACAGAAGTATAGAGGATGCAGTGGTGCGTGTCATAAGGGGCATCCAAAATTAACCTAAGGGCTCTGTGGTATTGGGTATCAAGCTTGGAGAGAGCTGTGCTAGTACTATGGCCATATAGTAAGTCTGCATTGTCTAGGAGAGGCAAGAAGGTAGCTTGGACTAGGAGATTTCCAGCCTCAGGTAACATCCTGGAAACACCAGCAGCTCCAGAACAACTAATGGCCATCCTTCCAGTGGGGGTCCTCTTCCTCCAGGTCCCATGACTTCTGGTCCTCGTCTGGATCTACTGCCACCTCCAGGAACTCTCCACCTGGGTCCTCTCCAGTAAGACTGGGTACCGATGCTCTGCCTCCTTCCGACTCCAGTCTGCCTCCAACCATCATCTGCTGAGCCAGTTAATTAGCCATACTAGCTCCACCATCCGATCTCCATCTGTCTCCCACGGTGCCTCGCCCAGGTCACTGGCTCCAGTGGTCCTCATTGACTCAGGCATTGGATCTGGTGCCTTACGCTTGTCTGCCCATATTCTGCGATGCCAGGTCTGGCACCAAAAACTAAACTCCCCCAGGATACTGTGGACATTCAGCCGGTATCCGACTGCTGACACCAATTGTAGTAGGGCTGAGATAGTCAGGATACAATAACAGGTAGACTACCAGACTCAGTGCATAAAAAGTGCCATCAAGACACTTATTATTTTATTTTCTCAAAATGATATTTCACAGAAACAATAAAGTTTGTTAGTTAATTCACTTTGTAATATAACAAAATAATGAAAACAAAAAGAATCCAAATAAGGTCAAAGGAAAAGGGCCACTGCTATGCCCAACAGTGCCACTAGGCTATCTACTAGCCTGCTCCACACAGTAGTGTGAGCTCCAGAGGCCCTCTACTGCTGACAGCCAGCTCCAACTGACTCACCCTATCTATCTCTGAGAAGTGAGTTAGAGCTTTTATAGGCTCTCTAGAGAAGATCAGAAATTTTCACTCATCTATAATTGATATCAGACCTAACATAAAATTAGCCACTAGGGGCCACTGTTGCTCCATAGAGAACAGTTCAAATGGCACCTGCAGGTTTGCTTACTACAATATTGGGAAATGTCAGATCCCGAGGTCAGAACATTTTGTGCTCTTTCCCATTCTCAGACGAAGCCTCTACCTTCCTTTTCAGGAGCATACTGCACACTACCAATAATTAAATTAAACAAACAAAGGCACAGTTTCTCCATGTATTCTTTTATATAGTACATACAGCAAGTACTTTATTTAACAACCAGCATACTTTTAGCCCACAGGCACCTTTGTACTGTAATTTGAAGTACTTTATGGGGGAGGGGGCAAGGGACCCTTGCCTTTCTACCAGGGCACCCATCCTTGACAGGGATCACCCTGTCACAGAGTGGGAAGGTTGTGATACTGAGTCCCCTGCTGCCACAGCTATGGACCTCAGCCTGGGAAGTGATGGGGACCTGCACCATGCTCTAGGTAAGTGGGAAGACTTAGCAGCAGCACAACGGACAGACCGTAGCTTGGAGAAGCTGAGGGCTTGTGCAGAGTCTAATGGGACACAGGGAGGTGACAGAAAGCATAGGGTGTATTGGGACAATGGAATGTTATACAAACAGGACATCTGGACAGAGGGAGGGATGATGGGCAGGTAGCTTGTTGTTCCCCAGGAGTATCGTGGGTTATTGCTCAAGGTAGCTCATGATATTCCCATGTCCGGACATTTGGGCATTGCTCGCACTAAGCAGTGCTTAGCCCACAATTTCTGTTGGCCCAATATTACCAAGCAGGTGAAGGAATACTGCAAATCCTGTCACTGGTGTCTGGAAATAGGGAAGGCCAGAAGCAAAGCCAAGGCTGCCCTGATTCCCTTATCAATTATGGAGGAGCCATTTCAGAAGGTTGGAATGGATATTGTGGGTCCTTTGAATACTCCCAAGTTCCTCAGGGAAAGAGTATATATTGACAGTTGTTGATTATGCTATCTGCTATCCTGAAGCCATCGCGCTGTCCTCCTTTAAGGCGGACAAGGTGGCAGATGCTTTGTTGGGGATTTTCTCTTGTGTTTGGTTTCGTCAGGAGGTTATCTCTGATCAAGGGGGTAACTTGTCAGACTTAATGACGTGTTTGTAGGAGAAGTGTGGTGTCATGCAGAGGCGCATGACACATTACCACCCACAAGCCAATGATCTCGTAGAGAGATTTAATGGGACCCTAAAAGCTATGCTTATGGCATTTGCAGAACAGCATGGATGGGACTGGAAGAAATACTGCCCCACCTGCTGTTTGCCTACAGGGAAGTGCCACAAGAGTAGATCAGGTTTCACCCTTTGAGCTCTTGTATGGACACAGGGTGAGGGGGCTCCTAGATTTAATATGAGAAGACTGGGAAGCTAAGCATGCCACCCAGGGGACTCCCATAGTGGAGTATGTGTTAAAATTTAGGGAGACGCTGAAGAAGTTTATGGGCGTGGCCCAGGGCAATGTGGCAGCTGCCCAGCAAAAACAAAAGACCCGGTACGATCATAGAGCCAGAGCTCGCTTGTACAGGGTAGAACAGGAAGTAATGGTTCTGATCCCGGTCCAGAAGGACAAGCTGCAAGCTGAGTGGCCAGGGCCATACAAGGTAGTCAGGTAGGTAAATTATGTTAACTGCATTGTGAAGTTACCTGACCGAAAACACACTCATAGGACGTATCATGTAAACATGATGAAGCCATATTTTTATAGGGCTGACATGGTACTTGCGGTTTACAGTCTTTGGGAGGAGCTAGGCGGGGACGACCCCCTTCTCAACTAATTAGCCGAGAGTAAGCAGGCATCATCTGTGGAGACCATCATGCTGTCACCCCAGCCGACACCTGGACAGGCCCAAGAACTGATGACCGTTTTGCAAGACTTTGCCCCTTTATTTATGCCAAAGCCTGGATGGACACCACTAGCGGTGCATGACGTAGACACGGGGACTCAAGCACCCACACACAGGACAGTTTACCAGATGTCAGAGACAGTAGAACATTAAAAGGGAGGTAGGGGAGATGCTGGATCTAGGGGTGATCCAGAAATCCCATGGCCTCTGGTCCTCACCTGTAGTCCTTGTACCAAAACCGGATGAGACTACACGGTTCTGCGTAGATTATCATGGGCTTAATGCCATTACGAAATCTGATGCCCACCCAATGCCATGCACAGAAGAATTGCAGCACATACTGGGAGGGGTGACATACTTGACTATAGTAGACCTGACAAAGGGGTACTGGCATGTGGAACTCACTGACAGGGCTAGGGAAAGATCAGCATTCATCACTCCTATCAGCCTGTTTGAGTTCAGGGTCATGCCCTTTGGGATGAAGAATGCCCCTGCTACCTTCCAGCGGTTAGTAAATCAGGTGTTACAGGATGCAGAGGACTTTGCAGTTGCCTACCTGGATGATATTGCTATTTCTAGCCATAACTGGGAGGAACACCTGACACCTGAGGAAGATGTTTGGCTGAATACAGGCCCCAGGTCTGACTATTAAGGCAGAAAAGTGCCAGGTGGCCATGGCAGAGGTCACTTATTTGGGACATGTGGTGGGGCGAAGCCAACTCTGCCCAAATCAAGCAAAAATAGAGGCGATTGCATCATGGCCCATGCCTGAAACCCAGAGAGTGTCAGGAGCTTTCTTGGGACAGCAGGGTATTATAGAAAATTTGTTCCCAACAACAGCTCCCTGGCTGCTCCTTTATCTGGGTTGTTGACAAAGAATAAGCCTAGGGGGGTTAAGTGGGATGCAGACTGTGAGCAGGCCTTCACACAGCTAAAAACCTTGCTCGCTGTGTAGGGCCCCAGTGCTGGTTAGCCCAGACAACAGGCCATTTGTGGTGCAGAATGATGCCTTAGATGTGGGAACTGGGGCAGTCCTCAGCCAACTAATCAATCAGGGGAGAGAGCACCCTATTGAATACTTAAGCAAGAAGCTGCTTCTACGGGAACAAGCCTATTCAACAGGGGAAAAGCAATGTCTCGCCTTACTTTGGGCATTAAAAAAACTAGAACCATATATTAATGGGATGCATTTTAAGGTCCAAATGGACCACAACCCATTAGTATGGTTGGGCCAAATGGGGAAAATGAATGAAAAACTCTTGAGATGGAGTATTGCCTTGCAGGCTTATGGTATGGGGATTTCGCATAGGCCTGGGTTTAAGAATGGGAACGCAGATGGCCTATCTTGCATACTGGAGTAATAACAGAACTGGGAAGAACTGCCTTCAATAGGTGTGTGTTCTCCCCATTGTTCTGTTTTAGGAGGGAGGGAGGGATGTGGCAAGATAGGCCTGTATCCTTTATTAATGTTCCTATTGTATGTGCTGTAATGTACTTTAGAGTTAAGACACTGTCCCTTTAAAAGGCCAGGAAGAGGTGCACAGAATAACAAGAATGTCTGTTAAAGAAAGCGTAGGCCTGGCATTTACCTAGATAAGGAACTGACAGGATTATGACCATAAAAGTCATAACTTTTGGATTGAATGGTCAAACTGGACATTTAGCCTCCACTAGCAGGAAAGGGTCAGCAGGAGGCCTGCACGTATAAAAACCAGAACCAGGTTATGCAGAAACCAGATGTTACAGGGGTTAAACACGGAACCACAGTGACACCTGCAGGATGAGGTGAAATTGTTGCACCCCAAACTCTATATACCAAAAGGGGTGGGTGTGGCTTGAAAATGACCATTCAGACTGTATTTATCAGACACACATTTGGAACATTGGGGCATTTTTAGCTGGGAGTTTAAAGCCCAAGGACTTATATGGATCTCAGAGCTAAGAAGAACTTGCAAAGCTGGTATATACTTTTGAACAAAAAGTATATGATAGGCCTGGAAAAACCTCTAAATCTAGACCTGAGTGTGTGGAAGTTGGACTTTTTACATACTGAACAAAATTCTGACTTTAAGTTAGAAGTTTGGGAAACAAAGACTCTTCACCAAGAACACACCTGGACTCTAAAAAGGACATTCAGAGAACTGACTTTGATCACAAACTTGCTACAAAAATCCATTGCTTAAAGACCTTTACCTACAAAGGCAGTTTTTCTCTAAAAAGGGACATTTGATATTTTCTGGACTCTGAAACCTCAGAACAAGGTACAGTTTAGAACAACAGTATATAGTGTTGTCTGCAAACCATCCAGTGTATTTTTGACATTGTCTGCATTTCAAATATCTTCCAAATTGTAGAATTTACTGTGTTGTTTTTACTTAAATAAACTTTTATGATTTTCTTATCAACTCTGCCAAGGGTCTGATTGAGTGAGCTAACATTTTAACAAAAGGGTTTTGTAAAGACTGTATGCCTTGTTAACAAAGATAGTGACCACTCAGCCATCCTACAAACTACTTAGGAAAGAGGCTGCAAGTGGCAGTGGTGGGATTCAAACCCAAATGTAGTACAGAGTCAGGGGGATTTGAAACTACAGTTTCCACCTTCCCACTGGGAAAAGGAAGGTTGGTAATTCTCCCTGAACCCTACAACTGCTCACATGAGTTCTGTAAAAAGGGGGACCCTTCCTGCAAACAGGAGGTCTTGCCCCCCCCAAGATTGGGCTCGTGACAGGGGGTCTCAACTTTTATTTATAACTTTGACATTTTTTGAGATTGTGACCCCAAATTTTCAACATGGCCTTTTAGGGACCCCAACTCATGAACAATAGGACTATCATGACGCAACTCCTGCTGGAAAGGTGATGTTGCAGTCAATTGGTGAAATCACCTTTCCGGCAGGATTTGTGTAACGACAGTCATATTGTTCATGAGGTGGGGTCATAAGAAGGGTATGTTGAAAACTTGAATCAAATTAACCAAATGGCAGAGTTATGACCATTGTTACAATTCGCTTCATAGCTATTAACTTTGGAAATTTTAAATATTTTGACCCCAAATTTTGAACATAGCCTTCTTATTACACCACCTCATATATATCACAGCTGTCATTTTTCAAATCCTTGCAAAAATGTGTTTTCGTACCTGTGGCATGGAATGGCGTTCTGGTTGCACTGTTACATTTTGGAGGGGATTTGAAAATGTTATGATCTGGGTACATGAGGTGGGGGTAATACCATGGCTATGCTGACAGTTTGGTCACTGTTGTCCTATAAATGGAAGTGCAGGGCCCAGAAGCCCCTGTATTTCCACCGTTACATACATATATGCATCTGTGGAGGGATGGAGGGATGGGAGCGCAGGGCCCAGAATGCCCTGTGCTCCCACAGGCAAATAAGGATACGATTATACTATCTCAAAAAGTAAGGAAATTAGTTGCAAAAAGCTCTGTTAATGTATCAGTTAGGGTTAAAGTGACAAAAGCAGGGAAATGTGATGTTAGGGTGACTAACCCTAACACCTCACCCCCACCGTCCATGCACTAACAAGCGTTGAGGGTGTGCCTTGGGGTAGTCAGCCCTAATGCTTACCCCATTCTCTTATACTGTACATATCTCAGCTTATTTACTTGTGGAATGGGATGAGCATTAGGGATGATGACCCCAAGTCACACACCCGATGCCTGTTGGTGCTTGGATGGTGGGAGTGGGGTGTTAGGGTTGGAAAACCTTAGCCCATTCATTACAGTAGCGCTCATTCGTACCTCAGTTGGCGGCCGGCTGTGGTGGTGGGAGGAGGGCTGAGCCGGTCGCCGGCTCGATTCGTGGCATATGATTGCAATGAGCGGGGGCATCACTACCGGGTGGGGGAACCACTAGACAACCAGGGAAATATGACATTTGTTTTGTGAAACAGGGGACGGGCTACCTGCTGGGAGGTGAGTGGACCACTAGACTACCAGGGAAATATGACATTTGTTTTGTGAAAAGGGGGTCGGGCAATGTGCTGAGGGGTGGGGGAACAACTAAACTACCAGGGAAATATGACATATGTTTTGTGAAAAGGGGGACGGGCTACGTGCTGGGGGGTGAGTGGACCACTAGACTACCAGGGCATGCAACAGGCACACACAACATCAGAGACCATGACAGCAGGGTGGACTGCCAGACCCAGCCAGTCAGCCCAGATCCCTATTGACTGGACATGCTGCAAGCCCTGGGTAACCTCCAGCCTAAGTCCTCCCACCCGCACCAGGCATGCCACATGCCTGTCCCATGCACTCATAGGTCCCCCCACTGTGTCCCACCCACACCTGCCATGGGGTGCCTATGTTGTTGTGAGGGGCATCGTCAAGGGCATATATGGCCAGTGGACATGTGTGTCACTATATGGCTACATTTATATATCTATATGTGTGTGTTTCACATGTATATATAGCTATGTGTCACATAGCTATCACACTCTCCCTGACTCTCTCTACATATATGTACCTTGTGTTGTACTGCTTGCAGTGCTGCATGGGCAGGTTGTCTGCTCTGTTTGTGCCTGCCATCACACAGTTTCTGCTGCTTCCAGCCAATACTCCCATGCCGACCAACAGGGGATGCTGTGGCCATGCCTTGGCCTGCAGCATCAAGCCTGTACTTCCATTCTGACCAAAAGGTGGAGCTGTATGCTCCATGCAGTTGCACCGGGCAAACAGCATGGTACTGACTGTATGCTAAGCAGCAGATAATGATATGCAGATGTACCTGTTTGCCCACAGATTACCTAAGTAGGCCAATTTGCATGGGAGCTTTGAATATGGCTCCCGTTTGCCCCGGGCTACTGTGTTAGCACTGTACAATCAGGTTAGCCTGGGAAAACTGCACGTCAGCATAGCACAGTTCTGCAGTGTGTGGCTTACATTGTTTTTTTGCAGTAGATGTGGAACATCTCTGTGCAATCACACACACTGTTCCCCACCTGCAACACTGACTTTCTCCAGGGTCTAATGAGCTGCAGCAGCAGTGAGCACTTCCCTGTTTCTATATTCAGTGCTGTCTTATTCACGGGCTATTATTGCCCTGCACTCCTGGCCCTGTTTGCCTGGCTTCCTTTGTTTGCTATATTCAGCTGGTTTTGCTCCAGGCTATTCCTTTTGAATATAGCTTGCTTTTTTCTCCGGGCAATGTTTGCATGCCAGGCAGTGCTACTTGAGGTTCGGGGCAAAGTTTTGAATATCTGGGCCCTAGTTGTCTATTCGGTGCTTTGGTTGTACTTCAAGTAACTACCTGACTGTATTAACAAAACGCTCACTGCTTAATAAAATGCAGGCTAGTAGAAAGTTGAATGGTTTGTCAGCTGGCAAATAATAAACAGAAATATTAAGAAATTAAACTGTCTCTGTGTGATTTATTTCAGTGCCACTACCCGTGCACTTCAATACCTGGGCCAACAAGCACCGATTGCTACTGACAAAGGTTTTTGTTTTATTTACTAGGACAAATCAGTGCGCAGTATAGTGTAGACTAGTACAGCAGTCCCAAGGAAAGGGTTTTTATTTGTTTTCCCTTCTATCTAGTCACTCCCTGGCCAGTGCCCTCAGACCTCAATAGTCCTTAAGACGAGAGGACAGACAGACCATCTACAACACACAAAGGTGACAAAATGCAATTTATTTTTAACAGGAAATGACAATCACTCAGTCGCCCCACAAATTCAACACACAAAGTGGTAGGCCATAGGGCTTTTTAATCATTTTTTTATTTCCTCCTGTCTTGCCTAGCCAGTATCCTATATGGTGCTCTCCTTTAGTCCTCAAGATGGCAAATCAGTAGGCCCCTCACAAGTCCTTAAGAGGGCAGGAGGGGAATCAGTCGACCCACAAGCTCCACAACACACAAAGGTGACAAATCCTTATTAATTTAGATTTTAAGTAGTCCAAATTAAATGATAAAGATCTTGACTCTGAGGCCCAGATATTCAGACTGCGCCAGGCAGTGGCACAAGCCTGGGTGCAGCGCAACTGGGATGCGCCGGGGCCAGGACCAGGTGATATTCAACAGTGATGCGCCATGGCACAGCACCGTTGAATATGGCATGTATTGCGCACGGTGCAGTGGCACTGCACCAGTGCAAGCCACAGATAGGGAGCACAGGGATGCGCCAATGCAAGTGCAGTTGCGCTAGGCGCATCACCCGCGATATTCAGCGGGGGGCATGCAAATGAGTCCATAATATATGCAAGGTGCAAATGGGGCCATTTGCATGTCATTCTCAACCCCCATTTGCATACACCGTCTTATCAGGCAACCTGGCGACTTGCGCCTGGTGCCCTACACAGCATGATGTGTACAGTGGGGATCCCAGGGCATACCCCGCCTCATAACCGCGATTGTGGTAGATGTACAACAAAACAATCCCTGGTAGTCAAGTGGTCCCCCCTCCCTCCCGCTTCCCCGGGGCCCGGATAATTGTACAATAAGACCATCCCTGGTGGTCTAGTGGTCCCCCCTCCCTCCCAATTCCCTGATAAATGTAACAGAAGACCTTCCCTGGTAGTCCAGTGGCCCCCCCCGCCCGTCACCACGATCGCGGTACATCTCCGTATAATAAATCCCTGGTGATCCAGTCGCACTCCCCACCCACACAGAACCCCTTGCCCACCCCGCTCCCCCTCTGTCATCGGCAAACGGCAGCAACCCGCCCACATACCGCCCACCTGCTGAATGACAGGTACAGTTTGGGCTTGCAGTGCATACTGTACTAGGCAGTCCCAAATATGTGAATGACTTCATTCATATTTAGAACTATAATACAATATCTCTAACCTAATGATCACAGCCCATACTATACCTGTCATTCGTTGGGCAGCTGGACAGTATACGGGTGAGTTTCTGCTGCCCACCGATGATGGGGGCAGTGGGGCGAAGGGTTCTGTGTGGATGGGGGGTGCCACTGGATCACCAGGATTTTTTATATGGAGATGTACCACGATCACGGCAATGGGCGGGGAGGGACTGAGACTACCAGGGATTTAATTAAATGTCAGATACCTACGATCGGGGACTAGGGAGGAGGGAGAGGAGGGTTCCACTAGACTACCAGGGATTTATCTAAATATCTGATACTGGCGATCGGGGACGAGGGTGGGAGGGGGGTACCACTAGACTGCCAGGGCATGTTTTATTTTACATTTACAATGATCACAGCAATGGGCGGGGGGGTCCACTGGACTACCAGGGACATAAATATACATCAGATACCTGCGATCAGGGACATGGGAGGGAGAGAGGTGCCACTAGACCACCAGGGTTATGTGGGTGCTTCGTGACGGTGTGCTAGGTGGGTGGGTGGGTGGCCACCCATGGCTGGTGGCTGCTGTGTTGCACCATGCAATACAGCAGCATACCTGTGGGTGGCCAGGATTTGTTCCCACTCTTCAAGGGTTCAGCTTTGAGCCCCCCTATGCGGCGCAATGCAGAGTTGCACCAGCATATGTGCCGCACATCCCGGGCTGAATACTGGGATGTGCCGCATATGCATGGGCACGCCCCCTGCATCTGCGCTGCATACAATTACATTGCACCCCGGTGCATCGGGATTTGCACTGTACCAGGCAGCCTTTCCAATATCCCACTGGGGTGCAATGCGGGGTTGCGTCAGCGCAACTTTTGCACCATGCGCAACCCCTTTGAATATCCAGGCCTGAGAGTTTACTTTAGTTAGATTTAAGGTAGTACAAAACACAGGCACAGACGGTACCTTTTTATGGCTTCAAAGAACAAGCCTTTTTATATTTATAGTTTCAGTAGTGCAAATGTTCCACACAGAGTTGCCTTTTCAAAAGCAATAGGGTCACACACTCACAGGATCAGATTTTAGGTAGGCTACACAGAGCTGCTTTTACATAAAGCTTCTTTATGAGTTTTCTTTTAGGTATCTGAACCCCTATTCTTAACAATCAAGGTGACTCCCTCAGCTCCACATAGTTCTTAATGTAGATGTTGGAGGCTGGGTTTAGTTACTTAGTTAACTAACTCATAACACTGAACGTAAGGAAGGAGGATTTCTTATTTTACTTTTGTTTTTGTGTACCCTGCTGCAACTGTAATTAGTACTACAGAAAAAAAGACTGCTGCATCACAGCCTATAGCCTCCGATTGAGAATGGTCCCCTTGTAGTCTGCTGTTATTTTAGTTCAGTCTGTGTGGCAAGATTTTTTAATATTTATTACATAAACACAAGCAGCTGTAGCAGCAGTTTCTGTCACAGGCTGCTAACTTCATTACTAAGTTGTGAAGAGATCTCCCCTTGTGGTACTCTCCACTTGCAGCAGGGCAGGCACTTGTTAATTGTTTGATTTGAGCCTTGCTTGGCTGATTAAAATTAAGAATAGATGTTATAGCTCTTAAAAGAGCTTTTATTTTTTTAAATTTCCTTCAGTTCCTTCGTGCTCCCCTCAACCCCTCCCCCCATCACTTTGAACTTCTCAGTCTCTCGGTCAGATATAAAGTTTGATTTTGCTATGTGACAGAGTAGACTGACAGGATTTAGAACAGCTCTTAAAAGAGCTGTTTTTTAAGAACAGGTAGCTGGTTGATGATCGCCGAATGTGATCGCAAACAAATGAGGACGTCCATCCAAGCTGTAAGCACGCCACTCACAACTTGCTTCACTAACAGAAAATGACAGAATGATACGCTTTACAGGAATCGCATGACACACTGTGTGGGGGGGGGGGGATGTGCAAAGACTGTCCCAGATTGGTGTCATTATCCTGCAGCCTGCCTCCACCAACAATGGTCCGACCCCTCACGTAAGCAGCTGGCTGATAGGTGTGCCAGTCAGAGGAGAGGAGTACCATCAGCCCATTCTGTCAGCTGGTCTGTGGAATGACTTATCTCGTGACCAGCTCACTCGGCGCTCCTCCACCTGCCCAAAGGAATATTATGCTTGCTTGTTGCGTTCCTCTAGTGCCCCCCCATGATGCTGACTGCTGCTGATGAGTACAAAAAAAAAAACGGCCGCACACCCACGCATTACTCAGCAAGCAACAGAAAAAATATGGGACTGTCAAATACCTTAGGTGCCCCACAGAGCAGGCACTTAACTGCAGTAGGTATCCTGTGACAAAAGTGCCTGCCCTGGGGCACCTAAGGTATAGGGGAATTTCACATCCTGATATTAGGGTTGGCTGGGCAGTTTAAAATTAAACCTCAAACTTTGCCCTTTAATAACTTTGCAGCAGTTCAACGGATTCACACGAAATGTGGCATGCTTTGCAGCTAGGTGAAGGTTTTTTGATTTGCCAAATTTCGTGTGAATTCCTTTTGTGGTTTTTGAGATACAGAGTGGTGTAAAATGCAAAATTTGAATGTTTTTTTTCAATGTCTTTAGACAGCCGTTTCTCAGAAACAGCTTTTGGTCGTGGTTTGCAATTTTCAGGGTTGAAAGCCTTTGCCTCACATATGTGTCTTTTGAAGGTTTGGTGAAAAAATATTAATTCATTTAAAAGTTAGTACATTTTTAATTTTCCCATTATTTCCTATGGGGATTATAATGAACATGGGCCATGTGAAAACAAGCTTGTTTTTGTGGGCAGGCATCGTGTTGTCGGAGACGGTCACAAGGTGTCGCAAGGAGCTGGCATATTTTCACAGAGTTACAGCTGGAGTTATATATTCACACAGAATCAAGCCCTGATGCTCGCTGATCCATGCTTGGGTGGGTGGGATCAGAGTGGGATTGGCTTTGTCCTCTGTCCCTTACTAGTCCAGCTCCTCCATGGTCACTTATTTTTTAAATTTTTTTATATATTCCGACACCGGGATGCCCACTCCTGGTGTGAGATACTCCCCCACCCCAGTTCTGTTTTTTTCCTAATCATTTCCAACAATGGGGGGCCCCAATTCCCATGTCAGCAGCAGGAGTCCCCCTCCCCATTAGTGTGGGACACTGGGGAGCCCACTCCCAGTGTCCCGGTCCCTTTTTAAAAACATTTTTATATATATATTCTGACACCGGGGTGCCCACTTTGGTTGTCAGATGCCCCCCCCACTGCAGTCCTGTTCTTTTCTAATCATTTCCAACAACGCGGGGTCAAATCCCCATGTTGGTAACAGGAGCCCCCCTCGCCATTAGTGTGGGACACCGTGGAGCCCACTCCCAGCATCCCAAAATGTTCCTTTGATACTTCATTGTAAAAAAGAAAACTGTCCCTTGTCGTCTCCCATCCCCTCCCCATCCCCACCCTCCCATTGAGCAACCCACCATCCCACGCCCCCCCCTTGCCCAGTACTTACCACCAGATAAAGTCAACTGTCATCTTCTGTGGACCAGGACCCATTTGCACTCTTCAAAACTGAACCGCGAACTGAAGAATCAAGGTAAGTGCCGTATAATAATAAGAAAAAAAAAAAGAAAATAAACTCCGCACTCGTGGTTGCTTTTAGAAAGCACAATGCTTCTTTTATTGGCATGAGAGCCTGGAAAAAAGACCAACAAGACCCTAGCACCTCGGCCCTACAGCAGGCTTTCTAATGGGGGCAAGTCTCAAAGTGCCGTATAATGGCTGCCAATGGTGTTTTCAACTTATGGTGATATTTCTACCAGTTTTCAATATTTTTTCACCAATTTTTCAACGTAGGCTTCTTGAGACCCACCTCATGAATACAGTCACTGTCATTTTGTTAATCGAACCTGTAAGGTGATTTCACAGTCACTGTGTGAAATCACCTTTTGGGACCGATTAATGAAATAACAGTGCCAGTGTTCATGAGGTGGGGTCCCATAAAGTTCATTAACATTTGGTGCAAGAATACCAAAAAATGGCTAAGTTATGCACAATCATTGAAATTTTTCTACGCATGCTCGTAATTTCGGCAATTTTTAATATTTTCACTCCAAATTTTCAACATTGCCATTTTTTCACACCACCTCATGAACAGTACAGCTGTCATTCTTCACCTCCTGCCCAAAACATGTTTTTGCACCTGTGGCGTAGAATGACCTTTTGGGACCAATGAGCGAAATGACAGTGGCAGTGTTCATGAGGTGGAGTCCCAAAAAGGCCATGTTGAAAATCTGGTGAAAAAATTCTGACAAATGGCTGAGTTACATGCGGTCCTTGAAAATGTTTTCCGCACACGTGTAACTTTGGTCATTTTCAATATTTTCAGTCCAAATTTTGAATATTGCCATTTTATCACACCACCTCATGAACAGTACAACTGTCATTTTTCACATTCTGCCGGGAATGTGTTTTTGCACCTGTGGTGTGGAATGGCATTTTTTCACGGATTTGAACATGTTCACCTATGGGTTTCATGAGGTGGGGTGATAAGAACACTATGTTCAAAATATGGGATCAAAATATGAAAAAATGACAAACTTATGCACATTCATTGTAATTTCGGTACACATGCTCATAACTGTGGAAATGTTAAATATTTTGACCCCAGATTTTCAACATAGCCTTCTTAAGACCCAAGCTTAAGTATGTCACAGCTGTTATTTTTCAAATCCTCTCCAAAATGTGTGTTTACACCTGTGGCATGGAATGGCATTCTACTTGTGCAGAATTATGTTTTGGTGTGCATTTGAAAATTTTGCCTACAGGCTACATGTGCTGGGGTAATAAGATAGCTATGCTGATAATTTGGTCATGCATCTATGGAGGGATGGGTGCGCAGGATCACACAACTGAACACTAAAGTAAGGAACATGACAGACCATGGCAGCGCGGAGCCTCAATGGCCCAGCACTCCTACTGTGACATAAGGACAGTTATGAAGCTAGGGATAAGGATACAAATAAACTATCTGAAAAAGTAAGGACATTCATTGCAAAAAACTTTGTTAATGCACCATTAGGGTTGAAGTGTCAAAAGTAGGTAAATATGACCTTAGGGTTCCCAAGCCTAAGACCCCACTCCCACTGTACATGCAGGAACCGGCATGAGGGGAACTTAAGGTTCCCAACCCCTACACCCCAACCCTCCCTTGGCTTCCAATCTTAAGACCCCACCCCCACCCTGCATGCAGGAACAGGTGTGACTGGTATGCCTTGGCATTTCCAGCCCTAAATCTCACCCCATTCCAAGACTAAGTAAGCTACGATAGGTACAGAATAAGGGAACTGGTGAGTTATCCCGATGATGCATAATAAGCGGAGTACATTACTTAATGTGTTTCCAACACTAAGAAAAAAATGTGCTGCCGCGGTCTGAGAAGAAGAGCTACAGCGGGGCATGAGCAGAGTGAGGTAAACCATGCATGTGTTTGCCGTTATAAATGCTCCTTTATAACAGCAAATTACATCATGGTTTCCCTATGGGAAAAAGGCAAGGCCAGTTATTATATTCTTATACATTAACTGTCACTATAATTTGCAAATATAAATACAAAATTCTTTGAGCATGTGTACCTTATACGAATAAGGCATATTGAATAGTAGAATAATGTAACACTCTTATACATTAAGGCCCTGTACACACCATGGAACTTAAAAATGGTTTAACTGCCTTAAAACATTTTAAGCTAATGGAACACAGTTTGCTTCCACACTATAACACGGTTAAACCCGTGTTACAACTGTGTTCTAAAACCATGCTAAAACATTGCAAGAGAGGTAATATTTAGCATGGTTTTAGCTGAGCACGGTTGCCTTAATACATGTTAACAGCAGTGTGTATGGAAACTGTGCTATAACACAACTTAAGACAACACGGTCCTGTGAAACAAGCAGTTATCTTCTCTGCAGAATTAAAAAAAAATACTTGCACTGCCAAGCAGAGGAAGAATCCCTAATTATACCCATGTATTTTATGTGCCGATCAGTTCGGTACCTGTTAACGGTATCCTGTCATGCACTGCGGCACACAAAAAGCTTTGTGTTGGTGCCACAGTCATGTCTTTGATCCCACTACACACTAAACACGATTGTCAGAATAAAATGTGGACTCTCCAAAAACCATGTAACATTTACCATGGTGGTATTACAGAGGAAATATCAAATTTATTCAATATACCGTGTAATGTGATAGTCATTTTATTAATTTAATTTAATATACTTACAGATGGAATGCAATACTTCTTAATTTTGATTGAGGAGTACATCACACAGTACAACCTGAAGCAGAACGACTGCTAACCATTTTGGCAACTAATTTGATTATTGGAACAGAAAAAAAATTGTTAATACTTATTCCAGTCATAGAAACATAGTCAATGACAACAGAAAAAGACCAGAGGTCCATCCAGTCTACACAAGTTCTCTATAATCCCTGGAACCTACTGTTCCTCCAGTGTAATAACCCTCACCATCCTCACTCTATTCTCTTCCTTGGTCTTGACACCCTCCATAACCACTTTTCCCTTCATTATGTCCCAGCCCTGCTTGAATCATCTGACTGTGTTTGCACCCACTGATTCAGCTGACAGACTGTTTCAAGGTTCCACCACCTTTTCCGTAAAGTAGAACTTTCTCACATCTCTCCCTAATCTACCTACTGTTAATTTCCATTCATGTCCATGTGACCGCAAATTGGTATTCATGCTAAAATGTTTCCACGCTCCATTCCTGACTCCCTCCGCAATACACAGCTCTATGTCTACTTTGGCCTCCACAATGTCCAGAGGAGAAAAACAGCCTAATGTCCCTCTTTGCCTCCCTATTTTTTCCTGCATGATACTGCCATGACTTGCTCCCATACTGACTTGACCTCACCACTGCTACCCCTAATGCACCCATCTTCTAACACAACACCCCGTGTTTGCTAGGTATTCTTTTTTCACCACAGGAATTCCATAAAATAAAAAAAATCTCACTGCAGCTGTTGTCCGATCTAGTTTAAGTGTCATTCATGGTTGAAAGTGGCTGAAGAAAGTATTTATTTGTTTTCCAGTTACTGTTTTTTCTACTTAACCTACCGACGGCTCCAAGCAGGGATGTGACTAACCCTGAGGAGAGAGGGCCAGAGGCGAAGAAGGGCAAACCGGAACCTGGCACATGCAAATAAGGGAAATCCGACCCATGTTCATTATAATCCACAGGTTATAACAGTGACTTATAACTGGGCAAGGACCAGGATTGAGCTGCAGTGAGATAGAACAGCATGCTAAAACAAAACAAATGCTTGGAAAAATGGCACGTTGCTGATCTTTTCAGTGATGCCAATGTTCATTTCTCCGAGTTGGGATGCTGAGTGGGGCTAAAGTGTTTAGAGCACAGGGTTAGGTCAGGGCAGGAGGGGCTACAGTCACATATAGCCACATCAGAGTGGGTTTGATACTGCAATCATGTATAGAGGTAGAGTACAAGGGAAGGCATATTAAAGCAACAGGAGGGGAGTGAGGACAGGAAAGAAGAAAGATAAAAAAAAAGTATGAACTGGTAGTAGGGGGCAGAGGAAAGGCAGTCAGTGAAGATGTGGTGATTGGTTCAGTGTAGCGGGTGCAGTGCCACAGTTTACAGGAAAACATTCAGGATCATGCAGAGATTCACCATATGCAGGCATCTCTATGGGTTGAGAGAGGCTGTTGCCCATCTCTGAGCCAAACTGGCCCAGATTCAGAAGATCTTCACCATCACCCAGAGTCCACTTTTTCCATGATTAGAACTTCAATGGAATCGCAGGGGGAGGAATGGATGGACCACTTTTTTCGCTCAGGGAGAGTGAGGAAGGTGGGTCTGCAGAACATCCCACAACCAGTCTGGGCAGGGAACTCCTATGCTGTATTTGAGTAGCAAGAAAGGAACACAATGGCATCCAAGGCTGAGGCCGAGGAGGATAGTCGGGTTCTCTCAGATGGAGCCACAGGGAATAGGGGGTAGAGAACCCCAGATGAAGAGGAAGCTACTCCTGGTGTGGGACTCAGTAATCTGGGGAGTGAAGTGGGGGACAACTTTCCGGGGGCAGAGGGAGGTCAAGTTCATGTTCATAGAATAAACACTAGGGGAAGGGAAGCAGATAATTAATATCATAAGGGCAGTAGTGAGGAGGGAGGATTGGATGTCATTGTCCAATCCTTCTATGGTCAAATGACATGCCAGGAGACAAGTTGGACATGGACAAACTACAGGATGATTACAGGACATTGGGGGGGTTGAAGCAGGTAGCCCACTCCATCTCCTTCTCAGAGGTGCTGCCTGTACATGGCAAAAGGAAGGTTAGGACTCTCCACCTACAGAACTTCAACTCCTGGCCAAAGAAATAGGGTGGAAAGGAGGGATTTGGCTTTGTGGGAGACTATGACCCAACTGGAGGGATGTGTGTGTGCCCACCCCATTCCTTAAATGGATGCAGTGACACTGTGACTGAGCAAGGTGGAGTTGGCTTTCCAGGAGGGGCCTCCATCTAAATTTTAGGCACCACCACAAAACTGGGCACTGCTCTGTTGTCAGTATGTAGTACTGAGGTGCCGCATGAGGGAGGAGTTGGTCCACGGTCATAACTTGTGCAGACACCGATGTCGGATGACACAGCAGGAGGTGGAAGAGTGGCTTCACTATTCGTTGGGCTGCTCATTTGTTGAATACGTGCTGGTGGGATGTCTGCAGTGAAGTTATATGGTTGATGTGCAATAAAGTCGGTCGCTGGCTGTTGGTCCCAATTGGAGGTTCCCTCGCAAAAACTATCCACGAACACATCTGCAGAGCCATGGAAAAGGTTGAAATATGTACTTTCCTTTTTTGAATGGTTGTTGGCACTGTGTTTCTCTTTGTGGGAATAGGTGTATTTATGGTAAGCAAACCTCTGTCTTGGAACATTACCAGCTAGCTTAAAACAAATTGCCATTTTCCAAGTTGTGAACATTCGGCACTTGAAACCTATTCGTCCAGATGTTATCAGGTTAGCACTGGTCAGCTGGGACTTTTTCCATGTGTTTGTTGTGAGAGTTACACAAGGCTAAAGCTCCAGTCTGACCAATCAGATTGCAGAATTTTTCTTGCCCATTTTATAATTTCAGATGAACTCTAGGTAGGAAGTCAGTGCAACAAGGTGGCAGGAAAATCAAACAGGATGGTAGGATGCATAGGAAGGGGTATTACCAGCAGGAAAAGGGAGGTCATCATTCCACTCTACAGTACATTAGTGAGTCCACACCTTGAGTACAGTGTTCAGTTCTGGAGACCGTCCCTACACAAGGTCACAGACAGGGTGGAGGAAGTTCAAAGACAGGAGGGAGGGAGGAGAGATGATTGAAAAACAAGGTACAGAAAAACTCTAATTGTTTGGTAAATAAACAAAGAAAAATGCAGCCTGACCTCCCTTCCATGCTCCTCACCAGCATCCCCCAGCAGACAATCCTTCCAGCAGCTAGACCTTTCCTGACCATGGACCAGCCTCTCACCACAGATGATCACCCTTCCTGGAGCTGGACCCACCCAAAACCCCATTTCTCCAATAAATCTCCCTGCAGCTAGAACACCCGCACCTTCCCTGTAGCTGGACCACCTTTCCAGCACCAGGACTAGCCTTCCCCAAACTGACACCCTCCCCAGACCACTCCACAGTCCCCACTTCCCTTGCAGTTGGACCTCCACTACCATTCCCAGTCACGGAATAGCACCCCCCAACTGACTTTTCCTGGAGCTGGTCATCCGGTCTAGACCCCCCCCCCGGCAGCTTTACACTTCTGCTTTTATGTCCGAGTTCACAGCACCTTTCACATGCGGAACAGAGCAATTCTTATGGGCAGAGTGAAAGGAGGGACACTAGAGGTGTAGGACCACTCAACTGCAGCTGGATGCTCCCCAACAGCTGGAGCACAATTGTAGAAAAGTCTACCACCACTGTGCTCCCTAGCCCCTATCTGTAGCTCGGGACAGAGCAGGGTAATGGAATATACTCGCGGCTTTCAGCAGCACAGCACTCAGGTGAGAGGATTTGGGGGTTACTGGCAGCATGGAAGAGAGTATTCCTTTCAGGTCTTTATGGTTCCCCCACCCCAGGATATCTTGTTTTCATTGTGGTCTTGCTTCTACTCATGGGGTGGACAACTGCAGGGAGAGTGGTTTGCTTGGTGGGGGGGGGGTGGAAGTTTGCCCAGCTCCAGAGAGGGTGCTCAGCTTGGTGTGACACTGGTGCTTGTTTGGTAGGGGACTTCCTATGGCTGATGTGCCATCCTTGCCTGCATCCCATGTCCTCAGGTGGGGCTTGCATCAACCCTCTGGAATTCTTCATTCACCTCTCTGAATGGCCCGCCTCCCCCCTGCATTCTTGGATGCCTGCAACCTGATAGAATCACTTCTCCAACCCATTGGACTCCCACTTTCTACTGGAATGCCCCAAACCCATCAGACTGGCACTATGACCTGTTGAAATTCCTCTATCCTGTCTACAGATGAACCAACCTTCCAGCCCCCAAAGCAGGCTTCCCCAAGCTGAGCATCCTCACTGTATTTGGTCTCTCCATCCACCCCTGCCACAGAAACAGCCTTTCTGGACAGATGACCACCCTTCCTGCAGCTGAACCCCGGCAACCTTTTCTGCACACGGACCAGCCACTAACCAGTCAACTTGCTGCTGGAACACCCCACCAACCCAGACCAATCACCCTCCATGCAGCTGGACAACCTCTGGATTAGTGACTACAGACAGACTTGAACAGCATTTGATAATGTGAGTGGCAGATGATGCTGTACAATAGCTAAGATTCCAAATCCAGCCATGTTTTGCCTTGTGCCTACAAACAGCTCAACTTTCACTGAGGGAGCTGGAGAATTTCACTCCTTGCTGCCACAAACATGCCAAGTGTTGTGTCTTGTAAAGAACAAAGCAAACAAAACAAATTGTTTTTTAGCCAGTAATAAATATGGGCCTTTGCCACCCACCATTTGCAGGAGCCTGCACCCCCATACCCATGTACCCCACCACAGACAACCCCCTTCCCACGGAAGGGTCAGCAAGCATCATACCACTAGACCCTGGAGCCTGCAACCTCTCATGCATGAGCCCACATTCCAACACAAGCAGGGTTCTGCTCCCCTTCCCATGCAGGGGCCTGCCCCATCCCCATGTAAGGCATATCCCCACCTCCACCACCATGCAGTGGCAGGCATTCCCCACCGTCATCATATATAGGGGATTGCAAACCCTTCCCCCTCCAAGTGTGGGCCTGCACCTGTCCCCCCAACATGGCCTGCACCCCATTCCTAGTGAGTGGACTGCACCCCTCCAACCCATGCTCTAAGCACAGCCTTGCAGTGCTAAGCAGGGTAAGAAAATTACTATAAAATTTGCGTCTCTGAGCCTTGTCTCAGTAAACTGAGACTGAACAGACAATTCTTGATTAGCTAAAACATTGCACTAAATTTAAAAGACCTAGCTGTATGTAAGTTTTCACCACCACCAGGACAAGGAACCCCAGAATACTTAACAAACTATGGCGATCGTCAGCCACGCATCCCACATTTAGGGGTACCGTTTTCAAAAACTACTGAAAACAAAAGTACCAACTTTACTGACAGAGATGTTGAATAAACTTATTTTTCAGAAAGTTGTAAAAATACGTTTAATTCAAAGGCGATTATGGAGGATGTTGGACCGGTGGCGCGTATTAGGTTACTTATGGTAGGCAAGGAACTGAGTAACCATGGATCGAGATCTACACAGTGCTGACAGACGACATACGAAGATGTCTTCTGCTGTACATAAATAACTATTAGAAAACGGCAAACAAAAGTCTATTTAGAGCAATGTTTTTATTTTTTATGTTTTCTGTGTGGGCGCCGCCTCTAACACCCCTGGTAAAAAAATAAAACTGTATCGATGCATCCGTGTGGTGTGGGGGGGGTGGAGCGCCCCCACAGAAAGAATAATATAACTGAACATAAAATTGCGGTCACTGGAAGTTAGTGAGATACTTATGGTTTTGTTTTTTTGTGTGTGTTTTATTGTTTGTTTTTTTTGTTGTGTAGCCTACCTGCCACCTTGCATCAGCCCGGTCATGGACCCTTCTGCCTCCACCTCCAACTTGGCCGCGACTTCCCTGAAGCCCCCTGGCTTACCCCCCAAGGTGGGGCTGCGGAACCTGGCCCTAAGTGCCATGAGCACTGTATTGGGATGGGGAGTCGGCCCTGGAGGCTGATTAAGGCAGAGGGTCTGGCTTCATGGACGAGGCAGGTGGCTGGATTTTTTCCCTATACGGGTGTGGGGATGTGCCATGATGGCCAGCTTCCACCCCCCAACGTACTGATGCTGGCACTTCCGGTACACCCAGCCTCTGCTGGGTATCCGTAGAGCACCGGATACTCTACCCTCCTCTCCCCCCGGGAGAAGTAGAGCAGTCGCAGGACGCTCGATTCTTCTCCCCCGGCCTGCCCTCTAATGTTCCCGGATTCGTTCCCGAACCCAGTTCGTCAGCGCCGCAGGTCAGCACTTTGCCCCTGCGCTGGGGGCCGGCATGAGATACTTATGTTTTGTAATATTCAGTGATATTATTCTTTCTGTGGGGGAGCTCTGGCCCTTACACCCTGAGGTGAACCGATAAAGTTGCATTTTTTGCCCAGGGGGGTGTGTGGGGGGGGGCATCGCGCCCCCACAGAAAGAATAATATCCCTCAATATTATAAAACATAAAACTCTCTACGGACGTTCGACCACTGACACATTTATTTATTTATTTATTTGCTTTTGTTAACCGGGTGAGTGCACTAGGCATAGAGATGCCTATTTTCAGGCACGACCCGGGAGGATACAGGTCAAATACAAAACATCAAACAGCAATGTGACGCAGCACATAGAATAGGTTGTACAATACAGAGAAGAAAATTTACAAACAACTTGCAGGACTATATATACATGGTCAGACAAAGTAAATAATATGAGAAAAATACAGGGATCATTCAGAAGAAAAAAATAAGACAAGTGCAACACAAGTTAAGAAAATTGGTACCTGTCATTGTCATGGACCGAGTACAATAAGTGCTGATTAGCAAGAACAAATTAACATAGTAGAAGAAATTAGGGGAGGGTAGGAGGATAGAGGGAGAGGTAGGTTAGAGTGTATACAGGAAGGGTGAGAGTGGGTAAGGTAGAGCAGAGTGGGAGATGAGCTTAAGGTGGATGGAAGCAGGTACAAGGGCTTACTGCCAGCAGATGTTCACGGTGGAGCTTTTTAAAGCCAGCATGTGTAGGGGAAAGACGAATAGCTTGAGGGATAGAATTCCAATACTTAGGGGCAGTGTAGGAGAAAGCTTGTGCACCCATTGTGGTCTTACACCGAGGGATGAATAGAGGAGTCTGTTCAGTTGAACGGAGCCCGTAGGAGGGGGTTTGAGAGTGTAATAATGAGGTGAGAGATTGAGGGAGACCAGATCTTATTATACCCTCTATTAAGGCGCAATAGGATAGGAGGCAGTGAGCAGCAGGACTAGGCCATTCTAGATCTGCATAGAGCTGACAGCGATGTTTGTGATGAGGAGAGGCAGAAGCATAATGGCAGATATTATTATAGGTAGTATCCCATGTACGGAGGGATGATTTAGTTGCACCTAGGAAGGTGACCAAACTGTAGGCCAATGATGGGAGCAGAAAGCCTTGTGCCACAGCAAGCCTAACCAATGGAGTGAGGGCATAGCAAGTACAGTAGGCTTCTCCGAGTTTAGCATTAACAGATTTGCAAGTAGCAGTGATGTGGAGACTGAACTCCAAGGATTCATCAAGAAGTATACCCAGGTATTTGAAGGAACAGGTGCTAACTAACAGGGAACTGTCAGCACAGGATATGTTAAGAGAGTTTCGATTTGCTTTTAGTCTAGCTGGAGAGCCAAAGAGCATAGACTGAGTTTTGCTTACATTGAGAACAAGGTGATTTACAGTTTAGGAAGTCTGAAGATAGTGAGTTGTTTATGTCCGATACATTACCGGCACTGTAGTAGAGGACAAGGTCATCCACGTAGAGCAAGGCAGAGCAGGTAGGTGCCTGGGATGAAAGGTGGTTTATGAAGATTGTGAAGAGTAGTAACAATTTGATGGAGCACATTGCAACAGGCAGAGGAGAACCAAGAAAATGAGAATCTGCAATAATTTAACTGCCTAAAACAGAGATACTGAAACAGTTAACTATTTATTGCTAAACACCTTTCTGTGATTGCTGTGAAAATAAGAGAAAAGGGTAGTGGTGTTGGGTGGGGAGCACAACGTTTGGGGTTATTTTATTTTCCGTGTGAAACTTGCTTTATTTTACTCATCTGGTGAGTTTTCAGTGAGTGTGGAGCACATGATCACGCCTCCACCATAGTGTGTGGAGTTTCCAGAAAAGCGCACGACCGGTCCAAAGTCCTCCACAAATGCCAATTCAAAATGTCAATTCTAATTCTGGAACAAATAAGTAAGAATGCGGGGAAAATGTTAGATGTTGTTTATTTTGCTGTGTAATTACTTGTGCAACATTGGTGATGCATGAGCTATTTATGCCGCTAGCAGTCAGCAGATTAGAATTCTTGGCAGAACCATAAACGATCGGTGAAGTCGAGCTAGATGGGAGGAGATTATACAGGTGCCAGTATGGACGCGGTTGTTGCTAGTTCCCATATGCGTAAGGGACCCAGAGGCATCTGCGTGTAACATGACCCCCACGTTACATGCTAGTGGGCATCATCTATTCCAAATGGCGCTTGGCGGCAAAGGCGAGCTGCTGCAATGGCTGGTAGTGGATAATAAAGTGAGCACCGGCAAATTATATTGCAAGGACTTCATTTGTTTTGCCTTTTTCCCCCTTTATGACTGAGGATTGTGTGCGAAGGTTTTTGATATTTTAATCCTACGTGTTTTCCTAGTAAAACCATTTGAGTAATGCTTCCTTCCAGTACGTGGTTATACATCACATAAAGACTTTATTTAAATTATCACAGTGAACTATGATCCTGACTGTGTACTTAATTGTCTACCATCTATAGTTTCTATTCAAACATTTTTAAATGATATTTTATTATTTTATGTTTTCCTGCAAAGTAACCTACTGTGTGCAGTTTTTTTGTTAAGCAGGTAAGCGCACTAGTCAAGTTAATTCCTATTTTCTGGCATGGCCGGGGATTAATATTCAGTTTGGATTTAGCAGGTATCTGCTTGTCTGTAGGTTAGGTGGAAATGTTATTAGGCAAATACTACAGTTTCACTGAACCAACAGATGAGATTGCTGCTGCCAGATCACCATGGGGCCTATGCATGACCGGGTGGGAATTACGCACTGGAGGTGCTTATCCTACCTACATAGCTCTGCACCTGCGAACCAGTGTGCACCGGCCAGTATTCACCAATGGCTGCCACCTGTCCATGGGCCACTCTCCCGATGCGCAGGGCAGAGTCATGGACCCATTCGGGCATCCAATAAGAGGCCTGTCCTGGGTCCCACAGTGGATTACTTGCATGGGGAGGCACAGGTCTGGGTGTGGGAATAACCCCTGCAGGCACCGGGACCTGCATTACCATGTACAGTCCCCTGAGCTGAGCATCACGGGCACTGCGGTTCCTCCTAGCCGTCGATCCCCCTCTCCAGCACATGGCTGGCTTGTCCTATATGTCTGAGGGCATCCCCTGCCCCAACACAGTGCTGTCCCATCACCAGTCCTGCCAATCACCC
Organism: Neoceratodus forsteri; assembly: GCA_016271365.2. Lineage (NCBI taxonomy): Eukaryota > Metazoa > Chordata > Ceratodontiformes > Ceratodontidae > Neoceratodus > Neoceratodus forsteri. The sequence goes on from CM057454.1 coordinate 113,191,155, forward strand.
CAGCCCCACCACAGTGCTGTTCAAACCCAATCCCAGTACTGCATTGCCACTATCCCCCCTACACCCCAACACATCAAGCCCCAGTGCAGTGCAATACCCCGCACCTCCCCATCACGGTCTGTGGCAAACCTCCCCCCACCCCACAGCAGTGTGGCCGTGCCTGGGCAGTGCCCAGTACTATATGACCCCCCCAGTCCAGTTCTGAAGGCCCCACCTGATCAGTAGTGGTCAATGGTCCCCCCATCCCCAGCGGCACAGACAACCCCCTCCCTTATACCCGCCCATCAGTGCCGCTGCCCTGGATGGCCAGCAGCACAGCCCTCCACACACCTCCTCGGCCACTGGCTGTCCAAATGCTGCTGGGAGCTCTTCCCTGTGGATAGGCAGCATGCTCCCAGCAGCAGTCAGATGGCCAGCAGCCGAAGCGGCATGAGGAGGGCTGTGCTGTTAGCCGATCCTGGCAGCAGCACCAATGGGAAGGTACGGGGCAGGGGGACTGTCAGTGCTGCAAGGGGCCCACCGACCACCAACATGGGGGCGGGGTACTGGGAGTGGGCCTTGCAATGTGTTGGTTGGGGTACCTGTGTGGGTCAGGGGGGTTAGTGCACATCGCTGGGACAGGGGCAACCCTGTGTGTTTTGGAGGGCATGCACTGCAGAGGACTGGCCTGACACTTTTGGGGTTTGGTGGCACCAGTGGTGCTACTGCCAGGGCATGGAATGACATCCGTCGGGATGGGGGTTATGTATCCTGCCAATGGGGGGCCTGGCAGCCACATGTCAGGGGTTAGGCCATGCATTGTGGTCGAGTGACCAAGTTGTGGTGGGGTAGGGTGTGTCTCCTGCCTTGGGGGGGGGGGGCTTGGCCTCTGGTTTGGGTGAGTGGCCAGTCGTGTTGGGGTATCCCTAACCCGTGCAGGTGCATGTGCAGTTTTCTAGTGGGGGGTAGGAGGAAGAAGGCTGTTGGTTAACTAGGATCTGCAGTTATCCGTTAGGTAGGGAAATGGGCAGACTAGGCGGACCAAGCGGTCCTTATCTGCCGTTAAATTCTATGTTTCTATGTGTGTAGGGCTGGGCACGTAGGGCGCTTGTGGAAGGGTCTCCCCTGGCATAAATGGTGTCATCCTTCGCTCCCTGGTGCACAGCACTACATGCCTCCATGCATGCCACGTAGTGCTGGCACGCCCCGCCCACCCCTGGTGCATTGCTGCCCCTGCGGCTGGGGAATCAGGTGCATAGGGGCTGCTCACCCTGTTTCGTGCATCCCGTGTGGGGAGCGGGGTGGCTACGCACCATGGATCTACTGTGCATAAGCACTCCACCCATTTGTGCATAGGCCCTCATATTTGTGGATATTCTCAGTTGGGTCTGGTGCCAGTTCAACTGAATATGACTTGGAGAAAATCAAACAGGACTTAATAAAAATCACAAAGGAGTTAACCATGAAGAGATCTTGGACACTGCTTCCCTACCCCCATGCAATGTCCGCAGTTAAAACAAACAACTGGCTGTGGACAAACAAATGTTACATGTGTGAATAAGGCCAGGATTGCGCAGCGCTAATTGCCGTGCCGCTACCTCTTTTATTAGTAGTTTTTTTCCTTTTTCTGTTTTGTCCCCATTTTCTCCCAGCATGTACTTGCGCATATGTTGAGCTGTGCACGTCAGGTACTTACTTGGCCCCTTCCACCCCACCCCTGGCTATCACTGCTGCTGCCTCCCACCTACACATCCCACTGGACCTCCTCCCAATGGGAGCAGAACTACAGGGGGGGCATGCACCCGCCCCAGGAGGGGAGAGCTGCCTAGCAGCTGCCCAATCCCACTGCCCCCCCACGCTGGCTGCCTGCTGACCCGAGGTCCTCGAACCCAGGTCGCCTGCATAGCACAAGGTAAGGCATCCAGCGCCTCAGCACCTCACCTATACTGCTGCCTCTAACCCTACTAGTGCCACCCTGACAGACATCCTAGAGAACAGTCCTGCAATGAATAACACAGGAGAGCTATTTGAAATTCCCCAAACCGGCCATGTAAATGAGTCCATTGGGATTGCAAGGCACTATTTGCATGCCCATTATGGGACCATTTACACTGGCTGGGGCAGAGGTTAGTAGCCCCCCCAATCGCTGGCTGAAGTATAAAAAAATAGTTTACCCTGGTGTCCAATGTTTCCTCCCCCCACCCACACCAAACCTCTCCCATGATCGCCACCTGGAGTATAAATAAATCGGTTACCCTGATATCAAGTAGTCCCTCCCATCACCCATGCATGACTGTTCCATAAATAATATTTCCCTGGTACCAGTGCCCCCACTCCCCCGATCACCGATCAGAATATAAAAGAGTAAGTTGTTAATCTGAGGAATGCTCTTGTAGCAGGCCAACATTGGTAGGACTTAGCTGCTTGGTACCAGGACCACTTGGAAAACTTTCTAGCCAGCAGTCTGCCATGGGGACTGCACCCCCGACATTGGCGTCTGATGTGTGCCTATCCTATAAAGGTGGGTGGTCCCCCACCCTCCTCAGTTCTTTGCCACTATCGACCAGTGCATACTGGATCTTAGTGGACTCTGCAGTTCCAATCAACTGCTATTACTCACACTTGACTCACTTGTTTTATTTTCCTTTTATTTCAGTAGTAAACATCAAATTTTCAGTCATTCAGCCTTCAGATTTGTCTTCTCCACCAGCTTCATCTTCCGACCACTCCACTAAATGTGCCTGCAGCAGCAGACCCGGTGGCACTGAGGGTTGAGGTGCTGGATTCCATGCCTTGCGCCTCCCCGGAGACCCAAGCACGGGTTGCCGTGGGTTGGTAGAGAGGAGATGGATTGAGCATCTGATTAACTGCTCTCTGTTTCTGGGAAGGGGGAGTGTAGTGCCCAGAGCACACCTGACACCTAGCAGAGGCTGGTGCTCAACGGCACGGCTCCGCATGAAATGGGGGCTGGGGGACATGGCAGACGCCTGACGTGGGCGTGCACAGGACTGTGTGCAAACACCATCACTGGCGTCATTGCACACCACGCTCCTGCATGGGGAGGAAAAAAAAGTGAAAATTGTGGCTCCAGGTCACGCGGCTTGATGGCCATCCACTGGCATGTGCCGTTCGTCAGGCCCACCACCTGTTACGGATCCATGCAGGGCAGGGGATTAGGGGGTCCCTCACCTCCCCTCCACGGGGAAGCCATGGAGGAAGTATAAGGTGGTTGCCGGGAACAGTGCGGGCGGCCGGAGGATGAGTGGAAGAGAGAGCCGACCGGTGGCCACAGCTGGAAAACAAGTAAGAAAAATAAATAAATAAATGTGCCTGCAGTGAACAAATTCCTGAAAAAGATGGCCACTCTGTGTACATTCTCTGTTTAGGACCCAGCCACAACACTGAAGCCTACCAGATTTGCCAGAAGTTTAACCAGGACACTCGACGACATCTTATGATTCTGGAGAGTCATCTTATCAAGCAGAAGCTGGTTGCGATGAAAAAGAAGCTGCAGGTCAGGAACTCTTTGGCCTTGCCAGCACTATCTTCCAGGGCTTCTTCTGCTTCACAGTTCTGGGAAAAATCTGGTGGGAAGCGCAAACCTAGAAACAAACATCAGGACCAGTCTGCTTCCTGCTTGCGGTTGCCAAACAAACCTTCAACCGCCTCGGGGTCGCCCTCCTGTGGGGAGACTGCTCCGCCTGCCCTGTCAGCCCTTTCCTCCTACAGGCTACCGGTGGCACAGCTGCCCACCTCTTAACTACTACCAGTGGCAGCTCTTGGGGGCCAAGGACATCATCTTCAGCACCTGAAGCAGAAGCCCTTTTCTCAGCCAGGAGACTTGGCCAGTGTTGGTGTCCTGGCGTCAGTTCCTTGACCCCCACCCTCCCCAGCTAGGTGCTGCCTGCGTTGGTCTTCTCTATGGGACCATATGTCAGCTCTTCCAGTCAGTCACTGCAGCATGCTACTGCCACCTCTTCTACTCTGGTATTGCCTCTGCCTTCGCCTGGGTGGTCTCCGTCCCCCCAGGTGCCTGCTTCATCAGCCTTCCCTTCTTCTGGGTGCTCTTCGCTGATGCTCGCTGGATCGCCACCAGCCCTGATGCTGTCTCAGCCTTTGGGCCTGATGCCTCCACGGCCTATGCCTGAGACATCCCCATGGCCGGTGCGAGTCGCTTAGCTGGCACCAGCTAGTCCCTCACCTGGGTATCAGCCACCGTACCTGATGCCAGCTTATGCCTACCACTGGTTTATAATTTTCTTTTCCCAGTGGATTACAATGCTCTGTTTTCCACATGGCTGGCCTTTGTTCAGAAGCAGACCTCTCCTCCTTAGCCTGCCTCCAGCATCCGGCATCCCCCGGTATCTTGAGGGAGACCCTGGTGTTTGCAGACCCCGGACATCGGTGTCCTCAGGCTCTCAACCCGATGTAGGTACTGGCTCTTTCGTGGTGTGCTCGATGCCTGAGTGCGATCAGGAGGAGATGTATAAAGATAACTCTGATTGTGTGGAGTCTTTCTCTTCACCAGGGAAATGTACAGAGGCTGAGGAATCATCCAAAGTAGTTTCTGAGTTGTCATCCCCCCCCCCCAAGATCCATTGTTCAGGGACATCATGTGCCACATCAAGTTCTTCATAGGCTGGGAGACAGAGGACCAGGATCACAAGAAGCACCAGCTGGCTACTTACTTGAGGCAGCAGGATGCACTTCCTGTGGTGGTGCCACCCCTTGTTGACTCTTACAACAGTATCACCACGGCAGCTTGGAATCACCCATCCTCTATTCTTTTTTTTGTCTAAGATGGTGGACAGGCTCTACCATGCTCCTGCAGACAAGCCCTTTCTGGGGGGCCACCCTAAGCCAGAATCAGTAGTCATAAATGCAGCACATGACCATGCTAAAAGACCCAATGCCTTAGTGCCCTTTCCCCTGATACGGAGTCCAGGCAGCTGGACCACTTGGGTAAATGCATTTTTGAGCCCACCACCATGGCTATCCAGGCCATTAATCACCTGGCCCACATAGTTCAAAAACAGAATGTCCTCTGGGACCAGGCCAGGGACCTCGTGCAGGCATTGTGGGAGGACCCCTCTAAGACAAAGCTTGCCCAGCTTTTTGGGTCAGGCTCTGACATTGGCAATCATGTTGTCTGTGATACCATAGACTCCTCAGGCAGGGGAGCAGTAGCTGGTGTCTACCTGCAATGCCATTCCTGGCTCTGGGGTTCTGGTTTTGCCACGGATGTGCAGTCCAGCATCTTGGATACCCATTATTGGGGCTCTGTCCTCTTTGGTGGGGATGTCCAGAACATGATCGCCACCCTTCAGGAGTCGGGTTGTGCTCTCCAGATGGTTCACTCAGTGTACCACCCTTATTTTTGGGCCAGTCAGTGCCCTTCCTTTCACTGCCCTGCTCGCAAAGACTCTCGCCAGCCTGCAAGAGGTCAGGGCAAGCACAAGGTGGCATTAGTCCCCACTGGCTCCAGGATCCCTCGAGCACCCGTAGCAGTCTTGCAGGCATCCTCCCCCACCTTCTGACCTGACGCCCCCCAGCCGAGATTCTGGGGGAGGCTGTCAGGGGTCGGTTCTCCCTCCACCTCAGTGGGTGAAGACACATAACCATGGGCAGGTGGTTACTTCAGATCATTGAACACAGCCACACTCTAAAATTTCTAGAGTGGCCTCTAGGAAATCTTACGGTAGTTTCCTGCTATCTTCCAGCCCACCTACCTCTTGTCTGGGAGGAAATTCAGGCTGTTCTGCAGAAAAGAGCCCATCCCTGCAGCTTAGTGAGGATGGGGGCTTTACTCCCACTTCTTCCTGGTCCCCAAAAGGATTGGGGACTTACGGACTCCAGTGGATCTGAGCCATCTGAACCTGTATAAAGAATACAAATGTTTCTGGATGGTCACCCATCAAGGTTTGTTGCCCCTTTTGCACCAGGGGGATTGGCTCTGCTCTCTGGACATGCAGATTGCCTATTTATATAGCCAAGTCTCTCTCCTGCCCATCATCGCTTTCTCTGCTTTCATTTTCAGGGGCCCCATTTTTCAGTTCCAGACCCTCCCTTTTGGCCTTTCTTCAGCCTCCAGGATCTTTACCAAGTGCCTGGCAGTGGTGGCGGCTGCCCTGAGGAGGCAGGACTTCTACGTGTTCCCCTACTTGAACGATTGACTTCTAGCAGACATCTCCAGAAATAGTCTGCTCCAAATCTTGGAATGCACCTTTTGGCTGTTTCAGGCCTTGAGGATCACCATCAGGCAGCTGAAATCCTGCCTCTCTCCATGCCAACGTCTCCAGTACATGTGGCGGTTCTGGATACTGACTAGGGCATGGTCCTTCTACCAATGGACTGGGTGGATCACCTGATGAAACAGGCCCACCTGATCTAAGTCACTGGGTCCTGGACAGGGTTTTCTGTAGATTTCAAGACTACTTTGTGGCTGCAATTCTGCATAGCAGGTTGTGGCTCCCTGTTTTGAGTGAGCATCCCTAAATTAAAAATGTGCCTGTTAAGCTGCGGCCTTAAAATTGAATAACCTGCCTTCACATTTACCTGTGTGGATTGGAAGCCTATTTCTGCCTTGTTAGGGTGTTTTAATGGTTTCCAAAGATGCCGTAGGTGGGTATAGTTTCATTTATTTCTGGGAGTGTAGGTTTTCTGTGGGAATCCTTCGGCTTTGGTGTGGCCCCTCACCCCCCCCCCACCGGGTCAGATTCTCACAATGAACGCTTCTGGTCTGGGATGGAGCGCATGTCTGGCTGGCCATCAGACTCTGGGCACTTGGATGGTGTTGGAGCAGGTTCTCCATATCAATCTTGGAGATGCAGGTAGTCCTTTATGCTCTGCAGGCCTTTCAGTCTCATCTCTTCCCCGGTCCACTGCTGGTGCAGACGGACAACGTATGTGGTGTACTACATCAACAAGATGGGGGGACTCGCTCTTTCCCCCTAGGCCATCAAGCATGGCCTGGAGCTCTTGGACATACATGTTCCTGATGGGCAGTCTCAGCTGCTTTCAGACCAGGTCATGGGCTTATGAGTGGAAACTTCTGACTGCGTTAGTCAAAGATCTCTTCGACCGGCGCGGTCATCCAGAGTTGGACATTTTTATGTCCCCATTCAATGCAAAACTGCTTTACTGCTTGCTCGATCCTGGGCCTGGTGTTTTCTGGTGGGACACATAGTCCCTCTCCTGGAGGGGGAGGTTTCTATCTGCCTTCCTACTCCTGCATAGGGATCTACTCAAGCTCCAATTGGAAGGGGTGGAGATAATACTCATAGCCCTCTTCTAGCTGGGTCAGATTTCGTTCCCCTTGCTGTTAGCAGCTGGCAGTGGAACCTCCAGTGCTGTTGCCCCTGTGCACTGATTTGCTCTCCCAGGACTGGGGTACCCTGGTCCATCCGGGTTTCTGCATCTCCATGCATGGCTCCTGTGGACCTAGCTATCGTCTGCTTTGGAGCATTGTCTAGGGTCACAGATGTCTTGGTGGCCACTAAGAAACCCTCCACCAGGACCACTTATGCCATAAAATGGAAATGTTTCACCTTTTCGGCTGCTTCATGCCAACTGGACCCCTTCACCTGCCTGGTGAATCAGGTGTTGGAGTACCTTCTCTCTCTCAGACTCGGGGTACTCCTTACTCAAGGTGCATCTTTCTGTCATCTCTGCATACCATGCAGCTAACAAGGACAGGACTGTGGCTCAGCTTGAGGTGTCCCACACCTATCTGTGGGGCACGCTGCATCTTAAACCTCCTATTCATGACCCAATCCCTCCGTGGGACCTCAGTTTTAAGTTGGAGAAACTTACGTTACCTCCCTTTGAACCAGCCGTGAGTTGCGAGCTGCGCTTTTTGTCGTGCAAAGCGCTCTTTTGGTTGCTATTATTTCTGCTCAAAGGATTTCTGAGCTCCAGGCTCTCACGTGTAAAGAGTCTTATTTGGTTTTCCACAAAGACAGAGTGTCTTTGCATACTAATTCTAAGTTTCTTCCCAAGGTGGTGTCGAAGTTTACATTGAACTATTCAATCTACCTTCTGGTTTATTATCTTTAGTATTCTAATTGGGGGGAGGCTTTGCTCCATACTTTATGTGTACATAGAATATTGTGGTACTGTACGCATTGCACCAAGGCTTCAAGGAAGTTTGACCAGTTGTTTGTTTCATTCACGCCCAACAGGAAGGGTGCTTTTATTTCCAGACAGTGCTTGTCTACGTGGTTAGCCGGTTGCATTGTTTAATCCTACCATAAGTAGGACCTTCTGGGAAGGGTTAAGAGCAATTCCATCGGGGTAAGGCTGCTTCCATGGCTTGTTTCAGAAATGTGTCCATTTCAGACATCTATGCAGCTGACACCTAGAGTTCTGTCCACACCTTCACCAAGCATAACAGTTTGGACATCACTTCTCGGCACAGGCCAATTTCAGCTTTGCAGTTCTCCAGGGCCTTCTCTCCTAAGCCATTGGTTGCTGACATTTTCCTCCTCCCAGTGCTATTTTACAAGTATTGCTTGGGACGCAGGCCTACCAATGCCGACCTGTTGCAAGAGCGTTCCTCGAAGTAAGACAGTACAGTTGCAAAAGAACTTACCATAACAATAGATCTTCAAGAGAAACTCTTGCAGCAGGCCCTGCCTTCCTTCCCTTCTTTCCCTGTCTGTCATTGCTGTTCTGCTGTTCCACTCACACTTTTTCTGTTTTACCTTCTTTGGCTCACACCAGCTCCCTTGGTTCTCCATTTGGGGTCTCCAGCAGACAAACTGAGGAGAGGCTGTGGGGGACTAACCACCTTTATAGGATAGGCCCACGTCAGAGGTTGATGTCGGTGGTAGGCGGTCTCCCGTGGTAGACTGCTAGCTAGAAAGTTTCTGTGTGGCCATGGTGCCTGGTGGCTAAGTCCTACCAGTGTTGGCCTGCTGCAAGAGATCATCTTGAAGATCTAGTGTTATTCCTGGTGGTCTAGTGTTCCCCGACCCCCGATGATCACCAGCTCGATAGATAATGAAGAATATCTTTGGTGGTCTAGTGGCAACCCCACCTGCCATCCTGGCAGGTAGTGACATACCACCCGATAGCCCCCCCATCATGGATTTGGGGATGAATGGGGGGCAGAGTGGTTGGTCACTGTCTGCCAGGAGTGGGGGAGTTGGGTCCACTAGACACCAGGGAAAACTCTTTCTTGTAGTATAAAGGGAGATCAGGGATAGGGAGAGGGCTCCAGTACATCACAGGGATATTTTTCATTATCTATTGGGCCAGCAATCGGGGGAGGGGACACTAGACCACCAGCTATAATCTTTATTATATAGCGGGCAGGCGATCAGCTGGATTGCCTGTGGGGGTAGCGCTAGTGGGGTTAGAAGTAGTGATACAGGGGTTACCACTGCATTGTCATGGCCCTATTCATAGTTGAATAGCATGGTGCACCATCTGATTGTGAATAACAAACATATACACCTGTGCAGTTACAAAATGCAACACAAACTTTTCCGCTGAGCTCTGTATTTTTTTTTGTGTGTGTGTGTGTGTGTGTGTGTATCTAGCCCCTTGCCTCTTGCAGCAAGCTGACCCAGTCCTGCCTTCCCCAGTGTGAGCTCTAGTAGAAACATAGAATTTGACGGCAGATAAGGACCGCTTGGCCCACCCAGTCTGCCCATGTCCCTACCTAATGGATAAGCTGCAGATCCTAGTTAACCAGCAGCCTACTTCTTCCTACCCCCACCCCCTAGAATTGCATTATGACTGTCCCATGCATGCTTGAATTCCACCACTGTTTTTGACTCCACAACCTCCTCCGGAAGGCCGTTCCATGCATCCACAACCCTCTCTGTGAAAAAATACTTATGTAAATTACCTCTGGGCCGCCCCTCCCCATCTTCAAATTGTGCCCCTTGTTCTTGCACACCTCTTTTTTGAAAGATGCTACCCTCTTGGACTTTGTTGATTCCCTTGAGGTGCCAAGTTTCTATCATGTCCCCCTCTCCCTCCTTTCCTCGAGGCTATACATATTAAGCTCCTTAAGTCTCTCTTCATATGTCTTCCAGTGCAGATGCTGCACCATTTAGTGCCCTCCTCTGGACAGCTTCCATCCTGTCTATGTCTTTCGGAGATTGGGTCTCAGAACTGCCGCATGATACTCAGATGGGGTCTCACCAGCTGTCGGTACAGAGGGATAATAACTTCCTGTTTTCTACTGGTGATGCCTCTCCCTATGCATCCCAGTATCCCCCCAGCCCTCCTTGCTGCCCTCTCACATTGTTGCCCACATATCATCTGATATGACTACCTCCAGGTCCCTTTCCATTTTTGTTGTTGTTATTATCTCACCCCCCATTGTGTACTCTTCCCCTGAGTTTTTGTTGCCCAGGTGCATTACCTTGCACTTCTTAGCATTGAATCTAAGCTGCCATACGTTTGACCATTCCTCTAACCTTGCCAAGTCCCGTCTCATCCTTTCCACCCCACCTTGTGCATCTACTCTGTTGCAGATCTTTGTGTCATCTGCAAAGAGACATACTTTTCCTTCCAGTCCCTCTGCAATGTCACCTATAAAGACATTGAAGAGGACTGGATCTAATCTCGAACCCTACGGTACCCACTAGTAACCCCCTTCTTCAGAATGGACTCCATTTACTATTACTCTCTGTGTCCTATTCTCCAACCAATTCTTTACCCAGGCTGTCATCTTGGGACCCACTCCCAGGCTGGCTAACTTGTATATTAATCTTTTGTGTGGGACTGTGTCAAATGCCTTGCTAAAGTCTAGGTAGCCATGTCCACAGCCCCTCCTGATCTACTACTTTAGTCACCCAGTCAAAGAAATCTATCAGATTGCTTTGGCATGACCTTCCTGCTGTGAATCCATGCTGCCTTGGGTCCTATGCCCCTCTGGCCTCTAGATACTTGACAGTTCTTTCCTTCAGAAGTGATTCCATCATTTTCCCTATCACTGAGGTTAAACTAACAGGTCTGTAGTTTCCTGCTTCTGCCTTGCTCCCACTTTTGTGAAGGGGAATCACATCTGCTCTCCTCCAATCCTCGGGTACCACCCCATCCTCCCATGATTTGTTAAAGAGGGCAGTCAGTGGTGTCACTAGTTCTACCCTTAGTTCTTTTAGAATTCTGGGATGAATCCATTCAGGCCCCATTGCTTTGTCCACCTTCAGTTTTAAGAGTTCTTTCAGAACCCTTTCTTCTGTAAATGGACTGGTATCAACTTCTGTATCCAGAGTGTTTCTACTGTTTGTTTTAGGTACCTCCCCCTCTTCATTTGTAAATACTGAGCAAAAATATTTGTTTAGTATCTCTGCCTTTTCACAGTCACCCTCTGCCCACCCTCCTTCCCTTTATTAAGCCTCACTATCCCTCCCTTGGTCTTCCTTCGCTCCCTGATGTACCTATAAAAGGTTTTATCCCCCTTCTTAACTGAGTTGGCTATCTTTTCCTCGGTTTGGGCGTTTGCTGTTCTGACTGCCTTCCCAGCTTCCTTTTGCTTTAACTGATACAGTTCTCTGTCCTGCTCCTTCTGTGATTCCTTGTACTTCCTGAATGCTTTCTTTTTCTCTTGAACCTTCACTGCCACTTCCTTTGAGAACCATAGTGGTTTCTTACATCGTTTCGTTTGTTTGTTGCTTCACACAAAGGCTTGTACCTCTGTGATGGCAGTTTTATTATTCCCATTGTTCTTCCACCTCCTTTCTGCCCATTTGCTAGTGCATTCCTTAGGCACTCACCCATTTTGGCAAAAGTCAGCCTCCTAAAGTCCAGTGCTTTTGCCTTGTATGGCTGACCTCTATTGCTGTGTTTAGTGTGAACCATGCTGTTCGATGGTCGCTAGTTCCTCAGATGGCTACCCACTTCTACATCCGTGATCCTCTCTCCATTTGAGAGAACCAGGTCTAAGATTGCTCCCTCTCAGTGGGCTCCAATACTAGTTGTCTAAGGCATGCCCCTGTGGGCATCTAGAATAACCCCTCTTCAAGTGCCTGCTGCAACTGCACTCCAGTTAACATCTGGCATATTCAGATCACCCATCAGCAATATCTCCCCTTTTCTGCCATTCTAAGTATACTTTCTATCATTTCCTTGTCCATTTCCTCCCCTGAGAAGAGGTCTATATCTAACCCTGTGCGGATTGTGGTGCCATTGCCTGTCTCCAAATTTACCCACAGTGCTTCTTCTCCCTCCCTGTTTACCTTTTTGTTCTGTTGCTTTGATTCCTTTCCTTATGTAAAACTGCTCCTCCTCCTCTTTACCCTCCTCTGTCCCTCCTGTAGATAGTGTATCCTGGTATGTTTATGTCCCAGTCATGGTTTTGTGTGTCCATGTTTCTGTGACTGTCCGATATCAGATGTTCCTCCTCCATCAAGGCCACTAGTTCAGGAGCTTGTTACCCAGACTATGGGCATTGGTACTCATTGCCGACCATTTTTGATGGCTTTACCTCTGTTGCAGCATCCCCCACTGACCTTTCTACCTCGGTCTTTTCTCATTTAGTACCCTGTTTTTGTAGGGAGGCTGGGATTTTCCTGCTGCTTATCAATTGCCCCCGACTAGTTTAAAAGCTTGCCAATGAAGCATTTAAACCAATTGCTCAAAAGACTTGTTCCCTTCCTGGACAGATGCAGACCATCCTGCCAGTAAGGCTGGTGTCCCTCAGGTGGAACCCCAGTCCCCAATGAAGCCAAATCCCTGTGCTCCACACCATTTTTTCAACCATTCATTAAACTGCATGGTGCAAAGCACCCTCGCCTCACCCATGCCATTGACAGGCAGTACCTCTGAGAAGGATACTGTGTGTGCTACTTGTCTTAGGCCCCTCCCCAACTCTACAATGTCCTCCTGCACTGCTCTAATCTCATGATGAGCCAAGTCATTTGTCCCTAGGTGAACAATGACGTCCAGCTCAGACTCCCTTGCAGCTGTTCTCGTGATCCTGAGGATCGCTTCCTGTCCCTCAAGCCATGGCACCAGGCAGGCACCTTACTTCCAGTTTTCCCTGCTCCCCAGTTCTATCCCTAATAATTAAGTCCCCCACCAGGAGCTGCTTCCCTGTGGTGTCCTCTGCCTCCTTTCTGTGGGTCTCCCTTGTGACAGTTGTCCTCAGCCTCCTTAGTCTCCTCTGCGGATGCATCCATGGGGAGCTATCCTCCCCCAGAATGGTGTATGGATTGTGGAGTGGAACAACTGACTGGGTGTGCCTCTGTTCCACCATCCTCACCCTCCCTGAGCCCACTGTGGTCCAACTGCTGTGCTTTCTTCGCAACTTCTGAGGTGGTGGTGGTGGCTGTGGTGCTCCCTGGATGGGGGAGGTTCCCTTCTTACTGTCCAGTGTGGCCTGGGTGAAGGTTCCCTTAATACTGTCCAGTGTGGCCTGAAGACGGGCAACTTCCTCCCTCAGGGCAGAGAGTTGTCTGCAAATAGGGCAGCATCTCAGCCTCCAGAAAGAGTCCCGGAAGACTGCTGCCCCACAGCCATTACATTGCACTACTCCCCTCATGTTTATCTACTTTTTTGTGTGTGTGTGTGTGTGATTGGTTTGTTATAAAGAAATATATATATTATACAATGTGTATGCTTAAATTGTCAGTGCAGTGTGCTAGAGAGGATATGACAGTGATATCACCTTGCACTCTTGAGAAATGATGTCAGAACCCCAGGTATAAAGAACTATTTCCAGGGGTGGGTGGGTGGGGTGAGGGTGGGCAGGGGTTGGGCCTAAACTTTACCCTCACGAAACAATCAGCTAAAGCTCTGACCCACCGCTATGATGAGTGCCTTCCTGTCAGCAAGATACCCTACACAACAATTTGACAGAGAAAATACTCTGCTAATCAAACAGAAAAAATCAGACATCCAAGTCAGACACAGGTAAACCTCTCAGCCCCAAAACAGCCTGGTGGTTTGTGCTCTGAAAGCAGTCAGCCCCAAAATAAGTCAGCTGTGCTTTAAACTCTTCCTGCACTGAAAATCTTAAGAATTGTAACAAAATTAAAGCTAGATCCACCTCCCTCTGTTGCTTGAAAGACTATCTTTTCCTGATAATCCTAAGTTCCTTATTTCACCTTTCAGTTAGAAGTAGCCTCCACCTGCAGAATATCTGCTACAAACCAAAGACAACTGTAAGGTTCACCTCCCTCTGTTGTGAGCACAACCCGCTTTTTTGCAAATCCTATGTTCAGTATTGCAGCTTCCAGCCAGAGGTAGCTTCACCTGAAGAATATTAGCTGTTCTGAACAGTAGAGAGGCTTCACGTGAGAAGCAGATGTATTGATAGAGTAAGAAAAGCCCATGTAGCTATAATGATGGTGCATTCTACAGACTAATCATATGTGTCATATGCACAAAGAAAATAGCCTTCACTTTTACTTGTATCCAGGGATAAACCAAATATGATTACCTATTTATTTAGAAGGAATAGACCTGCTCTTCGCAGTGATGATTGGTGAATGAAAGGGAATGTCGTGTTCCTCCTTAGGGCTCAGATATAAGGATTCAAAGTAGCAACATGTAACTGTCCACAGCCCTTTCAGTTTGCTGCAATTGTGGACATTGGTTGGGGGAGCGATATCCAAGATTGCTTGATGGTTATGTAACCCCTAGATGGCGCTATCCCAGGGGCTACTACCCCTGCCTGATTTGCCACTAACAGGTTGAGGGGCCTGGATCCAATGGCGGGTGCCTCCACCCAGAGGTCAGGGTTGCAATAGTTAAACTAGCTTGGTCACAGCCCTCTGGGACACTGCAACCCCCTTTCTTCCACTAGTGGCCCACAATATATCAAATTACCTTCCGTATACACTTACCCCCAGGTCTGGTTCCGGCACTGGGACCTCCTGTGAAATGAGATACAGTGCAACAATCACAGTACAGTACTTAACATAGACAAATACCTCAGGCAGTATAACTTTGCTGAAACAAGCAGCTCTGATTTATTTAGGGGATATAACAGGACAGGGGAAATCAGGTTAATTAGCTTATCACTCTAATAATCTACCTATGGCTCTGCACAGGCCTATCCCTATCAGTTACTGTCCCTGGGTACCAAGCCCTAGTGGCTAGTCAAACCGTGGCAGCTGGTGAGGGCCCTTTCACACCTGAGAAAGGAGGAATTAAACAGTCAGCAGTACAGTAATTCCATTTGGATTTAATGTGGCAATTCAACGAGGGAGCAACCCTGAATTAGTACTCCACGACCTCCAAATAAGATAGGGTCCTTCAATGTCAGCAGGGCTCACTTAGAGTACACAAACCTCTTCACACATCCATATAAAAGAAAGTACTATACAGGCGAGGCTGCATCTGTATCCCGATCGCAACTGACTGCACAATACCCGGGAGAACACACAGCAGATTCATTGTTCCTGACAGACCCGAGTGCAATTTTCAGCAATTCTTCCAGTCTTCTACAGGGTGAGCCTGGTTTCTACTCTTCAGAGATCCTTTGATTCTTTTCTCGGACCGGATTCAGTCCTAACAAGCTGTTACACAAGCTGCAGACCAGGACTCTGGGCCTTACACCGTTTTGACTAAAACTGCACACTGAAAAGCACAGGGCTCCTTCCTTCTTCACTGCCAAAGCTCAACTGAACTCCAACTTGAAGAACGGGCACTTCCTTTGAGTTCCTCCCAGTTCTTGACTGGATTGGCTGTCACTCACAAAGACTGCTGCTGTTGGTCCAAAAAGGCACTGAAGTCTAAACTACATCTCCCAGAGTCACTGCCCATACAATCCTCTTGTAGCTGGCTCAGATTATGAGTCAAGTTCTGATTAGTCAAGGCATCATTTTAGAGCTAGCTTACCCCACACTGATTGGTCCAGTTCAGCAGTTCAAAACTAGAATGGGGAACTAGCAGACACAGTTCTGACTGCAAAGAAAGCAGGTTAGACAAACTGTAATTTCATTATTACTCTAAATAATTTCTGAGAACAGTTACATCTTTCAGATGGGTTCCCTTTGCACTCCTAAGTGACTGCGAAAATGAAGTGTGAATTGGCAGCAGCTCGAGTGGTACTGAAAGCACACAGTCCCCATACAACTAATTATGTCTGCAAGCAGACAGCTCTTAAAGAGACAGTACCAGAGGCTCTAAAACACTCACTGATAAATGGCTTAAATGCAAACACCATTCAGGCTTGGAGCATTCAAGCAAGCTCCTGGAAGTCTTTTGGGAACCCCCATTTGCAGGGGTTACACCTTCTGGCCTGGAAAAGCTTGGCGTCCAGCGTCAAGCAAGTACCTATAAGTTTCAACTGCAACCATATACATTTGCATTAGGCTCGCACATGTAATCATCAGTCAATATATCATTTTACCAAGAACACATTTCTGAAACATTGCAATCGTCCTCTTTACAGTATTACATACACTTGTACCATAACTCAAGTTATTACCTCTTGTACATGAAACCTGAAGGGGGCCCTTCCAATCAGTTACCTTGGGGCTGGATGGGGCAAGGGCACCATATGAAAAGACAACACAAGTAACTTGGTTAGCACTGATGCTCAGTTTGGGCAATGAGCTCAGGGACACATACACTCCTTTATGGACAACATTGAGAGGCAAGTCCACAGGCCTCCCAAGTGAATCATAACTGAGGTGCACCACAGGCTTTACAGCTCGACCAGTCTTTCTAGGGAACTGTTATAGTCTCTGCACTCTGAGCCTCATTTTCAGCATTGTCCTCCTTGTCGGGAGTCTCCATGCGGGGTAGAGGCTAGAACCTGGGGCACTTTCAGCTCAGGAGTTACAGTTTCTAGTCACAACATTTGGCTGCATGGAAACTTTTCGGACACTGGCAGTGGACTGTCAGGGCACTTTCAAAATACTCTCTTCTTGTTCAGGTGTATCTCTTGATCTGCCCCAATCTATCATTTCCTCCCTGAAAGCTCAAACAGTTCAACCATGCACAATGATTCCATTTCATCTGATCTGATGCTTTGCACTTCACTTTCTAGGAGCATTGGCTCCAGGGATGAAGCTGGGAGCTTAGACAGTCCAGAAGGCCCAGCTTTGTCTCCAGTATTGACTGAGGGATTGCCCCAGAAACAATTGACTCAGTTCGTAAGAAGGATAGTATTCTAAGTCACTCTCACTTTCTTCCGATATGGACTGACAGTCATGCTCAACTGGGACTTGTGGAGGGAACACTTTAACTTTGCTTCTGTAGGTGCAGACTTTCTTGATCTTTTCTTAGCAGCAGCTCTAGTCACTGGTCAGAGGGCATCTTCTGAGGCTCAGACTCAATTAAGATTTGTCCAATGGGCAGTAAGTGAGTTTCTATGCATTGTTTTTACATCTTTTGAATTATTCTCAGGCCTTACTTTTGTACACTGGCAGATCATCTGGTTTGCCCACTACAATGTAGGAGATGGTGCCATCTGTCAGCAATCTTGTGCTTGCCATGCAGTCCCAGATTTCTTGCTAATAGCCAGATCTCCCTCCTGGAGTTCTCTGTGCTTTCACCTTTTATCATACCTTTCTTTGTTGGCCAGATTTCTTTTGAGCCATGGTTTGAGCCAGTTAGTGCATGGGTTAGCTGGGCCTTTAACTCTGCACATACTGTAAATAGTTGTCAGCTTGAACCCCATCAGGAGAGACCCAAAACACACATCTACTGGTAGTCAGAGCTTCTCTCTTCCAAACATCAGGCGGTAGGGAGAATCAAGTGGCATCACTTTTGGTGCAGTTATAAGCATGTACCAGGGTGCTAATTTGTTAGCTCCATCTGAAGCTTGTCCTTTGAGTTTCCAGGGTGCCTAGCATATCAGCAAAGTCTTGATTGAAGCGTTCAGGCTGTGGGTCCCCTGGGGTGGTGAGGAGTGGTTCTGGACTTCCACTCCCCACAGAAAGCATCTCTTTGATCAGACGACTCTCAAGTCTCTCCCTTGATCAGAATGGATTCTTTGTGGAACTATAAGTGAACAAAAGTTTTCTACAAGTACTTTGGCTACAGTGGATGCTCTGGTCTTTGGTGGGAAAGCTTGGGCATATCTAGCTAAAATGGTCAGTGACCACCAGCATTACTGATATTTCTTTGATCTGACTCCAAACTTGAAAATCAATACAGACCAGCTCCATGGGTGCACTGGTGGTTATGTGTTAACAGGGGCAGCCCTCTGGGAATAAACTTTCCTCTATGTGGCGACTACAAGATTACGAAATGTGTTGCTCCATCAGCCTCCCCATCTTAGGCCAATAGAGTCTGGATCTCACCAAGTCAAGTGTTCTGTCTATACAAGGTGCCCCATGTGGTTGTGCAAGGACCTCAATGCTGAGTCTCGAAGGCAGTGGGCAGCACTGGTTGTTGTTGTCTACTTGTCCCCCTCTGTCTACTGTTTCTCTGTATAACAGTTTTATTGATCAGTTTCAACTTAGGACCTTCTTTGTATAACAGTGCAGTTCTCAAATCAGTGGGCGTAATTTGGACATCTTTTCCTGCATAGAGGGGCTTCTAAAAGCTGCTTTGATCATGGGATGTGAGATTGAAACCACGCCCGAATACTGTCATTGTCCAGCTGAGGCAGTGCACCAATGTCTATTGCAGAAAAGTGGCAATAAGCAGCAGGTATGCAATTCTCAGAGGCTCCCAAGCAATCCACCATGCAGTCCACTAAGTCCGTGGACATTTGTTCCTCCTGTCAAACTTCAGAGAGTGCCCGAATGTCAGGTTCTGCCAGTCGGACCCAATCATTCTGGGGAACAGGCCTCCGGAGAGAGCATCAGCATCTATGTGGTTCAGACCTGATTTCTACCAAGAGCATAGTCATATGTAGATAATGCAGAAAGCCACTATGGCCAGTGGCATCCAACTTAGCTGAGGTCTGCACATAGGTCAAAGGATTATTGTCAGTTTTACTAGTATTTTAGCCCCATACAAGTACTCATGGAATTGGTCAACAATAGCCACTTCAAAGCTAGGAACTCTAACTTATGTACAGGATAGTTCTTTTCGGATGGGGTCAGGCTTCTGCATAAAGGCCACTGGTCTCAGGCCATTCTAGTGCTCTTAATTTTAACACA
This sequence comes from Neoceratodus forsteri, assembly GCA_016271365.2. Lineage (NCBI taxonomy): Eukaryota > Metazoa > Chordata > Ceratodontiformes > Ceratodontidae > Neoceratodus > Neoceratodus forsteri. The sequence goes on from CM057454.1 coordinate 113,210,156, forward strand.
GCCCCCAACCCTTGCAAGCTAGCATCAGTGTGCAGGGCGTAGGGTTTTCTTGGATCGGCATAGGCCAGCACTGGAGCATGGGTAAGTTGATATATGATCTCATGAAAAGCAGTCTCACAATCAGGAGTCCAGCGGAGCCCCAAATACTTCACTGGATGAAAATACACTCTTTCAGTCTTGAGGATGCTGACTTTGGTATTTTTGTGGGTTGGGGATACCCTTGAGTGAGTTAAGTAAAGGCGGATCACTCTTGAATAGTCCTTGATGAGCGCCGATAATAACCACAGAATCCAAGGAATCTTTGCAGTTCTTTTTAGATTTTTTGGGCTGTGTCAGGTGGTCAAGGCCTCAACTTTTACTTGGGTCAGTCTCTATTCCTGGTGGATACTATGTCCCGCATACTTTACTGATGTTTGAAAAATTGGCATTATCAATAGTGGACAGTTTAAGGCCAAAGTCCTCCAGTCGGTCCAATACCGCAAATAATCTGCTCTCATGTTCCTCCAGTGAGCTGCCAAACACATATAACATCATAGGTATACCAGGCACTCTAGTAAGTTCATGTCCCCACTGCACGCTCCATCAATCGCTGAAAAGTGGCTGGGGCACATCTGAAATCCCATGAGGCATCCTCATGAATTCATAGAAGCCAAGCGGACAGATAAAGGCTGTCTTTTCCACGGTCCTCTGGGGCCGCCGGGATCTGATAGTACCCCTGCGGAGATCCACAGAGAACCACTTGCTCCCGTTTAGGCAGTCCAAGCATCCTGAATGCGGGGCATTGTGTACTGATCAGGGATAATCGCCCGGTTTAAGGTGCGATAATCCACACACATCCTCACTGTTCCATTCTTTTCCTCACTACCACAATAGAAGGCATAAGGACTTCTTGTTCTTGTATTACACCAGCAGCACATCTCTTGCAGATGCCGTCTCACATCATCTATGTCCAGCAGGTGCAGGCGTGAGACCTCTCACGAAATGGTCTTTCGTCATGCAGCGGATATTGTGCTCCAGCTCTTGCGCATACCACATCCCATTCCTTTAAAAAGAAAACACCTGGTCTCTCTGGGCAAGCTTCTCACTGATCTTCACTTTCCATTCAGCTGGCAGCGGGGAGTGTGAAATCAAACAAGTCAAGCGTTACTCTGTCATTCTTCCTTGAACTCTTGCTGCTGGGTAGCACTGCAGTGTCTGCACAATGCACATTAGCCAGGATGCAACCTCTGTTTACTCGATATCTCTTTCAGACACATTATGAACTTGGACCATTACCTTCTGGCATAAGCATGGGCTCTAGCAGGCAAAATACTAGGCTTGACCAGCAGTCCCTCTGGCAATTTTCCATCGCCTGGTGCATCCAACATTATATTTTATTCTTAACATCCTTTCTGATACGGACCTCTCCTGTAAGGTACACTGGGCATTTGGCGCCGAGGATCAGAGACTCAGGATCCTTCTTCCATACAATTCCGAGCCGGTTCCTCTAGTTCTGTTTTCCAGCATCTCTGTACTCATAGGCCTTCTTAATTAAAGCGGAACTCTTAAAGCTCTACTAGATCTTTGACCCCTGTTTTTCATAACACAACTGTACCAGCCTTCCGAACATATGAGCATTGTTCCAATCAACAAAGGACACCATCATACAGTCCAGTGGGGACACACTAAGGCTAGGGTCTCTCTTGTTCGGCCACTCCAGCCACGGAGGTGGGAAGACAGCCAAATTCTGGATATACCGGAATAGGGTAGGCCTTCTCACTTAACCCCCATACATGCAGTCCTTCTAATGGTTGTAAGGGTATGTCTGACAAATGCTTCTGATACCAATCTTGGACATAATTGTCACTTAGGAGCCACTGTCTAATATAGCTCTTGTAGACCTCCAGTTCACCTTTACAGTGGTCTCCATGGAGGACCCACTATTCTGGACCAGTCTGGAGAGGCGGTAGTGGGGCCTGGGCAACTGACCTTGCCACAAAGGGAGTGAATTAGCATTTTGGTGCCCTCACTGGGATCATGTAGTGCACTCTTAACCACTGATTTCTTCTCAGAAGCTCTCCTTGTAGCCTATATGCAACTTTGTCAGTGTCTTTTGGGGACTGGCGTTTCCCTTTCATGTGCCTCATTCCCACAATTATAGCAAAACATACTTTCTGGAGTTTGAGCTGGCCGGGGCGCCAACACTGGGAGCCAGGGCGGGGGTATTACTATTTCTAGAAACCTTAGTGCCATCTCTGTCTCTTGACGTGATAAGCATTTGGAGACATCTCGTCAGTTTCTCCACTTCCATGGTCAAGGAATCGAGTTCGAGTATTATCAACAGGAGATACATGGGTGGGTACCCCCACCCCATAGCAGATGCAGTCGGATATAGGTCAGAGCCCGTACTTGCAGGCGTGGCCTTCATAAAGGACTGATTTTGAATTCCGGATCTCTCTCAACAGTTCGCCCCATTGTGACATATCTTTTTCCTTGTCAGAGCACTCATTGACTGCCAACCTCTGCCCTAGAACTTCACTTGATGGGTCACCCTCAGTCACCTTCGGGTCGTAGCCGCAGCTAATGGTGCAGGTCCCTCCGAGGTCGTCTTTCTCAACTCCTCCAATTTCTCTCATTAACTCATCATAGGAGGGTGGGGATTCCAGTCGATCTGCCAGGTGTAACTGAAGCAACAGCAGTTCTGAGAAGGGCAGACTTAAGGATCCTATCCAGCCTGGTTCGGTCAGTTCAATCGCTGGCAAACTACCTTTTCTGAGGCATTCTTGCAACAATTTTCCAGCGAGATACACACAGACAACAACTCCCTTGGTACTGTTGTGCATCTCTTACTCTCCACCATAGGTCCTCATCAGAATCTAACAGCTCCATACATTCTCCAAGGCCTCAAGATAGGCCTGTGCAGTGCTTCAGGGTTACTGGCCCGTTTCTTATCGGATGGTAGCCAGGGCCAGGACCTCGGAGGCTCCTCACTAACCCTCTTTAGCTTTTCACCTTCGAGCATTGCCATTCTAGCACTTGGGGGGCAACATAGTCTATCCAGGTCTCCCAGTCATCCTCCCTTGGGGGTGGGGAGGGTGCCAGAGAAGATCCTCAACCTTCGGTAAGTCGTGACTAATGGCAGGTGCAGAAATAGAGTCTGCATTGGTTCAGCCACCATTACGGGCACTGGGCAGGAGAGGGTGTTGGGAGAACACCCCAGTGGAAAGAATAGTTTCTTCAAGTCCTCCACAGTTTCTCCCTCTCCCAGCAACCATTCAGCAAATTTCTCCTCAAAGTTTCAGATAGTGGTGGGGGCTGATTCCCCGGTCTTTACTGTCCTTAGTTATCACTCTCCAAGCAGTGAGGGCTCCCTCTGGGGTAATGGTCTATGGCACTTTGGAGCTATCTATGGGATCCTTAAACTCTACTAGGGCCAGGAAAGTGTGGGTGAGCAGATTGCATGCCGACCCACCACCACAGGGTTTGTAAACCTTCCACCTTGGAAAGTACTCCTGCACAGTGTCCGTGTGATACCAGGGGATGTCCAGGATAAGCATAGCATTTTGAGAATTGATCTCCTCCCCAGTACACCACTCACCAGCTGGTGCACAGCCACTTCTGTCCAGGTGCCCATTTTTTCTTAACAGTGGATTTAAGTAAATATGGCCACTAGAGGGCCACTAATCCAAGGGTGAGCCTCAAGATGTAACCCCTAGATGGGCTATCCAGGGGCTACTACCCTGCCTGATTTGCCACTAACAGGTTGGGGGCCTGGATCAATAGGCGAGTGCCTCCACCCAGAGGTCAGGAGTTTGCAATAGTTAAACTAACATGGTCACAGCCCTCTGGGACACTGCAACCCCTTTCTTCCCACTAGTGGCCCACACAATATATCAGAATTACCTTCACAGTATACACTTACCCCAAGTCTGGTTCCGGCTGGGACCTCCTGTGAAATGAGATACAGTGCAACAATCACAGTGCATGCTTTAACATAGACAAATACCTCAGGCAGTATAACTTTGCTGAAACAAGCAGCTCTGATTTATTTAGGGATATAACAGGACGAGGGAAATCGAGTTGAATCAGCTTATCCTCTAATAATCTACCTATGGCTCTGTGCACGGGCCATATCCCTATCAGTTACTGTCCCTGGGTACCCAGAAGCCTAGTGGCTAGTCAAACCGTGGCAGCTGGGGGGCCCTTTCACTGAGAGAAAAGGAGAATTAAACAGTCAGCAGTACAGTAATTCCATTTGGTTTAATATGGCAATTCAACGAGGAGCAACCTGAATTAGTACTCCGACCTCCAAATAAGATAGGGTCCTTCAATGTCAGCAGGGCTCACTTGAGGTACACAAACCTCTTCACACATCCATATAAAGAGAATACTATACCAGGCAGGCTGCATCTGTATCGATCGCTAATTGCACAATACCGAGAACACACAGCAGATTCAGTTCCTGACAGACCGAGGTGCAATTTTCAGCAATTCTTCCAGTCTTCTACAGGGTGAGCCTGGTTTCTACTCTTCAAGAGATCCTTTGATTCTTTTCTCAGGACGGATTCAGTCTAACAAGCTGTTACACAAGCTGCAGACCCGGAACTCTGGGCCTTACACGCGTTTTTGACTAAAACTGCACACTGAAAAGCACAGGGCTCCTTCCTTCTTCACTGCAAAACTCAACTGAACTCCAACTGAGCAAACCCGGGCACTTCCTTTGAGTTCCTCCCAGTTCTTGACTGGATTGGCTATCACTCAGTGGAGCTGCTGCTGTTGGTCCAAAAAGGCAGAAGTCTAAACTACATCTCCCAGGTCACTGCCCATACAATCCTCTTGTGGCTGGCTCAGATTATGAGTCCAAGTTCTGATTCGTCCAAGGCATCATTTTAGAGCTAGCTTACCCCACACTGATTGGTCCAGTTCAGCAGTTCAAAACTAGAATGGGGAACTAGCAGACACAGTTCTGACTGCAAAGAAAGCGGTTAGACAAACTGTAATTTCATTATTACTCTAAATAATTTCTGGCAAACAGTTACATCTTTCAAGATAGGTTCCCTTTGCACTCCTAGTGACTGCAAAAATGAAGTGAATTGGCAGCAGCTCGAGTGGTACTCAGAGACAACACAGTCCCCCATACAACTAATTATGTCTGCAAGCAGACAGCTCTTAAAGAGACAGTACCAGAGGCTCTAAAAACACTCACTGATAAATGGCTTAAATGCCAAACACCATTCAGGCTTGGAGCATTCAAGCAAGCTCCTGGAAGTCTTTTGGGAACCCCCATTTGCAGGGGGGTTACAGTTAATTCCTTTGTGATTTTCATTAAGTTCTGCTTGATTTTCTCCAAGTCTGCTCAGTTGAACTGACACCAGACCCAACTGAGGATATCCACAAGTGCGGTGAGTCAGCAGCAGCAATCTCATCTGTTGGGTCAGTGAAGCTGTAGTAAGCACTTGCCTAACAACGTTTCTACTTACCCTACAGATAAGTGGATAACTGCTAAATCCAAACTGAATATAAATCCCAGGCCATGCCTGAAAATGTGTGTTATTTGACTAGTATGCTTACCTGCTTAACATAAAACAAACAACTCACAGTATGTTATTTTGAAGGAAAACATGAAAGAATATAGTACCATTTAATTTTGTATAGTCTTTCATCCACAAGTATCTGAGAATGAGTAGAAACTATAGATGGTACACAGTTAAGTACAGGTTCATAATTCACTGGGATGAGCACTTTAATAAATTTTTATGTGATGTATAACCATGTTGTGGATGGAAGTAATCAAGGAAGTATTACCCAAATTATTTTACTTTTAATTCTTTAACTACAAAAACACATAGGCATAAAATAACAAAAACCTGTGCACCCAATTCTCAGCCATAAAAAGAAACAAAGCAAACAATTAGCACGGATCCTTACAGTATAAACTGCCTTTGCAGATGCTCGCCTTACTTCCCATTTCCAGCCTTTGCAGTTGCTCGACTTTGCCGCCAACTGCAGTTTGGAATGGGTGATGTACACCGGCGTGTAACGTCGGAGTCACATGACATGTGGATGTCATTAGGTCCCTTATGCTTATTGGAACTAGCCATGGCTCATGGCTAGTTCCCATAGGTGTAAGGGACCTAGCGATGTCAGCATGTCATGTGACCTGCACTTCACATGCTGGCAGATGGCACCCATTGCAAAGAGCCAGCGGGTGCAGAGGCTGGGAAGTAAGGTGAGCAGCTGCAAAGGCTGATTATACTGTAAAGATTTTGTTTTTTTGAGTTTCCCTTTATGGAGTCTTTATGACTGAGGATTGTGTGTGCAGGTTTTGCTGACAGAACCTTTTCAGGTTTGGCACTGGTGTCTTGCTCCTTGACCCCCCAATCTGTTCCTGGTCTGAACCAGGTCAGATTTGGAACTTAGGCTCCACATTTAAGTGCAGTACAGAGTCTTGATGGCAGTGACCTGTATACCATGAGGTCACCCCAAAGCCCAGGAGATCAGTTACATTACATTTTTATGCATTTTCCAGCATGTGCACCCACAGACAGGGGAAGGGACTACATTTATTTTATTTATTTATTGAAAATGTTTCACCAGGAAAGGCACACTGAGCAAAAAGATGCTCGTCTCCCGGTGTGACCTGGGGGGAAGGGTTACAGAGGAGGCAGGTATACATACAATAGTTGAAATTAGCAGCAGAGCAATACAGATAACATACAGTTGGGAGGGATTATGTTTGAGCTTGTTACATAAGGAGAACAGTACAGAACATAATCGTCAAGGACATGGTATACATATCATGGGTACATATCAAAGCAAGAACAGTACAGAACAAGATCATCAGGGACAGGGTAAATATATCATGGGTACACAATGAGGCAATACATGAATACATAAGTGCGAGTAACAGGACTATGGTGCCAGTATCAGAACTTGTGTGCCAGTAGCAGGACTTGAGCTGCAGCAAGATGCACCAGTTGACAGTAGGAATTGGAGAGTGAAGTTGGGGGGGGGAGTTAGGGGAGGAGTGGACTAGTAAGCATTTGGTGTATGGGGGAGGTATAGGTGAGGTGGGAGGGGAGGGGAGGATTTTCAGTATAATAAAGAAAAGATTATATAGGGAGTTAGATTTATGGGGTTGGGGATAATGATGGGATGCTAATAAACAGAGATCAATGGCAGTGTGAGAATGTCAGAACAGAATAAGGTCCTTACCCTTTATGGGAACAAGCACTTTCATACTGTATTTGATAGTTCCAGTGACCTAAAAGACCCAACAGAAAAAAAATACAGCGCAGAACAGACCAAGGTCCTTCACCATTATGGGAACTAGCAGTTTCACCTATGACAGAAAAAGACCAACAGAAAAAAGAATACAGCGCAGAACAGAATAAGGTCCTTTACCGTTATGGGAACTAGCAATTTCACACTGTTTTAGATAGTTCCCATAACCGAAAAGGACCAATAGAAAAAAATGGAATATGGTGCAGAACAGAATAAGGTCCTTTACCGATATGGGAACTAGCACTTTCACACTGTATCAGATAGTTCCCCTAACCGTAAAGGACCAACAGAAAAAATGGAATACGGTGCAGAACAGAATACGGTCCTTTACCGATATGGGAACTAACACTTTCACACTGTATCAGATAGTTCCCCTAACCGAAAAGGACCAACAGAAAAAATGGAATACGGTGCAGAATAGAATACGGTCCTTTACCGTTATGGGAACTAGCACTTTCACACTGTATCAGATAGTTCCAATAATCGAAAGGACCAACAGAAAAAATGGAATACGGTGCAGAACAGAATACGGTCCTTTACCGTTATGGGAGCTAGCACTTTCACACTGTATCAGATAGTTCCCATAACTGTAAAGCACCAATGGGAAAAATGGAATACGGTGCAGAACAGAATAAAGTCCTTTATTGTTATGGCACTTTCACACTGTTTTAAATAGTTCCCATGACCGAAAAGGACAAACAGAAAAAATGGAATACGGTGCAGAACAGAAGGTCCTTTAGGATTATGGAAACTAGCACTTCCACACTGTATCTGATAATTCCAATGACAGAAAATGGTCAGTACCATACCTCTCAACTGTACCACATTACGAGGAACGTTCCTCATTTTACTTCACAAAAGCTCCCTGTTCCACATTGTAAGGACTTGTCCCACATTCAGTATTAACATTTTAAAGCAAAAATCTATAGTAAATGATGCAAAAAATTTATTATTCAATTAATAACAGACTTTCTGAACATTAATGCAAACATTTTAACAGTGTTCTGAGCTTCCTAAGTAAAGATTTGATTAAGTGTTCCACATATTGCCATAATCTTTTACCTGGCCATCGGGGCAGCGATATTCCACGTGTTGGAAGAGCCCAACTTCAATCGGGCGTCGCAGAACTACAAGACAAAGAAGCTGGAAATTCTGGCGCAGTGCCCCTGCCTCTCGCAGGAGGACCTGGAGAAGATCCTCGAGATCGCTCAGTGGGGTCGTGAGGGCTGAATAAGGAGATTGCCCTCCCCAGCACCAGCAGCCCAAATCAGGGATCGGATCGCCCGCGCTCCCCCCCCCCGAACACAGATCACTCAGTGGGGTCGTGAGGGCTGAATAAGGAGATTGCCCCCCCAGCACCAGCAGCCCAAATCAGGGATCGGATCGCCCGCGCCCCGAACACAGATCGCTCAGTGGGGTCGTGAGGGCTGAATAAGGAGATTGCCCTCCCCAGCACCAGCAGCCCAAATCAGGGATCGGATCGCCCGCACTCCCCGAACACAGATCGCTCAGTGGGGTCGTGAGGGCTGAATAAGGAGATTGCCCTCCCCAGCACCAGCAGCCCAAATCAGGGATCGGATCGCCTGCGCCCCGAACACAGATCGCTCAGTGGGGTCGTGAGGGCTGAATAAGGAGATTGCCCTCCCCAGCACCAGCAGCCCAAATCAGGGATCGGATCGCCCGCGCTCCCCCAAACACAGATGGCTCAGTGGGGTCGTGAGGGCTGAATAAGGAGATTGCCCTCCCCAGCACCAGCAGCCAAATCAGGGATCGGATTCGCCCGCTCCCCGAACACAGATTGCTCAGTGGGGTCGTGAGGGCTGAATAAGGAGATTGCCCTCCCCAGCACCAGCAGCCCAAATCAGGGATCGGATCGCCGCCCCCGAACACAGATCGCTCAGTGGGGTCGTGAGGGCTGAATAAGGAGATTGCCCTCCCCAGCACCAGCAGCCCAAATCAGGGATCGGATCGCCGCGCCCCCGAACACAGATCGCTCAGTGGGGTCGTGAGGGCTGAATAAGGAGATTGCCCTCCCCAGCACCAGCAGCCCAAATCAGGGATCGGATCGCCTGCGCTTCGCCCCCGACACAGATCGCTCAGTGGGGTCGTGAGGGCTGAATAAGGAGATTGCCCTCCCCAGCACCAGCAGCCCAAATCAGGGATCGGATCGCCCGCTACCCCAGACAGATCGCTCAGTGGGGTCGTGAGGGCTGAATAAGGAGATTGCCCTCCCAGCACCAGCCCCAAATCAGGGATCGGATGCCGCGCCCCCAGAACACAGATCGCTCAGTGGGGTCGTGAGGGCTGAATAAGGAGATTGCCCTCCCCAGCACCAGCAGCCCAAATCAGGGATCGGATCGCCCGCGCTCTCCCCGAACACAGGTACGGCACACGCAGAGCTGAGGGATTCTGCAGCTCACAGTTGAATTTGGCGCCTAAACTTGGACTGTTTGCTCTGCGCCTACAATAACTATTTTTCCACCGCATATTGGCTGCTATTTAATCTGGTGTCTTATTGATATTCTTAGTCCTACTGTGTAGCCTTGCATCGCCATTTCTAAACCATTGTAATCTAGTTGTAAATGTGAGATTACTGTAACTGAAGCCTGCTAGAAAAAAAAAAAAAAGCTGAGCGCTGCTCGTTTGCCTTACCTGGCCCACCTCCTCTATTGCAGTATTTAATTCCATTCTCTCTCCCCAGATCGCTCAGTGGGGTCGTGAGGGCTGAATAAGGAGATTGCCCTCCCCAGCACCAGCAGCCCAAATCAGGGATCGGATCGCCTCGCTCCCGAACACAGGTATGGCACACTGCAGAGCTGAGGGATTCTGCAGCTCACAGTTTGAACCCCGCCGGCACTGCATGCCGGCTCCCCACCGCCCCCACCACCACCCTTGGTCGGCTCTCCACTTTATAGACATTACCACATGAGGCTGCAGAACCAATCAGCCTACTTTACCATCTGCAGGTTATACTAGCTGAACACTAGAGGGATCCTGCTCTTCTAAGCCCTCCTATCTCTCAAACAGCACCATAACATAATGACTCCTTTAGGTATTAGATTATTCACACTGCTCCTCTTCACCCCAACACTGCTACAAAAAAACACAGCTCTAAACCTCTATGACACTGCGACATATACTCGACATATGTTCTTATGCTAGCCTCCTGTCACATCCCATTCCCTACAACCCCTCCCTCACCCCTCCTTTCTCCTCCTGCACCCCACACACACTGGCTCGCCCAACTGCCTCCTCTCACTCCTCCGACACCCATACCCTGTGCAGCCCATAATAGCTGGTGGCATCCCCCTGCGCTAGCCCTGCCCACCCTTAGCTCCCTGCCCATCCCTGCAATACCCTGCAAACCCTCCCGACTGCCCAGACACCACCACCATCACAGCTGCAGTCCCTTGCTCCGGCTCACCATCTTACTCCTCCTGCTCTCGGGTAATGTCCACCCCAACCCTGGCCCAGGACCCAGTACACTGCCCTCCACAGGGCATGGCCTCCGCATTGCCTGCATGAATATCTGCAGTCTGCCTAAAAAGACTGCTGCACTCCAATGCTGGGCCTCCCAGCATAAGCCCGATGTCCTTGCCATAGTGGAAACCTGGCTCTCACTATTGACCCCGGACTCGACCGTCTCCCTCCCTGGCTTCTCCCTCTTCAGAGAAGATTCGGGAGTAGCGTGGGGGGGACTCGCTGTCTACCTAGGAACTCCCTCCTGGGTCATGCCCTCGTACCCCAAAGCTCGATCATGGGGCTCAAGCTATCACCCTAAAATCTCTCCTGACCCAGGCCGTGGCCCCTTTACTTCTAGCGACATATGTACCCCACGTGAACAAAACCAAGCTATCCACTCCCTCACTGAATACCTCTCTTCCCTGCCTCACAAGGCAGAACAACTCATAGTGGGTGACCTCAACATCAACTGGTTCAGTACTACCTCTGCTCAAATCAAAGATACCTTCACTTTCCTTGATCTATCCCAGCTAGTGACTCAACCCACCAGATTTAACCAATCTAGTGGGACTAGCACGCTGCTTGACATTGTGCTCTCCAACCGCCCACACAAAATAAAGGATATTAATATATTGCCCAACTCCCTCAATGACCACTCACCAATTCTTTGCCACTGGTCCACCCCCACGCTCAAAACCACGTGCCTTGCCACCCTCCGTCGTCGTTTTCGCCCTTGAGGTCTACGTAAACTTAAGCGTCACCTCACGCAACTTGATTGGTCTCCAATCTCCCTTGCACCGGACATAGATGTTGCCCTTGCTTTCCTCACCAATGCCTTCTGCAAGGCCTGTGATGTTTTTGCCCCTATCACCCGCCTCCATACCAAGAGGTACTCAGCTGCCTGGATAACCACCCCCCTGATCCAACAGCTGAAGCAACGTGATAATCTATGGCACATTGCTGTCAATACTGGAAAACTAGCTGACAGACAGGCCTATAATGCAGCACGGAACCAGTGCACCTGGGCCATAAGAAAAGCCAAAGCCAGCTACTACCAATCCACCTTGACATCCACTTGGGACAATGCCCGCACCTTCTGGAATAACATGAAGGAGTTAAACGGGATGACCTGCTCACCCTCCATCTCAGATGATCATAAATGGCGCTGTTAGCGCGGACCCTCCCGATGTGCCAACTGCCTCAGCAAACTTTCACTGACCTAAGCTCAGTCCTCCCGGCCCACTTCTTTGACCCCATACCGGTATGCGACAACCCAGCTATTGCTCGTCCCCCATTTCTCTTTAGGACTATCTCCCCACAGGATGCGAAGCCAATCCTCCTAAATGCTCTTTCTTCCCGCAACCCTAGTGAGGACCCCCTCGACTCCTGGATACTCCGCCTAACATTGGATGTCATGTTAGTCCCCCTCACTGACCTCCTCAATCGATCCCTGTGTCTCAGACAATTCCCGAAGGCATGGAAGCAGGCCGAAATCATCCCTATACATAAGAATGGAGACCGTACTGTACCTAATAACTACAGACCCATCTCCATCCTCCCCCCCTCTCCAAAGCGCTTGAAAAAATAGTATCCACACAACTCGTAACTTATCTATCCAGCCACAACATACTGTGCCCTGAACAACATGGATTCCGTCCAGGTCACAGCACCACCACAGCTCTTCTGGAATTCTCCCACCATATACACTCTGCACTAGATGGCAGGGAATTGGCTGGGGCAGTTTTCATAGACCTGTCCAAGGCCTTTGACACCATGAACCACCCACTATTGCTTGCCACCCTCTGTAAAGTTGGGCTGTCATCTAGCCTGTTAGCCTGGTTCTCTAGCTACCTTAATGGTAGGTCTCAACGCGTCAAGCTAGCTGGTTGCCTATCCTCGGCCCTGCCTGTCCTCTCGGGAGTCCCTCAAGGCTCCATTCTGGGCCCCACATTATTCAGTCTCTTCCTGAACACCCTTCCCAGCTCGTGTTCAGGAAAGCTGCTATTATACGCAGATGATGCAGTCCTGCTCTCCTCGCACCCCAATCCGGTCACTCTCCAGAACAGCCTACAAACCTCCTTCAGCCAAGCTGAAAAATGGTTCCTCGACCACCGCCTGGTCCTGAATCTCAAGAAGACAAAGTCAATGATCTTCACACACCACCAAAGTAGCTCCAAAAATGCCCCCCTCTCCATACTTCCCAACACCCTCCATCCCCTTGAACAGGTGTCAACTTACAAATATCTGGGGATCACCTTTGACTCATCCTTCTCCTTTCATACCCATATCAGTGCCCTATCCTCTGCCATGAACACCCGGATTGGGCTCCTCTATCGTCACAAAGACTGCCTCCCTGGCTTCGCCCTGCAGTTGGCCATTACTTCCTCCATCCTGTCACTAGTTGACTATGGCCTCCCCATATACGCAGCTGCTGGCCCCACTACCCTCACTAAAGTCCAGACCTCCATCAACAAAGCCTGTAGGCTCCTGGCCGGTGCCCCAAGCGGAACCCACACATGCCAGCTCTACGCCACCACGAATATACTCAATCTGAAAGAACGCCTGCAATATCACACTGGTATACTAGCAAAAAAGACTCTTCTAGGTCTGTGTCCCCCTGGTGTCACTGCTCAGCTCCAGCCTGCTTCCCACTCAACCGTCACCCGTGCTGCCCGCAAGACTGCCTTCCAGGTGCCTAGAGCCAGGACCTCCTTGCCCAAAGGTCCTTTTATTACAGGGCACCGTCCTGGTACAACTCCTCCCAAGCACATCTCTAACACCCCTAAAATTGGTCAATTCAAAACTGCCCTCGCAACCACCTACTTGGCACTCCGGAAGTGTACGTTAGCCTCGGTAAGTGCTTCATCCACTTTTCCAGCCTCGATAGCCTGCCCCACTCCATTTTTTCTGGAGTTTGCCTGCATGACCTACCAGGCTTTAACAGTGTTCTCCACTCTGTGCTATGGTAATCTACCTATTCTTTATGCTATGTATAATTTACTCTGTAAAACACCTATGTCTTATGCTATGTATAATGTATGTACACACCTGTATTGTCTCACCCTGTCTCACCGCACTACTTGTTGTCTCCCCTCCCTGTGACGAGGTGCCTTTGCAAATGAGTCTGTGACTCAAAGGTTGTAAATCCGATTTATGAACTAAATAAATAAATAAATATTACTCATAAGTTCCACATTTTGAGAGGCAATGTTCCACTTTTGGGGGACAAAAGGTTGAGAGGTATGGTCAGTACATTGCAGAACAGGATATGGTGCTTATTTTTTATAGAAACTAGCTGTTTTCTAAAAAAGTCGGCTAGTTCCAATAACCAGAAAGGACCAAACAGAATGAGGACCTTTGCTGTTATGGGAACTAGTAACTTCACTTAACATGTTGGCTAAAAATCAATGACAGGAAAAGACCTGACCACTAGGGGGCCACAGGGTCCTTTGCTTTTATGGTAACCAGAAGGTTTTTAGAGCAAGCTAGTTCCCATAACAAGAAAGGACCAAACAACCAAAGATCCTTTCGAATTATGGGAACTATACATGAATCCTTACTATAATCATTACGTTATGGGCAGACTTTCCATTCTAGTGTTTAAAATTCTATGGTGTTTCCACTTTGCGTCTCTAGATGTCGTCGTAGAGACTGGGCAGTGACGAGCTGAGGCGGAGAAGCTGCCCTGGAAGGAGTTGCTGTGTGCGTCGGGTTTTATTGTAGTTCCGGGTGGCGGGACCATGGCGCTTCAGATCGAGAGGATGGAGGATGTGGAGGACGGCGAGATCACCGACTCCGAGTCGGACGCTGACATGAAACCACTTGCGGTGGAGCAACCGCAGCAGCCGCTGCCGTTGCAGGTAGGGGGAGGAGGGGGCCGTGTAGTCGGTGATTTTGTCGGGAGGGTTCAGGAAAGGCAGTGCAGCTGGTACAGGACTGCAAGTCTCCCGGGAGAAGGGGTCGCACAGGTGTGAGGGGGACTGTCTGTCTCACGGCCTAGCGGCTGCTCTTTCGCCGCGTTAGGGATTTATACAATGCGGGTTGATTGGCTGATCCCGCCGGGACACTGTAGGGGCGGCCGCTTACATCGGAAACCAGGACTGGACTGGCATTTTGGCGCTAAAATGCATACTGTATTTGCGCGTCATTGTGGAACTGAAAATCAGTAATTTTTGTTTAACTTAAGTTCTGTTGGCATTGTTTAGCGGACACAGCTGTCTCAATACTTAAGCAGTGATGTTCAAATAAATGTAGGACATTACGTTCTGTATAGAGCCTAGGGTTCTTTCTGGGATGGAAACACATACACGCTCTGTTTGTCCTGATGTAGCCCGATTGAGTCCTGCGGTAGAAAGCAAACAGCAGTGTCATAGTAACGGGGGTGGAGGCTTGTTTAAAAAAGCGAAGCTGAAACAGTATTGTATGCCCTGTAGGCCAACGTTTCTAAGATCGAGACCGCCATGATATGTAGCCATAGTTAAAATATGATGCAACTGTAAATCTCAACCTGTTCACTGTCAAACCTCCAAGATCAATTTTGGCCCTTTGTCATTCTCTGTTCAGTTTACCCCAAAAAAAAAACACACACACACACACACACACAAGACCCTTTTCTTATTTTTAGAGCTCTGTACATCTGAGCCAAGCTGTGGCTTACTAACTGGCTGGTCAGAATGCTGTCTCAGTATTGGAACAGCCTTGGTTCCTGCTCTTGAGCCAGTTGTGGCATTTACTTTTGAGTGATAGACTGCACAAGAGGAAGGGAGGTTTCTACATCTGTAGAGGGGTGAGTGGCGGCGCCATTGCCACTTGAATGCGAAGCGCTGTGATTGTGTGACGTTGTGGGGACCTTGCAGTTGGCACCTCCACTTCTTCCTACTGATGGGCACCTCTTAAGCCCTGACATCCAGGTTGTGGATGGAACAGGGAATGGTTCCTTGTAGAATTGCTCTCCATCCCCCAGGGCCGCCGTTCTGTGAGGAGCCACAGTACAAACAGAAATACAGTAATAACATAAATTAATAGCGTTAGAAGTACACTGATGCAGTGAGGGACCACAGTTAAGTGGCAGGAACAATAGGGGAGGGAGGTGGGCACTAGTCCATTTACGGAGGAGAGAGGGTTCTAAAGGAACTCGCAGAGCTGTATGTGGAGAAGCCAGTGGGATCAGACTGGATACATCCTAGAGCAGGAGGACACGGAGGTGCTGGCAGCACCTCTGGCAGGCAGCCCTGTTCAGTGAATCGCTGGAAACGAGAGTGGTTCCAGTGGACTGGAGGGCCGCAGATGTAGTTCCTTTGCACAAAAGTGGGAGAAGATTGGAAACTAGACCAGTCAGCCTGACCTCGGTTGTGAGTAAAATGATGGAATCACTGCTAAAAGGTCGGCCCGGTGGCACTAAGGGTTGAGGCGCTGTATGCTTTACCTTGCGCCATGCCGGCGATCCGGGTTCGGGAACAATCTTGGGTCGTCGGTGAGCCGGCATGGGGGACAGGATTGACCAAAAGTCAGCTCTCTTCTCCTGGGATGGTCATCTCCACCACCCCCCCCCCGGTTCCGCTCCCACTGGGTAGGTCTGGTGGGTAGCATAGGAGGGAGGGGGTGGTGGTGTAGCGGGAGGGCACCCCGGGGGGCATGGCATGTACGTGCTTCCACACTCATGCACACCTGGGACACGGGAATGGGGAGAAAGGGGTGGCAATTAAATAAATACATCTATATAGGAATCCACAGGATCTGGGACAGCATCATGTCAAACAAATCTGATAGATTTCTTTGACAGGTGACCAGGGAAGTGGATCGAGGGGAGCAGTGGATGTGGTCTACCTGGTTTTCATTGGAAAAAATGAGGAGGGACTTAAGTAAACTAGAGGAATGGTCAAGAGTGTGGCAGCTAAGTTTCAGTGCAAAATCATACATTTGGGGTACAGGAACCCAGGGGAGGCTTACTTTATTTGGGGGGTGGGAGAGATACTGGCAGCCATCAAAGAGGTATGGGATCTGGGGGTGTTCGTATTAGATGACCTAAAGGTAGCCAAACCATGTGGCAAGGCTGTGTGGAGAGCCAGTGGGGTACTGGGGTGCATAGGGAGAGGTATTACCAGCAGAAAAAAGAGGGTGATGATGCTTCTGTACAAAGCATTAGTGAAACCTCAACTGATGTACTGTGTCCAGTTCTGGAGGCCGCATCTCTGTAAAGACATGGACAGGGTAGAGGCAGTTCAGAGAAGAGCAACAAATATGGTGCAGGGCCAGCACCATAAGTCATGTGACAAGAGAATAGAGGACCTCAAAATGTATACCCTGGAGGAGAGGAGAGGAGGGAAAGGGGGGATATGTTAGAGACCTTCTGATATCTCAAGGGCATAAATAAGGTACAGGATGGTAGCATCTTTCAGAAAAAGAGATGGTCTAGAACAATGGAGTTATGACGTGAGGCTGGAAGGGGTAGACTAAGTGGTAACATGAGGAAGTATTTCTTCACAGAAAGGGTGGTGGATGCGTCGGACATTCTCCCAGCAGAGGTGGTGGGGGCAGATTCTGTAGGGGAATTCAAAAATGCATGGGATAGCCATGGGGGAACTCTAGTGATGGGAAAAAGATCAAACCCCGAGATCAAGTAGGATCTGTGGTTTCTGCAGCAGATAGAAAAAATGGGCAGGCGTAGCGGTCCATATCTGCTGCCAATGTCTGTGTTTCTTTGCAGGATAAGATAAAATACATCAAGGAAAATGTGGTTGCTGCAAGAGAAGACAATTACACAAAGCACAGTAGCAGAAGTAGATCCTTTGGAGTATAGAAATTCCCAGTAATTCAGGGGGTTAGGTGCTGGCATGCTATGGGGGAAAAACACTGGGTGGGCTGGGGCTCTTGCTAAGGAACAAAGGGGACAGAAAGCAATGGGAGGGGAACTAGTAGTAGAGGCAAAAAGGGGAGAGGTCAGTTGCATGAGCAAGTATATGTTGAAGTCACGAGAAGAACTTTGAAAGACAGGAGGTCTCGAGACACAGGAAGGTAATTCCAGAGAAAGGGAGTCAGTGGGAGAAGTCAGATTTCCTAGTAGAGGTTTCAGAGCATCGGGGGTCATCAGAATTGCCCATCGTACAGGGAGTGGGAGGCAAGAGACAAGATATGTCATGGTTACGTGCCAGATTTGGGGAAGAACTAATCACTCAACAAGGTCAGTACTGTGGCACATGTCCATCTAGACGATTCCCCTTCAATTACTCATTGGTAGTACCCAGTTAGGTTACTAATGCCAGAGTCATGAACTTGTCCAAGTTAGACTTAAAGAAATCTGTTTTGCAATCCACTACTGATGCTGGCTGACTATAACAGGCACCCATAATCATTTGTTACTTGAAATGGGGAACTTTCTATGGAGGGATGTATGCAGCTATCATGAAAGCAGGAGTGGTGTGAAGCTTAACAGTCAATGGGAAAGAGACTGTATCGTCCCTAAGGTGATCCACAGCCACAGAGAGATTTAACTGGGCATTACTCGACATGCTACGTATTCTGGACCACCAAGGAAAGGTCACGTGTAGACAGCAAGTGAGTGCAAAGTGTGTACACACCTAATTGTGTGAAACACAGCACAACTGGATATTCCTTGTACTAACTAAAGATTACAGATGTATGCTTCAGAGTTGCAGCTGACAAAGCCTGGCCGGAGACTTTACCTTTGTATGTCTTAACACCTGAAAGACTAGTTAAGCAGAGCTTACCAGTTGGCCTTGGAGGTAGCCATAAATGGAACAGGTGAGGCACCACTTACTTGGACAGACTGGTGTCCGTCAAACAGGTAGGAGCAGAACCAACAGACTGCTAGGTAAGAGGAACCTACCCCTGTGAGTTTGTCAAGTAGGAGGGGATGAGAAATGGTGGAAAAGGCCTTTGCAAGGTCAACAAAAATAGCTCAAGTCAACAGACTGTGGTCCATGCTCTTCGGACTGGAATCAGTAAGCCACAAGAGAGACGTGACAGTGAAATGAGTTTTATGGAAATCAGACAGGAAAGGGCAAAGAAAAGAAGAGGAGTCAAGAAAGGAAGAGAGCTGAGTGGTGTGACATTTTTCCTGCGCTTACACAAAGGCAGGGAGGATTGAAATGGGGTGGTATACCTGTGAAAGGGGGGGTCACCCCCTTTGTGGAGGGGAGAATCTTTGCACGTTTCCAGGACCCAAGAACTTTGCCAAGGTAGAAGGAAAGTTTTAGAGGGGAAAAGATCGAAAAGGCAGTAGCTGTGACTGAGGTGTGGAAGAGTGAGGGGTTGACTTTGTCTCTGTTGCAACCGTTGGCATGATTAAAGGTGAACAGCCATTATAACAGAAGGAAAAGGTGGAGGAGTGGGAGGGGAGAGTTACTGATGAAGGGGTCGGTGAGAGAGGTGGGGGAGATGAGGAAGACTGGGAAGGGAGATGGACAGGAATGCAAGTGGAATGAAGCAGTAATTAAAGGTAGAGGTGACCGGAGGGCGGCCAGAGATTGAGACGTGCTCAAACTTAAAGATTGGGTGGGAGACTGGGTAGGGATACAAACAGAGTCAACAACCTTTCAAAACTTTGGGGGATGGCCGGCCCACCAGCACAGTAGTAGTGCTGCCGCTCATGACGCGAACGAGCCCAAATCATTGGCAAGCCAGCCGGGAGAGATGAGCTGAGTGTCCCACAGGACATGCTCCACCTCTGGGAGGGAGGATGGTCAGACTCCGCCGTGCTGCTGCCAACTGGGTGACCACAGGTGGCAGTGCAAGTGGAGCCGCAGAATTATGGAGGATGCCATAGTGCTCTCACGTGCAACACACGCATGTGTGCACACACGTCCTGGGCTCTTCTTGGCATCCTGCAGAGGCTGGGACAGAAAAAAGGGAAGATGCCAGATGCTGCAGGAGGACGTCTGCCTCTCACCACGTGACCCCTACTGCCAACCAAGGCGCACTCCCTTCTGAAGCACTGGCCGAGTCAACGGAGCTAGAGCACGTCCCGATGGCCCCACCCTGGCAGGTAAGCCAGGGTGTCTGTAGGAAGAGAGGTATGTCCCAGGGAAGGCAGGTGAGGAGGCTGGGTGAGTGAGTAGAATCAAGGGGGGGGGAGACCGCTGGTAAGAGGGGGTGGGGAGTACCAAACAAAATGTTGATGGGCCTTAGGTTATTATAGAGGTTAGTGGTGAAATAGTTTTATTGGACTTCCCTGAGAGCCTTGGTATTGAATGTACAGAGTTGCTTGCAACTGATGGGGAGTCTGCAGGCCTTATTGCATAGTGATTAAGGGCACTGGGCTGCAAACCTGGAGGCCTGGGTTTGAATCCCGTCAGCTCACATTTGCATATGTGTGACTCTGAGCAGGTCACTTAACTTCCTTGTGCTCCCAGGCCACACCTGGAAACAAGCTCCAGCTTAATGTTCCTTTCCTGGTTAAACAGTTTCCCTTTTCCTTTATCCCCGGTACCACATAGAGTTACAAGATTTCGAGGAAGGTATTAGATCTGCCAGTATTCAGTGAAGCTGGAAACTACATACACACAGCCTTAGAAGTGCATGTTTGTCCAAGATTGTGGTGAATTTGGAGCTGAAGAAAGGGTTTTGTCACATAATACAGAGGCCAAGATTCTTACACTTTTTTCCTCAGCATGACGTTAAAAGAGGCAGATCGTGCCAAACCAACATTTCTCAAGGGGTAACCAGAGAGGCAGACAGGGCTGTAGATATAGTCTGTTTGAACATTAGCAAGGCCTTTGATACAGTGGTGCACGACAAGCTTCTGGGCAAAGTCAACCATACACAAGGTGGGTTGCCAACTAGCTTGGGAAGCAGAGGATGGGATGACGGGCACTACGTCCAAGTGGAGAGGTATCACTACTGAAGACTGAAACTCATTAGCTTGACAGCTGGAAGCCCGAGACGAAAATCCCGACAGTGGGATTTTTGCCCATGGCGGAATTAGTTATAATAAGTAAGGGAGGGTGCAGGGGGTGAAGGTCCCTGAAACATGAAAAAAAATCAGCCCAGGCCAAAATTCCACTGTCGGGATTTTTGGTGTTGGAATTTTCGTCTCAGTCTTCTGGGTGTCAGGCTAATGGATTTCAGTCTTGTGCAGTAGATCCAGTGGAGAGGATTACTTAGCAGTGTCGCTTAAGGATTGCTGCTGGTGACACTGCTCTTCAGTATCGGCGATCTGGAAGCTGGAGTTTCCAACAGGTTGCCCAGGTTCGTAAATGACACTAAGCTTGCCAGTGTGGTGGACTCTCTTGAAGATGGGGACAAACCAGGAGGACTTGATGAGCTGGGCGATTGGTCTGACTCCTGGAACTTCGGATTTAGTGTTGCCACATGCAAAGGGAAGGGGCTACACTCGGGGGAGGAAAAAAGAGGTAGGACCTTCATACTGTGTGGGGCTTCTTTTGCTGCAGTCGAGGAGGAAGAGGAGGGTGGGTGGTCATACTAGACAAGGGACTGAAACGGGACAAGTAGTACAGGGCTGTTGTCAAGAGGCAACATAGGAAGGCTAGAGCACTCCCACCTCTGAAGGTGCTCACATTATTTGTACTGAACTGGAGCCATACGTACTTAAGACAATAAACAAAAAAGGCATAGCACTCAACAGTGCAGTAAAAAATTAGATACAGTTGAAACCTCATATGTAGGGTGCTACATAGGGTGACTGCACCTGCATCCTACACATTTTGTCTCTTTTTTTTATCTAGTTTTACTGTCCCACTGATGAGTGCTACACACTTTTATTTTCACTCCAGGGCCTGCCGAATGCTGGGGTGCATGGGGAGGGGGGAGGTCTGTGGTGAGCAGGCCAGTTGGCGTAGTACTGGTACTGCTTGTGATGCCAGCGAGCCGGGCTGGGGCCACCGGCGGGCAGCTGGAGGGAAGAATATCAGGTATTGCAGGAGACACTTCCTCAGGGGATGGAAGGCTGCGACTCCCACTCCTGCACTGCCACCTGGAGGACCAGAGGTGGTAGTACAGTAGCAGCATGAGTGGGAGAGGTGATGTTGGTGGGAGCCTTATGGCATGCTGATGTTCCAGGGGCTGGGACTATAAAGTGGAATAAGCCTGTCCTGTGCATGATGATGCCAGGTGCGTTTGGATCCCAGCCTGCTCAGCTACACCCTAGGAACTTCTGCCTCCAGTAGCTGGAGGAGGTTGCATCCAGCATGGCGATCCGTGTGGGAGGGGTCGAGCTTGAGGAGTTGAGTCAGTTGAGGTAAGTGTGCAGGATGCTGGGTGTGTGGCTGGGTCCAAAGGGTGCTGGGGAAAAGTGGGAGCATTAACAAAATCTATACATAAAAGGGCGGGGGAGACCAGCTAAGTAGAAGAAATGGTAATGCCACTTTGCGGTGGCCTTATCAAGTCCCAGCTGGAGTAATAGGTGCAGTTTTGGTCTTGGTGCAACAAGGACATTGAGGCAGTTGAAAGGGTGGAACACAGGCTGTCAAAATGATTAGCGGTATGGGGGACAAAAGCTTTAAAGAGAGGCTAGAGGCTGTTAATATGTTCACCCTGGAGAAAAGGAGGTTGCGATGGGATATGAGCTTATTCTTTTGCATATTTCACAGAATCCATCCGATCAAGCTGTTAAGAGATGTTTGTGGTGTCCTGCAGCAAGACGTGGGGACACGTTCCGAAGCTCTGAGGTGGTAAATTCAGGGATAACATCATGCCATTTTTTTTTCTCTCAGAGGGTGATGAACCTGTGCGACAGCCTACCATCATAGACTCTGGCTATGAAGACAGTACAGGCCTTTGTGGTCAGGCTGGATCAGTTTCTGTTTACCCAGGAAATCCGCTTCGGTAGTAGAGTGTCTAGGGAATCCCTATAAATTGGTTTGTGTTTCCATTGCACGCTTAGTTCATCTCGGGGGCAGATATGATGAACCTAGAACCCATTTGTACCTTTAAATTATTTAAGTAACAGATAACATGGGGATGAACTTAACACACTAGAGAAATTAAAAATCAATGGTAATACACAATGGAATTACAAAAAACCTGAAAATTCTAAACTGAACTGCAAATTCTTACCATGTAGCCTTTTTACAATTTACCTGTCATACAGCTTTCCTAGAGTTCACACAGTACTGAAAAGCCTCCTCTCGTCTCTCTTAAACGTCACACAGTTATTGCAGAGGCCTTTATTGGTTGTCACGTACCCAGGGTTCACACCACTTGGTGGTTTTTAAAAAGTGAGGGGGTCAAGAGCGGTTCTAAGCTCTGCACCCACATATTGGACCTGGAGTTTCCCAGGCTGGCCAGTTACATTGTCTCCCCTTTCTCACAGAAGATAATTGGTTTAGCCCTAGAACCATCCAGATAGAGATACATATACTAATACATGTAGTAACAGTCCTTTCAGATTTGGAACCAGACATTGCTTTATGGACTGGTTCCTGTTCCCACTATCTGCAGAGGGTGGCTCATTCCCCTACATTAGCAGCAGGCACAGCAACGCTGCTCTAACAATGGAGAATGGTTAAACATTCTCGGGAGCATTACCTGGCTGATTACAGCGCCACCCCCCCCCACACTCAGTAACATAAATATCCAAGTACACATGATATCCAGACTAAAACTTTGTTTTGGAGATTAAAAGACACACAAATTTAACAAACGTATAACTAATAATTTACGGCAGAAATATGATGTGGCTGATTGTGTATTACAAGAGATGTCTGTGACTTATTTGGCAGCTGTGTAAAAGGTGCAGCAAAAGATTGTGGTAACGTCACAAGCATGTGCTAATTGGTTCATGCGTGTGCATTGCAGATAAGGAGCAAGTGCAGCTTACTCCTTCAGAGACTTTTTTTTTTTTCATGCTTCACTTTGTTTACATGCTAAAAACATGGGCTGCACAAGTGGGCTCCAATGTTTTATTACCTTACCAATACGCTACCTGGAGTTTTGTTCATTAACTGTAAAGCCCCCCCCCAAAAAAAAAAAACTGAGCCTCATTAAGAGACCTTGAAGAGCACCTTTTCTCATCTGCCCCCCAAACGTGGACCCTTACTGGGCTCCAAGTCCACAGCTGAATATGCAGAATTTTTTGATGCCACTATTTTGGGAGGGAAGGGATCGTAGTTTGGCACCCTGGTGCCAAGAGCTTGATCCCTTCCACTTCCCCATCCTGTGCTCCACCCCCACACTAGCACATTACGTGATGTAATAATATGGAGAATTCTCCATAGACTACTATAGGGACAGGTATAAAAGTTTTTTTTCTTCAGTACTTAAAAGGTTCTGATTCATACATATTAAGGCTACCACTTTACTAACAAAGTCTTTGTTAGTTGAGCAGTGGCCTTGATTTGTCCTGTTTTATAAATGTCTTGATTTATTTTGTACTGAAAATGTGTTCCGTTGAGCTCCTGGGGGAGGGTATAATTACACATGGATTCTTCTTTCCTATGTGCATGACCTTGCACTTCTTTGCATTGAACTGCCAGGTGCCTGACCACCTCTCCAGTTTAGCCATCTTCACATGCGTGTGTTACACTGTGCCCCTTCATCCAAGTTCATCCTACCACAGAGCTTAATGTTGTCCACAAAGAGGCAGAGCTTACCTTTCAATTCCGTCAACAGTGTCGTTTAGGAACACATTAAACACTAGTCTGAGCACTGACCTAACAGGACACCACTTGTAACCTCCCTGGTACCTAAGATTTCCCACCACCACACTAACCTCTGGATCCGACTGGTAAGCCAGTTTACTATTCACATTGCTAATTTGCTCCATGCTGTGGAGGGGTTGTGGGATAACAGATGGACCAGACACTGCACTTCAGGTTCAAAACACAATCTCTATGTGATGTTTATTCAAAACGCAGGAAATGAGCTTCTGCAATGCCATATTCCTTCTTCAGTATATCAGTTTGCAGCAACAGTCTGTGTATGTCCTTTTCTCTGCTCTTAGCTAGCAACTACTGACTCTGGTCTCTGATCTAACCACTTTTCAGTGAAAACCCTTCATCCCTGTGTGAGTCCTGTTTGCTTGGGTAGTGGGGGCTCAAAAAGAAAAAAAAAAGCTAAAAACAAAGAACCTCAATGCAGAAACACTGAAAAAAAGGGTTACCCCAAAGGGCATTGGCAACAAATCAAGTTTCAAAGAAATACAACATCATACATACGTCCACAATGCAAAGCATCAAGGGATATATGCAAATCACCATGACATTTCAGACTTGTTCAGTTTACAGCAATTTACATGCATTTTAAACACCACAACTAACTTAATTTATATAGTAGTCGCCTAGTACTTTGTACCATTATCAAAAATAGCTAGTGCCATGGTATTTTCAACACTTACAGGTTTCATAAACTTACGGTATATTATGACATAGTGCTATTACATACTAAATCCAACAACGATGATAAACAACATGTTTTACATACGCTTGGAGGTCACAACTACAACCTCCCTGTACAAGGACCTGAGAGGGAAAAGGAAAATTAAAGAGGACACTATAGCATAGTCAAGAATGGGGAGGGTGGTGCTCATAGGTGGCCAACCTCATGGACTTGAAATTATAAAGGAGAGATTAGGCTAAGAAATAAAAGAACTGTTGCAACAGATTTAAGAAGAGGGTCCTCAAGAGTGGCAGGAGCTCCCTGTCACACATGCCCTGAGGTCTGCAACTTCCTGATCAGCCTCTTGTGTGCCACCAAATGAAAGGCCTTGCTGAAATCCAAATATAGACTGCCAGCTGCCTGATCCTTGTTCACCGCTCTCGTTACCCTGTTGAAGAAGTTAATCAGTTTGGTTTGACAGGACCTCCCTGACATGAACCCATGCTGTCTGTAGCCCACTGATTTCATGGAACTCAACTATTCTTTCCTTCAGTGTGGTTGCCATGAGTTTACACACGATGGAGAGCAGACTGAACAGCCTGTAGTTCCCTGGTTCATCCCTCGGCCCACTCTTGTAAAGTGATACCACATGTGCCGTTCTCCATTCCTGTGGTACCATCTCTGTATCCAAAGAACTGATGAACAGGTCTGCCAGTGGACACCATTTCCCTCAGCACCCCTGGGTGCATTCCATACAGGCCTGTGGATTTGTTTACATTTACATTACATTGGTAAATTGTAAAGTTTGTTTGATACTTTGCAAATAACTTAACTTCTATTTTATCTAATTTACACTCCTCTTCATTGCAGAAACTGCCTGATACTTGCTGTCCAACGAAGCCTTTCCAAGCCAGGAATGACTGTGCTACAGTTGTGTCAAATACCCTTTATCGCAGTACAGCGCAAGTGGACTCGAGCGAAGAGAGTGATACAGACTCTGATGATGAAGACAGAGCTCTGTGGAGGAGAAAGCGCCAAAAATGTTCAAACAACCCCCTTCCTAAACCGATTCCTGTGCCACCCATCCAGAGCTCCCAAAGACCAGCTGTTCCAGGAGGTCGTAAAGTTAACAACATCTGGGGCTCTGTGCTACAGGAGCAGAATCAGGATGCAGTGGCGACAGAACTTGGAATTCTAGGCATGGAAGGGAACATTGACATGAACAGCAGGCAGTGTGAGACTTATAATTACGTTCTGGCAAGAAAGTTAATGGAGCAGGAAAGTCAGCGGGAGATGAGTGAGGAGGTGTCAAAGCTGGACAAGGAACTTGAGAATTATATGCAAAAGAAGAACGAGGGCCATCTTAAACGAAAAAGGCCTGTCAAAGACAGACTGGGTGAAAGGCAGGAGATGGACTACAAAGGCAGATATGAGATCACAGAGGAAGATCCTGACGAAAAAGTGGCCGATGAGATAGCTTACAGGTAAGAACTTGCTCTCCATGTGTGCTGTACAAAGGCCAGTTGTAGCATTCTGAGTCCGAACTGGGAAGGTGTGTGTTTTTTTTATTTTTTTGTCTTTTCTCAGAGCTGTTTCATTTTATGCTTCAGTAGGACTCAGCAAAGGGTATATGGCCACATCTCTGTGAGCACCGTGACTTCAGAGTTGAGGGGGAGTGAGCTGAATGGAGAAAATTAGTGTAAGGATCTAGTTTAGTAATACTGAATGCAGTAAGGAAAGGTTCGAAGGTGGAGAGGCACGGTGGGATACATAGTGAAGTGATGGTGGCCATTTATCTTATGTTAGTTTTTTTTTTTTTTTGTAATTTGGGTACCATTTGTTTGTTAGCATTCTGAGAACCCTGTGTTAACAGTTTAATTATACTTGTAGAGTCGGAATACCCGAGTACTGATATATTTAACAAAAAAGACATTCCACATATTAACATTTATTTTTATGTTCACGCGTGCGCACAGCGAACATATTGATATGATAGTGGATTTAGGAGGTGTCACTTTCTGTCCAATGCAGAGCAGTCTGCAGTGGGCTTAGCAGTGTCGGACAAATCAGCCAGGCTGATCATGGCACTCTCCTGGACTTGCTGGGCAGAAACTTCATGAAGTTAAAAGAAAGGAGCCGCCTGAATCACAGGGCAGCTCTTTGCTTTGATCTGCATAATACCACCCAGCAAACAGCTGCAGCCTGCACGTCTTCCTCCCCACACTTGTGCAACTTACTACTGCTGTTTATTTTTTTTGGTTTTTGAAATTTTGGATAACACCTTTGAGAACAAGCTCATTTTATAGGTTCCACGTCAGGTGAACAATACATATTGGGAAAGTATGAGATGGAGAGCAAACAAAACAAGGAATTATACAAGACATAAGAGTGTATAACTAGAGAAGTTCCAGTACATATGGTATTGTACAATGTATGCCATGGTGCATATTTGATTAAAACCCGGAATTCAAAGGGTCATATTAGAGGGGGTGGGGTCTTATGAAATGACCCTTTACAGGAAAATGAGAACAGACTCTGCCTAATATCTAATAATCAACAAGATAAGGATGGCATCAGCCTAGGGGCCTCATCAGAGGAGAGAAGGTGTGGAACAAAGCATTTTAAAGTGAGCAAGGGTGCTTGGGAGATATAACAGGGAGGGAGGGGGGATAGGGGAAAGCCAAAGAGGGGTGAGGGGAAAGAGTGGAGAAGAACAAGAGGAAATGTGAAGGAGAATGATTAGCAACTTAGAACAGTTATTTACATTCTGAGAACAGTTATGAAGGTCAGGATAGCATAGGGTTAGAATAAGTGCTGGTCACAAGAAGGAAGATTATTGGAAGCAGTCACAACTGGCATCAGCAACTAGCTGTTGCTTAAGTTTAACCTTGAAGGAGCCCAAGGTGGATGCTGAAGTGATGTCATGGTGCAGTGAGTTCATCCATAGCGGGGCATGGTAGGCAAAGGACCTCTGTCCCAGAGAAGTGCGACAGTGGGGTATATTAAAAATCTGGCTAGTAGAGCTTCTGGTGTAATGATGGTTGATAGTGGGGGTAATAAGCGTTTGCACTACTGGGGGCCTAAGCTTACTTTTTTGGACAGTAAACATGTTTGGTACATGAGTCTACCTTTGAATTGGAACCAGTTAGCCTGAGGGTACATGTGGCAGGTATGGGACAGACGGGTTGAGTCGGTAAGGAGCCGGCATGCTTTGTTGAGTGCAACTGTGATGCGGCGAAGAGTTGTTTTAGTAGCTGATCCATACATTGGTAAGCTGTAATCAATAAGTGAGCTTCGAATGGCCAGGTTAAGAGCCTCTGAGGTTAAACATTGCTTATGCCTATAAAGTAGCCCAATGCGGGTGTTAACAGCCTTCGCAATGTTGTCACTGTGATAGGCATAGGTCATCGTACTGCCCTCGTCGTTTGTGATAGAAAGAGGGTAAGTTCTGTGCCTATTTTGGGAGCTGGAGAACAGCATAGTTTTTTTTTTTTTTTTTTTTTTTCCCTCCTCCTCGCAGCCCCCATCTCTTCTGGAGTCACCTACGGCCTTTTCAGCCCTCGCTCACCTACCTGGTGACCAGTGCAATCCATCCCCCATGGAGCCGTGGTTATACCCCCCAGGCGGGGTACGGGCCCATGCACCCCAAGACGTCTATCTTTCGTCAGGATGCTGTCTCTGGGCAGGTAGGGGCATTGAGGGTCGGGGCCTGGTGCTCCATCTACCAGAAGGCCGCGAGGTGTTTTTCCAGTGTTCTCATGATGTACGTGTTCCCTGACATCAAAGCGCTGGCGCCGGACGTCTAGCACACCGCCCCTATTAGGCAGCGGTCTTGTTATACCTTGGTCTCCACCAGGGTCAGACAAGAGCGAGCTCTGGTTTCTCCTCCCAAAGAGGCGAGCAGTCCCTGGGAGACTCCAGCCCTCTCCCCAGCCGGCCCTCCAGCTTCCCGGGCTCGCTCCCCAACCTGGCGTCGCTACGCCGTAAGCGGAACTAATCACAGTACCGCGTCCGGCTAGCATATAGTTTTAGTCCCTCTTTGTAATTCATAACTAACTTGTGCTTATGGAACCATCTTTCTATGACTACGAAATTACTCTGTAGCCTAAATTCAAGATCCTTAGGGTCTGAATCACTGGTAAACAGTACAACATCGTCCGCATATAAAAGGATGTGACCCTGACAGGAGTAAGGAAGGTTGTTGAGGAAAATGCTAAATAAAAGGGGGCCAAAGATGGGCCATTGAGGAACTTCAGATAGGACAGGTCTGCTATCTGAGAGGGTGTTATCAGTCTTCACCTGCTGTATACGGTTGTGCAGATAACTTTCAAACCAGGCTACGCTGTCACGAGCTAGGCCAATGGTGGTAAGCTGTTCGACCAGGAGGGCATGATTCACTCTGTCGAAAGCTTTGGTTAAATCAATGAAAGCAGCACCGACCAGGTGTCCTTGATCTAAGGAGTGGTGAATAAAGCCTGTGAACTCCAGAAGGGCGATAGTGGTGCTATGACCATTTCTGAACCCGTGTTGTTGCAGGCTTTGTAGCTGATATTTTTCTAAGTATTCCACCAGTTGGTCAGCCACTATATGCTCAAGAGCTTTCGAGAGTGGGGGCAGGATAGAAATGGGCCTATAGTTCTCAGTAATTGTGCGATCCCCAGACTTATGAACTGGTGTCACAGTGGCCGATTTCCATTTCTGCGGAAATTCAGAGTATCTAAGTGACATGATGTTAATATGTGTTAGAGATGACAGAATTTCATCCAGCGTAAGGGCTACAAACTTAAGATACAGTGTGTCGCCACTAAGTCTTGATTTCCCTAATACCTTGAGTAGGTAATTCCTGGCTTCATGGGCTGAGAGGGTCTTGAAGTAGAAAGGAGGATGAGAAGAGTGCAGAATCTGTTTCCCAGAATAGTCACTTGTGAGGGGGTGAGAGAAGTAACCAGGTGGCAGGACACCACTCGGGTCCGTGAAGGCATTGCTAAAAGTGTTAGCAATAAGTTTGGGGTTGAGTGAGGGTACACCATCACCGGCTCCAAACCACTCTGAAACTATCCAGTATGGTCTCTGTCAACTTTTTTAAAAGGTTAACAGCATCCAAACTGAAGGATATCTGTAATTGCTTTTAAGCCTCTCCCTGAGCCCTTATAGCCTCAAGATCAATCACCTCAAACCTTATACCTACCAGGACACGAAACCATTTGGCTAACCACCAAATTCTCACCTGTTATTGCCTTCGTTATCTCTATCCTCTTCACCCTACTCTCCCTAGCATTATTCCTTTACTCATATTCTCTAACCCCTCCTTCTTATTCCACTACTCCCTTCTGTTATCTTTACACCCTCCTGTTACTCACCTACTCTCTCCTCCCACAGTACACTCTCAACCTGCCCAGCTCCCTACTATCCTACACTAATAAATCCCTAACTATCCTACACTAATAAATCCCTACCTGTTCGGTCGAATTTCTGCGTCGGGTAATATATGAACCTTACTGTGCCTCAATCTGTCAGACTGTAATTTTATAAACTAATGTATAGCAATCCTACGTGTATATATTTTGTTACTTTGTATATGTTGTCTTTTTTATGACAAGCCACTTGGCTATTATTATAATCTAGGACCTCCTTGTGAATGAGCTTGCTCAATGGAGTTTTCTGCAATGAACTTGAACCATCAATGTTAAGCATGGTACGGGCAGATCTGAGGTCTCTCTCAATGACCTCTTTAAGGTTAGTTCAAAAATTTCTGCCATCATTCCAGGTCCGGAGCGCACTTCCTTATAATATTGAATTTTTTTTTTTTTTTAGCTGCACGAATAGCCCTCGTGCACTTGTTTCTATCCGCTTTGTACGTCTGGATGTCGGCCTGGTTACACAGGGACCTAGACCTGTGCCACAGATGGTCCCTGGCATTCAGAAGCTCAAGGAGGTCTGGAGAAAACCAGGGATTACAGCAGGCTTTGATTTTATGCTTTTGTGTGTGTGTGTGTGGGGGGCAGCGTGCCTAGCACATATAGCGTTGAACTGAAGAATGAATTGGTCGAGGGCAATGTCAATGTTACATACATAGACATTGTCGGCAGATAAGGGCCTATGGCCCACCCAGTCTACCCATTTAAGTTTCTAAGTTCAGTTTGTTTTCCAAGAAGTCTGTTACCCCTTACCCCATACCTCCAGAATTCCTTTATGTCTATCCCATGCATTCTTAAATCCCGTGATTGTTTCAGCCCCCACCATTTTCTCTGGCAGGGTGTTCCACTTGTCCACCACCCGTTCTGTGAAGAAATTCTTCCTCACATTTCCTCTGAATCGTCCTCCCTCCAACTTCATCCCATGCCCTCCAGTTCTGGAACATCTTTTTCTCTTAAATAGTGCATTCCTGCACCCTGTTCCTCACTGTAAGATACTTGTATGTCTCTATCATATCCCTTCTCTCCTTCCTCTCCTCCAGGGAGTACATGTTCAGTGCCTTCAACCTGTCCTCGTAGGACTTGTGATGCAATCCATGCACCATCTTTGTTGCCCTCCTCTGAACCTTCTCTACCTGTCTATGTCCTTATAGGTAAGGTCTCCAAAACTGCACAGTGTACTCCAGGTGCGCCTCACTAGTGTCTTGTATAGTGGAATTATGACCTCCTTTTCCTGCTGGTGATGCCCCTGCCTATGCATCCCAGCATCCTATTTGCTTTACCTGCTGCCTTGTCACACTGTTTCCCTGCCTTGAGGTCATCAGAGATGATTACCCCAAGATCCCTTTCCTGCTTGGTGCATGCTATATCCTCACACCCCAACTGATATATTGTGCCAGGGTTTTTGTGCCCCATATGCATTATCTTGCACTTCCTTGCATTGAATTTCAACTGCCAAACCCCTGACCATTCTTGTTAGTTGTGTAAACCATTGACCAGTCCTGATTATGCAGATCAGCTTTTAGTGATTCAAGATGCCCACAGATGAGTACCCTGATGGTAATTGTTCTATCGGGTGGTTTTAGAGAATTTGTTCGCTCAGTAAAACAAGACTGGGAAGTGGTCACTGAAGGCATCTGGGAGTACGGTT
This sequence comes from Neoceratodus forsteri, assembly GCA_016271365.2. Lineage (NCBI taxonomy): Eukaryota > Metazoa > Chordata > Ceratodontiformes > Ceratodontidae > Neoceratodus > Neoceratodus forsteri. The sequence continues at coordinate 113,242,238 of CM057454.1, forward strand.
GTGTCTGATTATATGATCAGAGTGGTTAGAGAGCACCCAGTCCAGTAAGGTACCGGTCCCAGTTTTATAGTTGATTCTAGTGGGGGACTCGACTAGCTGGGTGAGGTGAACTGCTGAAACTGCATCTTTGAAAGGGCTTGTGTCAGGAGAACGAATTGATATTGAAATCTCCTAAAATGATCATTTCCGAATTAAGACTGAGAGCCGAAACACTCCAGGAGTGAATCAAAGCAGGAGGCCGTCTGTCTGATAGGAATATAGATTGAAAACTGCTGAGTATTTCTCCCACCTCCCCCTTGCGTTGTTTCCCTTGCTCTAAAAACAACTCCCTCCCACTGAAAGTATACCTCCCACCTTGTGATTCTTCCCATGCCCCGGTCCGTGAAAGCTGCTCCCTCCCACCTCCCTGTCACTTCAAGTGCCTGATCCATGAAATCGGGTTCCTCTCATTGCCCAGTATCACTCCCGTACCCCAGTTTTCGAAAGTAACTGCCTCCCACCGCCCAGCATACCTCCCACCTCCCTGTCGCTTCAACTGCTTGGTCTGTGAAATCCGTTCCTCCCGTTGCCGCGTAGTCCTCCCACACACCTACCCATAGTTTCCTGTGCCCCAGTCTGCGAAAGCAATTCCCTCCCACTGTCGAGCATCCCTTCCAACTACTCCCTGTCGCTTCCCTTGCTTTTTAAATGTTAAACTGACACTGGGGTGCCCAATCTCCAGTGTTGGTACCTGAAATAAAGTAAACCGTCTTTTGTTTAGTTTTTTTTAAACACCTTGTTAAAAAAAAAAATCCATCAATGTCTGTTGATGCCCTTGGTGCCATTACTGCCAAGACACACACACACACTTCCTCTCGCTTTCCTCTCTCTAAGTACCCACCCCACCCCCCAAGTAAATCAAAATCGTGACTCCAGGCTGAAGAGAATTTTCACTTTACTTAGAAAAATTCAAATAAGAATTGAATACATTGATAGGGTTACAGACCAGTGAATCACAAACAGCCCAGCGCTTAGAGACCACTAGGATCTCTTTGTCAGGAGTGTGGCTACTAAAGTTACGTGCTCTTTTATACCTAATATTTACAGGTGTTGCATATTAACAAATAAATCCATTAACTACATTGATTTAATCTGTATGATTATATGGGTTCCCTCAGTCTAGCCGGCTCACAACACTCGAATGACGCTCCTTAATTTATCTAAAGGTTAATTACCTTTTATACAGTGTCCACACAAGTAGCTGGCTTGGCTGGAGGTTACCATATTTATATAACATTACAACAATAAAGTGGATAAACCACTAGTGTTTCTCGACATTAATTTTTCTGAATATACCCATGTAAAAAAAAATATGCCATATTTCTTAATGTGTATGTTTACAAATCTTAACACTATACACACATGTTTTTTCTATTTATTTACAGAACAAATTAAAGTGCTTGGTTATGTTTACATCTGTTTACCTAATGCACATTCTGGTAATTTAATTGCCAAATACAATCATTCCTACTGCTTACAACATTAACCATAGAATTTCAAATGAACTTTGCACATTACTACCCAATATTTGTTTTTGCTTAATATATATTATGGCAGATTTAATGAATTTATTTCAGATCTCTGGTTAACCATTTGAGTTCAGAGTTCTTTGCATAAGTTCCACGTTAGTACATTTAGAACAAGTAGGTGATTTATACAGAGGATTGAGACAAACGAGGCAGTAGAATTAGAATGAGAACATCTAGGTATATTTGGTCTTTAAACAAAGAATGCAAAAAATACAGCAAAAACTAAAACTGGAGTACGTAAACACAGTCAGATACATACAGTAACAGACTAAATAACTGTGCCCAACAGGGAGCCTGTTAGTTGTCAGCAACGCGAGGGGGTTAGAGCATAGAAGTGCTAGAGAGGCGGGGTGGGGGTTTGAGCCCAAGTGCAGGGTGTCCAAGAGAGAGAGAGATCTGTTTGGCAGAGGGGCAGATGGTAGGAGATTCCTTTGCTAGGTGCTAGCGATGGCAGACACATTGAGATTCCTGTATTAAATGGTTCTTAGGTTCTTTTTGAAGGTCCACAGAGTGGGCAGGCTAATAATGTTCTCGTGGAGGGAGTTGAACCACAACGGTGCCCGATAGGCAAAGGACCTTTGTCCTTGAGACGTCTGACATTTTGGAGTCAGGAAGGACTGCAGTTCCAAATTTCGGGTGTGCCTGGGATTAGTGCTGGGAACTAGGAGTTGTTGGACCCCAGTCGGGAGCTGACCAAGGCAGATCTTTTTGGCCAGGAGGCAAGATTGATATTTTAAGCAACCAAAGAGCGTTAGCCAGTGAGCCTTTGCATAGAAGATCGCAGGGGTGTGTTAGTCGGTGTGCCCCTAAGGTGAGCCTGCAGGCATTATTAAGGGCAGTTTTTATACGTCACAGGGCAGTATCTGTGGCAGAGCCATATATCAGCAGCCCGTAGTCCACTAGGGAACCCACTGAACTGTGGACCGCTATGCTGAGGGCTTCAGGGGTCCAGCTCTGCCTATAGCGATAAAGTACCCCTTAGCGTATGTTGATTGCTTTAGCTGTGATGTCTGTGTACGGCGTAGGTGAGCGAGCTGTCAAGAGTGATTCAGAGAGATTTGAAGTGATGAACATGTTCAAGAGGAACACCACCCGTATCGCATATTGATAGCGGGTAGTTTTTGTGCTTATTTGTAAGGCTGGTGAACAACATGGTTTTTGTTTTTTTTTTGTACTTTATTATCAATTTATGATTTTTGAACCACAACTCAACGCTGGTGAAGTCACGTTGTACTTGTTGCACAAGAGCAGGGGGGTCAGAGCCATTAGAAAAGATAACCGCATCATCCACGTAGAGGAGGATGTGGCACTGACTGGCTAGGGGGAGACAGTTCAGAAATAGGCTAAAGAGGAGGGGGCCCAGTGTTGACCCCTGTGGAACACCTGAGCACACAGGCTTGGTGTCTGAGAGAAAGGTATCTATCCTGACTTGCTGTGAATGGCAATGTAGGTAACTGTGGAACCATGCAGCCACCTCAGGGGCAAGGCCTGTGGCAGTGAGTTGGTCAATTAGGAGGGCATGGTTGATCGTGTCAAAAGCCTTTGTTAGGTCAATATAGATAGCCCCAGTGAGCTGGCCAAGATCGAGGGATTTGTGTATGAAGCCTGTGTATTCCAGAAGGTCTGTAGTGGTGCTGTGCCCAGCCCTAAAGCCATGTGCTTGTCCAGTTGGTCGGCAACAATTAGCTCAAGGTCCTTCGAGAGTGGTGGTAGTATTGAGATGGGTCTATAGTTCCCGGGGAGGGCACGATCCCCACTCTTGTACACAGGGATGACTACTGCAGCTTTCCATTTTTGGGGGAATACTGCGAGACTGAGTGAGAGGTTAAGGATATGGGTGAGAGGGGACAGGATTTCTTAGAGTGAGAGTGAGATTAGTTTCAGATCAAGGTTATCCCCCATTGAATCTCCCCTTCCCAAGCACTTTGCGCGTATATTTCTTAGTTTCTTCGAAGGTAATAGTCTAGAAGTGAAAGGGGGAATGCAATGGGGATTGCGTGGGTGCAGCAGGGATGGTGGGGGAGAAGTCGGTAGGGAGAACATGCTGCAAGTCGGTGAAGGCATTGTTAAAGGTGTTGGTAATAGATTTAGGGTCAAGGATGGGGGAGCCATCAACGCAGAGCATGGTAGGGGCCGTTTTGGGTTCTCGCCCGGTGACCTCATTTAGGTTAGCCCAGAATTTGCACCCGTCATTACAGTTCTTGGTTAGGGCATCTTTATTGTATACGTTTTCGGCTAATCGGATGATCCTGGTACAGTTGTTCTTCGCACGTTTGTAGTTCAGGATATCAGACTGCTTGCCAGAGGTGGTCTCTATTTTTCATTAGTTCAAAGGTATCGGGGCTCAGATCCATGGGTTAAAGTAACCTTTGATTTTCCGCTTTTTTATGGGAGCATGGGTGTCACAGATTGTATTGAAGAGGAGGATAAAATGGTCGAGTGCGTTGTCAACGTCGGAAGCCTCAAAAACCGAGGAACAGTCCGCATTGAGGAGATCCATTTTGAAACGGTCAGCGTGACCAGGTTTGAGAACCTTGCTGGTGATTGTTCTAGGAGGCGGTTTGGAGAAATTCATAGCCTAACTGAACATGACAGGGGAGTGGTCACTGATGTCGTCTGGGAAGATAGAGGCATTAGAGGCATGCTCAGGTTTGTTGGTGAGCACCCAGTCAATCAGTGTACTAGTGCACGTCCTGTAGTTAGTCCTAGTAGGTGTTTTCAATGAGCTGGGGTAAAGTGGATACCCTACTTGAAAGATCTCCTGACTCCCTACTCCCCCAGTCGTCCTCTCTGATCCGCCGACGAGGGATTGTTAGAGGTTTCCAGGGTTCGTTTGAAAACTTCTGGGGCTCGCGCTTTTTTATTTGCGGCACCGACCCTGTGGAACTCTCTACCTTGCCGGTTAAGAGAGTGCCTGACTGTCAATAGTTTTAAAACCATGCTGAAAACGTATTTATTTTCTCTGGATTACTCTGATGAATTTATATATTTATGCTTGATGTTTTATATGATTGTACAGCGCCTTGGTTTTGAAAGGTGCTTAACATATAAAAAGTAATTGATTGATTGAATTGCATCCTTGAATTGGTTAGCTTCAGGGGGCCAAGCTAATTTATATTGAAATCACCTAAGAGTATAACCTCAGAGCTTGGGGTTAGACTTCCAAGACCGTCTATGATGGCGTGGAGACCTTGGGCTGAGTTCTTTTGGGGGAAGTAGACAGAATTGTGACAGTTTTGTTGTGGGCCCCAAGAAGAACCTTAATGGCAAGGGCCTGGGCGAACGACCCTAGGCTGAGTTAATTCAGGACTATGCCCTGAAAGCTGTCCTTAAGGTAGATTGCACAACTGCTCCTATTTTTTTTTTTTTTTTTTTTTTAGATTTATGATCTTGTCTAAAGATCGAATAGCCTGGCAGACTGATGGCTGCATTGGGGATCTTGGGAGTGAGCCATGTGTCTACCACAGACAGTACATCTGGATTATGTAGGACTACCCAGGCTTGAAGGTGGTCAAACTTTGCTGCCAGGCTGCGGATGTTAAGTGACGCAAAGGTTAAGGTGCCTGGTTTTGGTGCGCTCAACCCCTGATATAGAGGGGGGCTGGGATTAAGGTGGATGTTGCCTGAGAGCAGTAGTAACAGGAGTACCAATCTGACCAGGTAATTTTTAAAGTGTTTAAGTTTAGCTTTGTGCTGTCTTTGTGGATTCATTCGAGCTGCATGCTTATCAGAGAGAACGGCCAGTTTAGGCAGGTCTGTGGGAGGTGGAAGCCCTGGCCAAGCTGGATGTGTTCTGGGACAGGTAGGCCAGGGTGTATTGTTAGGCATGCAGTTGGCACGTGGGCCACAACTATGCACGGACGCTATAGTGCTGTAGATGTTGCCATAGGGGTGCTCCGTGTTAAGAGGGTCATGTGATTTAGGGTCATTAAGCGGCTGCAAACAGAGAGTGGGCAAGAGTATAAGAATTAGCATTAGTCTGGTTGCTGGCCCATGTCCAAGATTGGAAAAGGGTGGTGGCACAGCAAGAAGGGTCTTGGGAGGAAAGTAAAAGAGATTAAGATGTGATGGAGCTAGGAGGGTGTCCTGGCCTTATAGGCTGCTGTGTACCCTTACAGTTTAGCGGTGACCTAAAAGGAAGATGTCTTTAAGGGGAGGACAGGACAAGTGCTAGGCCTAATAGCTGCACTCTATCTTTAAGTGGAGTTGCAATATTAGTGAGATGGAAGGGTGAAGATTGCCTAGGGGTGGTGCAGGGGGGGAAGGAGAGTATTTAATAAAGGCTGGAGGGTGGGCGTAAAAATTAAAGCAGCAAGGTTAAAAATTCAAGCAGCAAGGAGACAGTAGGAGAGAAAGTGAAGCAGAAGGTTATTAGTGGGGTCCCACAGGATCAGTCCTTGGGCTCCTTCTGTTCACGCCTGCGTCTCTGACATAAGGACAGACATCAGGAGTGAGATGAGTCTCTTTGCGGATGACTCCAAGCGGGGTGGGTGGGTGGTGGTGGATGGGGAGGAGGGAGGTGGCCCTACAGGGGACCTGGAGGCTCTGGAAAGATGGTCTAGAAAGTGGAAGCTGAGGTTCAGTGCAGGTGAATGCAAGGTACTGCACCTGGGGCCAGAAACCCAGGCCAAGTGTACACCTGGGGTGGGGGATGCTACAAGTCTCGATGGCTGATAGGGACCTGGGGGAGGGTGGTGGTGGATGTCAAGATGAACAACTTGGAGACTTGTAGGAGGCAGCAGCCAAGGCCAACATGATGCTGGGATGCATCGCTGAGGATCACCTCCAGAAGGAGGAAGTGATACTCCCTCTGTACAACTGCTGGTGAGGCACGAACCTCGCGTACTGCATGCAGTTTTGGAGGCCGCACTTAAAGAGGGACATTAAACTCCTGGAGAGGGTCCAGAGGAGGGCAACCAAAATGATTTGGGGCTTGGGGGACAGAACCTATGGGGAGAGGCTCGAAGAGCTAAATATGTACACATTGGAAGAGAGAAGGGACCGGGGGGACATGATAGAGGTCTTCAGGTACATGAAGGGGGTAAATAGGGGAGGAGCGGTCAGGGTGCTTCGAAGGAAGGAGGAGGGGGCAACTAGAGGGCATGGGTAGAAGCTGGAGGAGGGAAGATTCAGGGGAGAAGGGAGGAGGTGCTACTTCACTGAGAGGGTGGTGGAGCCATGGAATGCGCTGCCCAGGGGGCTGGTGGAGGCAGAGACGGTGGAGGGGTTCAAGAGGGGGTGGGACAGGTACAGGCAGGGGAAGGGTTCTGGAAGCAAAATCCAATGCAGCGAAAATATCCAGAACTGGGAAGGGAGAAGTCAGAGAAGGCAAGGGGGGCAGCAAGGTCAGCTCCCAGGGTGGGGGCTGACCAAACGAGCAGACGCAAAAGACCGTTAGGCCTATTCTGCTGGCATTTTAGTATGTTAGAAATTGGATTATTTGCAGGGCAAAGCTTACAACTGTGACTCAGATGAAATCTAGTCTAAATAAAAAAAAAAAAAAAACTGTCACTTTAAACTTAGCTTCTGATCCAGGGTAGATCATCACTGGACCTTAAAACAAAGAGAGCTGTAATACTTTAAAATCTACAAACCTGCAGCCTCAAAGAACTTGCACTTCAAACTACCCTTGGAGTGCAAAATTGCTGTAAACCGGCTTAGATTCACGTTTAAATTAGGATTAGAGGTTTTAAACAGTACCACAACCAGTATGTAACATTAGCTTAAGGTCCAGAAAGAGACGGAGTAGTAAAGAAATTAAAGAACTGAAGCAGCCTGTCAGCAGGCAGAGCCAATGGATTCTGGCCAGTCAAGTTTCAGCAGCGTACTTTCGGTCTGGTGATCGGCAGGAAGTACAGCAAGGAAGGCAACCGGTGGACAGAAGAGGCCTGCCCGGCTGCATGCAGCAGCAGAGGCACGCGTGTCAAGGGTGAAGCTAATGTATCAGTGAAACCTTTGGCTCATTAAACCGTAATGATATTCTGTATCAACACATACTTAAAGCAAACTAAAGGACTCTCTCCATAAATCCACCTCTGAAAAACCTTTTAAACCATATTTTTTCTTTTTTTTTTTTTTTTTTTTCTTTTTGCATTTTATAGGAACAGGCTCCAGTTCATGATGTCATTAAAAGCATTTGATTTTAAGGTTCTAAAGCAAAAAATACAGTGCGATTCTTTCTGATTCAAAATCACATTTCTATTTCCTACTCTGTAATTCACTGGGCTATGATCAAATCCCATATATTTCAATTCATGTACACGTTCACCATGTGTCTGCATATGTTGTGCAACTGGATGAGAACAATCCTTTTTTAAAATGGCACGAAAGTGTTGTATTCTTTCTTTTTAGCTTCCTCGTCGTACGACGTAATATATGTACGTATACAACATGGGTAGTGGTGCATTTAATGAAATGGTCAGTCGTTTGACTTTTCATTCCCTGTTTACTCAGATTCTCAAAAATGTTCCCCTGTTTAGCATATTTACACGTAATGCAATTTTTGCACCCCCCCTACCCTTACTTGTGTACTGGGGTCCAATCTTCTCTAGACTGGAGTCATCTCTTCACTCTCCAACACTAGACCGAGAAATGAGAAAATCAGGTAAGTGCTTCAGTGTGTTTTGAGCTTGTAACTTGGTTTTATATAACATGTACATATATATTTTAATATAATATTTTCCTATAAAGTTATTTTTCCACAGTCTGCTATTGGAGATTTATTTTGCTGCTACACTTCAGGAAATGTCTGTTTGGTAACAAGGTTCCAGGTAACATCTGTGTTTTGTAACAGGTTTTATGTAATTGAGTTTATATAGCTGTGTGCTCTTTCCACTACCTTTAGTTAGTAAAGTGATTTTCCACAGTCTGCTAGTGGGCATTTCTTTTGCTCCTACACTTCAGGAAGTGTCTGTTTGGTAACAGATTCCGGGTAACGTCTGTGTTTTGTAACAGGTTTTATGTAAATCTTCTGTAGTTTACAGAAGTCTTTTTTTTTTTTTTTTTTTTATCTCCCCCAACTGGTCCAGTCTCTCGGAACCTCCAAGCACTCACACGCCACTGCAAGGGCCGAGGCGTCTGCTCCTAGAGTGCACTGCTCTGTTTCTAGAGATCCAGTTAACCCCCTGCCCGGGTGGGGCAAAGGAGGATTCCCCCCTTACCTCCTCTGATCCTCAGGAGAGTGTGCACAGCAGAGTCTGCCCTCTGTGGAAGTGTGGTTCGGCGGCTTGTCGCCCGGACCAACTGCAGGGCTGTCTTTCCTTTGTTCTGTGCCCACCCTCTGCTGACGTCGGTGCTCGAGGAGAGCCAGTGAGGCAGAGGCACGTCTCCGCTCCAGTTCCTCTGCCGACATCAGCCCCTCCCTTCGTTCTCTTCTTCCCTGACTGCACTGCAAGTACGTAGGTTCACCCAGGAGATGGCAGTAACGCAGCGAGGCTAGCTCGCAACTCCCCCCGGAGAAGGAGAGCAAGCCGTCGGGCGCCATTCCCTCTGCTGCACTTCCCAGACCTGAGTCAGTCACTGAACCCCACCTGATTGTTTTTATAGACAGAGTACCAAAGGAACCACCTCTCCAGCCACCCCAGGGTCTACTTTTATAATGGTAAGTCAAGCACACCTACTTAAAGACACAGGAACAGTTAGGCAGCACAGCACAAGCAAGCCTAGCTGGTATATAGGCAGAAGTACAAAGGTGCAGCTAGCAACTAGGTCCACAAGGGCACATATAAGAGGAGGAGAGAGAAGCTTGAAGTCACTACAGAAGAAGGGGGGGGGGGGAGTTAGGCAGAAGAGGGAAGAGGGTTCAGAGATAGCAGATAGCAGTTAGAAGGCATAAGCAGGCAGAAGAGTGAGGAGGATAACAGTCATGATGGGAGTGGGTTCTGGAGGCTGTGATGCTGCCCTATCTGGAGGCACCTCTCTGGGTTGAGGGAGGAGGTTGCCGACCTCCGCGCAGAGTTGACCAGGTTACAGGCGGCATCCACCCCCACCCAGAGACCACCAGGTCCACAACATGAACCTCACTGGATGCCCAGAAAGAAGTGTGACTAGACCATGGTGGGCTCGGGGAGGCCAGGGGGTCAGAAGCATATTCCCCGTCTAGTCCAGCTGAATAACTCCTACACTGTTTTGGAAGAACGGGAATTCCCCACACAGGCACCAGCAGCTGGGACCAGGGAGGATGGTCATGACCTCCAAGCTGGAGCCCCAGGGAAGGGGGATACCTTATACCGGGAGGACCGAGTAGGCAAACGAGGGGGAGGCTGTGCAGTCTACACTAGGGACACAATACTTGGTCCCCCAAGGCTCCATCCTGGGCCCCCTTCTCTTCTCGCTCTATCTGAACACCCTGCCCAGTGCATGCCCTGGCAAAATTCTCCTGTATGCAGATGACGCTGTCCTTTTTGCCACCCACCGCAATCCCGTCTCCCTTCAGGACACCCTACAGCACTCTTTCAACAGTGCCGAAGCTTGGTTTAAGGAGCGCAGACTGTCATCAATCTTAAAAAGACCAAAGCTATGCTCTTTTCCCACCCCAAAACAAAGCTAGCAACCACCCCTCTATATCCTTCCTAGCACCAATCAGCCACTGGAACAAGTCTGCTCCTACAAATACCTTGGGGTTACCTTCGACTCAGCCTCACATTTCCACAACCACATAGATGCCTAACATCCGCCACTAACACAAGGCTTGGCATCCTCTTCACCATAGAACTTGCCTTCCCCAATGCACTCCGGCTCACTGTTACGTCATCCGTTTTGTCCCTTGTAGACTATGGTCTACCGAGTCTGTGGTGCTGCCGACGACTGCACTCAAAAAATTCACCTAACCCTGAATAAAGCCTGCAGATTGATTACCAGTGCCCCAGGCTCACACACACCTGTCAGCTGTATGGCGAGGCTAAACTCCTTACCCTGGATGAATGGCTCCGCTATCAAACCTGTCTCCTCACAAAAACCCTACTGGCTCCCGGGTAACGGCATCCATCCACCTGAGCCCTCCCACTATTGCAACACGGTCATCCACAAGACCACCCTAATGGTCCCCAGATCAAGAACCAGCCGTGGCCAGAGGTCCCTGCTACAGAGCCCCATCCTGGTTTAACTCTCTCCCTGCCCCCGTCACCAGTGCCACCACCATCTCCAAGTTCAAAACCACCCTTCGAAACCAACTCTTCAACACTCGTAGCTGCTCCTGTCTCTGAAAGTAGCCTCCACCCCGACTTCTCATGACAACGCCCACCGGGCGGCTCTTCACCTAGCCATCCCCACCATCTCTTCCCGGTACACCGTGCCTATGTCTAACCTGGCCAGTGCCAGCTGTTTCATTGTATACCTATTAGATTGCTCAATTTTTTGATACCAATTATTTAACACCTGTTCTCAATTACATGTACCCTGTAACCTAAATGTATTTTGTCTGACCTCAGTGTGACGTAGCGTCTCTGTTGAACGCCTATTGTTTTGTAAACCTATGCTATGTAACCTAAATCTCTATGTATGTCTTTAATGTGACGAGGTACCTTTGGAAACGAGCCTCTGGCTCAAAGGTTGTAAACTGATTTTTCACAAATAAATAAATAAAATGGGGGACCCCAGAGGAGGAGGAAGATTCTCCTAGTGGGGGACTCTATTGTCCGGGGTGTGAAGTTGGGGACACCTAGCAGGGGGGAGAGGGAGGTCAGGTGCATCCCAGGAAGCACTGCATGGAGGGATGGGAAGCGAATCCATAAGATCGCTAGGGCGATAGCCGGGAGGAAGGAGCTGGAAGTCATTGTCCACCTGGGGACCAATGACCTGGCGGGGAGAAGGGTGGAGTTAGTCAGAGTTCACTAGGATTTCAGGAAGCTTGGGGGTACCTGAAACAGGTAGGACATACTGTCTCATTCTCAGGAGGTGCTACCTGTTCAAGGCACGGGGAGGATAGGGCACTCCACATCCAAGCCTTCAACACCTGCATGGAACGGCCTTCTGGAGGAGGTTGTGGAGTCAAAAACAGTGGTTGAATTCAAGCACGCATGGGACAGTCATAAGGCAATTCTAGGGGGTGGGGGTAGAAAGAAGTAGGCTGCTGGTTAACGAGGATCTGCAGCTTATCCATTAGGTAGGGAAATGGGCAGACTGGGTGGGCCAAGCGGTCCTTATCTGCCGTCAAATTCTATGTTTCTATGTTAAAACCTGGTTGAAGGATTGCTGTGGAAGGGAAGGACTTGACTTCATAGGGGACTGGGGCTCCACCTGGGCAGATGTGGGCTTGTATCAGGAGGATGGCCTGCATCTGTCCGGGAAGGGGACCTCACTCCTTAGTGAGAAGTTGGAATGCTTCAGCAGAGAGCATTTGAACTGGCCAAGGGAGGAGAGTCAGGAGTGACATGTGGCTTAGGCTCACTCCCCCATGGTAGCATGCAAAAACACAAGTTGAAAACAGGAACAAATTAAACGGGCAGTGAGGAGCAGGCAGGAGAAGCATGTTAAAGGGGGGCTAAGGAGGGGCAGGAGCACATGAACAAGAAAACAGAGGTGGGGGAAACGGGCAAGGGAGAGAGAACAGGAACAGAGGGAGGGCAGGGTTTAAAACTTGGAAGGTAATGCTCACAAATGCCCACAGTTTGGGAAAGAAGGTTCCAGACCTGGAAGCCTTGATGAAGGATGCAGACCTTGACATAGCAGCAATAAGAGAAATGGTACTCTGCTAATCACGACTGGGATGTCAGTGTACTGGGCAAATATACACTGTTCAGAAGGGACAGGGAAGGTAAAAAGGGAGTGGAGGTAGCCCTGTACATCAGAGAAAGCATAAAGGCTACAGAAGTACAGGAAGACAGGGGGAGGCTGAGGCAATGTGGGTCACCCTTGAACCAGTGAATGGCACTGCAGTACATACTGGGGTGATCTACAGACCTCCGGCACCGAGGAAGAAGTGGACACGGTACTAATGGAGGAAATTCACGACATGGCAGCTAAAGGTGAAATCCTTCTAATGGGGGATTTCAGTATGCTGGATGTAGATTGGACCACCCAGGCAGCTGCTTCAGCCAGAAGCATGGCCATTCTGGAATCCCTGCAGGGGGTTGGACCTCGACAACTGGTGCATGACTCAACTAGAGACAGATCGATTCTGGACCTGGTATGGACCAATGGAAACAGTCGGAGTCCAGGTGGAAGGGAAGCTGGGATCCAGTGACCACCACATGGTGTGATTTGGCATGGAGACAGGGACTCAATTAAGCCACACAAGAGCAAAGGTATTTGATTTCAGGAGGGCAGACTTCAGTGAAAAGGGTAGATGTTTAAGAGCAGCCCTGGAGAAGGGAGAGGTAATGGAGGGAGTGCAGGAACAGTGGGGGAAACTAAAAGGAGCCATAGTGGAGGTAACTATCCAATGCCTTAGGATAGTGGCCAAAGGGAAAAGAAGAAGGAAACCAAGAGGTGGCAGATAAAGTAAGGGCTAAAAGAGCAAGTTTCAGGAAGTATAAGGGAACCCAAAGAGAGGAGGACAGGGAGGTATACCTTGAATGTCTAAGGGGGGCAGGGAAAGCTGTTGGGAGAGCCAAGGCACAGACAGAGTAGGGTTTAGCATGGACTGTGAAAAAAGGTAACAAGACATTCTGTAGGTACATCAGTGATAGAAAAAAAAAACGGGGGGGGGCAGGTTGTGAGGCTCAAAGGGGAGGAGGGAGAGTGTAAGGAGGGGATCTAAACAGAGCAGAAATACTGAACAAATACTTTTGTTATGTATTCACTAAGGAGGGAGAGGGTCAAGGACCACAGTTGGAGAGAAGTGGATACCAGTCCATTCACAGTGGGGAGAGTTCTGGAGGAACTCACAAAGCTGAAGGTGGATAAAGCCATGGGGCCAGACCATGTACACCCGAGGATATTAAGGGAGCTGAGAAGGGATTGGAGGAAGGTGCATGTAGTCGCACTGCACAAAGTGGCAGTACGGAGGAAGTGGTGAGCTGCAGGCCAGTCAGCCTCACCTCCGTGGTGGGGGAAGATCACGGAGACACTGTTGAAAGAAAAGATAGTGGCACACCTGGAATCCAGTGGTGCCCAGGATCTGAGGCAACACGGATTCACAGCAGGAAGGTCTTGTCAAACAAATCTGATGGATTTTTTTGATTGGGTGACTAGGGAAGTTAGTCAGAGAGGGGCGGTAGACATCACCTACCTAGATTTCAGCAAAGCCTTTGATACGGTCCCTCACAGAAGTCTGGTTAACAAGATGAGTAGTCTGGGCATGGGGTATAAAGTGATACATTGGATTAGAAACTGGCTTACAGACAGAAAGAGAGTGGGTGGTAAATGGGATCCAATCCAGGGAGAGAGAGGTGACCAGCAGAGTACCCCAGGGATCAGTACTTGGACCAGTCCTGTTGAGTGTCTTCATTAGTGACATTGCAGAGGGGCTGGAAGGAAAGGTCTGCCTATTTGCAGATGACAAGATCTGCAACAGGGTGGATACTCCAGAAGGGGTGCAGAAATGAAGAGGGACCCGGAGAAGCTTGAAAGATGGTCGGAGGTGTGGCAGTTGAGGTTCAATTTAAAAAAAAGTGCAAGATAATGCATCTGGGTAAGGGGAACCCTGGGGAGAGCTACAGAATGGGGAGGAGAGGTGCTGACTTGTCAGCGAAGAGGAAAGGGACCTAGGGGTTATATCTGATGACCTTATGGTATCAAAGCAGTGCTCAAAGGCTGCAAGGAGGGCCACTGGCATGCTGGGTGCATAGGTAGAGGCGTTACTAGCAGGAGATAGAAGGTGTTGATGCCATTATATAAAACACTGGTAAGGCCTCACCTGGAGTACTGCGTGCAGTACTGGAGAGCATACATGCGTAAGGACATAGACAGGGTGGAGGCTATCCAGAGAAGGGCAACAAAGATGGTGCATGGCTTGCATCACAAAACAGATGAGGAGAGACTAAGGCCCTGTCCACACTACGCCTCTGTAACGTTACAGGGGACCCAAACCATTAACGCAATGGTTTGTGTTTACACCTGTAACGTTATAGAAGGCGTTCTCGTAACCGTTGTTGAAACCACATATGAGGTGGCTTCAACAATGGCTATGAAACCAGTCATGCCTCGGTAACTTTTCCGGCCGTAGTGTGGATTCGTGGTACCGGTCCCCTAGCTCTGCGTGAGCTGCATTGTGGGATCTGATGCCGCCGTAACGGTCGCCTGGCTCCCGCAGTGTGGACCGGCGGTACCGGTCCCCTACCGGACACTGCTGCAGTGTGGACACACTGCACCGCTCTCCGCCTGTAATGGTTTGCATCCATTACCAGGCCTGAGTGGTGTGGTGTGGACGGGGCCTTGGAGTCTTCCAATATGTACTCACTGGAGGAGAGAAAGGGGGGACATGATAGAAACTTTCAAGTACCTCAAGGGCATGAACAAAGTGCAGGAGGGGGATCTTTTCCAATGTATAAAAGATATTAGAATGAGTGGACACAATATGAATTTGGAGGGGGGTAGATTAAGAGGTAACATGAGGAAAGTTTTTTACACAGAGAGGATGTTAGACGCTTGGAACAGTCTTTGCCACAAGAGGTGGTGGGGGCAAGCACAGTGGAGGGGTTTAAACATGCTTTGGACAGGCACAAGGGGACATTGGGTGGGAGGGGAGTGATGAAAAGCCATTGGTCACTTAGGGTCAGTGACTGCATACAAGTTAGGGTTTACGGGCAGATTAGATGGGCCTAGCGGTTCTTATCTGCTGACAGTTTCTATATCTGTGTATGTATCCATGTATAGTTTCAGTATGGCCTTTTTGCAACCTCACCTCATGAACAAGATAGGTGAACATTTTTAAATCTAGCTCTTTTCGCAGGCACTGTATGAAATTGCATTTTGGGTGGGGGGAATGTGAACATTTTTACCTCCCAGGTACTATGTTGAAAATTTGGGGTCAAAATATTAAAAAACAAAGGTGTGAAGGTATGTTGAAAATTTTCAACACTTGCTCATAGCTTTTGTAATTGTCACTGTTTCGACCCCAAATTTTCAAGAGAGTTAATTTTTTTCACACCACCTCATGAACGTGGAAGGTGGTGTTTTTCAAATTCATGCCAAATGTATTTTCACACTTGCGGCGTGAAATTACATTTTGGACAGTATATTATAAATGACACCTGCCATGTTCAGAAGGAGGGAGCATACAAATCCTGTATTGAAAATTTGTAGTTAAATGTGAAAAAAACAAGTTATGAAGAAACACTGAATTTTTTAACATTTACTTATAATTTGTTTGTATTTATTTATTTTTTTATTTATTTAATAGAATTTTGTTGACCGGGAAGGCCCACTGAGACTAGCAGTCCCTTTTTCAGGGGCGACCTGGGGGAGGGGATACAGATTGTAACAAACTGAAGTTGAACCAGATTAAGCTGTTCGTGGTATTTTTAGTTAATGGGGGAAATTTGGCCAGGACACTGGGGAAATTCCCCTACTCTTTTCGTGAAGTGCCATGGGTTCTTTTAACGTCCACCTGAAGAAACCACCAGAGCAG
The DNA here is from genome assembly GCA_016271365.2 of Neoceratodus forsteri. Classification (NCBI taxonomy): domain Eukaryota; kingdom Metazoa; phylum Chordata; order Ceratodontiformes; family Ceratodontidae; genus Neoceratodus; species Neoceratodus forsteri. Next base: position 113,258,315 of record CM057454.1, read on the forward strand.
GCAGACGGGACTTCGGTTTAATGTCGCATCCAAAAGACAGCACCTCAGGAGTGCAGCATCCCCCTCATGAATGCAGTACAGCGTCAGTATTGGGATTTACCCCAAGTGTCTGGTGTGGGGCTAGAACCCACAACCTTTTGATCTTCCGGTCTCAAAGGCAAGTGTGCAGCCTGCTGAGCCACTGAAACGGTTTATTTACTTTTTTCTGTAGATTTTGACCTCTAATGTTCACATATTCCTTGTGTTGCCATACCTCATGAACATAACAAGTGTCATTTTTCAAATCCTCTTTGAAACATGTTTTCAATCACCTTTGGGATGGAAATAAAAAAAAAAAATTCCTCAACCTGTCTTGATCATAATGTCGGGTCATTTTAAAAAAAACTGTGTTGGAAATTTGGGGTCAAAATGTGGGAGCCCATGAAGTCTGCTATTTCAACTGTGGAGGGCCAGAGCCAAATTGTATTAGGCATATATCAATTGGAAAAATTGACAGCTGGCCTTATGGATAAACTTCCTAAATTGAGTTTGAAGTGGCAAAAGTGGATGTGGTGTATGGCCCAAATCGATGGGGGTTTCGGCCCATGAAAAGGTTAATCCTGCAGAAGGGATTGGGGGCTCTGCTTCTGCTGAGGAGGGATGAGATGGGGTAAAGCTCTTTGTTCTATGGGAAGATCACAGATTCCAGCATTTTTTTTAAAATGTTAAGATGTCTGAAGAATATTAGATAGAAACTGCAAAATTATAGTCATTGTTATAACGTGAACCTGTGGTTTCAAAAAGCAAATGTCGCACTGGTTCAGCAGCATTTTTTTTTGTATTTTTTTGTTACTATGCATGTGTATCTCTCAATAAAAACTTTATTTAAAAAAAAAAAAAAAAATTTTGTGAGCCCAATGAAAATTAGATATTGCTTCTTAGCTGTCCTGTCCTTGGTAAACACAATTTATAAAAATGTGTAAGAGCAGGACACCACTGAAAAAAAATATATTGTATCTCATCTGGTCTGTTTTGGTTAAATATGTAATAAATTACAGATCGAGGAAGATCGAAGGAGCACTCCCAACAGGGCTCTAGGTGAGATTTTTTGGGATGAGTACTACACTCCTCATTTTGAAAGTGAGGTGAGTAAAACCAAATTCAGATGTGTACAAATGACTGGATGGAGTGGTGTGAGGAGTAAATTTTGAAAACAATGTAGTTTTTTTTCTAGATAAAAATGCTGCAGATAATGTTGGCAGATAGAAGTAATTTACTCACCAGTTTTAAATATAGTGAGTAAAACAAAACTGGGATGGTACAAGTGCTATAAAGCTGGAAAAAAATCCTTTTGAATCATCAATTATTTTATGAAGCACTATACTTTGGAGTGTGGAGCATTTACAAATGTTGGGTGAGTACTGGTACTCATTGAAAATATTTTCTGAAGAGTATTTCCTAAAATGAGGTGAGTAAAACAGGTTGGTACTCCCCTTATCTGGAGCCCTGTCTCCCAACCAATCGGAGTGCTTCTTTCTTCTGCACTTGAGACCCTCTTATTCCGTGCTGATGCCCTGGAAACTGGCATTTTCGAGACCATTTGTTAAAAAAAATATATATATATATATATATGTGTGTGTATATATATATATATGCTTGAGCTCGGGTCGTAATATATTATTATGGCCACTGTCAACACTCATTGCTGTATAAGATTGGTTTCAGTTGCATTCAGCTTGAGCCAGAACAGCTCAGCTTCGCGTCACTACTCTCACTCCAGCCAAACGTGCATGAAATCTGTTTATACACAGGGCTCCAGATAAGTGGAGTACCAACTTGTTTTACTCGCCTTATTTTAGGAAATACTCATCAGAAATTATTTTCAATGAGTACCAGTACTCACCCAACATTTGTAAATACTCTACACTCCAAAAAATAGTGCTTCATAACATAACTGGTGATTCAAAAGGAGCATTTTTTTCCAGATTCACAACACCTGTACCCATCTCAATTTTGTTTTACTCACTATATTTTAAAACTGGTGAGCAAATTACTCCTTCCTGTCAGCATTACCTGGAGTACTGTTGGCACGTGATCTGTTCTTATCTAGAAAAACACTATATTGTTTTTAAAAATGTGCTCCTCATTCCACTTCGTCCAAACATTTGTACGCATCTGAATTTTGTTTTACTTGCCTCACTTTAAGAACGAGGAGTACAATACTCCTCCCAAAAAGTCTTATCTGGAGCCTTGCTTATACAGCAACGAGTGGTTCCGGGGAACATATTGACATATAAATGTGTACAAGCAGGACTCGAACAACAGCAGTGCAAGCGGCAGTCATTCAGCATTGACAAATGGCTTGTTTTGGAATTGTGAACCGCTATTACTGCCACCGCAAATTGTGAGCATTCATTAAGAGCAGGCAGTCAGTTATTACCTCTCCAGGTTCCAGATGTGGTGTTTATATTTTCAAACACTGGCTCAAACCAGAGTCATTAGCTAAGAATCCACCCTTGTGTCTGTCTGCTTTTCCAGACCTGCTTTGCATTTACTCTATAACTGGATAAATGCATCCAATGGCTTTAAACATGCCCTCTTTTACAGTGTATGCCAAGGTTTGCTTTTCCAGAAAATGTATTTTTTTTTCCCGTTTATAAAATATTCATTCCTGTATTTATTTATCCATATCAGTACTGTTAGCCTTCAGCTATCTGGCCACCCCAGCCCCGTCTCCCTCCTTCCCTAGGTACTTACCCTACCCTCTCTTTCAAACAACATGAAGTCTTGCTGTATTCTGACAAATTGCAGTGAGGTCCAACCTTCGAACTGCCCCGGAGATGAAAGAGTTAACTTTCCATGCCAGGCATGGAACGCTGAGCTCGAGCTCGATTGAGACTCTGTCTGTTGCTGTTTGAACTCAAACTGTCAGATTCTTTACTCCGCCTCACTGAACAGTCACCTCGATTCAGACTGCCAGATTTGTAAAAAATTTCCTGCAGCTACCCTAGAAAAAAGAGTTGGTATGCTCGGGGAAAGGGAGGCCAAAAAGTCCGCTGACCCAGATGGCCAGCCCGGTTCGGTTCCAGCCGAACCAGAAGGAGTGCCCTCTGACCAGGGCGAAACTTCTTGGACAAAGGAGAACTGATTCAGGTGCGGTTCGGTTAAGAGATCAAGAAGGATAAATCGGCGGTGCTGATCCCAAGTTCTTTCTCAGACGCTGATGAAATAGCCACAACGATCAAAATTGTTCAGTCGCTATCCCCAGTTCTGACCGAACCGGCACCATTAGGAAGGCGCTCGGTTCGGTCGGTTCCACCGGTTCTGGATTATGATTTAGAGGAATTTTATGAACCGGAGGAGAAGGAAGGAGAGTATGAGGAAAGTGAATGTGATTATGAAAGTCTGGATGTGCCCATTGACCCGGACATCTCCCCAGACTGACATTCAGGAGTGTCTCCTCCTAGGCTTTCTGAGTCCCCCTCCCATTTTATGTTTTACAAGAAAGTGGCTGAAACCCTTCAGCTTCCTATGGAAGAAGCTGTGGATGACCAGGAGGAGCCTGACTATGTTGAAATGATGGATAGCCCAGAGTCCAGGAGGCTGTCTATTCCCCTTCATAAGTCTTTTGGGAAACAGACAATAAAAATTTTAAGGACTCCTAATTCTATATCTCCTGTGGATAAGAGAATGGACAAGAGGTATACTCTTTCAGGCTCAGATACAGAGTTCCTTACCCAGCAATGCAGCCATGTTGGGGTAGTGCAGGCTACTGCCTGTGATAAGGCAAATATACCCTTGGCTTCACACCCCCCCAGATAAGGACTCTAGGAGGATTGATGCCATGGCAAAGAAACAGTACATGGCAGCATCCTTGGGACTCAGGCAGGCCAATTATATCGCCTATACAGCTAGATATCAGAAATCTAGATGGGACACTGTTATGGCTTTAGCTAAACAGGGTCCCTGGCCAGCTGCCAAGGAGCTGGAGCAGGTAGCTGCGGATGGTATTGAGGCATCCAAGGTGCAATTCCATGCTGCAGTGGACTCCAATGATGTGTCATCTAGAGTCATGGCTACATCTGTGGCCCTTCGTAGGATGGCTTGGCTCAGATGTACTAGCCTGTCTCAGGATACCCAGACTAAGGCCATGGATTTTCCTGTTGTGGATAATTCTCTGTTTGGGGAGCAAATAGAGAACTATATGAAGAAAATGGATGAATACAGGACCACCTATAGGAGTGCTCAAGCCAGGGAAAGGCAAGCCACTCCTCAGAGGCAGCATCCCTGGGGCATGGGCCTTTCTACCAAGCCCAGGCCTCCTCTTCTGCTCAGAGGGGGTTCTTTAGAGGGAGAGGCAGACGGGGTACAAGCAGGCCTGCTTTCACCCCTCAGCCTAAAGCCTCTGCCAAACAGGCACCCTGATGGGTTTGCCAGGGCCGATTCTCCACCACCTGTAAGGAGCAGGCTGGCTTACTTTGTCCAGGACTGGATGTCTGTAACATCAGACAAGTGGGTCCTGGAAGTAGTAAGCTAGGGACTGGTTCTCAGCTTCAGAAAATTTCCAAAGATGAGAACCAGATCCTTTCCACCTGCAAATCCTTCAGAGGCACTTGCCCTAGAGGCAGAGGTCTCTTCCCTCTTGGCTCTCAGAGCTATAGAAAGGGTTCCACCCCTACACAAAGGGAAAGGATTGTACTCCAGGTACTTCCTCGCCCCCAAAAAGACAGGAGAATGGCGGCCCATCCAGGATCTCAGATATTTAACATGCACCTTTTAAAGCCAAAGTTCAAAATGGTGACTCTGGGAATAATTCTACCCTCTCTAAGGCCAGGGGACTGGCTAGTCTCCCTGGACCTCAAGGATGCCTATTTCCATATTCTCATCAGAAGCTCCCATCGCAAATACCTCGAGTTCGAGCTGCCCTTAGGCCATTACCAATTCAGAGCAATGCCCTTCGGCCTAACCTCTGCTCCAAGGGTGTTCACAAAATGCCTGGCAGTAGTAGTTGCCTTCCTAAGAAGGAAAAGGATTTCCATCTTCCCATACCTGGACGACTGGCTCATAGTAGGCCAGTCCCCAGACCAAGTCAAGTTACACCTACAGATAACTCAGCAACTGCTCACTTCTCTAGGTTTCCTTCTGAATCTTTCAAAGTCAGTTCTAGTGCCTGTGCAGCTCCTCACCTTCATAGGCGCAGAGCTAGATACAGTAAAGGCAAGAGCCTTCCTTCCCCTGGACAGGGCAAGAACCCTTATTACACTGGCCTCTTCATTCACCATACAGGTGTCTCGACCAGCAAGGCATTTTCTGCAGCTCCTGGGGCACATGGCTGCTTCTACAGCAGCGGTGCAGGGAGCAAGATTTCAGATGAGGGACATTCAGTTCCATTTGAGAGCCTTTTGGTCTCAGAAAAAGGATCCTCTGACCAAACTGATCCCAGTGACTCGAACCCTGATCCAGGCATTGCAGTGGTGGCAGGATCAGGACAGTCTAAGACAGGGAGTTCCTTTTGTCACTCAGTCTCACTCTCTAATCCTTACTACAGATGCCTCCCTCTTGGGATGTGGAGCCCACTTGGGAGACCTGACCACCCAAGAGTTGTGGTCTCCTCAGGAATCTCTGCTTCACATCAGTCTATTAGAACTCAGAGCAGTGTTTCTAGCACTTCAGGCTTTTTCCAAGTCTGTTCAGAACAAAGTAGTTCAGAGCAGGACAGACAATACCACCACAATGTGGTATATCAACAAGCAAGGGGGCACTCGGTCTACGGCCTTGTGCACAGAAGCAATGAAGTTATGGTCTCTGGCCTATTCCTGAACACCTCTCTTACAGCAGTACACCTCCCAGGCAAGGACAATGTCCTGGCAGATGCTCTCAGCAGGATATCTCAGGGCCATCACGAATGGTCACTGGATCCCCTGGTTTTGAAGGTGATCTTCTCCAGATGGGGCACCCCACAGATCTTTTTGCAGCCCCAGACAATCACCAACTTCCCCTCTTTTGCTGCAGGCCCCCAGTGTTGGGCTCAGTCCCCCTGGATGCCCTAGTTCTCAATTGGGAAGTTCCTGTATGCTTTTCCCCCCTTCCCTCTCCTGTTCAAGGTGCTAGTCAAAATCAGGTCTCAACCCTGCAAGGTGATTCTGATTGCTCCAGACTGGGTCAGACAGCCCTGGTACCCTCTCCTGTTGTCCTTAGCAGTCCACCTTCCCCTGTTTCTTCCCAGGAATTACAACCTGTTAACCTGTGCTCAGGGGAGGGTTTGGTATCTGAATCTCAAATCTCTCAATCTCAAGGCCTGACTCTTGAAGAGTTAGAGTCTGCTGATTTACCTCTCCCAGGTGTTATGGATATCCTAAAGGCTTCTCGAAGCCTTCCACCAGAAGCACTTACAATTCCAAATGGAAAAGATTCTCCATATGGTGCTCTGGGAAGCATATTTCTTCAGAGTCTGCTGGCCTGCCCACAGTCCTTGACTATATGGTTCATCTGAATAGCTTGGGACTCAGACCAGCTACACTAAGAGTGCATCTGGCAGCTGTCTCTGCTTTTCTTTCAGCAGGTAAGCCTTCTTCCCTTTCAGCTCATCCTGTATTCTCTAAGTTTTTCAAGGGATTGCTTCATACCAATCCGCCATTCAGGGACCCTGCCCCTGCTTGGGACCTTAATGTTTGCATTGCTCAGCTTATGCAACCCCCTTTTGAGCCCTTGTCCTCAGCAGAGCTTAAGTACTTGACTTGGAAAACTGTTTTCTTGGTGGCCATCACTTCTGCCAGGCGCATAAGCGAGTTACAAGCCCTGTCAGTGGAGCCTGATTTTATCTCTTTCCATAGAGATAAGGTGGTCCTCAAGACTAACAGGAAGTTCTTACCTAAGGTGGTTTCAGACTTCCACCTTAACCAGTCTGTCTCTTCCTGTGTTATTCACTGACCATTCCTCCTCTGGTGAGAGGAGGCTGCACAGTTTGGATGTGAAAAGGGCCCTTAGCTACTACATAGAGCGTACCAAGGGTCACAGGTTTGACTTCCTCCAACTGTTCCTCACTTATGGTGAGGTTGGTAAGGGAAAACCTACCACTAAAAGATCCATTGCCAGGTGGATTGTCTCTTGCATTCAATTTTGCTATGAAAAAACTAGGCAGGATTCCACCCTCAGGCCTGAGGGCTCACTCCACCAGAGGTACAGTTGCTTCCCTGGCTGCTGCCAGGGATATTCCTATCTTAGAGATATGTCAAGCAGCTACCTGGAAAACAGTTCACACTTTTACCAAGCATTACTCTTTGTATATCCAGGCTAGGAGTGATGCTCGGTTTGGCACAGCAGTGCTTCAGAGCCTGTTTCCTAGGTAGGTTCTGTCCCTCTTCCATGGAGGTACTGTTTGGTAGTCTGCAATTTGTCAGAATACAGCAAGACTTCATGTTTTTTGAAGAAAAAATTACTCACCTTAGTAATGTTGTTTCTTCTAATGGAATCTTGCTGTGTATTCTGACCCCCCCCTCCCCTCTCAGAACCTTTGTTTTTGGGATGTGGGTGGGCAGTAGCAGTGTTGGCACTCGAGGTGCCCCACCTTGTTGTTATCACCCCCTTTTCTTTGGGTGAGTGGGTGTTGTGTTTATTTCATTTTTTGGGTTTCCTGACTTGAGTCTTTGTTTTGGGACCAAAAAATCTGTTTATTATTTTTAGTAGTCAGATGGCTAGTGTAGGTTTACAGCTTCCACACAGGACACTCAGTGAGTTTAGCTCGTAAAGATCTGACGGTTTGAGTTCAAACAGCAACAGACAGAGTCTCAACTGAGCTCGAGCTCAGCGTTCCATGCCTGGCATGGAAAGTTAACTCTTTCATCTCCGGGGCAGTTCGAAGGTTGGACCTCACTGCAATTTGTCAGAATACAGCAAGACTTCATTAGAAGAAACAACATTACTAAGGTGAGTAATTTTTTTCATTTCCCCCATGGCTTGCCCCCCATGGCAACATCCCTGGGGAGTGCAGCTTCCTGAACAGGGTAAGGATCTGACCTGGAGGCAGTTGGCTAGGGTGATGGTGCGGGGCCTGTTGTGGGTTGGAGGTCATTTGCAGGTTGGGGATTTTTCATTATGTTCACCCTGTTGTCAGGGGGTGGCTGTCATGCACTGATGCTTGCAATGGTGTGCTTTCTGGCATGTGGTGACAGCCCTGCCTCGATGTTTGTCTCTGCTGCACTACACCCGGCCAGCAGGCAGATGAACTACCAAGGACACCCCCCTCTCTGGAGGAGCTCTGTCCTTTAGGCTTCTTTTCCTCCCTCTCCTGGCTGTAACCCCAGTCTGTTCCTGAGTGATGACCCTAGGGATCGGTACCAAGCAGAAGTGCTACGTCTGTGCTTCCTGGATGGCTGCAGAGCATTCGTATTTCGTTTCAAACTGTGATCGTACTTGTGTCCTCATAGTGTCTGCGCCGACACCCACAACTTCGCTTCATGTGTGCAGGTTACCATGTCTGCAGATTCTCTCCACGCTGCCATCCCCACTAGTGCACTTTTCAATACTTGTTCCTTGCTGATTCCATAGCAGCACAAGTTACCATGTGCGTGCTCATCCCTCAACAGTGTGGAAGGGGGATAAAAATAAGTTTACCAGTTAAGTGCACTAGACTCAAAATGCCTATTTTCAGGCACAACCTGGAGAAGGGTCCAAATGGGCACATTTGTAGAAGTAGTGAAAACTGCAACAGTGCATAAATTACAGAGCAGCACATCAGTAAAGAACGTTAACCATAATCGCAAAAGCAAAGTAGCACAGTAGTAAGGAGTAGATGAATACGATATCAACACGAGACTGGATACCACAGCAGTGAAATATTTACACATACAAATAAAAAACAATTATGATAATGTACAGCGTTTTTTGTACTTACAAATTGAACTCCACTACTCATTGATTTTTATTTAGGTTCTTATTAAGTCTAAAAGTTTATTTTCATTTAAGGGAGTAATTATTTAGCAAGCTCATTTACAGTGATGACACTGTCGAAATTGACCAGTCGAAAGCTTTCAACGTGATCATTCATTCTCTGCTCTTAACTCCTCTGTCTCCTTATGTCTTTTCTTCCAGTGTCACTAACTGGTTTTCTTATTTACATGGGAGAATTCAGTCTGTTTCGTGGACTGGCTTCTTTTGACTTCTCTCCTTCGCCTTCTGTCCCTCTTTCCAGTGGGGTCCCACAGGGGTCTATTGTTGGTCATATCTTATTTAACCATGTCATAAATCCTTTACCTTCTGTTGTGGATTCCTGCTGCATCAAACTTCATGCTGACGACACAGTGCTTTTCTGTGCTCACTCATCTCCCTCTGCTCTTGCCATGACTCTTCAGGGTGACTTGGACAAAGTGGTGAAATGGTTCTCCGATAACCTGTTACTTTTAAACCGTAAGAAGATGCCAGCAGTGCTGTTTGGGCCCCAGTATTCTTTGTCCTTGGTAGCTTTAACAACAAAAAAAATCCCTTGGAACTTGTCTTCACCTTATTTTTGATTCCTCTTTGTCTTTCAAACTTAACATTGACAAAACTGTATCCAGAATCCGTCAACGCCTGAGTCACTTAAAGTATGCCAGACACAGTCAAGTTCGGATTGTGAATGCGTTATCGGTCAAGCAGTTCTTCCCGTTCTTGACGATGGCAACACTGTTTGTCACCAGGCTGTCGATTCACATCTTCTTTCCTTAAATATTGTTTTCAGATGTTGCGCTTTATTTTGATACTAAAATGGGATGAGCCTCATTTTTCTTTGTTACATAAACCATCAGCTTGTTCTAAGCACAGTTTGCACTGGTTATCTCTCATTTACAAAACGGCCAGTAACCAAACCCCTACTTATTTATCTGAAAGGTTAGTCTTTTCCCTGTTCACAAATGCAGGCTTGGGGATGTGCCGCATCACAGCTTTGTTCTTTCCAAATTCTCTACCCGTTTTGGCAAAGAATGCTTCTCTTACGGTGTACCTTTTTCTTGGAACATTTTATCACTTGAGCTTAGAAATTGTTCTACCATTGGTTCTTCTTTAAACACGGTTTAATGAAATTGCTACTACAGGAAAAATCTCTTTGCAACTGCTTTGCCAGTTGGTTTACACATTGTCTGTAAAATGAAATTGAAATAGTATTGAAACAGTTTAAGATATTATTTGTTGGGTGTCCATAATTATGACTTGGGACATTATGTAAATGAGATTGACCCATCTCATGAAACTCATCCTGTACTTAATGAAACTTTCAAAAAAAAAAAAAAAAAAAATTAAAAACACAAAAGGACCTGAGACAATTGGGCTCAGTTTTCAAAGAGCCCCTTACCTTAAAATGATGCAAGTGACATTGCTTTAGGGCCGCGGTGAACTCTGGGTGCGTCAGGGACCTTGTGCCCAGTTTTATAAAAAAGGGGGGGGGTCCCCGTGCCAAAAAAAACGGAGTTGCTGCAGCCACAGGCTACCGCCAAACATTTGGCGCACCTGCAGGAATTGCCACAGGGATCTACCTCCCCACCCCACCCGGTGCAACACTAGAGGGGCCACAATATATTGTGTTGTATTTTTTTATGCTCCCATTCTGCCTCCTCCCTCCACTCTTTCAGACATCCTGTATCTGTGGACTCCTCCCCAATCTGTCATGGTCTGCCCCTAGAGTGCCCATGGCTCTACATACACATCATATCTCCCTGGTATACCCCCCGGGCAGGGGTGGAGAGGGATCCCCCATGCTTACCTCCCCAAACCAACATAATGTGTCCGTGTGTACAGAGCTGGCACAACAGTCTGCCAGACGAGCCTGGAGGAATCCCCAGAGAGGCGTCGTTACTTAGGAGGGACCAAGGTGTTTTTTCCGGTTTCCTTCCCTGACGTCGGTGTGCAGTGAGGGGCTATGAGCTAGGAGGCACGCTGAGAAGTACCACCTGCTTCACCCCTCTGCCAGCATCTACCCAGTGCCCTTACTGCTGTCCACCATACTGCGCCATCCACCTGGGCTCCCCTAGGTGGCGGCATCACAGCGGGAGTCTGCAGTGAACCCCCCCCCCCCCAGAGAAAGAGAGCAGCTATCAGGCGCTCTATTCTTCTCTGCCCTGGCTGACCCCCAGCGACCCGTGCGCATTCCCGAACACGGGTCGCCGGCGTGGTATGAGGCAAGGTGTCCAGCGCCTCAGCCCTCAGCGCCACCGGGCCGGCATATTGTGTTGATTTTAACAGTATTTTTAGCCATGCACAAAGTGTTTTGTTTGAGAATTAATGTTAAAAAAAAAAAAATGGCCCACTCTCATAGGTTGCTGTGCTCCTTCAAGCTGAAATAGATATGAAAGGGTAGCTGTACTGTTCATGTAAAGATTTCTTTGTATACTTCCAACCATTTGTCTCTTAAAAAAAATAAATAAAATGGGCAGTGTAAAACCACATGACACAAATCTTCTTGTTTACCTAGATTACATGGACATACAGTCGTGGCCAAAAATATTGGCGCCCTTGCACTTTGACAAATAACTCACAATTCCTCTAAACATAAGTTGAAATTAACAGTACAGTATTTGGTCTCCACAATTCTTTATTTCTCTTAATATTACAGAACCTTTGTTTTTGATTCAGAATTTAATATATCCTTTTAAGTCATAAAATGAAAAGAAATGGCATTGACAAAATTATTGACATCCTAGACTTAATATTTGGTAGCACAGCCTTTGGTCAAAATAACTGCAATCAACCACTTCCTATAGCCATGGATGAGCTTCCTGCACCTCTCTACTGGCAGTTTGGCGCACTCTTCTTGCGAAAACTGCTCCAGTTCTCCCAGATTTGAAGGGTGCCTTCTCCCAACTGCTGTTTTCAGATCTCTCCACAGGTTTTCAATGGGATTTAGATCTGGACTCATTGCTGGCCACTCAGAACAGTCCAGCGTCTTGTCTTGAACCATTCCTGGGTGCTTTTTGAAGTGTGTTTGGGGTCATTGTCCTGCTGGAAGACCAATGAGCTTCGACGGAGACCCAGCTTCTGACACTGGGTTCAACATTGCGCTCCAAAATGGCCTGGTAATCTCCAGATTTCATGATGCCATGCACACGCTCAAGGCACCCAGTGCCAGAGGCAGTATAACCCCAAAACATCACTGAACCTCCTCCATGTTTGACTGTAGGGAAGGTGTTCTTTTCTTTGAAGGCTTCATTTTGTTTTCTGTAAACATAGAGATGATGTGCTTTACCAAAAGCTCTAATTTGGTCTCATCTGTCCACAGGACACTCTCCCAGAAGGATTTTGGCTTGTTCAGGTGTGTTTTGGCAAACCCCAGTCGAGCTTTCTTATGTCTCTCTCTCTCTCTCGGCAGTGGGATCCTCCTGGGCCTCCTACCATATAACCCCCTTTCACTGAGTTGGCGACGAATGGTGCGAGTTGAAACTGTGGTACCTTGTGTCTGAAGGTCAGCTTGAATCTGTTTGGCAGTTGATCGAGGTGCTTTCTCCACCATTCGAACAATCCTGCGCTGCAATCTTCGATCAAGTTTTCTCTTGCGGCCACGTTCAGGGAGGCTGGCTACAGTGCCATGGGCCTTAAACATCCTGATAACATTACGTACGGTGGAAACAGGAACATCAAGGTCTCTGGAGATTGATTTGTAGCCTTGAGATTGTCGATGCTTGGCTACAATCTTCTGTCTGACCTCCTCGGACAATTCTCTGGCTGTCTTTCTTTTCTCCATGCTCATTGCGGTATACACAGTGACACAAAACAGGAGAATGAGTCCTTTTCTCTATTCAAACTGGTTGAATGAGTGATTTTTATATTGCAGGCACCTGCAACTCACCACAGGTGAGTTCAATTCCAAAGTGAAGGAGAATCACCTGCTTGAAATCTAATTATTTCTAACTGCTTCTAAAAGGTGCCAATAATTTTGTCCCGGCCATTTAAGGATTTCTGTGTGGAATAAGCTAAGACTTAGTAAATTTTTCTGCTTTTTGTGTTTTATTCCACTGCAAACCAAAGAAATACATATGTGGATACCAAAATATTTTAATGTCAACAATTTTCTGGAAGGAATGGTGCATTATTAGAAAAAACTGCAAGGGCACCAATATATTTGGCCTCGACTGTAAGTCTGAATGGAATTTTTTTTTTATGAATAATATCTTTTGCTAAGATCATGTTGGGAACATTCCAAAACAAAATTTGGTTAGCATTGCCCTTGTGTCTGGTTATATTATTATATTCGGATGCGGCTTGAGAGCTACGTTTCCCTTTTAGAATTGCAAAAATAGGACAATTTGTTTTGAAAAGGACACCATTGGCCCATCGAGTCTGCACCCCTTTTTTTACTTTCCCATCCCTCCCTGCCCTGCTACTCTTTTTGTTGTCTGGCTAATCCCTTAAATCTGTCCCATGCTGTCTTGAATCCCTCCACTGTTTCAGCCCCCACCACCTCCTCAGGAAGCCCGTTCCAGGAATCTACCACCCTTTTGGAGAATTAATGTGCCCTTGAACTCCCCCTGACCCCCCCACCTCAGACTGTGGCATCTAGTTCTGTCCATGCATTTTCTCTTGAAGAGGCTCCCCTCCTCTGTCTTGTTTATTTCTTTTATGTACTTGAATGTTTGTCATATCTCCCCTGTCTCTTCTGGTCTCCAGCGTGTATAGGTCCCGCTCCCTCAGCCTCTCCTCGTAGGACAGCCGATGCATGCCCTGCACCATCTTAGTAGCCCTCCTCTGGACCCTCTCCACTGCATCAATGTCCTTACGCAGGTGCGACCTGCAAAACTGAACCCAATACTCCAAATGCGACCTCACCATGGACATGTTGAGGGGCATAAGTACCGCCCTCTTTCTACTCGTTATGCCCCTTCCTATGCATTTTCCATAGAAAAAGATGCTCCAGGACAAGGGGCCACGCCACGAGGCTCAGAGGAAATGTGAGGAAATGCTTCTTTGCACAGAGGGTGGTGGGCGCCTGGAACAGCCTCCAGCAGAGGTGGTGGGTGCTAAAACTGTGACAGGATTCAAGCATGTATGGGATAGACACAAGGGGACCTTAGAAGCAAGGGGGGGGGACCCGAGATCGAGTAGGGTCTGTGGTGGCGCAGTAGGAAGGGAATATAGAGCAGATGGTGGGCCAAGAGGTCCTTATCTGCAGACAACTTCTGTGTTTCTTCAGCCTACATGTAATATACCTGAAGAAGGGGCTTACAGGCCTAGAAAGCTTGTATTTTTTTTACTTTTCGTTGGCTTAATAAAGGAATTATCGTTACGCAGCAAAAATATTCTTTGTTTCTCTCCTGCTTTTGTGTGGGCTAACGTTGAGCAATCCCACCACCATAGCAAGACAAACCAGAACACATTAAAGTAACAACACTGGAAAATGACACACAGTTTGAATGCAGCAATAAGGATTTTGCTGTTAGTAGTCTTAGAATGCCACCTTCATCAGACAGCCAGCATTTTGTGGTGGATTAATGCCGCTTTATCAAAGCCGATTTTGTGGTTGTTATGTGCTTCTTTTTCTTGGGTATATCTTCATCCCCTGTGGATGAGGGTTTTATGTGCACCCCTTTTCCTTTCTTAATCTTTGTTTTTGAGCTGGGCAGTAACCATGGAAGCCCTGGAGCCAGTTGGCAGTTTCTGCCTCTGGAATGGGTGGCCACTGCATTTGCCTTGACAAAGTGGCACCTTATTCCACATCACACCCCTAATGGATGATTAACTAGAACAGTAATATAACGCCTGGTCAAGCCTAATTGTTTAATAGGGCATTCAACTGTTAATATTGGCAGTTGTATCTGGCCACCAACTAATTCTGAGCTCAGATCAAGTATCAGTATGGCACGGGCATACAGCAATGACTTCAAGCTTTCAATTAAAAATATTAGTTTCTTGGCTGAACTGTTACAAAGTTATACATTTTGAAAGATAATTTTTTTCCTAAGGGCAAACTTTGAAAATGTTAGAGCAAACAAATTTTTTTTTTCAGTGATTTTAAAATCGCTTAGCAGTGGCTAATATAGCACTAAGAAAAAAACATCTGGTTGAACCTATTTACCACGATGTTTGGGCTTCATATCCCTTTACCTTATGGCAGAGGTAGCCAATTCCTGCCAAAGTTACACTTTCTAACTTGTCCTTTTAGCTAGGAAAGGGATCATAATTGCAGCCAAACCCACGTCCAGCCAATCCCTTCCAACTTCCTGGTCTGCCAGCCCCACCTCCACGCTCAGATGTTTTGTACTATCTAACCAGGGAGAGTGCAGGGGTGTGCCCCATGCAGGTCTATGGAGACATTTTTTCGGTGGCCTTTTATGTAAATTTAATCTTAGAGGCAAATGAAAGCCGCTGGTCAAGTTATAGGGCCCATATTAGTTGAGTGGTGGCTTTCGTTTTCTTTCAAGAGTGCTTAAAGTTGCCTAAAAAGCCACAGAAAAAATGTCCCCATAGACCTGCATGGGGCACGCCCCAGTGATCGCCCTGGTTAGACATCTCAAAAGGTCTGAGCCCGGAGGCTTGACTGGCAGGCCAGGAAGTTGGAAGGGATCATCTGGCTGTGGGTTCTGCTGCAATTATGATCCCTTCCCTAGCTAAAAGGACACTAAGTGCAATTTTAACAGCAATTGGCTACCGCTGCTGTAAGGTATTGGGCTATGATGCCCGGGTATCTAGACCAGAAAATTCCTTTAAATAAATAAAAGCTTGGAGTTGGTGCAGTACGTCTAAGTCTAGTCTGTGCACTTTCGTGTATCAGTATGCATTAAAACATGTTAATACACACTGATGTGTAGCAATACATTTTAATGCATCTTGCTACATACAAAAGGCAGTATAGCGCAGTGGTTTAAGGCTCTGAGCTGCAAATCTGGTGACATCCAGCAGACCAGACCTGGGTTTGAATCCCACAGCTTCCACTTGCATACTGTGTGACCCTGAGCAAGTCACTTAACATCCCTGTGCTCCCAGGTTGCGCCCGTAAAAAAGCTTTCAGCTTAGTGTGTCTCACCTGGTTAAATAACTAAAAAAACAACAAAAAAAAAAAAATTAATTTGCATAGCTCCGACATATAGTACTGACTCCAAGGGTTCATTAACAAAAAAAAACCTTCTAGCCGTAATGTTTCCAAAGTTAGTCCATATCGGTGCTGGCCCATTGGTATAGCTGTTGGGCCACTGCTTCTGATGTTGGTGACCCATGTTTAGAAACAAGTTCCGCTTGTCAGGTGATCTGTTTTAACCAAATTATATTTTTAGTTTTTTTTTTTCTTGCCATATTAATATGTCATGTTTTCACAGTGTAAATTATACAATATATCCTTCATATAGCAGTGCTACACTGGCTCTGTGTGGATGGAAAAATGACATACTCAGTCGCACTGTATGCTAGTGGAGGTTGTGGGAATCAAACCCAGGTCTACTGGATGTACCAAGCTCATTTTGTTACCTTAACCTCTAGGCTATACTGCCAGCCCCAGCTTGATAGCTCGCACATACCAATGCTGCACTTATTGGCTAAATTTGTTATTGCTGCTAAACATGTTTATAAGAGAGATATTTAAATGTACATGAGCAGATTTTTTTTTTTCTTTCTGTGATAATGTTGCTGTAATGTGTGTTTTTTTTTTTTTTTTTTTTTTTCTTTTTTAAGAAATGCATGTAAAAGTCTTTCTAGTGATGTACCCACACACTGGCAGTTCCATTAGAATGCGGTGATTGGCCAGAACATCTTTAAGCTAAGCTCTTCCCACCCCCTGGGTGGTATATCTCTCAGCTCCACCCCATAACATCAGATGTTTGTTTCCGCTAGAACAGGTCACCAACTTAATGCTACACTTAGGATTTTTTCTGCACCATTGGCGAACCTTTCCATTCAAATTTTTCAAAGTTATTTGATAGTAGTTTTGCAGTTCTTTTGACTCCATTTCTGTACCAAAGATGGAACACAACAAACTGGGATTCAAGCTCTGTGTTCCGTGCCGCCAGAAAACGTCAGTTACCGATCCACTCGACAGTCAACATGTGCGTCTACTGCCTGGGCAGGCAGCACAACGTGGCTGGGTTTGGCCTATGCTTATCCATGCTTCCAGAGTCCCTCGAGGACAGGGCGCTCCTGGCTGTCCAGACTTGCAGACTTGGGCCAGTTGGTCTTGCTGAGGCGGCGTTCAGGATGGGATCCAAAGGATCGGCCTAAGGGCCACAAAAAGGCCTCAACTGTGACTGGTTCTGACGCACAGCTTACGGTCCATGAGGTAGAAATGGTGGCTGCTGCAGCAGGAACCTCCTCTGTCTTGGTGCAGGGACAGCATCGGAGGGACTTTTCACGCACCAGCAAGTAGCCAGGAGCCAAGGGAGGGATTTTCACTTGAATGGGGTATAGTTGGGGAGCTCCATAGAGAAGGACCTAGGAGTGATCATTACGGGGAGCATTAACAACTCTGTTCAGTGCAGGATGACAGCAGCAAAAGCCAACAAAATGCTGGGGGGGGGTGTGTATTGCAAGTGGGATCTCCTCCAGGAGGGAGATTATCCTGCCCCTGAATAGGTCATTGGTCAGGCCCCACCTGGAGTACTGCATGCAGTACTGGTGCCCATTCCTGAAGAAGGACATCAGATTGTTGGAGGGGGGTGCAGTGAAGAGCCACAAAGATGATCCATGGATTGGAGAGCAAGCCCTACAAGGACAGACTGGGAGAGTTGAATATGTATTCACTGGAGGAGAGGAGGGATGAGGGGAGATGATCGAGACCTTTTAAGTATCTGAAGGGGATAAACGAGACCAACACAGAAGGGATTTTTCAGATGAGAAGGGGAGGGACACGAGAGGGCATGGACTGAGATTGGAGGGGGAAAGATTCAAGAGGGAGATGAGACATTTCTTCACGGAAAGAGTGGTAGACAAATGGAACACCTTACCAGACGAGATAGTGTTCTGTAAGACAGGCAGTTTCAAGAGGAGTTGGGACAGGGGAAGGGGAAGGGATTCTGGGAAGGAGGGGTGGGAGGGGCAGCTGCGTGATGAGAGGCTAGCTGCACACCCGACCATAGGTTCATAGGTAGAGTACAAGTTCGAGGGACAAGCCCAAAGAGAACTCGCCATCTTTAGCCAAGGTGGAATTTATATTTAAAGTCGCCCATGTAGACATCTAAACTAGATTTAAACTGTTTTAAATTGGAGCTATATACCTCCTCTTGGAAGAGTGTTCCAAATAGGAACAGCTCTCTGTGTAAAGAAGCGATTTCTCCTTACTGTTTTAATAATAGAGGATCTTATTCTCAACTTATGAGATCTAGTATTCATTTCAGAAGGATACCACTCAAGACAGACTGTTTCAAAAAGGGCAGAGTCTGTCGATGCTCGGAAAATGAAACCTAGGTCACCACGTAGAGAACGATATTCTAAGGAATAAAGATTCAAGCTTTTTAACCTCTCACCATACTCCAATAATTCAACATTTTTTATATTCTTGGTGAATCTTCTTTGAATTTTTTCTACCAACGCTTTTTCTTCCGCTGATGTTGGTGCACAAAAGGAGGAACAGTAACCTATATGAGGTCTAATTATGCTGTTATAAATTGGTAATAGTACCTTTGCTTCTCTACTTTTTATATTTTTTAGAATGCAGCTAATTAATCTTACATTTTTTAGCTGTTTTATTAATGTGTTCAGAAAATTTCAAATAATTTGTTATATGAACTCCCAAGATCTTTTCCAGAGGTGACCGTTATCAATAGACTATTATTCATGTAATTATTTAATCTATTATTTCTATCCAAGTGCATAACTTTACACTTGGATATGTTGAATACTAACTTATTATCTTCAGCCCATTTAAATAAGTTATCCAAAATTTTTCATCGTAAATGTACAGAATTAATGTTATTTACTATACACCCTAATTTACTATCGTTTGCATACCTATTTAGCCAGACACCTTGAGTAGTTTGCATGGTAGATGCAAGTAGATTAAACAACACAGGTCCCAGAACCGAACCCTGCGGTACTCTACTAGTCACCAAGCTCCAGGGAGATTTATAACCCCTTGAGGCCTGTTTCTGCTGGCAATTTCGTATGTTCGATGTGTGATAATGTGCTCATTCCTCCAGACCTTAGGGGAAAGCCCTTCTCCCCATGATAAATCTAAACACTGCCTTCACCGGTCATGGAATGGGGAGAGATAATGGCCTTCCCAGTCCTTCAGCTTGCCTGACCACTCTGGTGAGGGGCTGGTTGGGCATGTCAAAGGCTCTTCGGGTCTTTTGTTGGGCCAGTTGACATTGGCTCTAGTTAGCCAAGCTGGTGAGATTTTTCTCTACCTTGTCGACCGGTTCTCTGAGGCTGAGGAGTCAGTCTTGCAGAGCTCTGTGCTCTCTGTTCTAATTCAGGAGAATGTGGACTGATCGGTGACCCTGGTTGATCATTCCAGGGACCAGCCTCTATTCGGGAATTGGGTCTTCTGTGCCCTTGTTGCTGAATGTTGGTAGGCACACAATCTACAGCTAACTACAGGAAGACCTCTCTTGCCATTGACTGTTGAGGTTGCGGTCGAGGAACTCGTGCTTTCGATCCTGCTCGACCGTGAGGTGCCGCTGCCAGAGCTGTGAGGAGTTCTTCTGGCAGCAGTGGGCCATCACGGGACAGGCCGGGCACAGCTCTACCCAAGGACCTCCGGTCCCCTGGCAGCTGCCAGTGGTTGCCACACTGGTTCTAGTTTCACAGCTGCTCGCACCTGCTTGGTCCGATTAGGATGGAGCAGCCACCGTGACAGCCGCCTATCGGTACTCCAACCAATGAGGCTGGCCATTTGGCTCCTGGCTTGCCAGGCCAGTTGTCAGTTCAGAATAAGGATTCCTGTAAGGTCCGTGGTAAACAATGACCAAAAGTCGTCTTCGAGGAATCATCAGATGACTTGGATCAGGAGTCCATAGTCTTCTCAAGGACTATGTTCTTCTATTTTGGCTCGGCCAAGGAGCCTTCCACCAACCATGGTTCAGTGCCCTTTGGTAGACTGCTCTGACTTACATCGGAGTCCATGTCGATCCTGTTAGAGCCAGTCCAAGAGAGAGCTAAGTACTGTTTCATGGACATTTTGGACTGGGATGAATCCCCAGGGGTTGCCTTCCCGGTGGCTGAGGCCATCTTGAGACTGGCCCTAGAGATCTGGCAGTATCCTGCCTGGTACCCTCGACCTACATGGTCTGCAAGTGCACAGTCCTTATGGGCTCCCTTTCAGGGTTTTCGGATCACCCTTTGGCTGAAGGTCTGGTCATGGATTCGGTGTTACATAAATCTGGACACCAGGGGAATGTGGACAAGCCTTCAGGCAAGGATTCATGTAAGCTTGACCATGCCGCAAAAAAGGTGTATGCTGCAGCTACTGTGGGTCTCCGTCACGCTAACTGTGCTATCATGATGGCTAATTATGCTCATTCTGTGATGGAAATCTTTTGATACAGTTCTCTTCCCACCTCCATCTAGCAACGAATAACTGTGAAGCTCATCAAAGGCCAAGGTCAATCATTGGCTAAACACCAGCTCCATACAGCCTTGGACATGAGTGACTCTTGGGCCCGTGCAGTGGTTGTTTCCATGCATCACAGGGCTTGGCTGTGTTTGCCCACCTTTTATGGTGGACATCCAACAGAAGTTGGCCAATGTCTCCTTCCTGGGCACTGACCTCTTTGGCCCTGGGGTGAAAGGGCATCTCACTCTGATTGAGAAGTCCAGCTCCATACCTGACTCTGACTTTTTCCCAGAAGGACCAGAAGAAAATGACTAAAAAGCTGGCTTTTCAATACCGATCCTTTCTGTAACGGCTTCCCTGGCAGCAGCTCCAGTAGGAGCAGTTTCAGGCCTGGCCTCAATCAGACATTTGAGGCCCAAGGCCTTAAAAAAAAAAAAAAAAGAGGCGGGGGTAGTGGTGCTTCTTAGCGCAGCCGCCCATCCCCTGCAAAGATACATAGTGATGTGTTTTGGGGGTGATTGTCATCCTCCATCTGTCCTATCCCTGACTGCTTTCCCGGTCAGTGGCCAGCTACTTCACTTCTTGTAATGTTCACCTGCTGTCACAATGGACAAGTGGATGTTGGACCTAGTGGCCAGAGGATAGTCTCCAGACTTCGAGGCTCTTCCTACCGCTTCCACATGCCTTGAGTGTCCAGGTTGTCTCTGGACATGCTGTGCGCCCTCAAGGAAGACATTGCTGAGCTCCTTTTTGAAAGGGGCAATGGCCTGTGTCCTGGACGCCCTGGCTGGTCAGGGTTACATGTCCAAGTACTTTCTTATCCCAAAACGTACGGGAGACTGGCGTTTCATTCTGGATCGTGTCAAACTCAAACAATTCATGTGGAAGCACACGTTCTGGATAGTCGGTCTGAGCCAGATTGTACCATCGCTGGAGTAGAACATGTGGTTTTGCTCCCTGGACCTCCAGGATGTGCTCTTCCACATACCCATCCTCAAGGCCCAGTGTGGGTTCCTCCATTTCTGAGTGGAAGGGGTCCTGTTCCAGTTCCATTTCATACTCTTTAGCCTCTTCTCTGCTGCTAGGGTCTTCACCAAATGCATGGCAGTGGAAGTGTCCCACTTACGGTGCCAAGCGGTCAGAGTGTACTCTTGCCTGAACAACTGTCTGGTAGCCAGTCCATCCAGAGAGGCCAGGGAGAGATCACAGACCTGGCTGTCCAGACTTGCAGAGACTTGGGCCAGTTGGTCAGCCCGGACAAGTCTCTACTGGTACCGAAGCAGGTAATTGAGTTTGAGGCAGAACTAAACTCCCAGCGGGTCACAGCCTGCCCCTGGCAGACCAGGCACAGGATAGCATAAAGGCAACAGAAGCACATGGAATACAGAGAGGGGCGGAGGCACTAAGGGTCACCCTAGAGACAGGGACTGGAACCACTGTTCACATTGCCGTGATCTGTAGACCTCCAGCATTTTGGGGATGGATAAGATACTAGTAGAAGCCATCCAAAAGTTGGCATGGCGACTGAAGGGGAGGTACTGCTGGTAGGGGACTTCAGTCTGCTGGATGTGGATTGGAGCATCCCAGCTGCAGATTCAGCTAGGAGCAGGGACATCCTGGACTCCTTGCAGGGGGCATTCCTCTGGCAACTAGTAAGAGAGCCCGCTTGTGAGGGAGTAACATTGGACCTAGTACTCCCCAACGGTGACAGTATTGCAGACGTCAGGGTGGGTGACCACCTGGGGACCAGTGATCACTGCATGGTGTAGCTCAGTATAACTACTGATCCAGAATCGTACCACACTAAGGCGAGGGTCTTGGACTTCAAGAGGCCGACTTTTACAGGAGAATGCCTAAGGGATGCTCTGGGTCGGGGCGGAAACGTTGGTGGAGTGGAGGGACAGTGGGTGAAAATAAAGGGGCCATAGGGAAGGCAGTGAACCTCTGCATCAGGCAAGTGGCGAAACCAAGAGGAATGAGAGACTGCCATGGTTCTCAGAAAAGGTGGCTGGGAAGGGAAGGGCCAAAACATTAGCATTCAGAAAGTGTAAGGAGATGCAGAGTGAGTAGGATGGAGGTGTACCACAAGAAGTGAAGGGAGGCAGGGAAAGCAGTCCGGAACATAAAGGTGCAAACGGAGGAGAAAATAGCCCAGGCAGTAAAGAAAGTGGACAAGACATTTTTACAGGTATGTAAACGAAAGGAGAAAGACCAGGGGGGAGAGACTGTAAGGCTGAGGAGGAAAAGGGGAGAGTGTGTGGAGGGCGACAAGGAAAAAGTAGACATCCTGAACGAATATTTTTGTTCACTGTTTACGGAGGAAGGGGAAGGTGAGGGGCCACAGTTGAGAGACAAGCATTGAAGGAAGGGAGGTGGACACTAGTCAATTTGAAGAGGAGAAAGTCCTGAAGGAACTCGCACATCTTAAGGTGGACAAGGCAGTGGGGCCAGACTGGGTACATCCAAGGATATTGAAGGAGTTCAAGGAGGTGCCATGGCTGCACCTCTGATAGTCCTGTGCAACTACTCACTGGAGATGGGAGGTGCCCTGGAGGAGAGCAGATATCATCCCACTTCATAAAAATGAAAATAGGGAGAAACCTGGCAATTACAGGCCAGTCAGCTTGACTTCGATGGTGGGGAAAACAGTGGAATCACTGAAGGAAAGGATTGTGGAATATCTTGTAACTAGCGGCTTACAGGATCCAAGGCAGCATGGATTCATGGGGGGGGTCAGATCTGATGGATTTCTTTGACTGGGTGATCAGGGTGGAGTGGTGGATCAGATGTGACCTACCTAGATTTTAGTAAGGCCTTCAACACCGTTCCACATAGGAGACTCATAAATGAGCTGGGCAGCCTGGGAGTGGCTCCAAAAGTGGTAAATTGGGTAAGGAGTTGGTTGGGTGATAGGCAACAAAGCAACAAAAGGTGGTCACTCTGAGGATGGAAGGATGGGTGACTAGCAAGGGTGCCACCAAGATTAGTACTGGGACTGGTCCTCTCTAATATCTTCATAAACGACATTGCAGAGAGGCTAGATGGGAAGGTATGTTTTTTTTTTTTTTTGCAGATGACACTAAAATCTGCAATAGGGTAGACACTCCAGGGTGGGTGGGGAAAAAGTGAATGGGGATGTAAGAGAGCTTGAAGAATGGTCCAGAGTGTGGCAACTAATTTTCAATGCTATGAACTGCAAAATCATGCACTTTGGGCACAGAAACCCAGGGGAGGAGTACAAGATGGGAGCAGTACTGACGACCACCAAACAGGAAAGAGACCTGGGGATAGAAACATAGAAACAAAGAAGTTGTCAGCAGATAAGGACCTCTTGGCCCACCTAGTTTGTCCTATATTCCCTACATACTGTGCCACTGCAGACTCTACTTGATCTCCGGTCTTCTCTCTCTCTCCCCCCACCCCCCACCTTGCCTTACTTCTAAGGTCCCCCTGTGTCTATCCCATGCATGATTAAATCCTGTTAGCATTTTAGCACCCACCACCTCTGCTGGGAGGCTGTTCCAGGCATCCACCGCACTCTCCATGAAGAAGTATTTCCTCACATCTCCTCTGAGCCTCCCCTCTGCAGCTTCATAGCGTGACCTCTTGTTGTGGAGCATCTTTTTCTGTGGAAAATGCTACCTTCCTGTACCTTGCTTCCAATAGCTTTGTATGAAGTCCGAACTATCCATTGCTTACCTGACACGAAATGGCCACCCAGGTAATAATGAGTTAATACCTGTGAGGTATATCAACGTTTCTGTCCTATCCCCCTTTCCATTCTTTCCTCTACAGTGTACATATTTAGAGTCTTTCCTTGTGGGGCTTTTGATGCAGGCCCGCATCATTTTGGTTGCCTCTTTTGTACCACCTTCAACCTGTCTATGTCCTTCCGGAGGTGGGGCCCCCAGAACTGGGCACAGTACTAGAGCTGGGGTCTTACCAGTGATTTATACAGGGATAATACTACTTCTCTCCTTCTGCTGGTGATGCCCCTTCCTATGCATCCGAGCATCCTGCTAACCTTCCCCACTGCCCTCCTTACTGCCTTCTCACATTGCTTGCCTACCTTTAGGTCGTCAAGTAGTTTGACCTCAGTGGTAGGGAAAATGATGGAATCACTTCTGAAAGAAAGAACTGTTGAGTGCCTAGAGGCCAGCGGGGCACAGGATCCAAGGCAGCATGGATTCACAGCAGGAAGGTTATGTCTGACAAATCTAATGGATTTCTTTGACTGGGTGACCAACGTAGTAGACCAACGAGGGGTTGTGGACATGGCCTGCCTAGACTTTAGCAAGGCATTTGACACAGTCCCACACAAAAGATTAATAAACAAGTTGGCCAGCCTGGGAGTGGGTCCCAGGGTGGTAACCTGGGTAAAAAATTGACTGGACAACAGGATGTAGAGGGTAATAGTAAACTGAGTCCACTCCAAAGAAAGGGGAGGTTACTAGCAGGGTACCACAGAGTTCAGTACTTGGACCGGTCCTCCTTAATGTCTTTATAGGTGACATTGCGGAGGGACTGGAAGGAAAATTATGCCTCTTTGCAGACGACACAATGATCTGCAGCAGGCTTGATGTACAAAGAGGATGAAAAGGATGAGAAGGGATTTGGCAAGGTTGGAGGAATGGTCAAAAATATGGCAGCTTGGATTCAATGCAAAGAAGTGCAAAATAATGCACATGGGAAACAAAAACCTATAGAGAGTACACATGGGGCGGCGTATTAACAACAAAAAAAAAAATGGAAAAGGACCTGAGAGTAATCGATCAGACGACCTAATGGTTAGGCAAACAATGTGAGAAGGCAGTAAGGAGGGTTGGGGATACTGGGATGCATAGGGAGAGGCATCACCAGTAGAAAATGGAAGTCATCCTCTGCACAGACAGTTGGTGAGACCCGTCTGGAGTACTGCGTGCAGTTCTGGAGACCCCATCTTCGCAAGGACATAGACGGGATGGAGGCAGTCCAGAGGAGGGCAACTAAAGTGGTGCAGGGTCTGCACCAAAAGCCATATGAAGAGACTAAAAGAGCTTAATATGTATACCTTCGAGGAAAGGAGGAAGAGGGGGGACATGATAGAAACTTTCAAGTACCTCAAAGGAATCAACAAAGTCCAAGAGGATAGCATCTTTCAGAAAAAGAGATGCGGAATAACAAGGGGGCACAGTTTAAAGATAGAGGGGCAACATGAGGAAGTATTTTTTAATGGAGAGGGTGGTAAATGCATGGAACGGCCTTCCTGAGGACGACGTGGGGTTAAAAACAGTGGGGGAAATTTTAAGAATGCATGGCACAGACATAAGGCAGTTCTAGTGGGAGGGGGATAGGAGGAAGTAGGCTGTGGATAACTAGGATCTGCAGCCTATCCAGTAGGTAGGGAAATAGGCAGACTGGGTGGACCAAGCGGTCCTTATTTTCCGTCAAAGTCTCTGTTTCTATCAGAAATGATTACCCCTGGGACTCTTACCTGTTTTTGTGGTTGCTAATACCTCCCCATTCAACTAGTACGTTGTCCTTGGGTTTCTCTGCCCCAGGAGAATGATTTTGCACTTTTTGCCTTGAAACCCAGCTGCCATTCCCTTGACCAGTCTTCCAACTTTTTTATATCATCCCTCATTCTTTCCACCGACTTCCCCAATATCCACTGTGTTGCAGATTTTTGTGTTATCCGCGAACAAGCACACTTTCCCCTCCAGCCCTTCTACAGTGTTGCTAATAAAAACATTGAAGAGGACTGCGCTTGGTATTGATCCCTGTGGCATCCTGCCGGTCACCTTGCCTTCTCCAGAGTGGACCCCATTTACCACCAACCTCAGGCCCCTATTGCTTAGCCGTTTTACTACTTTTGGACCTACTCCTAAATGGCCCAGCTTGCTCACCAGTCTTCCATGTGGAATGATATTGAAGGCCTTACAGAAATCCAAGTAGGCCACAGCTACTGCTCCTCCCTGATCCACTTCCCTGGTCACGCAGTTAAAGAACCCGATCAGGTTTCTAGGACCTAGAAGGCAGAATTTCACTGTTTGCTGATGACACAAAGCTCTGTAACAGAGTAGACACACCAGAGGGTGTAGACAGAATGAGAAGCGACCTGCAGAAACTTGAAGAATGGTCAGGGGTTTGGCAGTTGAAATTCAATGCAAAGAAGTGCAAGATAATGCATATGGGGCACAATAACCCTGGCACAATATATCAGTTGGGGGGGTGAGGATATAGCATGCACCAAGCAGAAAAAGGATCTTGGGGTTATCATCTCTGATGACCTCAAGGTAGGGAAACAGTGTGACAAGGCAGCAGGTAAAGCAAATAGGATGCTGGGATGCATAGGCAGGGGCATTACCAGCAGGAAAAGGGAGGTCATAATTCCGCTATACAAGACACTGAGTGAGGCCCCACCTGGAGTACAGTGTACAATTCTGGAGACCATACCTACGTAAGGACATAGACAGGGTAGAGAAGGTTCAGAGGAGGGCAACAAAGATGGTGCATGGATTGCATCACAAGTCCTATGAAGACAGGTTGAAGGAACTGAACATGTACTCCTGGAGGAGAGGAGGAGAGGGATATGATGGAGACATACAGGTATCTTACAGGGAGGAACAGGGTGCAGGAAAACACTATTTTTAAGCGAAAAAGATGTTCCAGGACTAGAGGGCATGGGATGAAGTTGGAGGGAGGACGATTCAGAGGAAACATGAGAAAGAATTTCTTCACAGAACGGGTGGTGGACAAGTGGAACACCCTGCCAGATGAAGTGGTGGAGGCTGAAACAATCACGGGATTTAAGAATGCATGGTGGAGGTCAGGGGTAAGGTACAACAGACTTCTAGGAAAACAGACTGAACTTACAAGCTCAAATGGGCAGACTGGGTGGGCCATAGGCCCTTATCTGCCGACACTGTCTATGTATCTATGTATGTATCTATAGGTTTGTCTGGCAAGACTTCCCCCATGAACCCATGTTGCCTCGAACCCTGTAATCCACTTGTTGCAAGGTATTCCCCAATCCTTTCCTTCAGTAGTGATTCCATTACTTTACCTGCTACCAAAGTCTGACTGACAGGTTTATAATTTCTTGCCTTCTCCCTATTCCCACTTTTGTGTGGTAGGACCACATCTGCCCTCCTCCAATCCCCTGGTACCTCCTCTGTTCCTAGTGATGGGTTGAACAGAGCTGTCAGAGGTGCAGCCAGCACCTCCTTGAGCTCCCTCAGTATCTTGGCGTGCACCACTCCTGGTCCCATTGCCTTGTCTACTTTTAATTACGCTAGATCTCACTTCGAGATAGAGCTCTTGCAGCAGGCTATTACCATTAGGACTATGCTACCAGGCACTAGGACCCCACAGAAAAATCCCAGCTAGCAGTTTATGATGGGGGACCGGCCCCTGTCAGCCTTCCCCCGGCGTCACCTATGTTATACAAGGGCGGTCCCCGGCACCACCTCTTTTTATTTATTTATCCCCCGCGTCGACCCGTGCATCTCTGCTCCATGGATGACACCTGCTTCCAGTGAGGCCACCATTCTTCAAGCTTCACGCAGTTATTGTTCTTTCATCGTATTGAACTAATTCGTGTATGTCTACCTAGCCAACTTCGGCCACGGAGCAGCAGAAATTGAAGTGTGCATGCGGCAAGCAGATTCCGACAAAAAAATGCCATTTGACCTGCCTTCTGGGCCTAGGCCCCGACCATAAGCCAGACGACTGCCCGCACTGCCTCAGCTTCAATAGGACGACTCGCATCCACCGCCTAAAGACTTTAAAAGCATACCTCCTTGAACAAGTGGCCGCCATGCAGAAGACCCACTCGCGGCACAGCTAGTCTTCCTCCTCGGCCGAGGACTCCTCCCCTAGAGAGCAGAAATCGAGCGGGAAGCATCATCGGGACAAGGACAGCTCCAGGTCAGAATCTCGTCCCAGCTCTCCACATAAGGTTTCCAAAAGTTCTGCCTCCAGTGCGAGGTCAGACTCAGCCCCTCCAGTTTCCCTTGGCTCTCCCAGGGTTACTGTCAAGGAAGCCTTCTGCCTCCACCCAGACGTCTGTCGGGCAGTCTTCCGGGCTAGGGCTTTCCCAGGCACCCGTTTCCCTGGCTATCGGGCCCTACAAGCTCTCGCTAGGGTCTCTGCCAGAAGGTTCGGCCCACACTACTTCGGGCGGCAGGTCAGAACCTGCCATCTGTAAGGTCGTTGCCTCTGGGTCGTCAGACAGGATGACAGTCCAATGACACCAAGAGATGTCGGGAACATTGGCGCCACAAGAAACCACGCTCGCCTTCCAAGTCGTCGGCCGGGGCTCTGGACTGACGACTGTCCACAACGCCCTCTGACTCCGCTACGAAGCAGGAGCAGATGACACCCTCCAAGCAGTCGTCTGATCCACAGGGCTCTAAAAAGGGTTTGACTGCGGACCTGACGCCTGCCTCCAAGAGAACCATAGACCAGGCGTCACTCTCTCCATCACTACCTTCCCCTCGGGAGCCCGATGACCAGATGCTAGGGCACCTGATGCCCGGGATGAGACCCTACCAGACCTGACGTCCGATACAGTGGCATTGTCAGACCTGATGCCAGGAGGGACTAAACCAAAGGGTCTGATGCTAGGCCCCTCGGACTCCCCTACCCTGAAGCCAGAGCCAGATCCAGAGCCGGGCCCATGGTCCCTTTGGCTGAGGTCGGTGCTCTTTTCACCAGTTGGTGGAACACTATTCAAGGGGATCTGTTGCCCAGACCGCTGGAGCCGGAGCCAAACCCCACCCCCGCGGGTGCCCCATCACTACTCCGCCTAGGCAACCGACTCTTCCTCCATGCAGATCGCCCTCACCACCCCGGACGGCAGCCCGCCCAGCTCCAGGGGGCGATGGACAGGAATGTCCCAGACAATGGCAGCACTGTCGTCACCAGTCATCCAGATCCTCTTGTAGACGCTGGAGTCCGGATGATCCCTCTTTCCTAGATGTGATGAGATGCATTCAGTTGCTTAACCAGTGGGAGATGGAAGATTTAGAACCCGAGAGATGCCATCTGGCAAAATTCTTAGGGGCCACTGACCCGAAATCCTTAGTCATTCCACCATTAGTGGAGCCCTTCCAGGACGTTATGAAACCTTTCCACAACCTGGGTGGTTTCTAAGAAAGCTGACTGCTTATATAGGACCCTTAGGGAGGGACCACATTTGAGCGAGCAGTCCAAAGCGGACTCTGTGATCCTTACGGCTGCACTTGGGAGGACTCAGCAGTCGAAGCATATGAGCTCCCAACCACTGGATAAGGAGTCCAGAAAGATGGACCAATTTGACCGGAAGGTGTACTCTTCGGCCACTTGCACGGTCCGGTTATTAAACATTTTCTGGCACACATGGTGATGTAGCAGAAATCTCTCTGGAACAAAGCTATGGACCTGGCTTGGTCCATCCAGCTCCACTAATAAGTCCAGACTCTGTAGTCCTCCAGTCGGTACTGATGTTGGCTAGCACTTCCTCAGGCGCCCGTATGAGACTGCAGACTCTGCCACCAGAGCAGCTGCCATGGTGATATGCCTATGGCATTACTCCTGGTTGAGGGTCTCTGGCTTCCACAAGGACTTGCAGGATACTATCCTGGATGCCCCTTTTCAAGGACCAGTTCTTTTCAGCCAGGAGGCTGAAAAGAGGATCACAGGCTTGCAGGCTCAGGAAAAGCAGTTCTAGGGACATGGATATGTTGTTCATCCACACTCATTGGCGGTATCCTTGCGCTTTAAATCTTGCGGAAGGTCTTCAAACTGCTCCTCCACCCACCGGGTGGTATAACTCGGCTCCGTCTGGCAGTAGATCTTCCTTACGCTTGGAAGCTCAGGTTCCCTCCTTAACGCTCTGCGTTTGCGACTGGTTCCTATTTCTCCGTTTGCGGATTTAAAAATAAAAAATTTGCAAAAAGACTTCAGTCTTCGATCCCTCGCGGCTGCGATGGACAAATCGACTCCCGGATTTCGGAGATGCCCATGCGGGCAGAAGATGTCTCGGACGGATCCACACTCCACGTGTGTCTACTGCCTAGGCCTTGAGCACGACCCGCAGGCTTGCGACCTGTGCTCATCTTTCTCGGCCTACGTCCTCGAAGACCGTGCTGCCCGATTGCAACTGGGCCGTCCCGAGGAGCGTTTCCCTCGGTGAAGTCCAAGGAGGCCCGGTTGGCGGTGTCCAGCGGCGGCGGGCTTCGGCGGATCAGCTCGGCGGATGGTCGCCCTCGAAGAGGCGGCGGGCGTATCTTCCTCGGCGCGGCATTTATCCCGCTCTCTGGGTTCTTCCTACGGCTTCTTTTAAGGAGCTTTGTCTGTCCCTCTCCACTAAGGAGAAGGGCCTGCGTCTGCTGGACCTTATTCTCGGTCCAAAAAGGGACAAGGGTAAGTCCCTCCGTCGACGCTCTTGGGAGCGGGAAAGGTCCCTCTCCCCGGGCCGTCGACCGTCGGCTTCGGTCGACCGCTCGGCTTCGGCCACTGGCCTCACGGTGTCCCCGTCAGGTCAGTTGACCGAGACTCCCACTGATGAAGTCGAGATTTTTCTCGACCCATTGGACGGGCTATCGCCTTTAGCAGCAATTCCCTCTCCCAGTTCCCCGGAGAGTTGAGGATCCGTGGGCTCGCCTGTGCCTCCGGTTCCGGAGCCCTCGGATGGACCTTCCGAGCCGAAGGGAGTGCCGGTTCCGGCCGACACCTCCCGCACCGACCCCGGAAATTCCGGGACTCTCGGTCTCGGTCTCGGACCTCTTCGCGGTCCAGCCGTTCCCACCGTCATAGGCGGTCTCGGTCTCGGCACCGCGGTAAGCGGCGTCGCCGCTCGTCCTCGTCCTCCTCCTCGGATGAGGGGAGGCTTCGGCGTAAATTACGTCGACGGTACGAGGACCTTATGTTGTAACAGCTCCTCCTGGCCGGGAATAAGCCGACTCCGGCGCCTTCCCCGGCCATTAAGTGACTGTCACCGGAACGGCCGACACAACCCCTCGACTTGTCCGAGGAGCCTATACCCAGGCCGGTTGTTCGGCCAAAACCAGCTGCTCCACCGATTCCGGTGGAACCTCCGCCTCCACAGCCACCAATTGGGGCTCCGACCAAGGATTCTCGGTCGACTAAGGGTTTACCCCATCGGCTGTCAGTTACCCTCACTCCCGACCGACCTCGGCAGGTGAAGGGTGGCTCAGGCCAGAGGCAGCTCTTCGAGGACTCTTCCGAGTCCGAAGATGATTCCTCCTTCTTCTCAGCGACTGGACTTGGGTCTTCAGGAGGTCAGTCAATGGGCGATAGCCCGTCGTCCTTCCTAGGACTGCTTGGCTCATCTCGAGTCTACGGGATGGAGCTCGAACCGTTTCCAAGCGGGCCAGGTATCCCCACGGAGATTCTGGACCGGGGATTCTCCGACGGAGGCCTTTCCGGTGGCGAGGCCATAGTGGGTCCGGCACTGGAACTTTGGCAGCGCCCTGCTTCCTGCCCTGCGCCTTGGCCAGGATGGCCAGGAAGTATCACGGTCCCTACCGGTTCCTTGTCCGGTTTTGAACACCCCTCTGCTGAGGGTTGGTTACCGACAGCGTTTTCCGGCGCCCTAGCGCCAGGGATGTGGACAAACCTCCTGACAAGGGTCAAGAAATTGGACTATGTCGGGCGAAAAAGTCTCATGCGTCCTCTCTCGGCCTTCGTCAGGCCAGTTCGGCCGTCCTCATGGCACATTTTCTCATGCCCTGTTGGGCTCCCTGGATGAGGTCATCCCTCATCTTCCGCCGATCTGCAGACTACGGTTAAGCAGGTGCGGGACCAGGGCGAGCAGTAGCCAAACAGCAGCTCAGACTGCTTTGGATATAGGGGACTCATGTGCCAGATCGGTGGCGGCCGCAGTGGCTATCGTCGGCGGGCTTGGCTGAGGATATCCACCTTTACCGGATACCCAGCACAAGTTGGCGGATGTTCCTTTTGGGGACTGACCTCTTGACCCTGGGGTGGAAGGTCACCTGCAGAGGATCGAGAAGTCCAATGCCACCTTGGACTCGGTCTCTTCCGCTCAGAAGGACAAAGGCCGCAAACCACAGCCTAAGCCCTTTCGTCCTTCTGGCCTTGGCGCTTGACCCAGCAACGTCAGGGCCAGCAGGCGGCCTTGGCATCCCAAACCCAAGCAGCCGGCTTCCTCTAACAGGAGGCAGGGAGGAAGGGCCCAGGAGGTCCCTCGGCGGTCCCTCCTCCAAGCCTGCCCAGTGGCGGGCTGAGGGGTGTCGCCCCATCCCGTCACCTTACCCTGGGTCCCCGTGGAGGCGGCTCCAGCACTTCCGTTCCGCCTGGTCGCTGTTACCACGGACAGGTGGGTCTTGGAGGTGGTGGGAAGAGGCCTGCCTCTGGAATCGAGCAGGCACCACCCTTGAGCCGTCGCCCTCGGGGGCCGGGATCCCCAGCCTCACTGGCGGCTCGTCGAGGCCGACATCCTCTCCTCCTCCAGAAGGAGGTGGTAAGAAGGTGGTGGACCCTCCTTCAGACCCAGGGTTTGTGTCCAGGTACTTCCTGGTTCGAAGCAGACGGGGGCTGGCGCCCATTCTCGACCTACCGACCTAAACAAGTTCCTAAGGTCTCGAACCTTCAGGATGGTCACTCTGGCTCAGATAATACCATCCTTGGAGCAGCGGTGTGGTTCTGCTCTCTGGACTTGCAGGGCGCGTTTTCACGTCCCTATCCGTCCGTCTCACCAGAGATTCCTTCGCTTCCGGCGGAAGGATCTCTTGATTCAAGCCATGCCCTTGGCTTGTCTCCAGCTCCAGGGTCTTCACCAAATGCATGGCAGTGGTGACAGCATTCCTCGGCGCCGAGGGTCGGGTGTACCCTTACCTGGACGACTGGCTGATAGCAGCTCCCTCCAGGAAGGAGGCGGAGTGGTCCAGAGATCTGGCCCTCAGGTCTGCTCTCAACTGGGCCTCCTTATCAGGAGGCCAAGTCCAGACTCGAGCAAGCAGGTGATTCTATTCATCGGCGCAGCTCGACTCTCTTCGAGCCAGGCGGCTCCGGCCGGACAGGGGCGAGTTCTTTCCTCCTTTGCCCGATCATTTCTGGTTGGGCAATTCGCCCTGCCGGGACTTCCTGCGCCTCCTGGGTCTCATGGCGGCCTGTACCAGCGTGGTCCGTTGGGCCGCTGGAACATCGTCCCCTTCAGTGGGGACTGGCCAGCCAGTGGTCTGCAGCTGCGATCCCTTGGACCAGCTTGTGTCCGGTGACACAGGGGATGTGGAGCAGCTCTCCAGTGGTGGACCGTTCCAGATCATTTGCAGGAGGGCATCCCGTTCGTCCGCCCGAGCCGGCGGTCTCTCTGTCGACCGATGCCTCTCTGATGGGTTGGGGTGCCCATCTGGGGAACACCGGGCTCATGGCCTCTGGTCCCATGAGGAGTCGATGCCACATCAACCTGCTGGAGCTCCGGCGGTCCGCCTAGCTCTCACCGCCTTTGCTCCGTTCCTCCGGGGTCAAGTGGTCCGAGTCAGGCGGACAATACCACGACCATGTACTATCTAAACCGCCAGGGGCGGGGCGCTCCATGCTTCTATGCAAGGCTCTCCGCATTTGGTCACTACTGCGCAGCCTGGGCGGATCTCCTAGCCATTCACGTGGCAGGAGCCTCCAACACCCTGGCCGATGCCCTGAGCGGATAGGGCTGCATCCACAGTGGTCTCTCCTGCCGGAGGTAGTACAGCATCTGTTCTCCCTTTGGGGCACACCTCAGGTGGACCTGTTTGCCTCCATGGAGGCAGCGAAGCTGAGTCTGTTCCATGCCGCCCCCCTCAGCAGGGGCTCGCTGCAGGGGATGCCTTCTCGAGGCAATGGACCCCGGGCCTCTTTCGCCTTTCCCCATTTCCTTGATCCACAAGGTGCTTCTCAAGGCGAGGAGGGACAAGGCGCAGGTGATTCTGATAGCCCCAGACTGGCCTCGCCAGTTCTGGTACCAGATCTCCTCAGTCTCAGCTCCAGGACTCGCGGCAGCTTCCAGCTCGCCCGGACCTGCTCTCAGTCAATCAGGGAAGGTGTTCCATCCGGACCTTCAATCCACCCTGGCGGCCTGGTTCCTGGCTAGAGTTCCAGGCCTTGGGTCTTTCCGACGAGGTCCTCAATGTAGTTGAGGCGTCCCGTGAGAGTCGACCAGAAAATGCTATGCCTTCAAATGGAAAAGGTTTTCCATTTGGTGTCGAGAACAAGGCTTGGACCCTTCCTCCTGTTCCTTGGCAAGCATCTTGGACTATTTATGGTCCCTTTCTAGTCAAGGGCTTGGTCGGCGACCCTAAGGGTGCACCTGGCAGCCATCTCTGCTTGCAGGCGGCGGGCGGGAAGCAGTCGAGTGGCGCAGGAGAAGGTGGTCTGGCGCTTTTTCAAGGCCTTGATCACATTTCCCCTCCAGTCTCGGGAACCCCCACCTCCGTGGGATCTACTGCTGGTACTGGCAAAGCTCATGGGCAAGCCATTCGAACCTATGCACAGGTGCTCTCTCTCACCTGTCGTGGAAGACCGCCTTCTTGGTGGCTATCCGTCAGCCAGAAGGATGGGAGAGCTCCAGGCGCTTCCATCGAGTCTCCTTACCTGGTCTTCCACAGGGACAAGGTTGTCCTGCGCCCCACCGAAATTCCTTCGAAGGTGGTGTCGGAGTTTCACCTTAACCAGGTGTTGACTCTGCGGTGTTCTACCCCAATCACACCTGGGAGGCGAATATAGGCTCCATACTCTGGACCCTAGAGGCGCTCGCATTTATAAGGAGCGCACGGTGAAATTGGGAGAGGTTCGCCAGCTGTTTGTCACCTACGCTGAAGCCGCATCTGGCAGACCTGCAGCAAGCGGGATAAGCAGGTGGGTAACCTCCTGCATAGATCTCTGCTATAAGTTGGCGGGCATGGAGCCTCCCAGAGGATAAGAGCTCATTCTACCGCCATACTGCTGCAGTGGCTGCTTCAGGGGCGTCCCTATCCAGGAAATCTGCAGGGCTGCTACCTGGAAGTCAGCAAACACCTTCATTACCCACTACCACATCGACCTTGAGTCACGCCGGGATGCTGGTTTTGGGGCCTCGGTTCTCCAGTCTCTCTTCCCAAGTAAGTATATGGGGTGTGCGTCTTGCCTCCCTCCTCCCGGAGAACTGCTAGGAGTCTGCCAATGAGTGTGGATGAACAACATATCCATGTCCTAAAATACAGGTTACTCACCTGTAACAGGAGTTCTAGGAATGGTATGTTGTTCATCCTACGATTCCCGCCTCCTCGGCTCGACGCACAACCTGAGCTTCCAGCGGCCAGATCTGGCGTCATGGGGCGGAGCAGAGTTATACCACCGGGTGGGTGGGAGGAGCAAGCTTGAAGACCTTCCGGCAAGATTTAAGCGGCAAGGATACTGCCAATGAGTGTGGATGAACAACATATACCATTCCTAGAACTCCTGTTACAGGTGAGTAACCTGTATTTTCTGAGGTCCACAAAATGTAAAAGTCTGAGCCAACCCTATCCAGGCATCGGTCCTTTCGCAGGAAAAAAAGGTCAGCAGCAAAGAGGGAGTTACAAAAGAAAAGGCACCCCCCTGTCCTCAGGGGCACAGGGATCTAGGAATGCCAAAAATGCCAGAGCTCCCTTGCCCACTCCAACAACCTCTGCATGACTTTCTGCGTGCCCCCTTCCCCCCCATCAGGCGGCGCTACAGGGGGAGGCAGTAGGAGGGCAGTGGCAGTAGGAGGGAGGTTCTCCCTTTACCTCTCAGGTTGGTCCAGCATTACGGCAGATCAGTGAGTACTCCAGATTATAGAAAGGGGTTGCGCTCTGGAGTTCACCCAAATACCTCCAGACAACCTACCAATTTCCAATCATTGCTCCCCATCCCATCCTAGGCAACGTGACAGCTGCCATTGTGACCGTGCCCTTAGCTCGTCTCCACCCGAGTACTGCAGTGGAACCTCAGGGTACAGTGGGATTAGTGTTCGGACGATGTCGAGCAGCAAGTCTGGATCTCCAGTGCTGTGCTTCAGACTTTGGAATGGTGGCTCACCCCCTCGCGACTAGAGACCGGGGCTCCATTTCAAAGCCCCAGTCCTCAGCAAATCCTGACAACGGATGCCTCGGGACTGAGGTGGGGTATGCATTTCAAAGAAAATCAGACAAGAGGGACATGAACTTCTTTGGAACGCAGTCTCCAGATCAGTGTGTTGGAGATGAGAGCCGTTCTGTACGCCTTGCAGGCGTTTCAGACGGACCTTCTCCCAGGCCCCTTATTGATCCAAAGAGACATGTTGGTGGTCTTTTTATATCGACAAGCAAGGGGACACTCACTCCTATTCCTCTGCACAGAGGCCATGAGAGTCTGGTACTGGGCAGTGGAGCACAGTCAGGAACTCACAGCGGTGCACGTTCCAGGAGTACAGAACACGTTAGCCGACAGACTAAGCCATTCTCAGTCTCAGGCCCACGAGTGGGAACTACTACAGGAAGTAGTAGATTATCTATTTGAAAGATGGGGAATTCCAGAATTGGACCTCTTTGCGTCCCCGCTCAATGCCAAATTGCCCAGTTTCTGCTCGCTAGATCCAGGGCCTGGTGTTTTTTGGTGAGATGCGTTGTCCCTCCCTTGGACAGGGAGGTTTCTTTATGCCTTTCCTCCCTTCCCACTACTCCAGAGAGTACTGCTCTAACTTCAGCTGGTACGAGCGGGCATGATTCTAATAGCACCGATCTGGCCTCGGCAGATTTGATTCCCATTGCTGTAACAATTGGTAATAGAACCTCCAATTCCTCTGCCCCGTCCTCTCACTTGCTCTCCCAGGAGCAGGGGAGTCTTGTGCACCCGAATCTCAAGTCTCTGTACCTGCGTGCATGGCTCTTGCAGACTGTCAGGGACCGGTAGGGGGTGTCAGCAGGGGTAGCGGAGGTCCTAGTGGCAGTGAGAAAACCCTCAACCAGGGCCAACGCCATGAAATTGAAGAGCTTCTGGCTTTAGGCCTGTGCCCATCATTTAGACCCATTCACCTGTTCATTGAACTCTGTCTTGGAGCATCTCCTTTCCCTGTCCAATGCAGGTCTTGGCTACTCATCCATAAAAAAGGTACACCTTTCTTCACTGTCAGCTGATCATGTACCAGTGGATGGTAGGAACCTGGCACAAATGGATCCGTCCCGCACCTTCCTGCCAGGTATCCTGCACATTGTCACTCATTCGGGAACCTATTCCCCCATGGGATCTCTTATTTTTGTTAGAGAAGCTTACGTTGCCTCTCTTTGAGACAGCCGCAAGTTGCGAGCTACGCTTCCTGTCTTGGAAAGCACTATTTTTAGTTGTCATCACATCAGCTCGAAAGATTTCCGAGCTTCAGGCTCTGATGTGTGAAGAGCCCTGTTTGATTTTTCCACAAGGACAGGATATCTTTGCGTACTAATCCTAAATTCCTTCCTAAGGTGGTGTCCAAGTTTACCTTCAACCAGGACATCCATCTACCTGTCTACTACCCAGAGTATTCCAATTGTGGGGAGGCATTGTTGCATACTCTGAATGTACACAGAGTTCTTCGTTTTTACGTTGACCGTACTGTCTTCCAGAAAAATTGACCACTTATTTGTGTCTTTTGCCCTGAGAACGATAGGGGTGCCAGTGACGAAGCAGACGTCCAAATGGCTGGTCAACTACATAGCGATCTGCTACCAGAAGTACGATGAACCGTTACCGGGCTCGGTTAAGGTCATTCCATTAGGGGTGCTGCTACTTTGTTTGCATCCCTGTGAAACGCGTCGGCAGCAGATCTCTGTGCTGCAGCCACTGGGAGTTCTGTCCATACATTCATCAAACACTACAGTCTGGATATTGCTTCCAGAGGAAGGGCAGACTTTGGTCTAGCTGTTCTTCAGGGACTCTCTTAAGAGCCTCTGTTTCTCTGTATTCTCCACCCGCCTGACCTGGATCATATCCTTTTACTGCTTGGGACTCGGTCCTAACGGTACTAGCCTGCTGCAAGAGCGCTGTCTCAAAGTGAGATAGATCAGTTATGCAAGAACATACCGTAATAGTAGATCTTTGAGAAGAGCTCTTGCAACAGGCATGCTTTCCCTCCCTCCCTCCTTCCCCTCGTTAGAAAGATATCGTTTCTCCTCCCTTTTGAGGATGTACGAACCTCCTCGGTTCCCCATCCTTCATGCAGCCGCGTCTCCGGCGGGCAAACTGAGGTAGTGCCCGCCATAGACTGCTAGCTAGAATTTTTCTATGGGGTCCTAGTGTCTGGCGGCATAGTCCTAATGACAATAACCTGCTGCAAGAGCTCTATCTCGAAGTGAGATCTACTGTTACGATAAGTTCTTACGTAACTACTTTTCCTTGAGGACTCTCTCTCCTCTGTAAAAGGACTTGTGTCCACCTCTCTTCTTTTAATGCCCTTGTCCCTTATCTTTGGCCCGTCACGTGTCTCTTCCTCCATAAATACTGAACAAAAGTAGTTCAGTATGTCGGTGTTTTTTTTTTTTTTTGGGGGGGGGTCCTCTTCCTCACTGGACATTCTCTCCCCCCCCCCTTTGAGCTTTGCTATCCATTATTTGGACTTTCTGTTCTTTCCTATGTAAAGAATGTTCCCCCCTTTTTTTTTTTTTTACATTGAGCAATATTCTCCTCCTTTGCCCTCCTAACTGCTCTCCCTGCCACTCTTTGTTTCTCCAGGTAACTCTCCCTATCCTCCTCCTCCTGTGTCCTTTTGTGCCTTCTAAATACTAGTTTTTTTTGCCCTTACTACTTCCACTTCTGAGCTAGAAAACATATCTGTCTTTTTTTTTTTTTTTGGCTCGTTTACCTGCCTAACACAGATTTGTTGCCTTTTCAATGGCCCCCTTTATTTTTGTCCATTGTGCTCGACTCCCTCCAGTTTCTTTCTCCCTGCTGGGGGGTCCCTGAGGCATTCTCACATTTTCTTAAAATCAGCCCACCTGAAGTCCAGGACCCTTGTTTTAATGCAGTTCGATTCTGACCCAGTTCTTGTATTGAGTCACACTGTACGGTGATCACTGGTACCCAGGTAGTCACCCACTGTGACGTCAGCAACACTGTCCCCGTTTGTCAGGACCAGGTCCAGTATCCCCCCACCCAGTGGGCTCCTTAACTAGTTGCCGAAGAACGCCCCTTGCAGGCTGTCCCTACTTCTGACTGTTGTTGCAGCTGGAAGGCTCCAATTGTGTCCGTAGATTGAAGTCCCCACCATCAACACCTCTCCTTTAGATTGCTTCCATCATATCTTTATCTCCCTCCCCCCCCCGTAGTATAGATCTGTGGATCTCTCTGTGTCGTCAAACCCTATCATATTGCCAAGAAATGCAAAGTTATGCATATTGGAGCCAAGAATCCCAGGAAAGAGTACTACCTGGGTGGAGTCGGAGTATCTGCATCGGAGGATGAGGAAGACCTGGGAGTTGTTATCACTAGTGACCTGAAGCACTCCACACAGTGCAAGAAAGCAGCAGCAAAGACAAACAAGATGCTGGGATGCATATCTAGGGGGATCAGTAGTAGGAGAGAGGAGGTTATACTGCCCTTGTACAGGTCACTGGTAAGCCCACATCTAGAGTATGGAGTTCAGTACTGATGCCCACACCTCAAAAAGGACATTAACCTGCCGGAGAAGGTCCAGAGGAGGGCTACAAAGATGATAGCTGGTCAGCAGGGTGTAAGGCATACGAGGAGAGACTGAGGGCATGGAACATGTACTCCCTGGAAGACAGGAGAGAGAGGGGTGGGGGGGGATATGGTTGGGACCTTCAAGTACTTGTAAGGGATAAATAAGATTGATAAGGAGAGTCTCTTTAAGCTGAGTTGCAACCATAGCATGAGGGGGCACAGTCTTAAGCTGGAAGGTGGGAGGTTTAGGAGGGAGGTCAGGAAGCACTTCACAGAGAGGGCGGTGGGCACTTGAAATACGCTGCCGGAAGATGTAATCTCATTGAAGACAGTGGGCAGCTTTAAGAGAGTCTGGGATAGCCATGGGGGAAGGTAAGGATCATGGGTAGGGAGGAGGGGGGAGGGAGGGCAGGGGCATTAGCGCAAGCTGTGGACCCTGTAATACGAGCAGACTTGATAGACCAAATGGTCTTCTTTTGGAGGCTTCTCTGTATGTTTGTATCTGATGACCTACAGGTGGACAAACAGTGTGACAGGGCAGTGGGAAGAACCAGTGGGATGCTAGAATGCGTAGGGAGGGGTATCTCCAGCAGAAAGAGGGAGGTGGTGATACCACTGTATAAATAATTGGTGAGATCTCATCTAAGGTACTATGTCCAGTTCTGGAGATCACATCGCCGGAAGGACATAAACAGGGTAGAGGCAGTACAGAGAAGGGCAACTAAAATGGTGCAGGGTCTGCACCATAGACCCTGTGAGGAAGAGACTAAAGGACCTCAATATGTACACCCTGGAAGAAAGGAGGGGGAAGAGGGTAATATGATGGAGACCTTCAGATACCTCATGGGTGTAAATAAGGTACAGGAGGGAAGCATTTTTCACCTCGTGGGTATAAATAAGGTACGGGAGGGGAAGCATTTTTCAGAAAAAAAGATGCTCAAGAACAAGGGGTCTTGCAGGAGGGGGGATATGAGGAAGTACTTCTTTACAGAAAGAGTAGTGGATGCCTGGTGCAGCCTCCCAGTGGAGGTGGTGGGGGCAAAAACTGTAACGAGATTCAAGAATGCATGGGATAGGCACAAGGGAACCTTAGTGTTTAGGTAAGGGAGGGCTGTACTGGAGATCAAGTAGGGTCTGCGGTATTGCAGTAGGTAGGGAAAATGGGCAGACTGGGTGGGCCAAGTTGTCCTTATCTGTCGTCAATTTCTATATTTCTTCCTTTGCCCGATCATTTCAGGTTGTGCTCTTGCACCCTGTCTGGGATTTCCTATGACTGCTGTGGTACATGGCATCCTGCACCAGTGTGGTCCTCTGGGCCTACAGGCGGATGTGCCACCTTCATTGGGAGCTGGGCTGTCAGTGGTCCTAGCACCCAGGCCACTTGGACCAGCTGGTCACAGTGACCAAGCTGATGTGGGACACCATCCAGTGGTGACTGGTCCCGGAAGTTCAGCTACATGGCAAACTGTTCACACTTTCTCCAAGCACTACTGCTTGGACTTGCATTCCAGAAGTGATTCCAGATCTGGCACAGCAGTTCTGCAGAACCTTTTCCCCAAAATAGGATCGGTACCCAACCTCCAAAGGTACTGCTTGGTAGTCTGCATTTGTTTAAGCATACTGAGGGATTCCTGGGGTTTGAAGAAAAAATTACTTGCCATTTTGTTTCTTCCGGGGTGAACCTGCAATATGCTTAAAGCTCCCACCCTGCCTCCCCTTCCAGAACCAGGTAAAAGGAATCTTGTATTCTGCATCCCTGCTGGTCACTATCTGTTCATATTTGTTCTAGTTAATTATTGGCTGGATACTGGACTAGTGCTAGGGTCTGTCCCATTGATGGCCTCCTCTAAGGTGCGCACTCTTGGTGTGGTGTTAGACAGCGGTTTGACGATGGAATATCAGGTGTCATCCGTTGTCAGGGCTAGTTTTTGCCTTCTGAGAAACATTGCCAGGATTAAGCACCTGATTCCGCCCCTGGACCTCCCCCACCTTAGTGCATGCATTTGTAACATCTAGGCTTGATTACTGTAATGTGCTCTACCTCGGGGTCTCTGGAGGCACTCTCCGTCGACTGCAGCTGGTGCAGAACGCAGCTGCCAGATTGTTGACTGGACAGTCGAAATACTGCCACGTCACCCTGGTGCTGCGGGAATTGCACTGGCTACCACTTTGATGGAGGGTGCTTTTTAAGGTGGGCGTGCTCACCTATAAGGCCCTACATGGACTGGGCCCTTGCTACCTGGCGGACCTTCTTACACCTGCTGCCTTGGTTCGCCCCCTTTGATCCTCCTCAAGGGGCCTCCTGGCGATTCCCAGGACGAAGTTGAGAACGGCCGGCGACAGAGCTTTTAGTATTGCAGCCCCACCCTGTGGAATTCACTTCCGCCATTGGTAAGGGAGTCCCCGTCGGTGGAGGTATTTAAAGCCCGCCTTAAATATCATCTGTTTAACCAGGCTTACTCAGGTACTGTATAATGACATAGGTTATCAGTCCCTTTTTAAAGTAAATAAAGAAGATTATTTATACATAGGGTATTGGTTTTGATTTGTGATTTATTGTATGGTGTTAATTTATTTATATATAATATATTTTTTAATTAATTTCTGTGTATTGTGCGGCACCCAGAGCCTCTGGGATTGGGCGCCAGAAAAATAAAATTTGCCTTGCCATTGAGTTTTTAAACCAGCTGGTGCTATCTTCTTTGTCCTTTCTTACAGGGACAATGGTTTTGGGAATTTTTGTAAGGTGGGATTAATGTTAAATAGTATAGCTAGTTAAAAGGTCTTCACCCTGTTGGCTTCGCAGTGAATCTCTGCATTATCAGAACACAGCAGTTACTAGGGGCAGCAGTTTGAAATTGGCACAAGCCAGTGAGAGTTCCATCATTTACATACATTTCATTCTCTCCGGGGCAGTTAAACACAGGAGGCTGACTGCATTAGTTTTAAGCATACTGAGGGATCCTCTGGAAGACACAAGATTACTATGGTAAGTAATTTTTTCTTATGCCTGTGTATGGCAGGAATGGATGGCTCTTTCAAGGCTGTCCCCGTCGTCCGAGGCCGTCCCGTGCCTTCTTTGGTCTTGGGGACTTATCCCCTGCCGATTACCCTTCACAGAGGGCCGGGTTGGGAGAGCCGTCCTCACCATCCAGGACATAAATTCAGATGTTCTCTGAGCCAGAGAGAGCGAATGGGAAGGGCTTCATGAAGCCGATCCTACATATTTCTTCCGTATTTTCTCCCTTAGGCTGCACAGCTATGCAATGAGCATGACGTGAGCGCTTCACTTCCGCGAAGATGCCCCCTGTGCTCTGAATGTTTACCACTTCCACTTACTGCACACTTGCTCGCTCTGCTGTCAGGCTTCCCCTAAATGGCAGTTTGGCGTCGAGACGCGTAATCCCCGCCACCTTCCAAGGGAGGGGAGTCTTCCTGCAGATGCTCAATCCTCCCTCTCCCAACCGATCCCCGAGCAACTAGAGTCTGTGCCTGAACCCAGG
The DNA here is from genome assembly GCA_016271365.2 of Neoceratodus forsteri. Lineage (NCBI taxonomy): Eukaryota > Metazoa > Chordata > Ceratodontiformes > Ceratodontidae > Neoceratodus > Neoceratodus forsteri. The sequence continues at coordinate 113,301,851 of CM057454.1, forward strand.
TCGCCGACATGGATCGCAGTAAAGCGCTCATGGTGCCTCAGCCCCTTGGTACCACCGGACTGGGCCTTTGCAGTTGTATGTAATCTTATTGCGATTATTCCTGTTACGCACTTTTATATCAACAGCCATTGCTGATGAACTGCTTCATCTACCAAGACGCAATTTTAATGAACATTTGTTCAACGCAAGAATCAAAAATAAAAACTACTTTAAAAAAAAAAATAATGAAGGGTCTTTACATCTCAATACATCAATCATGGTTCTTTCTTTACATGTGATATAAAAGGATGGGATCATATACCTTGGGCACCCTAGAATTCTACTTTTCATTCCACTGTTAGGCACTGTGAGGCCAGTAGGTGACTGGAGAGCCCTTGCTATTTGGAATGCTCATGTGCCCAAGGTTCTGTGCTGTTTCTGCAGCTTTGGGCTGTACCATTACTTAGAAACGTAGACTGTGACGGCAGAGAAGGGCTGCTGGGCCCATTCAGTCTGACCGTTATTTAATCTTTATTTTTTTGCTGCAGTCTCAACTTGATCTATGGCTGCATCTCTTCCCCCTCCCTTCTGTACCCCTGTAATTCCTCTGTGCCTCTCCCGTGCATTTTTGAACCCCACCCCTGTTTTTCCCCTGCACTACTTGCACTAGAAGGCTGGTCCAAGCATCCACCACCCTTTCTGTGAAGAAGTACTTCCTCACATCCCTCCAGAATTTACCCCCCCCAGCTTCAGATCATGCCTCCTTGTTTTAGAGCACCTTTTCCTTTCAAACATACACCCTCCTTTACCTTATTAACCTCTGTGAGGTACCCTTAGTGTGGGTGCACATTACTCATATGTATTAAGCATCACTTGACAATGTTAAAGCTAACAGAAAAGGAAATTACGGTAAGTATAAAGAAATTTCTTCATAATAACTGGCTTAGCCTTTTTCCCATAGGGAAGCCGTGGCGTAATTTGCTGTTACAAAGGAGCATTTATAATGGCAAACACGCGCACGGTTTCCCTCACTCTGCGCATACCCCGGTGCAGCTTTTCTCACACCGGCCCTACGCTTTTTTTCTTCTCCAGACAACTAACCGCTACTCTGACTTGGCGGTAAGCAAATTTTTAAATATGAAATCTACCACAATGGGCGAAAACGTATCTTTTCACTAAAGAACGAAATTAAAAAAAAATAATAAAAAAAAAGCTTTTAAAATAAATAGAAAACGGCACCACGGACCTCATACTTAAACCAAGCTGGACTGCCGAGTGCTCCAGAACCTTTTAATTTTATATAATTGCTGTGGCGAAAAAGGCAAAACCAACAATTATATAAAATAAAAAAATGGGTAGGTGTGTGTAAACTTCTCGTTACATACCCCGACCCATATTTTATTCTGTATTTAGTGAATATTATTTAAAAAAGTAGCAAGGCTGTGCGCTGTTTTGATGTTGGTGGCAAGTGATTATACAGCACAGGGCTTACTAACAGAAATGATGCTTTGCTGTAACTCTGACTTTTAGGGTGTATAAATTGCCATTGATATGACTGCTAGATTTTTGGGAGTCAGCATTTTTTATAAAGGTTGAAACTTTTCTGGCCTATAAATAACCTATGTATCTTTCTGCTCTACCAACTAAATAGAATTAAAAAAAAAATTATGATGGGTCAAGCAGAGAAGTGAACTTTTACAGAAAAACTAACAGTTTTGTCTCCCATATTTGCCTCAGGCTCCAGGAACCAAAAAAGGATCTGATAGCACGTGTTGTAAAATCCATTGGGAAGAAGAAAGCAATTGAACTATTGGTGGAAACGACTGAAGTAGAACAAAATGGTGGACTTTTTACAGTAGTAAGTAACAGTAATCTAACCAGTCTTCTTCAGAATACAGAATCTGTCCCTACCCCACCCAAAAATAAAACAAAACACATGCTGTTGATTCCAGTGTCCTTGCAAAGGTGTCTGAACAGTCTATGGCTAATGATTTTCTTCAAACATGTGGAAGGGATTTTTCAGTTTTTGAGCTAAATGTTTTTTGAAAATTCATAGTAAACAAAAAAAAAATAAAATCTCTACAGGTTGGTGTTAACATACAGAGTACAATTTGTTGAGCAAAAAATAGTGGCCGAATATTCATGCAAGGCATGTAGATTAGCACTAAATTCTGGGGAAAATACATTTTAAATTTGGTCACATGTTTGCCAGTCCCACTGTTTTCCTGCAGCTAAATGCAGTCATCTGTGACTGCACTTAGCCCGGGGAGGACAGGGGGATCAGAAGACTGGAGCTTATAAAGACTCATAACAGGCATTGCAGACACTTAAATCTCCTGCTACTGTAGGGGATTCTGGGATTTGTACTTACAGGAGCTAGCTTGCAAGTTAGCAGAATCAATCTGACACAGCCTACTATATTGCGGTAAACAGTAAGTTTAAAAAAAAAGCAATGCCGGTGCACATAACGTGCAAAGTAGGACCAGCCCCACACATGGGGCTCTTAGTGCTGACTGTTCACCCTTTATGGTAAATCTTGATTCCTAAGCACTTAATCTTGGCCATTTCTTGTTGGAATTTCAAAAATTTTTCAAAAGTGTGTATTCTGACTCAGGATCTCTTGATCTGCCTTTTTAGAGAATTTATTTATTTATTTTTGGGAAGTGGAAAAAGGAAAATTAAAAACGTTAAAATGTAAATTGATTGCCTAGGACACTTCGTGCGCTACTCATTGTTTGTTTTTGTTCTAATTCACTGTTTTCATCCCTGCACTGTCTTGGCCCCTTCCTTTAGGTCGAACCCCACCCTCATGTCTCTGCTGCCTACCTCCTCTTAATTTTTCAAATCCATGGCCTTGCACTGCCCCCAAAAAAAAACTGTGGGATCTGGTCATGCCGTATCTAACCTCCGCCACCTCCTGAAAACTGAGTCAGATGTTCCTGTAGTATAAAGAGGTGTGTAGAGTGTCAAGGTTTTGGACAGTAGTCTGTCCAGGATCATCCTGCTCAAGACAGGGAGATTTTCCTTGTTTTTTGCTCCTGGTGCCCCTGGATCTCTGGCATGCGTGGGGCTTTCTGTTCATGCATGCATGCAGAGTGGGTCTGGCTGAAGTCCCTTATCCCTACTGTACTGTCATTGCACTGCCACCCGTGGTCACCCAGGTAGCAGTGTAGTAGCACAAGCAGCTACCCTCCCTTGCTGGAGGAAGAGAGCATCTTATGAGACACTCGGTATTCCTCCCCCGGTGATGAGATTTCATACCCTACCACGAGACACTGGCATCGTGAGTAGTAGCCCTGCTGCTGCACCAATGGCATGGCTTTCACGTGCCACTCTTGACTCCCGCTGTCTCAGTGCACGCCCTGGTGTTGCAGATGCATTTGTACACCGTTTGGTGTCAGAGTCCATCTATGACAATGGGGCTTTACCGTTGTCATAGATAGTAAAGGTAAAACGACTGTGGTTTGGAAAAATGACACTAGGGTGGTTGGTTAGGGGGTAGCTTACTTGAAGAATTGCAACATGTAGAAGAGAAAAGGTGGTAAAATCGGGAAGTTATGATTTTAAAAATGGATTTGTGAGGTTGACCCATCATGGCAGGTGGTAAAGCTACCGCTCATGATGCAGTCAGTCTGGGTTTAGGAATCAGCAAGGTTCGTCGGGGCAGTTGGGAGGAAGACAGTTGAACACGCCAGCAAGCGCTTTCTGTGCCTCGGTTGGAACACTTCCACTTGGGTGATCATGGGTGGCGGCTGCAGTGAAGGCATTGCAAGGAGGCAGGACACTATGTTGAGCTCTGCATGGCACATGCTGGGAGTCCACTGGCCTTGAGCCTCATGCATCAGCATCCTTCCTGAGGAACAAAACAGCAAAAGGTCGTAGTGCATACAGACGAGGATTCAGGCAGGCTTGAACCTCACCACCCTCCACTAGCCACTCCTTCACCAGAAGCTTCCCCTGCCCCCACACTTGAGAGGCAACAGATTTGCCTGGCTGTAGCCAAGCCTTGAGGAAGGGACAGGCCGTGGTGGACTGAGGGAGGTAAACGCTGGGGAGGATGAAAGGAAAAATGGGCGACACCAACGTTGCTCTGGTAGCTTGTATCCCCCATTCCTGGTTGCAACTGGAAATGAGACACTTTTGGAATTTGTTCACCTGGTAAAATATGTTTTAAATACATAAATATCGTCACAGGCCCAAGTATAAAGTGATAATTTCACCCCCATTATCATAGTGCATGATCATCAGCTGCAAACTCGTGATGACAAAGATTCTCTTCCCAAAACTCCTCCTTAGCCCCAGAATCTATTTTGCTGTCTGTACTGATTTAGCCCTCCAGTTTTCCACAGCCGGTAAGGTAGAAGCAGTATTTATTGATCTGTAAGATGAGGCCCAGTAGTCTGACCTGCTAGTTAGTGGCTTTAATTCACTTGAGATTTTAATTACAAAACACAGTGCAACTGTTGAACAGTATTGCAGCCACCGTGTAGCCTTGCCGGCATCATCGTGCAGCAGTTAACTTTCATGCATACACCCACACAGGGCTCTGCAGTGGCAAAGGGACACATGATATCTTTTAAATTCTAAAGCGAGGCTGCCCCTTCCAGTGCAACATTGCAGCGTGGTATTGTATAAGTTGTGCTTATCCATTGCCGATTCCATAATAGCGCTCCAGAACAGTCCATTTTGGCTGAAGTACGCCTGTAGGAGTGTAGCGAAGGTGGTACATCAGCTATTGTGAAAGGGCAAGGCAAATTGAGGGCCCTTTATGTCTGGTGTAGGAGGAGAGGACTCCTTTTTTTCCCCTCTCTAATTAGGATTGTTATGAAAGCCCCTATTTTGTAAATCACAAAGCGAGTGAGCAGCCTATTTCTCAGAAATGAAAGTAAAGCCATTAACTGTGGTGCATAGATAAGGATGTTTTTCAGCCTGCATTGCTATATTATTAGGACAGTATTTGGAACTTACATTGATAACTGGATTTAGCTCAATGTTTTTTCCTTTTCCTTGTCTGAAGCTGCTTAAAGGGAGTTAGGTTGATATTTATTTTACAATTTATTTACCTGGCATAGCCCAGCAGAGATGTGACATCTAGATTTCGGTGATGCCTTGCTTCCCAATCACAAAGGAGGAATGGGGGGATGCTGAAGCCCAGGGGGGTCTAGTGGCTTGCTCCAAGTCGAAGAGTGAGTCTGTTTATGGTGGAGTTTAACTCCAGATTTACATTTCTGAGCTTTAACCACTTGACAACACTGCCTTCAGACTATGCCTATTATTAGGTGGATAGTAAACACTATAATGCCCTTTTTTCCCCTCTTTAAATCATGGCTCTGCTGCATGACAGAAGTGAAATCGGCCTTGTCTTGTTCTATGCCTCATTGCCATACTTATACTTTGTTTTTTTTAAATGGCCGGGCTGGTGTTGCCTTTCCACTTCTGAGCTTAAAGGGACTCTGTCGGATGTTATGTTGAATTTTGAATCCCTCTTTTAAGTATGTGCCAGTTCTACCCAGTATCATCAACATGCCTGTCATTGCTTATCGGATGACAGTTTTTAAATATAGCAGCAGTTTCTTTATTATTTTTGTATTGTAAGCTATGTCAGGCGAGCAACATTTGTCATTGGCTACTAGCACGTTTGCATTTGAATATTGTGCTGCAGCCACCAGTAAATTCATGCCCGTCCAAGTTTTTTACAGTTTCATGCAGTATGAGTTTAAAGAGCTGCTGAGGCATCTAAAAACCTTTAAAAAACACATTTAGGTACAATTCAGCTTGGATTCCATATATATACATGTGTATATATATATATATATTTCATAGACTTTTCCACCCCATTATTTATTACTAAGGAAATTTGCATGAATAAATTATCTGTATCCCTTAGAGCTCCTTTAGAGTTCTTCTGCCTCTATAGCTTACTCCCTACTTCGTCATAATCCTCTGTTGTGACCTCACAATCTGTTGCCATGGGAGTAATTGTGATGTCACAAGCCGTGAATTATGATCTCAGGTAGGGAGAAAGCAACAGGAATAGATGAACTCTTCAGGAGCAAAGATCCTGTTTTCATGCAGATTACATCAGTAATAAATAATGGGGAGGAGGAATACAGAACTAATGGGAAATACAAGCTGAACTATGTCTAAATATTATGTTTTGATAAAGTTCTCCTGAAGGCTTCAGCTGATCTTTAAGTTTAATAGTAGGCACCGTGTCGCACTTACTGATGTTACTCCCACTGAAAAACGAGAGGTGAAATCCTGATAATTCAGTCCTTCAAAAGTTAAGCTGTACCTCTGAGCATGCCCATCCACGTTGCTGCACATGCTCAGAGATGCAGCTTAACCTTTCAAAGACCAACTTACATCTCTTGGTTTTTTTTTTTTTTCAGTGGGAGTAACATCAGTAAGTGAAACACAATCATTAGAATCTAACAAACTGACATTGCGTGGAATTTTAAAAACTAGGACATGCACAAGTTTAAAATGTGAACGTGCTATAGTGCCAGCCGCCAATAAGAGCAGGTCGCCTGACCTAGCTTCTAATATAAAAATAGCATTAAAAAAAAAAAAACTGACTACATAAAACAATAAAAGTCATCATATATGGCAATAATAGGCATTCTGATGCTATTGGGTAGTAGTGGCACATACTTAAAAGGGGGATTCAGAATTCAGCATAGAAGCTGACAGTGTCCCTTCAGTGACCATAATGCAAGACAACACTCATCTACATCTAACCTGGGATCAGGAGGTTTAGGCCTTGGCAAACACCTTGCAGTCACCAGTCTGTAGTTGACAAGTTTACTCTGGCACTGTGGACATTTGAGACCTTTACTGCAGTTACAGGAAAGTAAAATATCCATTCTGTTGAAAAGGTCTCAACACGCACCTTTTTGTTGTTAATATTTTTTTCTTCCTCCTCGCCCCTCCCCCCGCCTTCCCCTTTGCCAGCTCCCAGCCTTGTAACTACCCCACATATCCGGAACTTTCCGTCATGACTTCGCCCACTTGGTGGAGTCCTCTGGGCTCTTCAAATCCAGCATTTCTACAGGTGGGCAGAACGTGCAAGACCCAACAGTGCAGTTGTCTTATGTGGGCCCAGGCTCCATTTACTCCCTCCTTGTTGGGATGTTGGTGAGGAGGGTACTGTGGAAGGAGCATGTAGACATTCTGTGTGTGGAAACCAGTCTGCCCCCTCTCATCTGTGAAGCAACCTGTGGTCACCCAGGTGGCAATTGCATGTCAGTCTGTCATCCTACCCCCTAGGAAGTAAGTGTCCTCTGGGATGCTAGAGCCTCCTCTCCCACCAGCATTCCGGCCGTAGCTGCTTCCTGAACCTGGATTACCGATGTTGTAGGCGCCAACACTACTGCTACACCAGTGAGCCAGCTACACGCTTTCTTGTACAACTAAAAGACTTGGGGCTTGTTTTTATTTTTAGTAGTACAGCGGTAACAGGATCCACAAGTTTTATGAGTTGGCCAGCATTATACAGGACCAGTGGATTTTACTTGGAGAGGGCTCTTGCAGTAGGTATAGGACTGACCCGGCAGGTGTCAGGACTCCACGGAAAAATTTCTAGCTTGCAGTCTCTGGCGGGGGATCACCCCCATGTCAGGTGACCGAAGTCCGTATAAAAGGGTGGTCCTCCATGCCCACCTTCCAGTTCTTTCCCACCGTCAGCTTGTGAAAGTTCCTTGCGTTAGAGTTCCATCGCTTGTCAGTCTTCCGTCTGTCAGTTTTTCCGAACTTTTCGACACTTTTTCTCGATTTTTGCTTCAAACATCCGTGTATGTCCTCCCGTTGCCTTCCGGATTGCATAAAAATAAGTGCGATTCATGCGGTTCCCAACTGCCGCTTAAGGACGGGCACTCCCTGTGCCTCTTCTGCTTAGGCCTGGACCACCCTATGGAGAAGTGCCAGCACTGCCAACAGTTCAATTCAGCCAACCAAAAACAGAGACAGCAGTCTCTGGAGACCCATATTCTCAAGAAAAAGATGGCTTCCATGGAGAAGGAGTTGAAGAAGTTAGGGCAGGCTTCGACTCCCCCAAAGGCCATAAGAAAAAGGACAAGCACTGGGACTCTACCTCCACGGCCTCTGCGACTCCGGCCGGAGTTGCGGTTCTTCAGTTAATGTCCCCTCTGGGGGACCACCCATCAACGACCGTCTTGGCGGCGCCCAAGACTGTGTCGCCCCTTCCATCGGGCTTGGGTGCCTCCGGGGCAAATAAGGCTTCCGCTCCCGGGAAGGCTGCTGCCATGCGGCCCTCTGGGTCGAGCGGGTCCGCTAAGTCAGACGCTGGTGCCACAGACGTCCGCCAGGACAGGATCGATAAGATGCCGGTTCCTTCGGGAGGGTGCACGGTCCCTCGCACATCCACCAAGGTCGCATCCCCAACGTGACCCGCATCGGGCCAGGGTTCCGATAAGTCAGATACCGGATCCTGCTGACAAGATGGATGTCAGCCCCTCTGACGACCGACCAGCGAAAGAGCCTACATTGGACCCCTTGGACTAGTCCCAACATCCCAGGCTCACCACAACGCATGCCGTTGCCTTCCAAGGCTCCCGCGTCTCCTCTGTTGGACACGGGATTTTAATCCTCCATCCCCGGTCGACACGGAGGAGCTGGATACGCTGCCGTCAGGGCTCCCTCCTGCAGGGTCGGACCCCTGACGCCAGACCCACGAATGCCGGCCTACCCGATGCCCCTTTGCCGGACGCCCGCCCAGCTACCCTTTGCGAGACGCTGCCCAACACTGGCGCGGGGCCACCTTTGCCTGGCTCGACAGCTGGTCCTTTTCCAGGGCCTTCTGCTCCGTCAGAGCCCCTGGCACCCGAGTATCCGACACTGCTTAATCCGGTGCTGCCCTACCCGGTACCGTCGTATCCGACGCCACTTCATCCGACGCTGCAGTACCAGACTATTCAATACCAGATGCTGGGCTTTCCGCCATTGGGTTACGGGTACTCGCCTAACGGATACCCTCAGTATCCGTATCCCCCTCCTCCTCCTTCACTGCCCTCTCCACAGCCACCGGTGGACTTGAAGGAGACTCTGGCTTCCTGGTGGGCCGAGGCCAAGGCTCGGCTCACCAGGGAGGTAGAGATCAGTCTTCCGGCGCCAGACCCTGCATAGGATCCCCTTCGCCGGAGACTGGAGACTCCCTCCCCCGACACCAGAGGTGAACCCTCTGGTGCCAGGGGTGGGGAGGATACACTTCCCAGAGGGCTTCCCAAAGGGACCGTTCCTCCCTCGCGTCGGGAGGAGTCTTCCTCCTCTACGTCGGAGACCTCTGACTCGGACTTGGGGGTGCTGCAGTCCTGATGACTAGCCTTGTACTCCAGATCATCCCAGGCCAAGAACTCCTCCGAAGGCTCCTTCTTTTTTGGAGTTACTGAGAAAGATCCAGGAAGTTCATCAGTGGCAATCTCTGGAGCCAGATCCACAGCGTAAGAAGCTCGCTGCCCACTTGGATCTGCCCAAGACCGCTCCAACATTGATTCCACCCTGGACTGAGCCTCACGCAGACCTTGTTTCCACTATTTGGAAGCAACTGTCCGCGTTAGCCCCCCTTCCGCGGAAGGCAGATCGGCTATTTCAGGCTCCTGAGGGAGTAGATTCTTTGAATGTACACCCCAAGATGGACTTGGTCATGATTAGCGCCGCTCATGGCCGTTCTGCCAACCCCAAACATCTCGGCTCGTCTCCACCTGACAGTCTCCCGCCTTCTGGACCAGTATGGGAAGAAAGTGTACACTTCTTCTACCCTGGGTATTAGGGCCCTGAGCTATGTCGCACGTATGGGGGACTACCAGAAGACGATCCTGAGTCAGGTGGAATAGAAACTGGACTCCCTTCCTGAGTCCCAGACCAAACCCCAACCCATCAGAGAAGCATCGGTCATCAGGATGACCGTCAGCTCGGGGCGGACAAATGGGATTCCTTCCTGCAGACGAACTGGAACGAGTCACCATTGCAGGCCGTCCCAAATCTCCTGGGTCACAGAGTCTGGCTGGTCTAGAAGACTTGAGCGCTGAGACCACTGGTGGGCTTAGCTCCCAATGCAGAGGACGAATATGCCAGCGCGCCTAATGGACCATGCTAGTGCAGTCTGCCATCAGACCCAGAAGGCGCAGGAAGTCCTGGGCAGGGTGCAGTTGCCCAACCAGAAATGATTGGTTAAAGGAGGAAAGGACCTTGGCCCTGTCCGCCGGGAATCAGGCTGTGGCACAGAGAGAGTTGAACTCCGCACCAATTAACTGAATCACCTGCAAAGGCACGAGTTCCGACTTGGCCTCATTGATGAGGAGACAAGAGTTGAGAGCAAGCCTGGAGGGCCAGATCCCTGGACCGCTTCGCCTCCTGCCTGGAGGGGCCTGCTATCAGCCAGTCATCCAGGTAAGGGTAGACCCAGACCCCTTGGCGCTGCAGGAATGCTGCCACCATTGTGATGCATTGGGTGAAGACCCTGGGAGCCGATGAGAGGCCGAAGGGCATGGCCCAGAACTCGTAGAGGGTTCCCTCTGCCCGAAAGCAGAGGAATTGCTGATGAGACGGATGGATTGGGACATGAAAGAACACGTCCTGGAGGTCCAGGGAGCAGAACAACATGCCGTGCTCCAGGGATGGTATTATCTGAGCCAGGGTTACCATCCGAAAGGTGCGCGGCCTTAGGAACTTGTTCAGGTCGTGCAGATCGAGAATAGGGCGCCAGCCCCCTGTCCGTTTTGGAACCAGGAAGTACCTGGAAACAAACCCTGGGCACTGAGGAGGATCTGCCACCTTGCTGACTGCCCCCTTGCTAAGGAGCTGGTTGATGTCGTCTCGGAGAGTCGGCTGGGGGGCTGCGGGCTCGAAAGGATGGGACCTGCTCGAATTCCAGAGGCAGGCCCCTGCCGATCACATCCAGCACCCAGTGGTCTGTGGTGATAGCAGACCAGGCGGAAAGGAAGTGGGTGAGCCAGACCCTCATGGGGGGACCCAGGGGAGGAGTGACGGGGTTGGGGTGACACCCCGCAGTCTTGGAAGAGGAGGGACCTGCCGCGGAGCCGCTGGGGCCCTTCCCTCCTGGCTTCCTGACCGAGGAAGCAACTGACTTGGCGCTAAAGTGCCAAGCTTGAGCCTGCTGGCCCTGTTGCTGGGCAGGTCTTGACGCAGGAGCGGAGGGACAAAGGGGTTTACGCTGCTTATGGCGGCCTTTGTCCTTCTGTGCAAATGTGACCGAATCTAAGGTGGCATTGGATTTGTCAGTGCGCTGGAGGTAGCTGTCTACACTGGGCCCGAACAGGTTGGTGCCCAGAAAGGGAACATCTGCAAGCTTGTGTTGGGTATCTGCCGTGAAGGTCGAGATCCGCAGCGAAGCACTACGGCGCATGTCCACTGCGGCCACTACCAGTCGGGCACCAGAGTCTCCAATGTCCAGATCCGTCTGGAGCTGCTGCTTTGCCACCGCCCTTCCCTGATCCCGGACCCGCTTGACCGTGGTCTGGAGGTCGGCCGGGAGATGAGGGAGCACCTCATCCCGCGAGCCCAGTAGGGCGTGAGAGAAGTGTGCCATCATAACAGCCGAGCTGGCCTGGCAAAGGCCCAAAGAGGTGGCAGTGTACACCTTTCTCCCGGAGTATTCCAGTTTCTTGAACTCCTTATCTGGGGGCTTGTCCACATCCCTCATATTCCCCGAGCACCTGAAGACAGAGTCTGCCACCAACCCCTCAGTCGAGGGGTGCTCAAAGAAGCCGGAGAGAGAGCCGGTAGGAACTGCATACTTGCAGGCCATCCTGGCTGATGGCATTGGGCAGGAGGCTGGGTGCTACCAAAGTTCTAATGCCAGGCCCACAATGGCCTCCGCTACAGGGAAGGCCTCCGTGGGGGAGTCCTCTATTGTCCAGAATCTCTGTAAGGGGATATCTGGCCCGTTTCTGCACGGGTTCGAGCGGCATCCTGGTGGACTCTGAGATGAGCCGAAGAATACCAGGGAACAAGGTGGGGCTCTCGTCCACAGAAAGACCCCCCCTGAGGATTCAGGTCGACTGGGCGGGAATGCAAGAAGGAGTCTTCGGACTCCGAAGAGTGTGCATACAGCTGATGACCGCCTGAGCCACTCTCCACTTGCCAAGGGCGATCGGGGGTGAGAGTGATTGACAGCCAGTGGGGTCAACCTTGAGCCGGCCATGAATCCTTGGTTGGCGCCCCATTCTTCGGCTGAGAAGGCGGTGGTTCCACTGCAGTGGGCGGAACAGCCAGATTTGACCGAGCTGTCGGCGTCTGGACGAGTTCCTCGACCGGGTAACCGGTGGCGGGAGTCAGCTTCGGCCATTCGGGTGACAGCCACTTAATTACCGGTGTGGAAGCCGGCATCTGCTTGCTGCCAGCCAAAAGGAGCGGTTGCCACATTAGATCCTCATAGTGCCAACGCAGCTTGCACTGGAGCCTCTCCTCAGCTGAGGAGGATGAGGAAGAAGAAGAAGAGCAGTGGCACCGCTTTCCGCGATGTCAGGACTGAGACCGCCGACATGGGCGGGATTTCCCTGAAGCGGAGGAGGTCCGAGACCGAAGCCTCGACCGGCAGCGAGCCGAGGAAGGAGCGGGCTGCCCCTCCGGTTCAGGGTCCTAGGCCGGGCACTTTGACTCGACGGTCTGAGGCAAGTCCTCGGAAGGCACCAGAAGCACTGGTGTCTGAGAGAGAGAGAGTTGTCGGCCTCCTCGGTCGACAACCTGTCAGTGGGCTTGAGAAAAATCTCTGCTGCTTTGACAGGTGTCTTGGCCGACTGGTCTGACGGGGACACCGTGAAACCAGTGGCCCAGGCCTCAACTTCGATCGAGGTTGAAAGCCGACGGTCCAGAGAACGAGATCTCTCTTGCTCCCAAGAGTGTCGATGGTGGGTCTTACCTTTTTTCGGATCCTTCTTCTGGGACCAAGGGGTGTGAGACCCAGAAGGACCCTCCCTTTTAGTCGGGAGGGACTGGCACAGCTCCCAAAAGGAAGCCGTGTAAGAAGAGCCCAGTTGGAGTGGAGTAAAGGCCGAAGCCGAAGAGAAGCTCGCCCGTGGCCTGGGCCGCCTCTCGAGAGCCGTGAGCTGTTCAAGTTTCTTCCAGAGAGGCCCGCCAACATGACACCACCAATGGGCCTCCTTCGATTTGACCGGCTGGTACTGTTTCTCTGGTCATCCCAGCTGGAGTCAGGCAGCGCAGTCTTTGAGCACCGACGGAGAAAGGGACAGACAGAGATCGCAAGCCTGCAGATCGTGGTCATGCCCAAGGCAGTAAACGCACGTGGCGTGTGGATTGGTGCTAGACATCTTCTACCCGCAAGGGCACCGACGGAACCCATGAATGTACTTGTCTTCCATCGCAGCCGCGAGAAAAGGTGGAGAAGACCAAGCTTGAATGAGTTTAAGGGTAAGTTTTGGGGAAAAATCCAAAGATTTAAGATCCTGGGCCTGCAAAGAGCGCTAAGGAGGGAACCTGAGCTTCCCAGTGGTAAGGAAGATATGGCATCATGGGGCAGAGCCGAGGGTTTTACCACCCAGGAGGGTGGGAGGAACCAGCTTGAAGACCTTCTGGCCCATCTTAAAGCGGCAAGGTACCTGCCAGATAGTATGGATTGAACATATCCACGTCCCTAGAAGAAATACTGTTGAATACTACCTTTATAGTGTATGGTTGAACATGGTTCTGTATAGAAAACCATACACCATAAAAAGTTGTTCGGCTGCAGTAGTGATGTAGCTACTAATGCAGAATGACTTTTCATTCTGCGTTGGTAGCTACGTCACAATGCAGGCATCCCTACGTGGGCTGTTTGTCACTGGCTGGCAGTTGAATGGTCATGCGGTGGCTGGCGTCTGGGCGTGAATTGCAGGAGGAGGATGGCAGACACTGACGGTTCCCGTAAAAGAAAGTAAAGAATTTTGTTTATTTGGGACCATACACTATATAGAATAGTGTATGGTAGCCCAAATACACAACATTGCTACTCTCACACCTTGTGTTTTCTCCATCGACAGAGGTACCACCCAAGCTTCACCTCGAGGTCCTTGTCAGGAAACACTCTGTGTAAGAATAGCTTGTTGTGTATGGGCAGCCATACACTATCCTATATCTAGTAATGCTATAACAATAAGGCGATGGGGTGTGCATTACGGTGTGATAACCTGCATTCTAAGGGTAGTTAGCCGAGTGCCGGTCGTCCCTAGGAGTGCAGTTATCACACCATAATGCACAACCCTGGAGTGTCTTATTGCGCTTATAAAATGGCCCTTTATTTTTAGAAGCAGTTTTTTTTTTAATTTTAAACACATTTTTAAATGGGTAAAAATGTAAGTGAATCTGTGCTTTTAACATAAAATCTGAGACATGGCTCAAACCCACCACAGCAGACCGGGATGTTAACCTACCCAACTATCAGTTATTCAGAGCAGATCGCCAAACAAGGGGCGGTGATGTAGCTATATATGCAAAATCCGGTATACCTGTATCCTGTATTGCTGCAACCTCTGTGCCCAAGGAATTTGAATGCCTATCCCTAAAAGTCTCTCTCCCCCAATACAGCAGCTTTTCAGCTAGTTGGATGCTACAGACCCCCTCTGCTGACCTCAAGCTCTTATCCCACCTGGGGAATCTGCTCAAGCCCAGCACTGAAGAAGTCATTATTCTAGGTGACCTGAATTACAACTGACTTACCCAGGCAGCTGCACCTCTGGTATACATATGGGTTCACACAACTAATTAATGAGCCAACAAGAATTAATGCAAGGAATAGTAATAACAGCACACTACTTGATATCATGCTAGTGAATAAACCCCATTTATTCACACATGCTGGAGTGCTTCTCTGTGATATAAGTGATCACTGCCCCATCGCAGGGGTAAGATCTTCCAGCAAAACAACAACCCCTGCAAAATTCCTCATGAGGAGATCCAAGAAAAACATCAATATTGAAGGATTGCATGATCTAGCTCACTCTCCAAGTTGGCAAGAGTTTTATCTTGCCCATTCTGTGGAAAAAGCACAGCAGGTGCTAAATAACGTTATAAGTGCCCTTAACATCCATGCCCCAATCTCTAGTATCCGAATAAAAAACAAATCCTGTTGTTGGTTTTCAGCTGACCTCAAAGCTGCACTGCTGGAGAGAGACAAACTCTGGAAAATGGCAAGAAAAACCAAGTATGCAAATGACTGGATGATGTTTAGGAAAGCCAGGAATAGATGCACCAAGAAAGTTAGGGATGCAAAGGCTGCCTTCTGCTTGGCTGAGCTCGACTCCTCCTATCATAATCCTGCTAGGTTTTGGGGTACCATCAAGGGTATGGTTGGGCAGGATTCTAGCACCTACCTACCAACTCAGTTACATCACAGTTATGGCCCTATCACTGGCAAAATGGAAATTCTGGATGCCTTCAATAACCACTTCACAACGGCTGGCCTTGCCTTTGACACCTCTCCAGCTAACCTGCTGCGGGAACAATTAAGCTCCCAGTACACTGGTGCTCAGAGAGCTGACTCTTCCTTCAGCTTCAAATCTGTACTGTTGAAGCAAGTAGAGGACCTACTATGGCAGCTGGATATCAAAAAAAGCGCAGGGGCAGACTCTCTGGACCCTTACTTTCTAAAGATTGCATCCCATGTACTTGCAGTCCCACTAACACATCTCTTTAACCTATCTCTAAACTCTGGTTCTATTCCCACACTGTGGAATACAGCCCAAGTGGTTCCTCTTCTAAAATCAGGGGACCCTATGGACCTTAGTAATTACAGGCCCATTTCCATTCTACCAGTGCTATCTAAGATGCTGGAGAAATTAGTGAGTACCCAGTTAAGGGAATATCTTGACAATGCTAACCTCCTGAATCCAGCACAATCTGGATTCAGGGCCAAGCATAGCACTATCACTGCACTAGCCAAGGTCACAAATGACTGGCAAACCGAATTAGATAAAAAGAATAATGTCTGTGCAGTATTTCTTTATCTGAGCAAAGCATTCGACACTGTGGACCACGAGCTTCTACTATCATCCTTGCACTCCATTGGCCTAGATCCACCCTCCCGTAAGTGGTTCAGGTGTTACCTTACCGGCAGGTCACAGCAGGTAAAAGCTGAAGGTGACCTATCCCCATTAAAACCACTGTTAAGAGGAGTCCCCCAAGGTTCTATCCTGGGTCCTATCCTTTTTGCCATCTATATAAATAATATTGATTCAACCCTCACCAAATCCTCTGTACACCTCTTTGCTGATGACACTGTTTTGTATGTCAGGAACCCTTCTTCTGCAGCTGCCTGTGAAATCCTACAAACAGAATTCTCCTTGTTACAATATCAGCTACTTGAGAAAAAGCTTCTGTTAAATGCAAAGAAAACTAAAGCAATGATGTTCACAAATCAAAGCTCCACCAGCACCTCCTCTTCAATCATTCTCCCCCAGCTATGCAGTATACTTGGAGAAAATCTGGAGTATGTAGAAAAATTCAAATACCTAGGTGTGTGGATTGATAGCAGACTCTACTTCACTCATCATTTAGAAGAACTGCTAAAAAAGCTTCGCCAAAGGCTTGGCCTTTTCTATAGATTAAAACCCTTCCTAAACAGAGATTCAAAGATGAGGTTAGTCCAGGCCATTTTTTCTCTAGGTGTTGACTATGCAGACTTCCTTTATAGTCACTGCCCCATCTCCTACCTACACAAGTTGGATACCTTATACCATAGAGCAATAAGATTCATAACAGATCTGTCATCTAATACCCATCATTGCTCTCTCTATGCTGCAATTGGATGGGTTTCCCTACACCTCAGAAGGAACAGAAATGCAGCTCTATGGATTTACAGAGCATTATCAAAAAAACTTCCAAACTATATTCTGGACTGCTTCACTCAGACCATTCCTAGCTCCTATGCCCTAAGAAGCAACATCATCATCATCCTGTTCAAATTGCCCAAATTCAACACCCGGCTAGGGAGGGCAGCAATCAGCTATTCTCTAGCTATAGCATGGAACACCTACAAAATCCCTAAAACTGTCCAATATTATACCAGTTGCATCCTTTAAACAGCGTTGTACAGTTTTCTTCACAGAAATGCAGTTGCTACCGCTTAGAGCTAGCTTTGTAATCTCACAATCTCCCTCCCAAAAATTCACCATATATGGCATAATCTTTGTTCTTCAGTTCTCCCTCCCAGGCAGACACCCCATCTTATGGCACCCAGTAATACCTTCCACCATCCTAGTATTACATTAGGTTGTGTGTTTGCCATGGCCCCTCCACTGGGATATGTATACACTGTATATACTGTAAATATTAGCTTAACTTTCCTATAACCCACTTTATCATGTGAATTTTACTGTACATCACTGTGTTTATAAATGTTTTTTTCCCTTGTAGGTATAACTGTTTTATATAAGTGTATTGATATATCTGTTGTGTATCAACTGTTGAACCTTGACCTTATCAGGTCCATCTTGTAAATGAGGCTTGCTCAATGATGCTCGCCTGAATAAATAAAGATTTGATGATGATGATAAAAAAGTTCTTCTGCCTATTGGTGCTAGATTAAAGTAGTGTTATACAGTGTGTGCCTCCCTGCCCACTTAAGCTTCATATTCCCCTGCCAGCCACAACAATTCACTAATGCTGTTTTTCTCATTCTAAGTATGACACATAGCCCCCTTATTTTATTTCATTCTCCTCACTCTGTAGACAAAAATAAAAGGAAGCCATAACAGAGGCTTCTCAGTTCCCCAGTGCTGCAAGCATGAGTGTGGTTCAAAACTTCCACACTCACTGACAGCATCATGAACTGCTCGCTCTGTCCTAAAAGATAAACAGCAGGGTGAGTCATTTTCCACCTTTTCTCTTTGTTTATATAGTAGTATAAAATTGGTACGAGAGATGCTGCATCCTGATTGGTTAACCGGTACCAGTAGCCATGTCCTTATCAGCACATATACATAGCAACTGGTACTTGTTATGCCAAGCAGGATGCAGTACAGTCAGAGATCTGTGCCTGCCAGTTTTTGAACGTAATTGTCTGCCAGGCTCTCCTGCTCACTGCTCTAAACTATTCGTGCTACTTGCAGCTTCATTTTCAAACCCGCACCTACACACTACACACTCACTGCCAACGCTGTCTAGACACCAGAGACACACCGCTTACAGTACAACAGCACCACAGGAAAACGTTTTAATATATTTTCTCTCTCATTAAACAAAAAGCTGACCTTAAAAAAACTGCGAGCACAACCCGATCTGATCAGCATAGTGATTTGAGCGTGCCGCGGTTTTCAAATAACGATCGTACCCCAAACCAGCTGTTCCAGAAGACGCCATACCTCTTCTTGTCCCGCTCCTCCACTAATTCTTTAACAGTATGAGTATTTATTTAAACATTCACGGTTACCATTTCAAATAAAAATACATCACACCAAGTTGCCGAAACTGTAATTGTGGAAGCGCTATCACGGAAGCGCTGAATACAGCGCCCAGCGGACATACTCAATCCCACTCCTTACAGAAAAACTCCTATGTTGCATCACATCCTCAGAAAAACAAAATGAAAAACACACACACAGCCAAAAGCATATTGTTGACAACTGTGTCTGTGTTGTTTTTGGGGGGAGGGGGCAGACAGACGATCAGAACCACAGCAGCTGATGAAATCCCGTGCTCCCATTCCTGTAAGTAACTGAATCGGCGTTTCCTCCCTAATCATAAAAAAAAACACATACACAAAAAGAAAAAAACATTGTGCATAATTTTCTTTCTCAGTGGAAGATGCCAGGACCGAACAAACATGCAGCAAAGCCCCTTACTTACTTAAGCATCTTCACAATAATAAAATGAGATGGATTACTTTTTCTGTTTAAATTCATGACATCATATTTTTTTTAATACTTTTACTTAAAATTCTTATCTGCATTTGTATTTAATGTTTTTACTAAGGGACCCATTTTATAAGCGCAATAGCACACTCCGAGGTGTGGGTTATCTCCTGATAAGAGCACGCCCATGTGCATAAGGCACTTGGCGTAAGTGCCTCGTGCCTAACAACGCACCTGGGCATGCTCTTATCAGGAGATAACCCACACCTCGTCGTGTGTTATTGCTTGCTTATTAATTACTTTCGACATTCTGTTTGTTTTCCCCACATTCAAGAAATGGAATGTTTACCACGGAATGCGGGGATTCAAAATTCTGCTCATTTCTACAAGCAGAATGTTCCTCTACTAACATACTGTACACACAGACAACAAAGGCCTGTTTTAGAGCTACAGACTCAATTATCTCACTTGTCAGGGAAAGCAGAAGAGATTTCCCTGATGAGCAGGTAAAGATAGAAAGGGGAATTTTCACTGTTGGCAAACAAACGGTTGTAATGAAAACTAAAAACAATACTTAATGTTTCTAATGTGTTTGTGTGTGTAAGGAGAGTGACAATCTGGTAAACAACGTTTAATTAGTTTGTTTTATTTTATATTTAAGATAATTTTAACTATAGGGCCCAGTTGAAGGTTTCTACAGTGTAACGGTAGCGGCCATGTTTGTGGTGGAAGATCAGTTCTGGTTGTAGGGAGACTGATCTACTCATTGTGTAGTGTGGTTTAGGACCAGGATGACTGTGCATATACAGAGAATTAATGTACGGTCAGCTGATCTGTCTTGGCCAGTGAGATTTGAAATTTTTTCTTGCCATTTTATAACTGGCAATATTTCAGATAAAACATAAAATTTGCCAACAGAAAAGGGTTTTCTGACCCATGACATCTGCCCATTTCCTACTTGTCTAATTTGGAATGTGAGCGTACCGTGGCTTTGCGCCCCCCTGGTACTGTCTTACCAAGCTCTTGTATCTGCTACACCCATGTTTGAATACCCTCACTGAAGTTGCACAGCACACATTTTCTGGCAGGTTATTCTACCCTTGGTGGCTGTCATTTATTACCTGGAGACTCATTTTGAAGTCTGAACTTTCCATTGCTTACTTGTGTTCCCACTTGGTTTAAACAGTTACCTGCTATTTGCTTTAATTACGTTGCGAAAGTATTTGTATGTCTCTGCCATGTCCTCACCCTCCTCAAGCATGTTTGTGTTTAGATCTGCCAACCTCTAGTTGTACGTCCTTTTCCTCTGTCCCTGTATCATTGTTGCCTTCTGCATCTGTCCTGTCCTTGTCCTTCTTTAACTGCATTCTCTAAAACTGCACCCAGTATTCCAGGTAGGATGAACCAGTGACCTACACCATAGCAGCAGCACTGCTCCTGCAGCTAATTCCCTTCCTCCCTCCCTCACTGCACCCCAGCATCCCATTAGCTCTTCCTCCTGCTGTTACATTGTGCTGTTGTCTTCAGATTGTCGTGAAGTTATTTCTTCCAATTCCTCAGTAGTGCTTTCCACTGGTGGCTCCCCAGTTCTGTATTGTTTTTTCCATCTTAAAGGAGCACTGCACCCTCATATCTTGTAACTGTTGATCTTACTTTGAGGGGGTTCCTGCAGTAGGTCATCACAGATAAGACTGCTCCCTCTGGCGTCAGGCCCGCACAGCAGACTTTTCCAGCAATGTCTGGCGGGGCACTGCCCACCCGACGTCACTTGACAGACGTCAACGTGACCCTATATAGTGGGTGGTCCCCACGCCCGCCCTCCAGTTCTTTCCCGCCGTCTACCTGCGCAGAGTACCTCGTGATTACAGTTGTCCAGCCAATTGCCATTTTTTGCCCAATTTTCGCTCAGTTGTCTATCTTGTAATTTTGTCTTCTCCACCGACGACTAAGTCGAAGAAGTGCGACTCCCAGATCCCTCACAAGGACGGCCACCTTCGATGCCTCTTTTTCTTGGGCCTAGACCACGACACCGCGGCCTGCTCCGACTGCCAGCCCTTCAACTAGGCCACTCGGAAAAGGAGACAGCAGGTCCTGGTAGCCCATATTTTAAAGTCTAGAATGGCTTCATTTGAGAAAGAGATGCAGAAAGTTGAGAGACACTGCATCTTCCCCTTTTTTCAGAGTCCAGAAAGAAGAAAAAAGAAAAAGAAGAGCATCGGGAGAAGGAGTGCTTGGAGGATCTGGATCGAGGGGATTCCAGTAGGCCCTCTAAGGCCACTCCCCTGCCGCCTGCCCTCATGGTTCTCCAGGCCACATCTGGGTTTCCTCCAAGTACTACTACTGCTGCTTTTCTCCCCTGTCTCCACTGGTAAGTCATATGCCGGCTCCTCCGGCGAATGCGCGGTTGTTGCTGATAAGTTGGCCCCCGGCTTCTCCGAGGCTCACCCGGCTGCTGTTAAGCAGAGTCCCCAGGGTAAGTTGGTCAAGGGTTCTTCCTTTCACTGTCCGGTACTTGTGCATCCGATAAGCCGGTTGTCTCTGACATCCATCCCAGACCCTGCTCTCCCGTCGGGCGCTCACGCCCGGACGAGCACTGCTTTGGCTGTTAGCCATTCTTCCCCCAGGCTTCTCCTGGGCGGGAACCTTCCCTTCCACCTCCCCAGGTGGTCCCTCCAGCCCCTGTGGTCACCACCAGTTCAGAGGAGGGGACAGGATCCCTGGAAGTAGTTCTTCGCCCACCCCAGCATCGTTCCCTCAAATGCCTACAGAAGGCCCCAGACCAGCGGCTCCGACGTCTCGCTGTCTGGTCCGTCAGACCCTTTGTTAGGTCTCTTCACATCTGCCCCGCCTCTTCTGATTATGAAACCTCTGAAGACTATTCTTCCCTTTCTGGACAAGCATTCCTCTGTGGCCAAAGGGAAGGATTCTCCCAAGTCTCCCCCTGAGGATCCCTTCTTTACTGAGCTCTTGCGGATTATCCTGCAGTCCAGTAGCTGGAATACAGAGGAGCTGGATGGACCCTAAGAGGAAACTCCTTGCGGAACATTTAGACATGGAGACAGCTTCCCCGATCCCCATCCCCCTCCCCCCCGTGGACGGCTCCTCATGAAGACCTCACCAGTACTATCTGGCAGCTGTTGCGTTCCATTCTGGCAGTCTCTAAGAAGGCGGACCAGATCTGCCATGCTCTGGAGGGAGTTTCCTTAGCGGACGAGCACCTCAAGGCTGATTCGGTTGTCATTGATGCGGCCTATGACCGTTCGGCTGCTCCAAAACATATGAGCACTTCTGCAGATAAGGAATCTCGGCGGCTGGACCAGTATGGCAAAAAAGTTTGCTCTTTACTCCCTCAATTATGTAGCGCACGTGGTGTCTTTCCAGGAGGCTACTATGGCCAAGCTTGAGTCCCGTATCCAAGCCCTGGAGCCTTCCGAACTCAAGGAGGAGTTGGTCAAAGACCTGCGCTTATCAAAAATTTCGTGCCACCATGAGCTCAGGGCTACCAACGATACTGTGGATGCGGTAGCCCACTCCTCCGCCATGGCGATGTCTCTCAGACGACATGCCTGACTTCGCATTTCTGGCCTCGCTAACTACGTCCCGTCTGCAATTCAGGATGCCGCTTTTAGAGGATCTGTCCTTTTTGGAGGTGACACCAAAGACATTATCACGGGCCTTCAGGACAGCGGCCAAGCCCTGAGGTCCATGTACTGATCGGGAACCCAGAGAAAAGAGCCCTTTCCGAGACTGACCAAAAGGCAGGGTAAACAACCCTTCGCTCGGCGGCAGGGGAAAAAGAAAGGCCCCGGGCCCCCACTTCTCATCCCCCCCCCCACTTCTCATCCCCCCCACCACAAAATCTCAGCGAAGATCCGGGGGACCTCCTCCTCCTCGACCCTCCGCTTCCTGACTGGCTACCACCTCCCCCTACTCTGCTTTCAAGCAAGGAGCCGGTGGGAGGAGGATTCGCCCTCTATGCGCAGGAATGGAGGGATGTCGCATCAGATGTATGGGTTCTGCAGCTCGTTTCAAAAGGACACGCTTTGGAGTTTCTTGAGATTCCTCCCCCTCCCCCCCTCCAGATTCTCCTCCGGGTCGCTCGTCTTACTCTCCTCATCAGGCTCCTGTAGCCGAGGAGGAAATGGGGTCTCTAACCCAGAAGGCAGCCATAGAGCCGGTCCCTGTGCCTCAAAGAGGGAAGGGATTCTATTCCCATTTTTTTCCTGGTCCCAGAAAAGACTGGCAACCTCAGACCCATCCTAGATCTCAGTAGCCTAAACCTTTTCGTGGAATACAAAAGGTTTCGCATGCTGACTCTGCAGAGTCTCCTGCCCCTTCTGCAGGAGAATCATTGACTTTGTGCACTGGACATGCAGGATGTTTACCTGCAGATCCTGGTGTTCCCGGGCCACCGCCATTTCCTGCGTTTCTGCTTCCAAGAGGAGCGCTACCAATTCACAGCCCTCCCTTTGGGCTTTCCTGCGCCAGGTTTTACCAAGTGCCTTATGGTGGTGGCGCCGGCCATTTGCCATCAGGGATAGCGCTTTTCCTTACCTGGATGGCTGGCTGTTGACAGCTCCATCCAGGGACAGTCTCCTGGAAGCGCTCTCATGCACATTGGACCTTTTTTTTCTCACCTGGGTATCACAAACAACTTCCCAAAGTCGACTGTTATCCTTTCCCAGAACCTTCAGTTCATTGGGGCCATTTTGGACACGATCCAGTGCAAAGCCTTTCTCCCTCCGGACAGGGCGGAGACCATTCGAGAGCAGGTCAATGTTCTGAGCTCTTTCAGATACCTTCCGGCCAAAGCGTGGTTGTGCCTCTTGGGCCTGATGGCAGCCTTCATCTCTGCGGTCCCATTTGCCAGGTTGCATATGAGAATCACCCAGTGAACCCTGCGGGTCAAGTGGGATCAGCTCTTGGACGACCTGGATCATCCGGTTCTAGTCTCCAATGCGGTCCAGAAGGATCTGTTTTGGTGGTTAGAGCCTCTGAAACTTTTGCGGGGCATTCCATTCAGAAGTTTCCCACCGCTTTGGACTCTCACCACAGACCTGTCCAGTCTGGGTTGGGGAGCCCACCTAGGGGACCGCTTTCAAACACCATGAAGTCTTGCTATATTATAACAATAGCAGTCAGCCACTGCAGCTGAACTGCCCCGGAGAGGAAGGAGTTAACTCCAGAAGATCTGGAGTTCTACAGCGCGAGGGCGCTGTGCTCAAAGCTCTATCTGGCAGTTTCAAATGAAACTGTCAGATTCTTTACTCCGCTCACTGAACAGTCGCCCGGAGATCAGCTCCTTCAGCTCGGTTCATTCTCGGTTCAAGCGAGTATTTTCGTTCATTTGAACCGCAAAAGTTATTATTTTACCGCATTTGGTTTTAAAGCTCTATCTGGTAACCATAAGTACAAAAATTTAAGTCTGTGTGGAAAATTAATTATCGGTTCGGTTTTGAACCGATCGGGTTGGTTTTTTCTGTATTTTAAAAGTGTACAGTGGGTTTTAGAGTGCGTTCCTGTTCTTATCGGTTCTAAAAACGGAATTATAACGCTTTTTCAAATACCTGTGACACGGTTAGGAACCGATAAGGGTGTTCTTGCCTGGCACTGCCATCAAAAGGGCAAGTTTTGATTAGGCTGGCATTATGTCTGAGAAACCAAAAGAAAACGGGCCCACTGGGTTTCAACACTGTGATGTCTGTGGGGACGCTTGCCAAGGCTGACCCACACACCACTTGTGTTTATTGTCTGGGGCTGACCACCTCCTGTCAGACTGCCAGGTGTGTAAAATTTCCTGCAGCCACCCTGGAGAAGAGATTGGGCCGGCTCAGGGAACGGAGGCCAAAAAGTCCGCTGGACCCGATGGCCAGCCCGTCCAGTACCCACTGACCAGAGGAGTGCCTCTGACCAGGCGCGAGACTTCTCGGCAAAGGAAGGCTGGTTCAGAGGAACCAGTCCCAAGTAAAAGACAAGGAAATCAGTAGGTCTGGAGTCCAAAATTGTGTCTCCAACTGCTGCAGAGATAGCTAAAGCCATTCAGATTGTCCAGTCACTGTCTCAGGGATCTGTAGAACCACCAACAGCTGGTATAAGGTTGGTTCGTTCAGTCCCAGTGGTTCAGGATTTTGAAGTTGAGGATTTTTATGAACCACAGGAGGGGGAGGAGGAATTTGATCATTATATGTGTGGCTGGGGGGGTCTGGACGTGCCCATTGAACCGACATTTCTCCAGACAGACCTTTAGAATCTCCTCCTATTCTGTCTGAGTCCCTTCTTTCTTTATTTTTACAAAAGGTTGAGAAACCTCCAGCTTCCTTTAGAGGAGGCTGTGATGAGCAAGAGGAGCCTGATTATGTGGAAATGATGGATATTCCAGAGTCTAGGAGGTTGTCTATTCCTTTGCATAAGTCATTTAGAAGCAAACAACAAGATTTTAAAAATCCTCATTCTGTCCCTCCTGTAGATAAAAAATGGACAGAAGGTATACTTTGTCAGGCTCGGATACAGACTTCCTTACTGAGCAGTGTAGTCATGTAGGTGTGGTACAAGCTGCAGCCTGTGACAAGGCTATATTCCTCTGGCCTCACATCCTCCTGATAAGAATTCCAGGAAGATTGATGCCATGGCTAAGAAACAGTATATGGCAGCTTCTTTGGGGCTCAGGCAGGCAAATTATATGGCTTATGTAGCTAGATATCAGAAATCTAGGTGGGACACAGTATAGCAGTTAGCCAAGCAGGCCCACGCCAGCTGGCTAGTGAGTTGGAACAGGTGGCTGCTGATGGCATTGAAGCTCTAAAGTTCAATTTCATACTGCTGTTGATGTTAATGATGTTTCTTCTAGGGTCATGGCCACTTCTGTAGCTTCCACGGGAGGTTGGCATGGCTCAGATGCACTAATCTGTCCCAAGATACCCAGTCAAAGGCTATGGATTTTCCTGTAGTGGGAAATTCTCTTTTGGGGAACAAACAGAAAACTATATGAAAAAGATGGATGAATACAGAACTACCTACAAAAGTGCCCAGGCTAAGGAGAAGCATGCCATGCCACAAAGGCATGCTCCCAGAGGTAGGGGCAGGCCTTTTTCCAGGCCTTTTTACCAATTTCAAGCCTCCTCTGCTGTCTCGCAGAGGGTTTCTTCAGAGGCAGGGGACGAGGGCTCAAGTAGACTGCCTCTCCCTCAGCCTAAGGCTGTTGTTACAGGCACCTGACGGGTGCCCAGGGCCGATTCTCCTGTACCAGTGGGGGTGGTTGGCCTATTTCAGCGGGAACTGGCTGTCCCTAACTCACGGACAGATGGGTTCTGGAGGTATAGGCCAGGGTCTGGTTCTCAGCTTCAAACACTTTCCAAAGATGAGAGCCAGGCATTTTCCACCTGCAAATCCTTCAGAAGCCCTTGCTTTGGAAGCAGAGGTTTCTGTCTGCTGACTGCAAAGCAGTGAAAGGGTTCCTTCCTTGCCATCAGGGCAAGGGGCTTTATTCAAGATACTTTCTTACCCCAAAGACAGGAGAATGGCGCCTATTCTAGATTTAAGATACTTGAACAAGCATCTGTTGGAAACCAAAGTTAAAATGTTGACTCTGGCAATGATATTGCCTTCCCTAAGGCCGGGACTGGCTAGCTTCCTGGACCTCAAGGATGCCTATTTTCATGTTCTGATCAGGCCTTCTCACAGAAAGTACCTCAGGTTGAACTGCCCTCAGGCCACTACCAGTTCAGGGCAATGCCCTTCGGCCTTACCTCCTGCGCCAAGGGTATTCACAAAATGTCGCTGTAGTAGTGGCTCGCTTAAGAAGGCAAGGGTTGCTGTGTTTCCTACCTGGACGACTGGCTCATTGTGGGTCAGTCTCCAGGTCAGGTGAAATCCCACTTGCAAGTCACCCAGCAGCTCTCTCTTCCCTGGGATTCCTGCTAAACTTACCAAAGTCAGTTCTGGAACCAGTTCAGGTCCTAACTTTCATAGGTGCAGAATTGAACACAAGGTTAGCCAGGGCTTTTTTCCCCGGAAAGGGTGGACAGACTCATCGCCTGGCATCCTCCTTACCCTCACGGGTCTCTCGACCAGCAAGGCATTTTCTGCAACTCCTCGGCACATGGCTGCTTCCACAGCTGTCGTGCAGGGAGCAAGATTCCAGATGAGGGACATTCAGTTCCATTTGAGGGCCTATTGGTCTCAAAGGAAGGACCCCTTACCAAGTTGGTCCCAGTTACTCAAACTCTGATCCTAGCCCTCCACTGGTGGCAGGTCCAGAGCAATTTAAGACAGGGGTTCCTTCATTCCCATTTCTCACTCCTCACCTCACCACGGATGCCTCCCTGTTAGGTGGGGGCTCACCTGGGCGACCTTGCCACTAGGGGTATGGTCTCCTCAGGAGTCTCTGCTCCACATCATCTTTTGAAACTCAGAGCTGTCTTTTTAGCTCTTCGGTGTTTTCAGATTCTGTCCAGAACAAAGTGGTTCAAGTCAGGACAGACAATACCACCACAATGTGGTACATCAACAAGCAAGGGGCACTCGGTCTTCAGCCTTGTGCAAGCAATGAAGTTGTGGTCTCTGGCTTACTTCCTGAACACCTCCCTGATAGCGGTTCATCTCCCAGGAAGGACAAGAACCTGGGCGGACGCCTCAGCAGAATTTCTCAGGGCCATCACTTAATGGGCTCTGAATCCACAAGTGCTGGGGTCTGTCTTTACAGATGGGGCACCCTCAGATAGATCTTTTCAGCCCCAGACAACCACCAACTTCCTCTTTTCTGTTGCAGGCCTCCAGTTCTGGGCTCAGTCCCTCTGGACGCTTTTCTGTTGGACTGGAAAGGGAAGTTTCTGTATGCCTTTCCCTTTCCTCTCCTATTCAGGGTACTAGTAAAATCAGATCTCAACCTTGCAGAGTGATTCTGATTGCCCCAGATTGGGCCAGACAGCCCTGGTACCCTCTGCTCCTGTCCTGGCAGTCCACCCTGCCCTGAGCCTGCCCAGAGTCCACGACTTACTGGCCTGTGCACAGGGAGAGTGTGGTATCCGGGACCTCAAATCCTCCACCTCAAGGCTTGGCTCTTGAGGAGCTAGAATTTGCTGACTTACCCCTTTCTCAAGGTGTCATGGATATTTAAAGGCTTCAAGGAAGCCTTCCACTAGGGCCACTTATAATTCTAAGTGGAAGAGGTTTTCCATCTGGTGCTCTGAGAGGCAGATTTTCCCAGAATTTGCTGATCTTCCCATTCTACTGGACTATTTGGTCCATCTGAATTCCCTAGGCCTTAGACCAGCTACCCTGAAGGTTCATCTGGCAGCTGTCTCTGCTTTTGTGTCAGCAGGAAGCCTGCCTCCTTTCTTCTCACCGGTGTTCTCCAAGTTTTTAAAGGGTTACTTCATACTAACCCTCCTTTTGGGGAACCAGCTCCCGCTAGGACCTGAATATCATTGCTCAGTTAATGCAACCCCTTTGAGCCTCTGTCTTCTGCAGAGCTCAAGTATTTAACTTGGAAACCGCTTTCCTAGTAGCTATCACCTCTGCCAGACGATAAGTGAGCTACAGGCCCTGTCAGTGGAAGAAGATTTTATCTCTTTCCATAGAGATAAGGTAGTCCTTAGGACTAATAGAAAGTTTTGCCTAAGGTGGTTTCTGATTTCCACCTGAATCAATCTATCTCTCTCCCAGTATTTTCACTGAGCATTCTTCCTCAGGTGAGAGGAGACTGCACAGCCTGGATGTCAAAAGAGCCTTAAGCTACTATTTTAGAGCGCACCAGAGGTTCATGGGTTGATCCTCCAACTCTTTCTTACCTATGGCGAGGTTGGCAAGGAAACCTGCCACTAAGAGAACAGTTGCAAGGTGGATTGTTTCTTGTATCCAATTCTGTTATCAGAAACTGGTAGAGTACCCCCTCAGGATTGAGGGCCCACTCCACCAGGGGTACAGCTGCGTCTCTAGTGGCTGCTAGAGACATCCCATTCTGGAGATTTGTCAAGCTGCTACCTGGAAGACAGTTCACACCTTTACCAAGCATTATTCCTGGATGTCCAGTCCAGGAGAGATGCTCGGTTTGGCACAGCTGTGCTTCAGAGCCTATTTCCTAAGTAGGTTCTGACCCTCCTCCATGGAGGTACTGCTGTGTAATCTGTTATTGTTATAATATAGCAAGACTTCATGGTGTTTGAAGAAAAATTACTCACCTTAGTAATTGCTTTTCTTCTCATGGAGTCTTGCTAATATAACCACTCCTCCTGCCCCTCTCAGAACTTCTACTTGGGTAGGGGTGGCTAATTGTGCAAGCACTGTGTCATGCCATTGTAGTTTTTCCTTACCCTCTTTTCCTTTGGGTTAGGGATCTAGATTGTTTCATTTAGGTTATTTATATTGCCCCCTTCCTGGACTTGAGTCTTTTGGGGAAGGGGTTCATATGTGCTTGTCAGTTGGTAAACGAACCATAATACCATCAATTTTTGTTATTATGGCTCTGAGTGTTTTTTGTTCTTTATATTGTTGTTATTACTACTAGTAGGTAGCCATAGGCTAGTGTAGTTTTTTCCACACAGACTTTCCGTCCTTTGATGTTAGCTTCGTAAAGATCTGACAGTTTCATTTGAAACTGCCAGATAGAGCTTTGGGCACAGCGCCCTCGCGCTGTAGAACTCCAGATCTTCTGGAGTTAACTCCTTCCTCTCCGGGGCAGTTCAGCTGCAGTGGCTGACTGCTATTGTTATAATATAGCAAGACTCCATGAGAAGAAAAGCAATTACTAAGGTGAGTAATTTTTTCGTACCCAGGGATTGTGGTCCCAATCAGAGATGGCTCTCCACATCAGTATTCTGGAGATGAGGGCAGTTCTTTATGCTCTCCAGGCCTTTCAGTTCATTCTGTCAAAAGGATCACTGCTTGTCCAGACAGACAGTGTGTCGGTAGTCTGGTACATCAACAAACAGGGAGACACCCAATCATACCCCCTATGCAGGGAGGCGATACGAGTGTGGAACTGGGAATTCAGCACGGTCTGTTTCTCACTGCTGTGCACGTTCCAGGAGTTCTACATGTCCTGGCAGACATCCTCAGTCAGACCTCGTCCCTCGCCCACGAATGGGACCTCAATCAGGAGGTAGCAGATTCTCTATTTCTGAGATGGGGTCACCCCAGACTTAGATCTGTTCGCCTCCCCATTCAGCACAAAGCTTCCTAGCTTTTGTTCGCTCGTTCCAGAGCCTGGTTCTTTCTGGCACGACGCGTTGTCACTTTGTTGGGCAGGGAGGTCCTTGTACGCCTTCCCTTCCTTTCCCATTCTGCAGAGGGTTCTCCTAAAGCTCCAGGCAGAGGGAGCCCAGATGATCCTAATTGCTTCCCTCTGGCCGAGACAAATCTGGTTTCCGCTTCTGCAGCAGCTCTCAGCGGAACCCCAGTTCTCCTTCCTCTCAAACACGACCTGTTGACCCAGGAGCAAGGCAGGTTAATGCACCGCGTGCTCAGGACCCTGCATCTTCATGCATGGCTTTTACAGACATAATTGAGTCTCGATTTGGGGTCTCACATGAGGTCACTCAGGTCCTGGTAGAGGCCAGGAAACCCTCTTCCAGATCGACCTAAGCTATGAAATGGAAGCATTTTTCCATTTGGGTGACTCCTAAAGGCTGGGACCCCTTTTACATGCTCTGCTCCACAGATTATGGAGTATCTGTTGCACTTGTCTGATTCAGGTCTTTCTTACTCCTCCCTCAAGGTCCATCTGTCGGCTATTTTGGCCTATCATGATTTGGTAGGGGGGAAACCCGTGGCACAGCTGGAAATCTCGAAAACCTTTCTGAAAGGGATTCTCCATCTGAAACCCCCTATCCGTAACCCTACACCACCTTGAGATTTAAATTTTATGATTGAGAAGCTTACGCTCCCACTTTGAACCAGCGATGAGCTTTGACATGCGTTATCTCTCATAGAAGGCGCTATTTTTGGTTGCCATTACTTCTGGTCAAAGAATTTCCAAGCTTCAGGCCCTGATGTGTAACGAGCCTTTTTTGATTTTTCATAAGGACTGGGCAGTCCTACGAACAAATCCTACGTTTCTTGCCAAGGTGGTTTCAGAGTTCACCCTCAATCAGATGGTCGAACTTCTGATGTATTACCCTAATCATTCTAACAAAGATGAGGTTCTTCTTCATACACTGGATGTACACAGGATTCTGAGATGCTACGTCCACAGGACTAAAAGCTCCAGAAGGTCTGACCAGCTTTTCGTTTCCTTTGTCCCCAAATCCATGGGTTCAGCGGTGTCTAAGCAGTGCTTATCTGAATGGCTTGCTAACTGCATTCACTTAGAGTTACCAGCAGTATGACAAACCTCTGCCGGGGGAGGTCAGAGGTCATTCCACTCGAGGCATGGCAGCATCCACAGCCGTTTTGAGAAACGTTTCTGCAGCGGAGATTTGTGCAGCAGGTACCTGGAGTTCAGTCCATATCTTCGCGAACCATTACCTTCTGGACATTGCCTCTAGGCGTACGGCCGGGTTTGGCCTCGCCGTTCTGTAGGGCCTATTGTCCTACAGCTGGTCCTGTTCTGTTTTTTCAGTTGCTCCTTCTCCCGTGACTCTCTCGGTCTCTTTGAGTGACTGCTTGGGATGCAGTCCTACCTGTGATGACCTACTGCAGGAACCCTCTCGAAGTAAGATAGTACAGTTACGTAAGAACTTACCGTAACAGTAGATCTTCGAGAGAGGTTCCTGCAGTAGGTCACATTTTCCCTCCCACCTTCCCCCAGTTTTTGCATTTCTTTCTGCACTTTCATGAATTGGGCTCTAGGATTCCATCCTTTCTCATCCTACTTGGATCTCCGTCAGGAGAACTGGAGGATGGGCATGGAGACTGCCAACTATATAGGGTCATGCTGACGTTCGACACGTGTCGTCTGGTGGGCGGTCCCCCGCCAGGTATTGCTGGAAAAGTCTGCCGTGCAGTCCTATCTGTGATGACCTGCTGCAGGAACCTCTCTCGAAGATCAACTGTTACGGTAAGTTCTTACATAACTGCACATTTCCTTGTCAACAGGCAACTCTTTCCATGTAGCTGTTAGGGAAAGGCTTTATTTTCACTGTTCTTACCAGTCCCAGTAACTAGCCTGGGGGGGGTCTCCATTTCCTGGTTGTTGAAATCTCATTGTCCCCGAGAGCTGCATTGGCATACGAGAATATGATGCCATAGCACCTATTTACACCATGTAGTTCTGTGCTGAAAATACATGTAACCTGAAAAAACTCGGGGAAACACACAGATTGAATGCAGTTTAAAGGGGGAAAAAACTAAAAGGGGGGGGGACTGCATTACAGCTAAGTTTGCAAAGCTAATTGAAGGTAAATGTGATATTTCACACCGTGCTGCATCTTGCTTTGTTGAATTCTAATTAGTAGACAAGCATACTGTGGAGTCGAGTGCTGACACATTATGTTCTCATATGCTACTGCAGCTCTCTGGCACAAAGAGATTTCAACAACCAGAAAATGGAGACCCCAGGATAATTACACTAGGAACTGGTATGAACAGTGAAAATAAACTAAAGCAAACACATATATCCCCAGCAGTTACGTGAAAAGAGTTAGGTGTCTGACAAGGAAACAAATCACATTTACAAGATATGAGTGTGTAGTACATCTTTAAGTGCATCACCTACCACTTCTTGGCGTTAAACTTTTCTTCTGTGATCTGCCCAAGTCCTCTTTCATTATCCTGACACCTTCATCACTATCTGCCCAGCCACGAATATTGGTATCCCCCTGCAAAGCGGCATTTCTTGCCTGTACCCCGCCCCTCTGTCTCCGGGAAAAATGTTGAAGAGGACCATTCCCTAAATTCCCTATTTACTTCAACCTGCTGGGTTCTGCCACTTGACCAATTTCCCACCTGTCTAGTGACTTTGTCTCCCACCCCAAGGTCATGCATCTTCTTTACCTAGGCCTTACTAAAGTCTAGGTACAGTATGTCTACCGTCTTTCCCTTGCTCTTGCTGTCTTTATCACCCAGTCTAAGGAATCAGTCGGGTTTATCTGACATGACACCCCCACCCACCCTGCCGAGAACTGATGCTGTCTTTTGTCCTGCAGATCATTTGTCTCCAGGAAGTTTACTGTCCTCTCCCTTATGGTCTTAAGCAGCTTACCCACAGTAGAAGTTTGTGTGACAGGTTTGTATTTCCCTGGTTCATCTGTTCTGCTCTTTTGTGTAGGGGGACTACATCTCCTGTCCTCTAATCTGTTGGTACCATCCCTGTCTTTGGTGAGCTGTTGAATAGTTCAGCTAGTGGCTCAGCTAGAACCTGACCCATTTCCTTAAGCAAACCGGGATGTAGCCCATCCGGGGCCATAGGTTCATTCATTTTCAGTGTGCTTAAGGCCTCGAATACTCCTTTTAACTGAAATGAGATCCTCATTTACCCAGTTATTATCCCAGCCACTAATGAGCTATTGAATAGTTAAGCTAGTAGCTTTGCTAGGACCCTAACCCATTTCCTTAAGCACACAGGCATGTAGTTCATCCGGGCCCATAGATTTATACACTTTGAGTGTGCTTACGCTCTCGAGCACCCGTTTTTACTGAAATTAGGTCCTCATTTACCCTCTCCCCATGGCAAAGTCTGGCATCAGCTCCTTCTCATCCGCTGTGAACATTAAGAATACATATTTGTTCAGGATGTCCACCCTTCGCTTTATCTTACTCTTCCTACTTCTCCTTCAGTCTTGCTATTTCTTCCCTAATCTTCCTCTTTTCCTATATGTACCTAAAGGGAAAAGTCTCATCTCCTCCTTTATGCCTTCTACTATTTTCAGCTCAGTCTGCCTTGGCCTTTCTTATAACCCTGTTGGCCTCTTTCATTCTGTTCTGAAACTCCCCTCTGCCCCCGTCTTCTTGGCTGGTTTTGTAAATTTTTTTTAAATGCCTTTTTCTTACAACTCACAGCTGACCCACTTCTCGGCTGAGTAAACCATTTTTAAATTTTTTTTTTTTGTTGTTGTTGTTTTTCACTATTACCTTTACACAGAGATTTGTGACCTCTTTTACTCCATTTTGTGTTATCTCCCATTTTTCTTCTTCTACTCAGTTTGTACCCCCTCTGTTTCTCCTGCAACAGCTCCCTCATCCAAAATCAGCCCTTCTGAAATCATAGATACATACATAGATACATAGACAGTGTCGGCAGATAAGGGCCTATGGCCCACCCAGTCTGCCCATTTGAGCTTGTAAGTTCAGTTTATGTTTTCCAAGAAGTCTGTTGCCCCTTACCCCGACCTCCAGAATTCCTTTATGTCTTATCCCATGCATTCTTAAATCCCGTGATTGTTTCAGCCCCCATCACTTCCTCTGGCAGGGTGTTCCACTTGTCCACCACCCGTTCTGTGAAGAAATTCTTCCTCACGTTTCCTCTGAATCGTCCTCCCTCCAACTTCATCCCATGCCCTCTAGTCCTGGAAATCCTGGACTTTAGTTTGGGACTTGGTTCCTGCTGCTTCAAGTGTGCTGTCAAACCAGACAGGCTGATGGTCGCTTGTTCCTTGGGGTCAAGCACGACAACCTCCCCAACACTGTTAGTCAAAATTATGTTGAGGATTGCTGCCTCCCTCCCTAGTAGGCTCCTCTTCTTTCTGTGCTATGAATTCTTCTTGAAAGACTTCCACCAGCAGTTGGTTCAAGGCACTTGTTACTACTGGGATTCTCCAGTCCCTGTCAGGCAAACAAATAAATATATGAAAGGCCAGCAGAAGGCCGAAGGTCTGAGTCGGCACTATGCGGAGCGCGTGCGCATAGGCTACATGTTGTGCTTCTCGCCCCTTTCACTCAAACTTCCCTTGAATCTGTTTCATCCTCTTTTAACCCCTCCCAACTGAACAGTGATTTGCTACCCACTTTGGCAGTGCTTTCCTGCCTGCCTGCCACCACCCTTTCAGTGAAGAAGTGCCATCTGACCTCCTTCCCCTGCCCTTCTCTAATTTTTAGTTGTGCCGTCTAGTGTTTCTGTTCCCACTTCTGGGAAAAAAATTCCTTGTTTCGACCTTCTTAATTCCACTAAGGAATTTAAAGGTCTTGATCATGTTTGCTCTTTCCTCTCCTCCAGTGAGACCAAGTTTAGGTTCACCAGCCTCTGTTCATGTGGGATATCCTGTTGCCCAGAACCATCTTGGTAGTCCTCCTCTGCACTGCATCCATTTGGTTTATGTCTCTTAAGGTTGGGCGTCCTGTACCGCACAAATTATTCCAGAAGCAGACACACCCTGGGCGTGTATGGGGGCAGAATGACCTCTTTCCTCCTGCTGGTGAACTCCCTCAATATGCAACCCAGCATCCTCTTCACCTTCCCTGCTGCCTTTCTGCATTGTTCTGACAGTTTCAAGTTGCTTGTAATTGCTAACCCCATCTATTTTTCTCC
Organism: Neoceratodus forsteri; assembly: GCA_016271365.2. Lineage (NCBI taxonomy): Eukaryota > Metazoa > Chordata > Ceratodontiformes > Ceratodontidae > Neoceratodus > Neoceratodus forsteri. Next base: position 113,337,050 of record CM057454.1, read on the forward strand.
TTTTCAGACTGTGTGACCTTCACCCCTCCAAACCAGTACTCTGCCCTTGGGTTCTTATGCTTTAGGGGCATCACCTTGCGCTTTTTAGCATTGAACCCCAGTTGCCAGATTCCAGACCATCCTTCAGCCTTGCTTTGTCCTCTGTCAGATCCCTTATGCCCTCCTTATTGTCCACCCTCCTGCAGAGCTAGGTATTGTCCACAAAAAGACATGTCTTGTTCTCCAAGTTCCTGGCAGTTGTACACATAACCCTCCAGTTTACCTGCTTCCTCCTCCCTCCTGGAACCAACCCCTTTCCTGACCCCTAACCTCCTATCTAGCCTTGCTCCTATTTCTCTTTCCTTACTTCCTATCCAGATCCCCTGCAACCTGTCCCCTTTAACTTTTCCCAGACTCCCCCTATTACCCCCATCTTTACTCACTGTTTCTTCTTGTTGCACAACACTGTAGTGAGGCCTTCTAGGTCTCCCTCGATTGAGTAGCCCCCTTTCACACACACACACACACACACACACACACATTAAAGGCACCTTAATGTGCTGTTTAAACCTGCTTCCCAGCCTCATGGTGCCCTTCTCAAAAAAATGAATGCTATCCCACTTTAATAGTCTTCTATCCCTCCAGGAGTGTCCCTGTTCCCCCATGTACCCCCACTCCTCTTCCCTGCACCACTCCTTCAGGTATGTGTTGAAGCAGGTGATCAGAAAATTTCTACCATCCCCTTAGATCCTGTGACTCCCGCCAACTATCGGTCCCTAGGCGGAGGACCTCTGCTGGTCAAGCTGCCTTCTCGCACCACTTACCCAAGCTCTGGAATGATCTCCTGCCTCAAATTTGCCACTCCTCCTCCACCCACTCTTTCTACCGCCCTGTCTAACTTCCTCAATGCAAATTGCTCCTGCACCTGAATTTGTCATGCGCCAATTACTCCCCTCCTCACTGTCTGACCAGCGGCCTTAGCCTTGCTACATAAGCTGGCGTATTGCCCCAACCTATGCACTTTTGTCCTATGCCAACATGTGTTCTATGTCTTTTGTTGTTTATACCTTTGTACTACTTGTGTGGCTAAATTGCCCTTGTATTGCTGCTACATGTCACGTATTTATTTGCTCCTAACTATAGCCAGTGTATTCAACGTATGCTGCTTGTATATTCATGCAAGTGTATCCTTATGCTGCTATTTACTTCTGTTAAATGTTCACTTGATAACCTGCATGTTATCCAAACCTCTGTACCCCCTCTCCCAGGTCGCACTGGGAGACGAGCATCTTGTTGCTCGGTGTGCCTTTCCTGGTGAAACAATTTCAATAAATAAATAAAATCCCAAACTGGCAGGACTTCAGAGAAGGTCACTGAGAAGACAGACACTGCCTGCTTGAGCTTCCCTCTAGCTTTCTAATGATATCCATAACCTCTCACAGGGTATGCAGGTTAAGTCATTAGTACCTAGGCGGACAATGATGTAAAGTTCTGTCCCTAGTCCCCCTCCCCTGACTATCCTTCCTACCCATATTTGCACTCCTCCCAACTGAAGTTCCCAGCAAGCACCTAACTGTACTGTTCCCTGGTCCCCACTACCCCTTCCATCCCCTGTACGTTCGAGACCTTTTTTACGTGTACTTTCATATTCGTCTTCCTTTCCTTGGACTCTTCCTGTAATTCATATGTCCTTATATGGACAGACCTAGCCTCCTGGGTGGCCACAGACTCCGGATTCCACTCTGGGGATACTGGAGTAAATCAGTTGCACAAGGGTGCATAACTGTTTGCTGTGTTCACCTCTGATTATTAACCCTCAGGGTCCCATCTTTCCACACCCCCTTCTTGCACACTGCAGTCTAGACCCTGTTCTGCCCTGATGGTAGACAGAGGAACATTAGAAACTTTTTTTCTTTGATCCAAAAACTTGTTTCAAACAATGCAGTCTGTGCCTAGAATTACATTTGATGCATATTTGCAGTATGGTGGTCCTGTTGTGCAAAAATATACATTAAAAAAGCTGTAAATGTTTCAGTAGTCTCAGATGATTCTTTAATTGAGACTGAAACAAACCTTGTGCCAAGGTGCCAGTAGCAACAGTTTGACAGCAGGTATCCCCGTGCCTCCAAAAAAATTAAAAACACGAAATACTAGGGCTGTAACCTACATGGAAGCTACCAGTAATGAATGGGAGTTCTCAGAGGTTATGATAATTGAAGAGAGAGTAAGGCTGTTCAACTTCCAACCTCAAATCTTTTCCTATTAACCTTCTAGTTTACAATAGCAGAATGCACAAAGGAAAATTGAAGGTGCAGATGAACTAAATACGTCTACCACCATCCCATGCATAAAAAGCCTCTTCCCTGTGGAAAGTTAGAAGACAGTTAAGAACTTTTGGTGTCCCTGGCAACCTGTTCAGCGCTGTATAGGGTTCCCTGCTCAACACAATACTGTTTCATGACACTTTAGGTGCGTCTAGTGCAAATTGTGCTACTCTCCCTCCCTCCCCAGAGTAGGACAGCATCCTGTGGGGTGCTGAATCCTCCTCCTCCTCCCCGGGGCCAGGCCATGATGTCCCAGGCCTGGAACCTGGGTCACTGGCATCAGGCTGGCGTACTCCATTTTCAGTATATTTTTTAATACTTAATTGGCAGTTGCCAAATACAAAGTATTTTCATCATGGTCTGCACCAAGATTGGGGGGGGGGGGATGTATGATTTAAAAAAAAAAACAAAACAAAAAAACCACACAATTCATGATTGTCACCTAATAGCCTGACAGCATGGAAACAATAAACTGGGTGGTCTACATGTGATCTGCACTTGTTTTTTTCCCTATAATATTGAACTGCAGGAGATAGTCATGGTCTGTACAGTATGCTGCTGAGTCTATACCATACAGGAACAACACATCAGTCATTGATATCATGCATTGCAGAAGCAAGAGCTTCCCTGTTTCTGGGTGTCATAGAGCACATTAGTTACAGCAGTGCTTTTCATAAGGATGGCCTGGTAATATGTATGGTTGTAAATGGCATAGTGATGTTTTTCCTTTCCTGTTTACATTCAGGATGGTAGCAGGAGAAGAACACCAGGAGGTGTTTATTTGAACTTACTGAAGAAGACTCCCAACATAACAAACCAACAGATCAAGGTATTGTAATAATAGAATTGTTTTTATTTATTATTTTGTGTCCAACCCAACGCCCCCCAATCGGGGCCACTAGTCCTGCATCCTTTCTTCAGTCAGGTTAGTAGATAAGCGAATACTCTAAGCAGATACCAAATCTGTTTCCATGATCTGCTGGCAGTGAATGCGTGTACATTCAGCAGCTGTCGATTATGCTCAGCCCCATCGGAGTTCGCATATTATCCCCAGTCTCCCAGGTGGCTCAGTAAACTACTATGCCAGCTTGTATTATTTTTATTATGCTGTATAAAAATTTTTGTACAGTAAATCCTACAACGAACTTTTAAAGTAAACATTCTTTGTAACATCAGTTTGATGAAATACAGACACTTCTTGTGAGCCAGTGGCAATTGGATCTTCAGCAAATGAGGGGTACTAGCTGCACATTCAAGCAGACTTGATAGACTACTAGGCCTTTATCTGCTGACAAATTTCGTGTGTTCGTAAATGAGAATTCACTAAGTGGAAGTTGCGTTGAAGGGAGGGTGTTAATGGTGTGCTACAGAGGTTGCAGAATGTTCGATGGCATGGTGATGGGTTCTGCAACTGCTATGTGCTGGAGGAGCACTGCAGTGGGCCAGCCACAATGCCATGCTGTAACTTACAACATATGATCTGTTAGAAAATACTGCATGACAAAGTAATGCCCATTAAATTACATTGGCTGCTGCAGCATATACTGCAATATTTTGTTATTCCGCAGCGTTACTGTGTTGCTTCCTGGCTGGCACCACTTTAGCAATATTCCAGGATGCAGGAAGTAGAGATTAGGGTGGGTCATGGGAAGGGAAACAGATGATGGGTTCATTTGTTAGAGATGAGTAGTGTGTTAGGGTAGGCTGAAGGGGATATGGATGGGTTTCTAAAGCGAGATGGAGGCGGACACCACTGGCCATCCAAAACCAGTACCAATCACTGGTTGATAAGGTAGAGGTAGACCGGGGAGTGGTGGAAAGAACTACTGCTGGGGGTCTGAGCACAGGGCTGCCATAGTATAGGAAGATGTGCAGAGGGAAGGAGGGTAGCAGTGGTAGGTGGATTTATTGTGGTGAATCTTACCCAAGTGGATGGAGTGTTGGTATACCGGAGCCTTATGGACTGTTCACTTCCCTACTTGGTGCCAAGGTTGCAAAACATCAAGGTTAGACCCCATCTGTAGTACTGCGAGCAGTTCTGGAGACCCAGTCTCTGCAAGGACATAGACAGGATGGAGGCAGTCCAGAGGAGCGAAACTAAAATGGTGCAGGGTCTGCACCAGAAGACACATGAAGAGAGACTTGAGGAGCTTAACATGTATACCCTCGAGGAAAGGAGGGAGAAAGGGGACATGATAGAAACTTTCAAGTACCTCAAGGGAATCAACAAAGTCCAAGAGGGGTAGCATCTTTCAGAAAAGAGGTGTGCAAGAACAAGGGGCACAATTTGAAGATGGGGGACGGCTCAGAGGTAATGTGAGGAAGTATTTTTTCACATAGAGGGTTGTGGATGCATGAATGGCCTTCCTGAGGAGGTTGTGGAGTCAAAAACTGGGAAATTCAAGAATGCATTGGACAGACATAAAGCAATTCTAGTGGGTGGGGGTAGGAGAAAGTAGGCTGTTGGTTAACTAGGCTCTGCAGCTTATCCATTAGGCAGGGAAATGGGCAGACTGGGTGGGCCAAGTGGTCTTTATCTGACATCAAATTCTATGCATCTATGTTGGGGTGGGCAGGTTCGCGCAAGAGGTGAAAGGTGAACCAATTGTCATGGTACACATTGGCATCACTGATGTAGGCAGGCCCAGAACGGTGGACATTCAGTAACATTAGGGGACCAAGCAGAAGCCTTCAAAACGAGGACCTCCATAGTCATACTTGCTCAGGATTCTACCAGAGCCACACATAGGGCTAGTGAAGTGCAAGGAGGATTAGGTAGGTTAATACATGGCTAAGGGGTTCAGTGCAGAGAGCAAAGGTCTTGGTTCCTCACTCTCACTGGAAGGCATTCTGAGGCAAGTGAATCCATTACATTATGGATAGCTTCACCTGAACTCTGAATGGGTGGAGTTGTTGGCACACAGGATGGAGCATAGTGGAGTAGGCTTTTAACTAGGACAGGTTGGAGAAGGGTAGAAAAACACAAATGCCCAAGGCCCTGGTTTCTCTCTGGCAATTTTGGGTGTAAGTTTTGCGGCAAGACCCCCTGTTGCTGCAGAACTTCTGTGGCATTAGTTTCCTTTCAAACCCCAGGAATCTCCGAATAGTATTAGACATATGCAGTCAACTCAGAATCTCTGACTGCCCCAGAGTTGTGATGTAATGTGGAATGTATGAAAATCATGGAATTTAGAATGCTACATTCAAACTGCTGCCTCTAGGTGGACTGTGTTCCATCTAACTGCCAAATTCATTTTTTTCCATTCAGACAAGATGTCCCAAAGAGCTTTTCACAGCAACTTTGCTATAAGGTGGTTTATTTCTGTCAAAAAGTGATTATTTTACACTATTTTGTTACATACTCTTCCTCTATTAGTTTTTTATAAAAAGTTGTCATTTGTTTTTATTCGATCCTAGCGGTTTCCTCGCAGTTCCCAGGAACATATTTTTTTTCCTTTTAAATTACTGTTTTACACAGTTCGGCTGCTACTTTATCACTACATAAACTTTAGTTTTAAAAACATTTTACATTATTTATGATTGGTTCCCATTTTTAAGTAGGGAACCGGCTGCGTTTTATTATAAAGTAAGGAATCTTTGTTAAATCGCACTTCCCTTTCCCGTCAGGGACCGACTGTGAATTGTGCCCCCAATATTTTGGGGGAGTTTCTTTTGGTCTGCTGACATTTTGCATGTCAGAAAGACCTAACAAGAGGATGGAACCTGCAGGGTTCAAAAACTGTAATAAGTGTTTGCAAATATTTGGAAAGGCTAATGGACACGATTTATGTTTGGAATGCAGATTCCCGGTCATATTTATTTTTATTTTTTTCAAACTGTGAAGTGTGCAGTACTTTTTGTCCTAAAACCATTAAGAAAAGGGCCAAAGGATTGGAGGAAATGGCTTCTGCTCCCACCTCAGTGTCACCTATGCGACCTGAAGAGGCCTTCTCTTCTTCCCATACTAAAACAAAGGAGAGACCCTCTAAAGATTCTTCAGACCCCAAAAGTACTGAGAAGGAGACTGAATATACTAAACACAGAAGACCTACTGAGCAGGCTCCTGAGTCAGTGCCTGCCAAAAAGAAACACAAAGAATATCATTTTGCTGCACCTTCCGCTGAAAAAGCAAGGGAGCTCCCAGCAGACAGATAAAATGCCCTCTGCAGAGGACATAGCCAAATCCTGCAGGTCATTCAGGCCTTACAGACTGCAGGCTCCATCTTGGATTCACCCCTTTCAAGTCCCACCACCAGTTCCCACAGATCAGGACCAAGAGGTTTACCTTGAGGAGGAAGAGGAGGATCTGAATTTAGGGGAACCTATTGAGCCAGAGGCATCCCCAGATCAGAAGTTTGGTACACCTCCTTGTGGGCATGCTGACTTTTCAGCCCACTTTTCATTCGTTAGGCAGAAGGCTGACATTGGGCCTCCCCTCATAGAAATCTATAGAAGATGAGAAAGAGGCAGAGTTTTTGGATATGATGGGGTTGGTTCCCACAAAAAGGTGGTCCATCCTAGCCATAATTCTTTTAAAAAGGCCACTTTGAAGATGGAGATAAAATATTAGCGGGATAGGGCTGCTGCTAATTATGTGTATACCCATCCAGATCATGAAGGTGTGATACAGGCTGCTGCCTGTGATAAAGCTAAAGTCCCACTGGCATCTTATCCTCCAAATAAAGATTCCAGAAAAAACTGACACTATGGGGAAGAAGGGTTATTTAGCCTCCTCCCTTCTCAGACAGACACAATACCAGAAGGCCCTTTGGAACTCTGTGTTAGCTTTAACTGATGGAATTTCAGGTGATGTGGCACGCAGTATGGTAGACATTACCAGGACAGCTTTGGATGCCTCAAAATACCAATTTCACATGGCTGTAGATGTGAGTGAGACTGCATCCAGATTGCTGGCCTTACCAGTGTCCCTAAGAAGGTTTGCCTGGCTCGGAGCAACCAGTCAGCTGGCAGTATGGCCTAGAGGTTAGAGTAATGAGCTGTGAATGAGCTTCGTACATCCAGCAGACCTGGGTTTGATTCCCACACCCTCCACTTGCATACTGTGCGATTCTGGGCATGTCACTTAACCTCCCCTGTGCTCCCAGGTCGCCCCTGAAAATAGGCACTTGTGTCTAGTGAGCCTTACCCGGTTACCAAAGACTAAAATAAAAAAATAAAAATCTTACCTGTGACATTCTGGCAAAGGCTATGGATTTTCCTTACAAAAACAGTTCCCTTGATGGTGACAAAACTGAGGCGTACATGAAAAAGGTGGAAGAGTACAAAACCACCTATAGGAGTAACTCCACGAGAGAAAGCCTCCACTTCTTTTAGAGTCACAGGAAAGGGAGGTTAGGACTAGGGGGTACTACCTAGGTGCAGTCAGACCTGGACATTGTGGCCATCACTGAAACCTGGTGTAATGATAACCATGACTGGGAGTTGGCCATACCTGGCTACAACATATTCAGAAGAGACAGGGCAGGCAGGAAGGGAGGAGGAGTGGCACTGTATGTGAAAAATGACATAAGGGCCACAGAGATCCAGGAGGAACAAGATGGGGGAGATACTGTGGGTTAAGCTGGAAAGGAAATGGGGCCAGCCATCCGCACAGGTGTGGTCTATAGTCCACCAGCCCAGGAGGAAGAAACAGATAGGAGCTGATGCTAGCCATCCAAAGGATGGCAGACAAGGGTGAGGTAGTACTGGTTGGAGACTTCAATATTCCAGACGTGGACTGGAGCATCCCAGCAGCAGCATCAACTAGGAGCAGATTTATCCTGGACTCCTTCAGGGTGCCTTCCTCAAGCAACTGGTCATGGGAACCAACTCGGCAGAAGGCAATACTGGACCTTTAGCTCACAAACAGGGACAGTGTGATGGGGGTAAGAGTGGAGCACCTGGGGAACAGTGACCACCAGTCACTGTGGTTTGAAATCACAGAAAGAGCAGAACCAAACCACACAAAAACATGTATCCTGGATTTTAGGGGGCAAACTTTGAGAAAATGGGGAGATACTTGAAAGAGGCATTAAGGGAATGGGCAGGAATCAGGGGTTGAGGAACAGTGGGAAGTATTTAAAATGGGATTACAAGAGCAACAGAATTATGTATTAAGCAGGTTAGCAAGAGGAAAAGGAAGAGGAGACCATTATGGTTTTCAAAGAGGTAGCAAAGAAAGTGAAAGCCAAAAAGATTGCATTCAGGCAATACAAAAAGACACAGGCAGAAGGGGATAGGGAGAAGTACCAGGAGAAGCAAAGGAGGCAGAGAGGTCAGTAAGGAAGCCAAAGCTCAGACAGAAGAACACATTGCAAAATCAGTGGGTAGAGGGGACAAAACCTTTACAGGTACATAAGTGAAAAAAGAAAGGCAAAGGAGGATAGTGAGACTGAAGGGGAGGATGGGGGCTGTGTGGAGGATGACAACAGTAAAGCTGACATATTGAACAGGTATTTCTGCTCAGTCTTACTGAGGAAGAGGAGAGTAATGGGTCTGAATGGAGTACAAGGGGTGAGAATGGTGCAGAATGGACACAAGTCCCTTTACACGAGAAAGGGTCCTGAAGGAATTGGAAGTAATAAGAGTTGATAAAGCAATGGGGCCAGATGGGTGCACCCCAGGGTCCTTAAAGAACTAAGAGAGGTGGCTGAACCTCTTTTGCTATCCTGTTTAGCCGATCACTAGAAACAGGGGAGGTACCCAAAGACTGGAGGATAGCAGATGTAGTCCCCTTATACAAAAGTGGGAACAAAGAGGAAGCAGGGAACTACAGACCAGTCAGCCTCACCTCGGTAGTGGGGAAGATCATGGAAGCACTACTGAAGGAGAGATTGGTGGAACTTCTGGTTGTCAATGGAATACAGGACCCAAGGAAGCATGGTTTCACCAGGGGAAAGTCATGTCAGACCAACCTCATTGAATTTTGACTGGGTGACTAGGAGGTGGATCAGGGGAGGGCAGTGGACATGGCCTATCTGGACTTCAGCAAGGCCTTTGACACTGTGCCACATAGAAGACTATTGCACAAACTGGGGAATATGGGTGTGGGCAGGACAGTAGTGCGGTGGGTAGGTAACTGGCTGGGCAGCAGGACACAGAGGGTGGTGGTAAATGGCTGTCACTCCACAGAGGGAAGAGTGACCAGTGGGTACCACAGGATCAGTGCTGGACCGGTACTATTCAATATCTTCATCAGTGACATTGTGCAGGACCTAGAAGGCAGAATTTCACTGTTCGCTGATGACACAAAGCTCTGTAACAGAGTAGACACACCAGAGGGTGTAGGACAGAATGAGAAGGACCTGCAGAAACTTGAAGAATGGTCAGGGTTTGGCAGTTGAAATTCAATGCAAGGAAGTGCAAGATAATGCATATGGGGCACAAAACCCTGGCACAATATATCAGTTGGGGGTGGAGGATATAGCCTGCACCAAGCAGGAAAGGGATCTTGAGTTATCATCTCTGATGACCTCAAGGCAGGGAAACAGTGTGGCAAGGCAGCAGGTAAAGCAAATAGGATGCTGGGATGCATGGCAGGGGCATCACCAGCAGGAAAAGGGAGGTCATAATTCCACCATACAAGACACTAGTGAGGCCGCACCTGGAGTACACTGTGCAGTTCTGGAGACCTTACCACGTAAGGACATAGACAGGGTAGAGAAGGTTCAGAGGAGGGCAACAAAGATGGTGCATGGATTGCATCACAAGTCCCATGAGGACAGGTTGAAGGCACTGAACATGTACTCCCTGGAGGGGAGGAGGAGAGAGGATATGATAGAGACATACAAGTATCTTACAGGAGGAACAGGGTGCAGGAATGCACTATTTTTAAGCGAAAAAGATGTTCCAGGACTAGAGGGCATGGGATGAAGTTGGAGGGAGGACGATTCAGAGGAAACGTGAGGAAGAATTTCTTCACAGAACGGGTGGTGGACAAGTGGAACACCCTGTCAGAGGAAGTGGTGGGGGCTGAAACAATCACGGGATTTAAGAATGCATGGGATAGACATAAAGGAATTCTGGAGGTCAGGGGTAAGGGGCAACAGACTTCCTGGAAAACATAAACTGAACTTACAAACTTAAATGGGCAGACTGGGTGGGCCATAGGCCCTTATCTGCCGACACTGTCTATGTATCTATGTACCCCAGGACTTATGCCCCATTCTCTATTCCTGTAGAGTATACACAAGTCCAAGATTACAGCAGGGGCAGGAGGTCTTCTAGGTGGACTGATACATCTCCAGCACCTCAGTCTAGACAGAATCCCTGACTGCACAAAATTGGCTGCCACTCCTCTTCTAGTAGGGGGTAGGCTGGCTCACTACTTCCAGTACTGGGAAACCATTACCACAGACAGGTGGGTTCTGGAGGTGGAGAATCAGGGTCTCTGTCTACAGTTCAGACAGTTTCCAAAACTCTAGGGCCACAGAGTTTTCCAGCTTTCAACTCCTGCAGAGACAATTTCACTGGAATTGGAGGTAAAAAGCTCCTGCAACTCAAGGCAATAGAGCCAGTGTGCCTTACCCAAAGGGGAAAGGGCATGTACTCGAGATACTTTTTAACCAAAAAGAAGAATGGAGATTAGCGGCCAATCCTCGATCTTAGGTTCCTAAAAAAACCAAAAAAAAAAAAAAAAAAACTCGGCAAAGCCAAAATTCAAGATGGTTACTCTAGCCATAGTTATTCCTTCTCTAAAGAAAGGAAACTGGCTGGCTTCTCTGGATCTGAAAGATGCGTACTTTCTCATTCCGATCAGGCATTGCCATAGAAAGTACTTGCGGTTCTCTCTGCCCTCAGGTCACTACCAGTTCTCCACACTCCCCTTCAGGTTTACTTCTGCCCCACTGGTATTCATAAAGTGTCTGTCAGTGGTGGCAGCTTACCTCAGAAGGTGGGAAATAATTGTATTCCCTTACCTGAAGGACTGGCTAGTCGTACGGGAGTCATATTAGCAGGTCAAGAATTCCGTGAATGTGACAAGTATACACTGGAGTCCTTGAGTTTCCTTCTCCAATACTCAAGTCTCAGATGGAGCCAGTTCAGTCACAGGAATTCATTGGAGCAGAACTGGACACTGTTCGGGGCAATACTTTTCTCCCACAGGAGAGGGTAATAAATTTACTAACCCTAGCAGAATCCTTTGCCATGGGTCAGCCCAGGACTGCAAGACCGTTCCTAGCATTATTAGGGCACATGGCCTAAACTACCGCAGTAGTATCAGGCTCCAAGTTTCAGATGAGAGAGATTTGATATCACCTGAGATCCAATTGGTCCCAAAGAAGAGATCCCATTTCAGAGCTTGTGCTAGTTACAAGAACTCCCAAGGGTAGTGATGAGCGGTGTTCCACAGAGCTCGGTGTTGGGACCAGTGTTGTTTGGGTTATTCATTGCAGACATATAATTGGACAGCAAGAGCAAGATCAGTCTGTTTGCTGATGATACCAAGGTAGGAGCGGTGGTGGATGACCTAGGGAGATGACAGGGGTTGCAGGATGATGTAGCAAAGCTTGAAACCTGGTCAGACACCTGGCAACTGGGGTTTAATGCCAAAAAGTGCAAGGTGCTGCATTTTGGGATGAAGAACCCAAGGAGGAGTTACCAGCTGGGGGGAGTGCAGCTAGCCCAGACAGAGGAGAAGAAGGATCTGGGGGTGCTCATTACAGGGTCAGTGAACAACTCGGCACAATGTAGGAAGGCAGCTCCAAAGGCCAACAAAATGCTGGGTTGTATTGCAAGGGGTATATCCTCGAGAAGTCAAGAGGTGATTCTGCCACTGTATAGGTCATTAGTTAGACCACACCTGGATTACTGCGTGCAGTACTGGTGCCCGTATCTGAAGAGGGACATTAAGTTACTGGAGGGGGTGCAGCGCAGGGCGACGACGATGATCAAAGGGCTGGGGGACTTATACGAGAGGAGGCTGAGGGAGTTGGACATGTACTCGCTGGAGGAGAGGAGGGACGGGGGATATGATTGAAACCTTTAAGTACATGAAAGAAATAAACAAGACCGGTACAGAGGGGCTGTTCAAAGTAAGGAAGGGGAGGGACATCAAGGGCCATGATAAGAGACTGGAGGGAGGAAGGTTCAGGAGGGAGATGAGGAGACACTTTTTTACAGAGAGGGTGGTGGTTGGGTGGAGTGCATTACCTGCAGAAGTGGTGTCAAGTAGAACAATGGACTGCTTCAAAAGGGGATGGGATAGGACAGGACAAGGGGGAGGGTCAATGAAGGGGAATGGTGGAAGGGAGGGGCAGCTGCAGAATAAGGGGTGCTAGATGCACATTCGAGCAGACTTGATAGACCTCTAGGCCTTTATCTACTGGCTCTACAGTGGTTGAAGGCAAGCCACAACCTTGGGGAGGGCACCACACTGTGGTTCTAACGGATGCCTCCCTCCTAGGGTCGGGGGCACACAAAGGTGACCTCAAAATCATTTGAATTTGGCCCCCTCTATTCCAAGCTGCATATCAGCCTTTTAGAGTTGAAAGCAGTCTTCCTTGCCCTAAAGGCCTTTGCTCCTCAACTGAGGGGTCAGTCAATCTAGGTCAGGACAGACAACACAGCCACCATGTGGTACATCAAGCAAGCAAGGGAAGTAAATGATCCTCAAGGCTGTGCACAGGAGCCATGAAGATTTGGTCCCTGGCATATTACCTGATGGTGCATCTGTCTGCCATTCATCTTCCAGGGAAGGACAGTACTCTGGCAGATTCACTCAGCAGAATCAGTCAGGATCATCACGAATGGGCTTTAAACAAGCAAGTGTTGGACACAGTTTTCAGACATTGGGGCATTCCAGAAATAGATAAGTTTGCCTCAAAAGAAAACCATTAGCTTCCTCTTTATTGCTGCAGGGCCCCCCTCCTTGGGCATGGTGCCCATAGAGGCATTAGCCCTGGATTGGACATGGAAATTCCTCTGTGCTTTTCCTCCACTTCCATTGAAATTGAAAGTCCTTCTCAAACTCAGGAGTCAGTCTGCAATCATGATAGTGGTTGCCCCAGACTGGGTCTGGCAGCCGTGGTGCCCTCTAGTGCTCACCCTGTCCACCAAGCAACCGATTAATCTTCCCCAGAGATGCAATGTCCTAAGGTTGGATAGTTTTTCCGAACCTCAAGAGCCTTTACTTGAAGGCCTGGTTCTTGAGGAGTTAGAATTTTCTGAATAACTTGTCAGAAGAGGGCCTTAAGGTCCTGAAAGTTTCCAGGAAAACTTTTACCAGAAAGACTTAAGCTTCAAAGTGGAAAAGATTTTCCATCTAGTGCACACCTAAGCAAATCAGTCCCCTTAAGGCAAGTGTGTCTCATTGCTTGATTATCTGGTGTACTTTTGCAGGCTTTAGGCCTCAGACCTGCAACCCTCCGGGTTCACTTAGCAGCAGTATCTGCTTATTTGTCTGCAGGTGCTCAGAGAACAATAGCTTCACACACTATTTTTAGGAAATTTTTCAAAGGCTTGGCACATATGTTTTCTCCTGTTAGGGAACCAGTCCCACCTTGGGATCTGAATTTGTGCATAGCCAAACTCATGGAAACTCCCTTTGAGCCAGTGGCTACGGCTGATCTGAAATATGTCACATGGAAAACTCTTTTCCTGGTGGCAGTTAACTTCAGCAAGAAGAGTGTGTGAGCTCTCTTACCCGGTTAACAAAAACAAATAAATAAATAATCTCTTTGCATCGATCCTAACTGCATTATTTTCCATAAGGACAAGGTGGTCCTTAAGGCTAACAGGAAGTTCCTTCCAACAGTAGTATCTAAGTTTCATTTGAACCAGTCTCATTACCTTCCTGTATTTTTCACAGCCAAGTCCAGTTCAGAGGAATTGAAGCTTCATAGTTTGGATGTAAAAAGGATTCTCAGCTATTACATCACTCTACTAAGAACCTCAGGGATTCCCACTCACAACTGTTCAGTACCTATGTTAAAGTGGAAAAAGGCAGGCCTGTCTCAGAGGTCAGTTGCACGTTGGATAGTATCCTGCATCCAGTTCTGCTACACTAAGGCTGGGAAACAGCCACCACAGGGCCATGGGGCACATTCCTCCCGTGCCTCTGTGGCAGCTGCAAGGGACATTCCTTTGCTGGAAATCTGTAAAGTAACTACCTGGAGTACAGTCCACACGTTCACAAAGCACTGTTGCCTGGACATCCTGTCCAGGACTGATGCTAGGTTTGGCACTACACTATTGCAGAACCCTTTTCCTAAGTAGGTTCTGTACACATCTCCCAAGGCACTGCATGGTAGTCTGCATATGCCTGATACTACTGGGAGATTTCTGAGGTTTGAAGAAAAAATTAATTACTGTAGTAATATTGTTTCTTCCAAGGGCTCTTAATGTTGCCATTAATCATTGGCTTAACTTAGTTTTGTTGCACACAAGTATGACTAGGGCACCTAGCACTCCTTTTCGTTTTTCTTCTTTTTCCTGTTTGAAACCTGTCCTCTTTATCAAGGGGAGGGTGTTATTATTATGGATGTTAAGTTACAGTTGTTAAATTCAGATAGTCAAGTGTGTTTTCATCTGCAAAAATGAATCTGGCAGTTAGGTGGAACACACTCCACTTGGAGGCAGCAGTTTGAATGTGGCATTCTAAGTTCCATGATTGTTAATGAACCCAACAACTCACCAGAGCCTCACTGCCTTGAGCGAACAGCGACTATTCAGCTCTGCAAAACCTCTCCACTCCACAGTAGATGTTACTCACCGCAAAACGGCCCAGAACAACCGCGTCCCTCCACAGCAGCAGGTCAAAGGGTTGAAGTTCGAGCACTACAGCTCAAATGTCATAATAGCGACTTCTGAACTGTTGCCATTCAGTGCTGTTCAGCACTTATTCCTTTAATCCTTTATTCACGATTAAAAGTCGCATTCACAGTTCATACGGACTCTGATGAGGGTGGTTACTTTGACTTCAGACTTGGTACTGGAAATTGTAGGCGAGACCACTTAAGTACTCGTACCTACTCCTCTGTGGGTATTCACTCACAATCGAGACGACCCTCTCGTTCATGTCCTTATATTTTCTTTTTTTGGATCCAGTTCCAGCTCCAGGCACCATCTGCTCTAATTTCATTTCAGTTAGCCTCTGTTCCTCCTTCAGGCACTGAATCAGTTTCCACACTCTGGGGTGGCAAGCTCCAATGTGACTGTTAAATCCGTGATGCCACCTCTCCACTGCATTATTTGTTCTAGCTAGCCCCCTTGAGGCGACATCGAAGCAATTCCATTGATCTGGGAATATTGCTGATCTTCGTCCTGAACTGCCCCTAGGTTTACCAACCCATGTCGATTCAAAGTACTCCAATGATGGCATTAGCAGTTCAGCATTAATGGAAAAAAAATCCCATTCTCTCATATAATCAAAAGTACCCATTACATCTTCTGTGTGAACAAAAGCCAGTGATGGGAGCATACACAAGAGCAGAGAAAAATTGGGGTCTGAGCAGTATCTCTCATGCACTGCTGGGAACTTTTGTATTTTTCTCCATATGGCTTGTGAGAAATGAAAGAAACGACCATGTATTTCTGTATCAGGAAATGCTGTTCTAAATGCACGCCATGCAGACTTCTCAAAGTCCATCAGTGCAGTCTCTGGGTTTAAGGTGGAGCACAATTCCTGTAGCTGTATGAAAACCCTTGTATATGCTGCTGTGTTCTATTACACATGAGTACATACAGTACAGTGCTGTCACAACTAACCTGCCTTGATGCAGTGTACTGTATACAGCTGATTGAATAATAAAGGGCAAGATTTGAATGCTGCATCAATAAGCCAGTCGCTACTGTCCTGTAACATTTTTAAATTTGCAGCAGTAGTGAACATGACAAATCTATTCCTTTCCTTTCCACTATCGAGCACAAGGAAAGGTTCCCCAGCTAAGGTCACCCTGAACTCAGCAGGTATTCGAAGATCCTCAGCACTGATGCAGGGGTGGCAGGGCATCCACATTCTACCTGCCTTATTCTTTGAATGGTCCTTTTCATCGGCAGGTGACCAGTTACAGCATCGGGGCAGAGGTTGTACACTGAACCAGGACCTGTGTGGTAGTCTCAACACTTGATCTGTCCCGCTGTCTTACATCTGCCAATATCTTGTGCACCCCCACATCACCAGCATCCGGGACATGTGTGTGATCCTTTATTTGAGCCAACACCTTGCTTCCAGAAGTATGCAGCATGGAAAGACAGCTATATTTATGAGAATCAGCACATCACCAATACAATTTTACAGCTTTCTCTTTATCTTTCCTGTAAGTGTAGCCACCATAAACTGCCAAGGGCTTACCTTTCTGGATGGTGACCACTTCAAACTCCATACTGTCTGCGAGTTTTCAAGGAAGAAAGGAAATGGCGGTTGGGGAAGGATGACACACCGGTCCCTTTAAGAAAATTCAGGCTTGGGTGGGATTAGGTCTGTATTGCATTGTGGGTACCAGGAAGTAGTGCAGGTAAACGCTGAGGTGGATAGAAGGGATACAAGGGATATCAGCATGTGAGCATACGGATAAGCGCATTCAGTGCTTTGAAAAATTACAGTGCAGTTTTGATGGAAGCGCTATAATGCATGCCCTATTATGTTTAGTCGTGCTTAAACCACTCGTGGTTATTACCGCATTATTACAATCGCGTCTTTGAAGTCGCGATTTTAACATGGAACCACGGAGGCTAGGGGATTGGCAGCACATCAGGCGCCTCAGGGCTTGATTGGTCCTAGGTGAAGATCTGGAGCCATGCGAGTTGGGAAGGCAGCTGGGGGAGGACGTCGCAAACATCGGCACTCACGCCTAGACGTCAAGGTTACTCACGATGTCCACAACACAACAAGAACAGGACAAAAACACCTTTCGGCTCCGATGGAGACAGAGCACCAAGAGCTTGCCCTCGATGTACAGCAACCTTCTTAGCACCCCTAAACCCGGCGAAACCAGGATTGTCGGTGTGTTCGGAACCATCCGTCCCCACCCCGAGGTGGTAGTAAACCACGGCTCCATGGGTGATGGGCAGACCAGGTAACGTGGTAAGCAGAGGGATGACTCATAAGGTGCTCCTGAGGATATCGGAGCTAGAGGAAGGGGCGGAAAAATAGAGAGAAACAAAAAAATAAAAGAAAAATGTGTGGAAATGCTTGGAAAGATTCTGGCTTCGTCAGGACAGGAAGAGGCTCTGACCAGCCTATCCCTTCTAAATCTGCGGGTGAAACCGCTGATCTGAAACAAATACCCCTGACAGGTAAACCTTATGAAAAGAACGTTGAACCCGGTTTGAACACTGATTCCTGAAAAAGCTAAAAAGCAAAGCGCACAGAACCTCTGGCTGAAACGCTAAAAGGGACTTCTCTAGTGCAAAGCGAGATACCAACACCTGAGGCTATTGCCCAGGCAATAAAAGTAATGCAGGCTCTCCAAAGAGTTGTACTGGTTCTGGTTAGCTAGGCTCAAACTCTGGTTCACCAACCGATATCTTAGGTTTTTGCCCCTCTCTCCAAGAGACTTTGGATTATGAGAAGGAGGAAGATTATGGGGAAGACGATGTGGAACCCATAGAACCTGAGGTATCCCCAGATCAGGAATTTGGATCATCACCTAGGATTACTGAGGATTTTTCCTCAAACTTTTCGTTTGTAAGGAAAATGGTGGATGCCCTAGACATTGCCACTAATGAAGTGAAAGAAGATGAAGAGGAGGTTAAATAGCTTGCGCTTATGGGGCTTACACCAACCAAGCAGCTTTTGTTCCTCATGTACATTTTTCAAAAAAGACATTTTGAAAATGCTGCAGACACCCAATACTGTACCACCCCTGGACAAGAGGGCTGACAAGAAGTATCAAATAGAGAAGGGGCTGAGTTTTTCTCTCACCCTGACCACCAAGGTGTCATGCAAACAGCAGCCTGTGATAGTGCAAGAGTGCCATTGGCATCTCACCCTCCTGAAAAAGATTCCAGAATGATTGACAGCATGGCAAGAAAGGTCTATGTGTTGGCCTCCTTGGCTATCAGACAGGCCAGCTATCAAGCCTACACTGCACAGTACCAGACGTCACTGTGGCAGTCAGTATTAGCGATGGCTGATAAGTCTCCCTCTGGTCTCTCAGCTGACCTGGCTGAGACTGCCAGGTTTGGGCTAGAGGCTGCTAAATACCAGTTTCAAATGGCAGCAGATGCCAGCAACACTGCTGCCAGGTGTATGGCCCCTTGGTAGCATTCAGGAGGTTTGCATGGCTCAGGGCTACCAACGTCATGCAGGATACTCAGGCAAAGGCTATGGATTTTCCTGTCAAACACTTCCCTGTTTGGGTATAAAACAGAGGCCTATATGAAGAAGGTGGATGAGTACAAGGCCACCTATAAGAGTAATTCGGATAAATAGAAATCCTCACCTTCCACCAGACCCTATGGAAGGACAGGCAGGGGTAGAGGTACTTACAACAGGCCTTTCTGTCAGGCTCAGGCTGTTCCGCAGTACCCTCAGCAGACGGGTGTTTCAGGGGATGGGGTAGAAGGGGGTCCAGGCGTGGATCCCAGGCTAGATAGTCCAGCCCCAACCCAAGCAGTATCCCTGACTTAGTTGCCAAGGCCATCCCCCCAGTAGGGGGCAGACTGGCTCACTGCATCCAGGCTTGGAAAAACATCACCACAGATAAGTGGATCCTGGAGGTAATGAGTCAGGTTTGTCCCTCAGTTTCAGATCCTTCCCACCTCTACGAACAAGAGTATTCTAACCAGCTTCAAATGCAGAAAGGAAGCTGCTAGCAAAGGAGGTACAAAACCTGCTGCTGTCGAGGGCAGTGGAACCTGTTCCTCCACAGCAAGAGGGAAAAGGTTTTTACTTAAGATACTTCCTTATCATAAAGAAAAATGGAGAGTGGCGACCTATTTTAGATCTAAGACTACTAAACAGGCCCCTTACAAAACCAAAGTTCTGAATGACAGTTTTGGCTGCAATTCTGCTAGCACTACAAAAAGGGTACTGACTGACATCCTCAGATCTAAAGGATGCTTACTTCCACATCCCCATAAGGGAGTCCCACAGAAAGTATCTCGGGTTCAGATTCCCATCAGGCCATTACCAGTTGTCAACACTACCTTTTGGTCTCCCTTCAGCGTGTTCACAAAGTGCTTGGCAGTGGTGGTGGCTCACCTCAGAAGATCAGGAGTCAGTGTTTCTCTACCTAGACGATTGGCTGGTAGTGGGAAATTCTCCACAACAGGCAGGGATCACCTGCTGGTAACCCAGGAACTCCTGGAGTCCCTAGAGTTTCTAATAAGCATCAACAAATCCATCCCGGTACCAGTCCAAGTGCTAAACTTCATAGGAGCAGAGTTGGATACATTGAAAGGGAGAGCTTACCTGCCTCAGGACAGAGTAAGCAACATTCTACAAATTGCTGGCTCGTTCAGGCTAAACAAGCCAAAATCAGCAAGGCAGTTCCTGGGCCATATGGCAGCGGCCACAGGCACAGTCCTGGGCTCCAGATTCCAAAAAAGAGAGATACAGTTTCACCTCAGGGCACATTGGTGCCAAAGAAGAGAGAGGCTCTCCAAGGAGGTTCCAGTAATAAGAACATTACTGCAAGCTCTAGAGTGGTGGACAGTAAGGGACAACTTGAGGAAAGGAATCCCTTTCCAGCAAGGGCCCCCATCAGTGATTCTCACAACAGATGCATCACTGCTATGGTGGGGTGCTCATCTGGGGGATCACACCACCCAAGGAACATGTTAAAGTGCAGAGTCAGTCCAGCACATAAACGTGCTGGAGCTCAGAGCAGTATTCCTGGCCTTCCAGGCCTTTGCACCCATGATGCAGGGCAAGGTGGTACAGATCAGGACAGACAATACCACAAGAATGTACTTCATAAACATGGAGGAACAAGGCCAAACCCCCTGTGCACAGAGGCAATGAAGGTGTGGAGTCTTGCTTACTCACTTCAGGCTTCATTGCGGGCTATTCGTCTTCCAGGGAAGGACAACACCCTGGCGGATGCCCTGAATTGGATCAGCCAGGGCCATCACGAGTGGGCCCTGAACAGACAGGTGTTGGAGGTAGTGTTCAGAAGGTGGGGCACCCCAGAGATAGACCTTTTTGCGTCTAACGGGAACCAGCATCTGCCACAGTACTGTTGCAGACCACCAGCCCGGGGTACAGTACCCTTGGATGCTCTGATCTGGATTGGTCAGGGAAGTAGCCGTATGCCTTCCCTCCTTTTCAGCTGATCTTCAGAGTTGTGCTCAAACTCTGATCCCAGCCAGCATCGATGATTTTGATAGCACCAGATTGGGCCAGGCAGCCATGGTACACCCTGCTGCTTTCCTTGTCTGTGGCCAAACCAATACACCTCCCTCAGAGGTACAACCTGTTGACCTCCAGCCAAGGGAAGATCCTGTACCCGAACCTCAGATTCCTCAGACTCAAGGCATGGCTCTTGAGTACTTAAGAGTATGCAGGCTTGCATCTCTCAGAAAGTGTCCTGAATGTCTTAAGAGGTTACAGTAAGCCCTCTATTAAGAAAACCTATGCTTCTAAATGAAAGAGATTTTCAATTTGGTGTTCTACCAGTGATGTGATACCTGCACAGGCAGAATTCCACCCTTGCTGGACTATCTTGCCCATTTGCATTCCTTCGGCTTGCAACCTACTACTTTGAAGGTCCATCTGGCCTCAGTATCTGCTTACATCTCAGCTGGGAAGGGTCTCTCCATGGCATCCAACCCTATTTTCAAAAAGTTCTGCAAAGGTCTGGCCCACCTGCACCCTCTTACCCCATGGAACCAGTGCCAGCGTGGGACCTTAACGTGTGCATTGCCAAGCTCGTGGGTCCCCCATTTAAGCCAGTGGCATCAGCTCACTTGAAATAGGTCACCTGGAAAACAGTGTTATTGGTGGCCATCACTTCAGCCAGAAAGATTAGTGAGCTTCAGTAACTGTGTATTGAACAGGACTACATCTCATTCCATAGAGACAAGGTATTGTTTAGAACCAGTAGGAAATCCCTTTCCACTTGAATCAGTCCATTACTCTTCCAGTCTTTTTCACTGAACACTCTAGTTCAGGTGAATGAAGATTCCATAGTCTCGATGTCAAGAGAGCTTTGGGCTGCTACATGACGCACACCAAGAACCATATGCAGGACAGAGAGCAGCTGTTCCTGACCTTTGGGGATGTGGGTAAAGGATATCCAGCATCTAAAAGAACCATTTCTTGCTGGATAGTCCAATACATCCAGTTCTGTTATTCGATAGCTGGAAAGGAGCCCCCAGCAGGACTGTGAGCCCATTCCACCAGAGGCACAGCTGCTACTTTGGCAGCTGACGGGGATGTCCCACTGTTGGAGATCTGCAAAGCAGCTACCTGGAGGACAGTACACACCTTTACAAAACATTATCGCCTGGACACCTTATCAAGGTACGATGCCAGGTTTGGCACAGCAGTGCTGCAGAGCCTATTCCCAAGGGAGGTTCTCAGCCCACCTCCAAAGGTATTGCTTCTTAGTATGCAAAGAGTTAGGAATATTGAAGAAGTCCTGGGGTCAGAAGAAAAAATTACTCACCATAGTAATCTTGTTTCTTCCATGGTATTCTTCAGTATTCATTACTATCCCATCCTGCCTTCCCTTCTAAAACCAGCGGCCTCTGCACCTCAAGCCGAATAAGAATCGGAAAGGGTGCTACACACTGGTATAGCTTGTTTCTGTGCCCTGTTGGGCATTGTTTCTTCCTTCAGATTCTCTGACATTCGAAGTGCTGTTTTCCCCCTGTTGGGAGTTTAGTTAAGGTAGGTTAGTTCTATTTGTTAGTAGGTATATTTTTGGATGGGCCTTTCCTTGCATGCTCTCCATGAAATCTGAGGCGTTAATAGAACGCAGCAGTTGGTAAAGGCATTTTAGCATTTTAATAAGTGCCACGAGCCAATGATAGGTTTTATCATTAACATAACGTTTTTTCTAGGGATGTGGATATGCTGTTCTTATCCACACTTGTTGGCATGTCCTTTCCCTTTAAGAATCTTGTTGGCAGGTTTGAAAGCTGGCTCCTCCCACCCACCCGGGTGGTATAACCCTCAGCTCAGCCCCTTGACGCCAGATCTTCCTTTCCACTGGAAGATTCAGGATCCTTCCTCATCACTTACACGTCGAGTAGGCCCTGGTTCTTAAATCTTCGGATTATTTACCTAGGCTCAGTGGAAGTCAGGGAGGGTTGAATCAGCGAGGGTCTGTTTTCTTTTTTACAGGGAAAAAAAGAAGACCTCAGGGAATGGTTATCTTTATTACAGCAGAGATTATGCAGACTGCATTTAGAGGATGGGGGCACTTAGACACCAGGGAAAGATGCATAAATTACGGGGACGGAAGTTGGATGGTGGTGGGTGCCACTAGACACCAGGGAAAGACACATTAATTATGGGGACAGCAATCTGAGGGTAGGGGGTACCGCTAGACACCAGGGAAAAGAGGCAGATATGGCTTCTGCAACTTGGGGACCTTACCCATTATGGCTGAATTCATGTTTTTTTTTTTTTTTGGCCATACAAAAGCAGGAAGCGAGCAAAAAGGGGATGCAAAACACCCCAGAAAAGCAAAACATATTTGGGGGATCATTTTTAACAATTGTGAAGTGCAGAATCCACCTAATGGAATCCCGATGAGCAAGATACATGTGTTGGTCTCTCTGCAGCATGTCATTTTGTGTGGTTTGAACATTCTTCCCAAAACCATGGAAATAAAATGGCTAACAAAAAGAATTGTTACCCTCATGAAAAAGGATTGGCCCCATACAATCATTTTATACAGCTATTTTGAAGTGCTTACTGAGCATGCTCAGAACTGAAATTTTAAAATTCAGTTACTGTGAAATGGACTAGTATTTTTTCACCAAAGCAGCGAAAGGCAAATCTGTGGCCCAATCAGTTTCTAGTCTGAAAATTTCATACCAAAATTCCAAACCATCTGGGTGCAAGGCGATGACAAAAAAAAGGAAATTTTTATTTTTTATTTTTTTTCACTATCTAATCTCGGACTCCGCACATCCAACCGGAGCGAAACTTGGCGAGTTGTTTGTTTAATTAATTAAAAGTTTAACCGGGCAATACATGCTGAGCTTATAATAGCTCGTTTCCAGATGTGTCCTGAGGGAGAGGGGAGAAGATCTTGCTAAACAATATAATTACTACAAATACAAGAAATAATTTTTATTCATATTGCGCCTTTCTGATTTCAAGGGACCAAACAATTTAAAACAGTCAAAACCACCATTATAAAATTCCATAAAACTTAATACAGTTAAAATCAAATCCAATAAACAGATCAACTCTCTAAGAAGGCCTTATGCCAGAGAAACGTTTTCAATCCAGTCTTAGAATCCACCACAGAAGTGCACTCTCCTAACCAGTGGGGTAGAGAATTCCAAAGGGTGGGAGCAGCATATGAAAAAGCTCTAGCACCAGAAGATTTCAAATTCACCCTTGGAATCTCTAGCAACCCCTTGTCGACCGAGCGGAGCGATCGCTCAGGGCAGTAAGGAACCAGAAGTTCTTTCAGATAGACTGGAGCCAGACCATGTAGGGCTTTGACCATCAGTAAACAGACTTTAAAGGTGATCCACCACCGTATTGGCAGCCAGTGCAGTTCGTGCAGCACCGAAGTAATATGGCAGGATCTGCTTGAGCCCGCCAAAAGCTGTGCTGCAGCGTTCTGCACTAGCTGCAGGCGACGGATTTCAACCCCTGAAAGCCCTAGATACAGGGAGTTGCAGTAGTCCAGGTGTGAGGACACAAAGGTGTGGACCAAAGTTGGAAGGTTGTCAGACGGAACCAGATGCCTAACCCTGGCAGTGTTCCTAAGATGGTAAAAGGAAGTCTTGACGACAGCAGACACCTGTGACTGCAGTGTCAATCTGTCATCAGGAACCACCCCCAGGTTACCCACCTGTTCAGAGGGTGGGAGAGAGATGGCACCAAGAATAATTCCAGAGGGTGCATAAACCCTGACCCCCCCCCACCCAATCCGACAACCGAGGTCCACAACCAGTACCTGTCTTTTCAGAGTTCAACTTCAGCCAGCTAGAGTCCATCCACTCCTGGATTTCTTTGACAGTTGTTAAAGACAAAGAGAGCTCCATCCTGGTCGGGTGCAAAAGAAAGGTATAGCTGGGTATCGTCTGTATAACAGTGAAACCTCAGCCCATACCTTCTTACAATGTCTACGTTGGGTAGCATATACACCATGAATAACATGGGTGACAGAACTGAACCCTGAGGCACCCCAGACAACAAAGCAGTTGGGTCCGAGGAAAAGACCCTGGACACAACCCTTTGTGCTCTCCCTGTGAGGAATGAGGTGAACCATCTTAAGACAGTTCCTGATATGCCACATATATGCCTCAGACGGTCTAACACCACCACGTGATCTACGGTGTCAAAGCTGAAGAGAGATTAAGAAGAACCAAGATGGAACGGCTCTTCCGATCTCTCGCCATCAGGAGATCATTGAGCACTCAAACCAGCGCCGTCTTGGTACTGTCTCTTATGAAAACTGGACTGGAGGGGTTCATAGGTGTCATGGATGGTCAAATGGTCCTCCAGTTGAGCTGCCACTACTTTCTCAATCACCTTCCCAACAAAGGGAAGGTTAGAGATAGGTCTGTAGTTTGTGAAACAGTCTGGGTCCAAGGTAGCTTTCTTCAAGAGTGGTGTCACCACCGCTTCTTTCAGGGAACTAGGAAAATCACCTGATTTCAAGGAGCACCAGACTATCTGCACAAGGACCGGACCGATGGTATCACAACAACCCCAAATTAGGGAGGTCGGTCCAGGGTCCAAACTACAGCACGTAGGGCACACACTCTGGATAATCCTCATGACATCCATGAATTCTGGCTGGCTGAAGGAACTCCAGGAAAATTGCGGCATAGTGATCTCATACTGTTCTATAGCAACTCCCATAGAGTGCGTTGGTAGCAACTCCGCACTGATAGCCACCTTATTTGCAAAGAATCGAGCAAGCTCATCGCACTCTAACTGTGAAAAAGCTTTCTGAATTTGTAGACAGGCTGGGTTGCACAGTCTGTCCACAGTTCAAAATAGCGGAGCTGGTCGATTCCAAGCAACCGCAATCTCCCTGGACAGGAATTCTGCCTTCTTACTGGAGATTTCAGATTGATGGACCAGATAGTGGTTCATCAGTTTAAGGTGGTCGGTATCAAGAGCGGACTTTCGCCAACAGCGCTCTAACTTTCACCCCTGTCTCCGCATCTCCCTCAATGTCCCATCATACCAAGGAGACTTGGGGCGAAGGGAGAGGGGGCACACACAGACTGGAGCGATAGAATCCAGGACTACCGTAATGGCTATATTATAAGCTGACACAAGAGTCTCTGGAACACTGCTTGCGAACACGGGGGACGATAGGTCAAGAACTGCCGCAAGGCCTTGGGAATTTATATCTCGTAAAGGGCGGTACATAACCATTTCCACAGGGGTAGGCCTTCTAGAGTGGGTACTAAAACTAAACTCCACAGTGCAGTGATCTGACCATCCTACTGGTTTCACCCCCACGTCGGAGGTTTCGATCCCGAGGAGGAAGATTAAGTCCAATGAGTGTCCAAGTTTATGTGTAGCAGTGGAAACCACCTGTGAAAGGCCCAGAGATGTCATTAACTGGAGAAAGTGTTGACCAAATTGAGAGAGTTCGTCGTCAACCCAGGCGTTAAAATCGCCCAGAACCATTAATCTGGGTGATTAAAACGCCATGTCGACGACAAAGTCTGCCACTTCCTGAAGGAATCTCTTTCCATCACCGGGTGGACGGTAAATGAGAGCAATTCGAAAGCCTACACCTGCTACTACTGTACACTCAAAAGACTCAACCTCCTCAACTGCTACCTCCATGAGGCCTAGTTCGGTCTTGAAACAGACCGCAACCCCACCCCCGCAATCCAGTCTCGGGCGGTGTATCATCGATTACCCGGCTGGAGTCATAGCCTCCAAAATGGGGCCAGCATTATCATCCAACCAGGTCTCTGTGATGCAAGCCAGGTTCACCGTACCAACAAGATAAGCAATAATTGCAATCTTATTCCTGGTGGACCTGGCATTGCACAACACCGTCCAAGTTGGACGAACCTCGCGGGCCGTCCGGACCATCTGCCTACCATACTCGGTAGAACCCTTGGGTATGGGCATCAGACATGTCGAACAACGATCTGGATTCCATTTTGCCCCAGGGCGCTTTCTAGATCTAACCACCCCGGTGCGGTGTCCCCCCTTGTCCATCCTCTCTTCTATTCGAAACCCTGACGCTTCTTCTCCCTCCCACACGCAGTACCCTTCGCCTACAGCGCTGTAGATCTCAAACTGGAGGGAGGGGGAGTAGAAAGGGTGAAGGGCATGAAGGGAAGAGGATGAATAGCGCACCTCTGTGGGGGTTAAAGACCAGCACATGCTGCAGCTGTACTCAAATAATAAATGCAATAAAACAAATCCAGTATAGCACAATTGAAACACCACCTTGAGCCTAATTAGCTAGCTCTATTTGTACCTAACTCTAAAGAGAACTGTAACCTCCACATATAAACATACCATATAAAAGAAAACATAAAATAAAACAAAACTAAAATAAAAAATGTTAGGTTCTCTCACCACCCAAACAAATAAATAGAATACAATTTCCCTCGCCCTAGTCCTCACACCACCAAGGAAAGAGAGAGCAAAAAAAAACAAAACAAATTCCTCTCTCCCCTCCAGTCCTCTCATAACCAGGGAGAGAGGATAGTTACAACATAAAACTATGACTTAAACAAATGAATTAAACATATGGACGCAGGGTCCTCTCACCACCCGGTCACCCAAAAGAAAAATAACATTTTTAACTCCAAAAAGGGGGAAATCGGGAGTCTGCGAGAAAAGTACAAGGATCACAGCAGTCAGTAATTCACTGGAGAGTCAAAAATCCATAGAATCAAGAAAATAAAAGTACCACAAGGCATGAAGTAAAAGAAGCTCCACTGGATATAACCTTCCAGCCCAAAATCCACTGTAGCCAGCTCTTTCAGGGAAAAACTCCACGGGACTCTACGGCCCCCTTCCTCCCAGCCAGGTGCAGTCCTCGAGAAATATTTCCACCTCAGCAGAAACAGAGCCCAAGATAGGCCGCAATTGCAGCCGTATCTGCACATCCAAGGGAGTGCAGTACCCCAGCCAGTTCCCTGGCTAGATAACTACTCCACCCACTCCCTCTGTGGGGTAGCAAATCTCAGAAGAAAACACCCGGTGGAGTTGGGCCTCTTGCAGTTCTCTCACACCAAACACAGTTCCTAGTCACTTCACTGCCACAATTTCCAGGGAAAGCAGAAGTCCTTCATCGTCCCTTGAGTCTACACATACTCATGTCCGGGCTCAGTTCACAGGGGAGTCCCATCTGTCTTTGGGCTCCACCAGATCTGCACAATCCTGGTAATTTTCTGGCTCCACCAACTCTCCATAGTCCGATTCTATTCAGGCTCACCAACTCTCCGTAATCCCTTGCCCCTCCACATGCCAACCAAGTTCTTCCTGGGCAGGGCGGCGAGGATCAATCAATTACCGGGGCAATGAAGTCTCTGAGCTCTAAAGGACTTCACCAGGGCCCAACAATGGCAGCGGGAGGAAAAACAGACCCACACAAATTCCTCCGGCTTTCTCACCACAGTCACCAAATTTTCAGAATGAAACTCCACACCGGAAAAACTGGCAAATAACTGAAACGTTCAAAAACCAAGGCGGATAAAATAAAACGCACAAAACGGATAAAATACACAACAACAGAACTAAAGAGACTAGCAGCAGCATGCCCAGCCTGGCAGCCATCTTTTCATGAACCAAATACAATGATATAGAAATACAACCAGAATTGTAGAGGCAATTTAGTAATGAATGCAGTTAGAAAATATAACTATCACCTATAAGTAAAAAAGGGAAAAAATAATGTAGTAGTAGTACACACATCTTTATACAGGCATTAATTTGACAAAGCAAATTCACCATTAGGCCCAGCAAAGTCCTGATCTTCCTGGACTAAGTTTCCACCACTCATTCACACTAATGGGACTACACCAGAGGCACTAGAACCTCGGAGAAGCCAAAAATCTTCAGGAGGGCCAGCGCGTGGGAAAGGACCGCGCATGCGTGTCACCGCAAGACTAGCTCGTGCCATATAGACTATCTCGGTGTCGACCCTACAACCGCCTCTGTTCCCTTTTTCCGCCATCAAGTGCACTTTGATGACGTCGCTCGCCTGTCAGGAGTAAAGTCTTGGTCTATACGACAGCAGCTGTAGCATAGCCATTAAGTGTTCATTTAACTTATTACTTTTAGTGTGCTTTTTTCTTTTAAAAATAAAAAAGAGGAGGAAGAAATTCTCAGCGCCATCAATGGAGTCGACCTTAGATGGTAATGGTAGGGAGGCTTTGTTTGAAGGCTGTGATGGCAGTGGGCTGTGTCTGTTCTGCTGCCTTCGTGGAGGGGGTCCGCACTATCAGTCCAGTGCCGGGGGGACAGTCCGCCTGAAACACAAGTAGTAGGGCCGTTCCCGACCTCTGTCAGGGACCTGGAACCTGGCTCTACTTGATCTCGAGCTCTTCTTCCTTCTGTCAGTTGAAAAAGAGTCTGTACCTCTCAGGGTCGCCCTCTGATACGTCTGCGTGGGGTTCGTAGATGGTGGAGAGCAGTAGGCCTGACCTGACTCCGGTTGGGTCTTCTGTGGCTCTGTTATTAACGACTGCGATCTTCAACACCAGATCCCGTCTGTCCTCAATGGGGCTCCATTGAGCAGTTTCACCTCTGGACCACTCTTTTAGAGCAGTGGGTACGGTGTCTGCATGGTCATCCTAGCCAGTGGACCTGTTCCTGCGCCTTTGGTCCGATCGGGCCAGGATGCACGCGATGCCCTCTCCGGTGCCAGCGCCATACAGTATATGCCAACTCAACGTGCCTACCCCCCCCACCTTTCCTCTGCAGGGGCCAGCATTGCTTCCCCCCCCCTTCTTCGGGTCTGGTGCTGTGGGTGGTGCCAGTGCCGCGGGGGGTACTGAATTCCTCAACGCCGATCTGGGTGGCGGCATCTCCCAGCCGTGATCCTGGTCTGGACTTGCCTTTTGGAGGTTCTTCTGGGGTAGAAGTGGATCTGGATGAGTCTCTTCCTGTCCCGCTTTGTCGAAGACGCAGCAGATGACTCATTTTAGGGGCTGGAATGCAAGCCTTCTGTATCAGCAGAGTCTGTGAGTGAAGATCTTCTTTCCAGTTTTTCCTCAGAGATAAGAGGTCCACCATAACACTTCAGACTTCATCTGTGGGCCAAAGCAGACGTCTACATTTTGATTTCCTACATTCCTTAGTAAGAGTACACCCTGTGGAACACATTGTTTTCGAGGGCCTCCCGGACTAATGCTCCATTGCTAGGGGGATGGAAACCGTCATCATTCTCATAACAGGCAGTCCTTTCAATGTGGAGGACTGGAAGCCTTCTCAGGAACCAACTTCTTGGTCACGAAGAAATTGCTGCAGAGGGCACAGGGCCCGAAAGCGCCCTGTTCCGTCCTCTTGGATCCAGCCAGGTCCCACCTCAGCTGTCTGAGGTGGACACCATTCGGTGGTGGGGGGGGAGGGGGAAGCATCTGATTTGGTTTTACAACCATTGGAAGTCCAATCCAGCAGACCTAGGAGTCCTCAAGTTTGTCCAAGAGGGATACTCTGCCAGTTTCACAGAGATTTCCCCCGACCCAAGCGACAGCCTAGTCTTTCCACCTCTCTGTCACTTACTTCTGAGATACAGGGCCTCTGCTGGATCAGGGCAGTAGAAGTTGCACCACGGCAAATCGGAACACCGGCTCCTAGTTCTTTTACTTGGTTCCAAGATAACAGGAAGCTTGCGCCCATTTCTCGACCTTGGAAGGTTAAACAAGTACCTGTTCAGGGAGGAGTTCACTAAAACCTCGGTGTTCAAGTCTTAACTTCCTGGACTTTTGGCTTCTAGCTAGCCCATCCGTGATGGAGACACAGGAAGCAGTTGTCACAGCTTCTCAGTTGCTCCAGGAGGGGTTTTCTGATTTGAGGAAGGTGCCAGTTTCACCTTCCCAGCAGCTCCTCTTCATAGGAATCCTCCTGGATACATACAAGGCGAGGGTTCTCTTTTTCAGAGAATGGGAGAAACTACATCTTCAGATGGCTCATTACTTCTCAGAAAACAAGGCTGTTCAGGCCCTTTTCGATGCAGCGGATGCTGGGACTCATGGCATCATCCACAGGTCTCTGAATACACATCCGCAATCCTCCACATAAATGACAGAACCTCGGACAAAATCACTCCTGATTGATTGTGGAGCTCACTGTCAAGACTTCCATGCTTGGGTGTGGAGCCAGGAGGAGCCTCATCTTCCCAAAAATATCTGAGCGATGAGTGCTGTCTTATATGTTTTCCAAGTCCTGAAGGAGACCCTCTGCCATGAAGTGATCCCACTTCGGACAGACAACAAAACTGTGGCATATTACACCAGCAATTGGTGCCTTGAGCATGATGCATCGGTTTTGACATCGGGCAGTCCAGACCTGTTCCTTTTTGCGTCCTCTCTCAACATAAAACTACCTCTGTACAGCTTCAGAAATCTAGAACCTGGTGTTTTCTGTCAGGATGCATTCAGACTGCATTAGACAAGATGCTTCCTCCTCCTTCCCTTAGTTCAGA
This sequence comes from Neoceratodus forsteri, assembly GCA_016271365.2. Classification (NCBI taxonomy): domain Eukaryota; kingdom Metazoa; phylum Chordata; order Ceratodontiformes; family Ceratodontidae; genus Neoceratodus; species Neoceratodus forsteri. The sequence continues at coordinate 113,368,068 of CM057454.1, forward strand.
GGGTGCTGCTCAAGTTGGAGGCACGGGGGGGGGGCAAGATGATTCTCATCACCCCATATTGGCCTCGACATATATGATTTCCTTTGATCAGTGATCAGCAGACTGTCAAAAGTTCCCCCCTAGACAACAACTTCTGCGAATGGACCTTCTGAGACAGGGACCTTGGTCCATCCCAGCCTGCACTCCCTTCATCTCCATGCCAGGCTTCTGAGGAGAGATATAAATGGGCAGGTTTTAGGTATCCCAGACCATCACAGAAGTCTTCTTAGCCTCGCACAGGCCTTCCACTAGGAAGGCTTACGCAGCTGAATGGAAATACTTCTCCATCTGGTGTGCAAAGTCATGTCTGGACCCTTTTGGTTGTCCACTGAGTAAGGTGTTGGAGTGCCTCTTGGACCTGTTGAACGCAGGTCTGCAGTACTTGGCAGTGAAGGTACAACTCGGCATGCTTTCAGCCTATCTTGAGCCAATACAGAACATGTCACTGGCTCAGTTACCATTAGTCAAGAGATTCCTAAAAGGTATCCTGCACACTAAACCCCCAGTTAGTAGACTGGTGGCCGTATGAGATATTGACCTGTTGCTAGATTGCTCACCCGTAAACCCTTTGAGCCACTAGTTACCTGTAAATTAAAAATTTACCTGGGAGACTGCCTTCTTACTGGCTATCACTTTCACTCTTGGGGTCCCTGAAATCCATGCTTCGTGCTCAGACCCTCTTACACCATCTTTCACGAGGACAGGGTGGTACTCCGTACTTACCCTAAATTCGTACCTAGAGTGATTTCGGACTTTCACCTCAACCAGCCTTTGCTTCTATTTACTTTGCTAACTTCCAGAATGAAGGAGAACGCTCTCTTCTTTCTCTGGATATTAAGAGGATTCTGCAATTCTTCATCGACAGAACGAAAGAGATGGGCAATCCAAGCAACTCTTTTATCATTCAGTATGCCTCAGCCAGGTCAGTTTATTGCATTTGGATGCATTTCTCCATGGTTAGTAGCATGTCTTCGACACTGCTAATCCATGGCACAGGTCACGTTGGAAGGCTGGGTTCACACCCTCTCTACCGGGGTGGTCATGGCTTCCCTGGTGGAGATTCGTAATGTACCCATTGCAGACATCTGCAAGATGGCGACTTGGAGCTCAGTGCATACCCTTGTGAAGCACTACGTTCTGGATGTCCATGCCAGACAGCTCATTTTCTTTGTCCTTATGGACTTCTATCCTGAGTGGGCTCGGTCTCCTGCTGCCCTGTTCGGAAGGGGGGAATGATTTTTAGCTTGGTACTCTCCCATTAGTGTGAATGAGTGGTGGAGACTTTTAGTCCAGAAAGATGTGGAAATTATGTACTTACCGTAATTCTTGATCTTCTGGACAAAGTCTCCACCACTTATTCACACGCTCACCCACCATCCCCGTAGCTCACTCATTCTGTTTTTTAGTCTTCACTTCCTTCTTGTTTGGGCTGTGAAGACATTGTTGAATTGACCCTCCTTACATGGATCATCATGGCCATCTTATGCCCAGGAGTTAGGGTTAGGTTTTCTTAAGTTAGTTTATGCTGCACCTCCTCGGTGAAAAAGGTACTGTGGCGGTTGGAGAGTCGACACCAAGGTAGCCTGTACAGCGCAAGCTAGTCTCGTGGTGCTGTGCATGCGCACTCCTATCCCGGCGACAGCTGTCCTGAAGATTTTTGGTTCCTGCAGGGTCTTAGCGCCTCCAGCGTAGTCCCATTAGTCTGAATGAGTGGTGGAGACTTTGTCCAAGAAGATCAAAAATTATGGTAGGTACGTAATTTCCATTTTTTGTTTTACTAGAACACCTTTTCAGAGCAAGGAGGTTTAATTAACTGCTAAGAACTTGTTTTATAAGTTTATATTAACAGCTGTCTCTTATGGCTGTGATTGACTCCACCAGCATTCTTGGGCAAACTGAAGTAGAGCTATTCCTGAACTCTACGAATGCAAGTCCAAATAAACTGGTTATAAATAATTAATTATACAATGGGCTAAATGCGAAGTCAGAATTTCCTGCATGCTGGTTGGTTGGCTGGCACCTTTCCAACATTATAAATCCACTAGTATACCCACTGGAAAAGGTGCCAGCCAAGCTTAGCTCGTGCCATCCTAAACATATCACTGCCACCCTCTCACATCAAAAGAACTGCTGCCATTTTATTTTTCACTGCTTACGGAATGGAGCTGCAGTAACTTCAAAAAAAATTAACACTTTGTTCGAATTACTGGACATGGAAGACCTAGAAATAATATTTAATGCCCAAAATGAACCATCCGACACTAAAGTAGTACCCGAAAACACAGTTGTACATCTTCCAGCACCACCTCCAATTCAGACTCCCGTTGTGAATATGGCCACAGTGGATGCCGACACCGAAACGCCAGTCAGCCCGGGCAGACATCGCGAATCTCTGGCCACTCTCCATAGACAGAAAATGCAGGATGCCAACAAAATAGGAAAAAGTACCTCTGCACTCCACATCAAAGCCCCCAAACTCCACTCTGAATACAGCAAAACTCCACATGCAAAGTGAAACACCATTCTAATGTATACAACAAAGCACACGCATTGCCATGTGACACCAATTACAAAAGGACACCCCCCACGCCAGAACCACCCCCCAAAAAAGTTAGACACATTGAAGAAATAAAAAGAACTGCTACTAGAACTCGAAGATAAGCAAAAAGACTGTTCACAAAGTACTCTCTAATAAATAATAAAATGTCTGTCTCCACTCATTTCCCAAACTTACTACATTATTAACCTCTACAAAACAGTCACTGCATAGAAAAGAAGTTAAGTGTTAAATTATTATGAATAACAGTTATCAGTAAATGTTTTCACTGTTTAAAATGTTTCTGAAACTTGTCTTCTGTCTTTTATTTCAATGCCAACAAGGGACTGTTTTTTTAGGCATAACAATATATACCACAATCTGACAATACTATACAGAAATAAAACACTAAAAACTCACAAAATTAAAAAAAAAAAAAAAAAATTCCATCATTGTATAATAGCAATATACCACTCCAGGGTGTGGGTATATGAATGGATTTACCACTTCTGGTGTGGTAAATCCACCCATATACCCACACCCTGTCATGATATATTGCTTTAACAAAGTTGCCCCTTCTCTTCTCCCCCCCCTCCTCCAGTTGAAATATGGAACTTCAGTTTCAAAACTCCTTATGGGACACTGTTAACAAGATGCCCTAGCACACAGGCAAATTCTCAGCCGTGATTTGTTGAATTAGAGGTAATGATTTAGTTTTTAAATACTGTTCAAAAATATTTTGATTTTATAGGGGAATTTTGTAATCACTGATGACCAAACTGTGCCTAACCACCCTAGTCAAGTACAGCTTGATCATCTGTGATATAAGGTTTTAAAAGTGGAAGCAATGTAGTATCGGTATGGGGCAGATCTCCCCACTAGTATCTTCTGACTGCTGCCAGCTACGGGGAGCCCACTGACATGTGAACATGAATCAGCAGATCCATGTTCAAAAACGGAGGTCAGAATTAACTTTTGCAACTACTAGATAGCAGGGCCCTAGTGGCTAGGAAACTCCAGTAGCCTCATGGACATTCCAGTGGCCTAGCCTGGTATGTTATTGAAGTAGTACCACCTCTAATCAATGACAGCAGGGCTAGTAAAAGGAAATTTCTACTAGCCAGACATAAAACCTACTAGCAGTGTTCTCTAAGTGTTATTTTAGCGTGGTGGGCCACCACCTTTAATTTTTTTACCACTACCCTATATTTTATTGTACCATCACTGTGTGTGTGTGTGTGTGTGTGTATGTATGTATGTGTATGTGTGTATATATATATATATATATATATATATATATATATATATATAATATAGTGTGTGTATAGATTTATTTTTATTTTCTTTTTCTTACTACAACTCTATATTAAAACCCCAGGAATCCCTCACTTGTTTTTACCAGCAATCATTCCCCTGGAATGAGCAGCTCTGGAGTTTTAGAATTTTATGCTAATGATGGAACTTTAGAATGTAATTCAGACTCTGCTGTGTGGTCATGTTTACCCCTGCTTTATAATGCTAGATTTTTTTCTCCGCTAAAGAGAGCAATCGCCCTGAAGTCATCTTCACACTTTTGGACGGTTTATGGTTTATGTTTTCATTATTTAAAGTGTTCAGATATTTTAGTAAATTCCACGATAATCATTCAGAATTATCTTTTACCACCATCATTGCATTTCTACCCATTTTGATGTTGTTGCTCTGTGCTTTACCCACATATGCACAAAAGAATTAAAAAAAAAAAAAAAAAAAGTAGGGGAACAACAAATAATGCACCTTTGGCCCCTATTACCATAACCGACACTCTGTATTTGCGGACAGTGGGGAACTACGACCAGCATTTGGCAGGTGGTCTGTTGTCAGTTTCATCCCCAGCAAAACACGCATACTGTGTGTACCTGAATAGGTCTCTTGACCTTCCTGTCTGTCCTGCTGTGAACAGAAGAAAAAACTCACCTAAACTTAAGCAAACAATTTATCTCAATTGAGCTTCCCTTAGTAAAAACAGGTGTGTGTATGTGTACATTTGTGCCTACATCTGGGCAAAATAACTTACTGTAGGTTTTAGATGGGAGAAAGTGGGGATTTGGAAGATGTGGTTCTTGTGACTTGTACACTTAGGAGTGGGCTGCGTTGTATGACAAGAGGACTTGGTTCTTGTAACGTTGTTAAAATCTGTATATATATATTTTTTTTAACAGAATATCTTCTGTGATGAAATCCAAAGAGAGTACAGTGACAAAAAGGCAGCCAAGAAGAGGAGGCGTCATATCTTGGGAAAGAAGATGAAGCAAGTGATTAAGAGCCTGAACCTTCAGGAACATGACGATGCCTCTCGAGAAACATTCGCTAGTGATACTAATGAGGCCTTGGCGTCTCTAGATGATGCTCATGAGGGTCATGTAGACATGAAAATAGAACCAGAGGACACAATTGAGATCGATAACTCAAATGATCTGGAGCTTTTCTAATCAATTTGCAGTGCTCTACAAGCTGGGGAGGATTCTGTAATGCCCCCTTTTTCCATTGGATTGGTTCTTACATCTGTTCTAAATACTCTTTGCACAGAGAAGAAGCAGAAAGATACTTGCAGTTTCAAGACTGAGCTGAATAAAATAGGCATTGTATGATCTAATGAAATGGCGTTAATTGTCCAGTTGCTTCAGAGAAGGCTGATTATTTTTGGTTGATTTCATGAAAACCAAATGTTTCATTAAAAGTCCATAATGGATGTGTACACATAGGATTGTTGCCTCTAGTGAGTACTATATATGCAAAAATGTTTTAAAAAAAATCAGACTGACCAGATAAAGCTGCTGTCCATTCATGCTATATAGAGATGTAAGATGGATTCGTGGACAGAACTACAAACTGTTCGGCTCCCACTAGAACTGGTTTAGTCTGTAAAACACCACAAGCCTGCACAGGGTAGGAAGTTCACAAAGCTCTGCCTGCCTTTGAGCTTGTAAATGGGCCTATGTATTTATCATGACTAAAAGATGTGCCCACCAGGAAACATGCCTTAAATCCTTTGCATCAAAATATAACCATGTTTTGTTTTTGGTTCCATTTCTCACTCTTCCCCGCAAATTTCTATTAACTGTGTGATCTCTGTATTTGTTTGTACATACATCTCATTTCCTCATTCAGTTTATTGTTACCAACTTACAACATATGAACTTCAGAGAACACCACCGGCTAGCAGCACCCACCCTGAGCAGCTAGAAGAGAAGTCTGCTGCTTCTCTTGTTGGATCCCAAGACTCCCTACAGCACCAAATCAAACCACTGCGGTCTGTATGCCAGTGGCTCAAAATTACTGCTTTCCAGCTTTCTTCCACCTAATTGTTGAGGTGGGGGGAAACTTTTGCTATCCATTACCACTTTGTGCTGCCACCTCCAGTTTTATGAATGTAGGTGCCCCAGTGGACAGTTTGGGGTGAAAGTATAGGAATTGTGAGACCATACATGGATATAGCAATTCCAGAGGTCGGAAAATACAAAGTAACCCCTTCTGTATACGTAGAGAATCATTGTGTGGAAAGTTAGTTATTTGGATGTACAAAATATTACCTGAAATTTTGGTACTGCCCACATTTACACTTGTTAAAAGAAAAAAATAATTATTGGTTAAATCCAGTAACTTATCTGAACCTTTTTGGAAGCCCAAGAAACAAAAAGAAATTTTTGAACTTATAAGTTTTTCCCAGTATGTTTATCTGATTACAGGTTACTTTATATTCTTTCCTTCCTTTCAACACTGGTTGCTAAAATGCTTAAGCTCCATATTTTACAATATTTAACACCTGATATAACACAGCACTGTTTGGCATGTGTGCATGGAAGAAATAGTCTACAAGGAAAATATCTGTGAAGAATAATGATTTCTAACAAAAGACTGATTTATCCTCAACATTGTTTTAAGGTGTGGAGTTTGTTTCCATTCTGAAACATTCTTGGTCAAGCTAGAATGTTCCTCTCTCCACTTCACAGTGAGGGAGGGTGTGTGTACGCGCGTGCACATGCTGTAAATGACTACTTGACTGTACTCCCACCCAACTAATGTTTATATTTTGAGATTGCATTCCAGCTTCAGACAAATGATATTGTGCTGTTGTATTGTGCATTTGATCTGTGCTGGACTTTTTCAGTTGTCCTGTCAACATTCATTCAAAATATGTCATTAATTGCTTTTTGCACAGTCAATTCTACCAACATTGCTGTGAGAATAAAGTATAGGGAAACTGTGCATGGGCTTATTAACATGATAGATTAAAAAACTGGAACATACTTCCAAGGTTGTTAAACCATGGATACTCGAGCACTGGTATGATGGTTCTCACATGAGAATTTCCTTTCTGCAATTACTTGTTCCCACGTCAGTTTGTTTAACTAGCATGTTGAGAGAATATTCTTTAGTGCTGATACATTGGTGTTCAAAAAAAAAAATGCATCGATAAATCATCAAAAATGTGCATGCATGTATTTTTCAGTAGCCATAAAGCCAGTCACAAAAGCTTGCTGTTGAAGACTACTACAGTGTTTTTTCAAGGCTCATTTCTTACTATAGTACCTAGATTCCGTTCCGTCTCCAGACTTTGGTAGTCTTCTGTGCATTCTCAGTCACAGGAAATGGTCTTCAAGCTTGACTCCTGCTGCCACCCAACAGTGTGTGCACCAGTTGCTCCCCCACTGCTCTCATATCTTCTTCCTCTGGAATGAACAGGCATACTTCTCAACCTGGCATGGGGTCATAATGTTGTGGTGAAAATCGCGCACATCAGAAATGCCACACGCAAATCAGCGTGTGGCAGAATATCTGCACAACATGCCAACAAAACAATAGCATACACAGGAGCAATATATTTGTTTTTGCAGGGTGCTACGCTCCATGCACCCCTGACTCACTATAATCAGCTCTGGGGGTTGTGGACTTCTGTGAAGACCAGCAAACTCAGACTGGAGCAAAAGTTGAAAAAACAAAACACATTACACTGGGACATGGGGAAAATGTAACCGCAGCCCCAGGTCCCTGATGCTGCCAGAAGCAGGTGCTCTAGCCACTCCACCATGAGAGCTGGCTCCACCCAGTACCTCTCAACCTCCAGTCATGTAAATTAGGGACAGGACTTAAAAAGGGTACAGATGACCAAAACTGGGGACACATCTTACCAATAGAAATATCAGAACAAAACAACTTAAATTGTTGAGCTTATTGTGAAAGGTATTTTCTTAGAACTAGACTATAGCATTAATGTCTGGCAGTGTATACCTCAGATTCCTACATTTCAATGTCAAAAAGTGCCACATTTAGGAAGAATGAAATTTTTTTTTTCCATGCAAAATCGGGGACAACCCTGAATATCAAGAAGAATTGAGAAGTATGAGAACAGGTCTTTTCCATCACAGCTCCAGCTTGCGAAGTATGTCTCATAGAGTTTTCAGGCCACCTTTAAGTTTGACTTTTTTTTCAGACTTTAACTGTACACTGTGACTCCGGCTTGCTGTTTTCTAGATGCTATGGACCAAAGGAAAAAAGTCTGCATTTTAAAGGTCTGTACTTTACAGGTTTGCTGTACCAGTCATCAGTGGCCATGAAGCCTTTGTCTACTTTTTGTACAATATGACCCAAAAAATTTCCAGCAGTGACTGACCATGCACACGCAAGCAGTCGAGGATTAGCAAGCATTAGTGCGCCCAATAAGAAGCAGAGAAACAGGCCTTCAAAATAAGGTTGACATTGCTGTGATCGACCCTCTGGAAGAAGAGTTCATTTGGTGGGTGGAAATTCCAGAACCCCAAGAATCCAAGCAACTGTTCTGTGAGTTTCTGAGGTCAGTGTAGTCCAGCCACCTTGAGTTAGAATTCTACAAATTGAAATATGTGGTAAGTTCAGAAGACAAATCAGAAAAACCTTGCAGTTCTCCCTTAAGTCCACCATATATGATTAAGTCGAACCACAATGTGTCTTGTGCAAAAAAAAGAAAGTAAATTTTATCAAGTACACACACTAGAAACCATATCAGTATACATCAGTATCCATAAAGTGAACTTTATGTATATTGATATGGTTTCTAGTGTGTGTATTTGATAAAATGAACTTTTTTTGCACAAGACACTATGGTTCGACTTCATCATAGATGATGGACTTGACAGAGGGCTGTGAGGTGGTTCTGATTCCCCTTATTGATTTTTTACCTAATGCAGATGCTGTTTCTTTTACTGATAAGTTCATAAGACTCCACTCCCAAGTGCCACTGGCACAAGGAGAATCTGTGTCAGTTGAAGTCACTGTTTCACCTCTGCATGCACTCTTGGCCTTTTATGCCTTCTTCAGGGGCAAGATTTGTGACCCTGTTTGAGATGTCCTGCAGGTTCCTCAAAGGGCTCCTACATCTGCATTACCCTGTCCGTAGGTTGTTTGTGTGTGGGACCCTAACTTGGTTCTGGAGTCCTTTACATAGGTGCATTTCAAACCTGCTGCGAGTTGTGAAATGCATTTTCTTTCATGGAAAAAACTTTTTCAGTTGCCAATTACCTCTGCTTGGTGAGCTTCAGAGCTGCAGGCCTTTGTTGTCAACCCCTTATACCTTGTTTTTCACCAGAATTGAGTTTCATTATGTACCTATCCTAGGTTCCTACCTAAGGTGGTTGCTGAGTTCACATTAAACCAGACTGTCATCTTTCTGTGCGTTTTCCTTGCCCTTGGAATGCTGGAGGAGGATCTTTGGGGGTATCTCTGTCATTAGGTCACACTGTAGGGACTTCACCATTGGTGAAGCAAGATCCACATGGAAGATTTTCAGCAGTACAACTGGGGCCACCCACTCTGACATCATGCGACGTCACCAACCCGATAAAAGCGTGAGCGGCCTCGTTCCCTCCTCAGTTCTTTCCCATTGACTTGTTCCCATGATGGGTCTCTGCCGAAGCTCCGATGCAATTTCATGCCTTTTCTAACCCCAGCAATTCTTCAGTATGATTAACTGTTGGTCAGTCTCCTGTGTTGAACTGCTCCAGAGAGAAATTAAACATATGCAAATGATGGAACAGTCATTGGCTCATGCCATCATTCAAACTGCTGTATTCTATAACGCTCAGATTCATTTTTCTGCCTGCCTAGTAAGATGCCTTGGAGATTGCTCCTCAACTTGACTAACTTGATTTATTTTTCCATGAAAAGTAAGCAGTTTTCATTTCTACGTAAGTGCTGCCCTTATTTTTTTTTAGTTTTAATGAGTTTAGTGCTAGTTTTAGTGGTTTTGTTACCTCAGTTTGCGGTTCCTCAGCAGTCCCGCGTAACTGTCAAGGAACCAATATATAGTTCTTTTAGTTCTCTTTCTTGTTATTTGGTACCCATTCTGATATTTAGCTAAATTGGGTGAATTTGTGGTCAGACGCAGTTCTTTCCTGGTTGGGAACTGACCGTTTTATTATTTTGAATGTCTGACTAAATCCAAAAATAGATTAGTTGCCGTATTGGTCCTTGTAAGAACAGATCCAGAAGCACATGGTTTGATACCTTCTATTGGACCAACATAGATGTTACAAAAGAAAACTGTGTCTAAGCTTTCAGACCAACCAAGTCCTTCCTTGAAGATTTATGACAATTGTTCAGAGAGTCGAATTCTGTTAACACCCAGATTATACATTAAAAAAAAAAAAACAGAAATTCTCATTGGTTAAAAGTACCCATTTCAAAAAAATCACAAATTTAAATGGAATGAATGGCATCCCATTAGCTTGCTATTATTTAGAATCTTTTCAAGGTCAAATGACATCCATTAGATAAGCTGAACACCTAAGCAGGCAGAGGCTGTAACTATTAATATGTGTGTTATGAGAATACATTCAAAATTAAAAGCAAGCCCTTTAGATTTTAATGCCACAAATGTCCAAGTTAAAACTTCATAATATGATAAAAAAAAAAAAAACTGTACAACAGAAATGTATGTATGGATATAAGAGGGGAACAAGAGATGCACCTTGTATGAACAGCTGTTTAAAACACTCATACAGAATTAAACTTATCTGGAGATGTTTTCTAAACTATACTCTCGGCTAGTTAACAAATTCCATAAACATTAAAACCTACACTGATGTAGCAGTATTTGTTACAAGATATCAGTTGTCACTATGATTGCCAAATGACCACCTAGAAAATGAGTTCATGCATCTTAAAATGTTCAGAGTTCAATAATGAGTCCGTATATAATCAACTATATGAACAGAAACAGTCTTAAGAATCTGTGTTTAAAAAAAAAAAAATATATATATATATATAGACTATAACTGTCTTCCCCCACCCGGCGCGAAAAGATAAGTAGAAAATAAGTGTATATTCACTATGTGTGTACGGTAATCCAGGAGTCCTAACATCCTGTAGCATAATTATGACATGTACCCGAATACAAGTCTACCTAAATATGTAAGCACAACCCCTCCCCACAAAAAAAATCCTCCAGCCCCCCAAAATGCACAAAATTACCCCCACCCTCACACGCACCATAACTCCCCATACACACTCAAGACAACCAACCCCCCCACGCACACAGACACACATATATTTGTTGAAAAACCAACATATTGATAACCAGTTAAAGATGACTGTCTGAAAATAAAAAAACAGAACACTGAAGTCCTGTTAAATGTCCTTTCTATGAAGTAAAAGTCTGTGTAAGTTCAAGTGGGGTAATGTGTCATGAAACCCAAATCAGTACTCATGCTATCTGCTACCTTATTGAGAAGTAAAATCAGCTTAATCGCAAAAGTCTGTCTCTGTTGTGTATTTTTAAAATCCTTTTAAGACCATTACTGACAAATCTGAGTGGTCATTCTGAGAGAAGTGTTGCTCACTGGTTTGTCAGTCATCTTCATATTAATGGCATGTCTGTGTGCGTTCATTCTAGTGCAGAGGGGTTGGCTTGTCTCTTCAACATACCCTGTTTATGGACATCTCTTGCATTGAATGAAATAACATTACGTAATGCACAGGTATAATTCCCCTGTATCCTGAATAGTCTGTTTTGTGATGTAACCACACAATCTGAAGTGGAAATGAGCTCACAGGTCCTACATCTAGGTTGATTACAGGATTGTGTACTATTTAGTGTCATGGTACTCTGTTCTGGTGCAAGTTTACTCCTAAAACTCAGGTTGGCTAAATTAGGTGGTTGTTTAAAAGATAGTAGTAGTAGTTCTTGAAAAATATAATTTAGGGTCTCATCCTGGTTTTGAATTTATCCATTTGTATGCGAAGACATGCTGTCAGCTTCTCCATTTCTTTAATCTGCTGACGACAAACCATCCATTGTGTTACCTCCGGTGATTTGTTTGTAAGGCATATTTTGGTGATGGACTTTTGGGCAGCTGCTATCAGTATATTAAAGAGTTATCTCTTACTTGCATTATTTATACCAGGAGGCAACTCTCCCAGGAGAAGAACTTGGCATTGTACTGGAATTATAGTTTGCAATATGTTACTCAATGCTGCTCACCTCCTTCTGGATCTTTGGGCAAAACCAAAAAACATGCCCATGGGTACCCACCTGAATGCCGCCTCTCCAGCAAATATCAGTGGGGTATTTGCCAAAGTGTTTATTTATGACTGTGGTTCTGAAAAATGTAATATGGGCCTGCCACCCAAATTCTCTCCGCATGGGAGAGGCTATGGTTTTATGTGCCTGCTCCCATATCAGATCCCATTTTTGGGGTGTTAAAGACAGACCACACTCCTATTCCCACCTCTGCTGCACTATCATTCTATATTTAGAGTGGTCTTCCCTATACGCGCCATAGATTCGAGAAACCAAATGCCTTGTCTGACCCCTCCTCTCAGTCAGTCGTCCACCAAAAAAAATCTGTCAGTGGGTGACTGGCAGGTATCACACAGTTTCCCTTCCTGACCCCCGAGAAGTAAGATAAATGTCTGAGCTGTAAGTAACAACATAATTCTTTATGTGGCAGGCCAAACTCTGTAACTGGTCAGAACTGCAACAAATGCACTGCTAACTTCGAGTTAACTCAGGAACTAAATTCCTTCTGCTCCAGGCTAATTCAGCTTGAAAACAGTCAAATGGCTATGTTCCAGCATCTAAGCACAATCTATCCTGATTACTTGCCCTCCTCTTCCCAGGGATCAGCTGTTCAAACCCCACAAACCAGCAGATTGATATCCCAAGTTCCCTAGACCGAACCATTGAGCCCCCAAAGTCAATCGCAGCTTAATTTTGATATTGGTCGTATAGCTCCCACTCCAACGGGAGAACCCTAGAGTACACTTTGGGACACTGTATCTAAAAAAAGAGACAGTAGGAAAAGGATGAGAGAGGGCTAGACTCAGACTGGTTTATAGTGCCCACATCTAGGGCCTGTAAAAGTAGAAGAGCTGAACAATTTAAAATTGCTACAGCAAACAGATCTTCCCAGACATAAAGTCTTCACCACTCATTCACATTAATGGGAGTACGCCGGATGCGCTAGGACCCAGTGGGAGCAAACTTTTCAGGAGGGCCGATGCTTGAGATGGAGCCGCGAGGAAGCGGCAACGCGAGCCCCAGCGCTAGCGGTAAGGACTGTCTCAATGCCGACCCTCCAACTGCCTCAGTCCCCCGTCGAGTGCACTTCAGTGACTACGCTACTCGCCTCGCCGGAGTCAAACTTAAAACTAGCAGCTTAGTTTTCAGTTTATTATTTTGTATTTTATCAACGATAAGTACCGATTTTATATTTTAATACATTCTTACTTGTACAAGAGAGAAGTCTTCAGCCCTCCATTGACTGAGACGACAATTAATGGGGCAGGTGACGGTAAGGAGACTTCATATGAAAGCTGTTCAGCCAGTGGGCCGGTTCTGGTCCTCGGCCCTCCCCGGAGGGGGGGATCTGACAACGAACGGTCCAATACTTAGGGAGATGGTCTTTCTCCCTGGAAGCATAAAAATAAACTGTCCCATTCTCAGTTTGGCCTCGAGTTGTTCTTCGATGCACAGATTGAAGAAGAGATGGCATCACTCGAGGTTGCCCTCTGGTACGTCTGCGCGTAGACTGTCAGTTATTAGGGCCAGGTGCTGGTCTCCACCTCTGTCAGAGTTGCTGGTTTCTGTTTCTGATGGCCGACCTCTTCGACACCAGAGCCCCTCTCTGCGTATTGGAGGGGTTTCCGATAAGCAGTTTCGTTAGTGGGCAGCTCTTATGGAGCAGTGGGCTCGGAGGTTGGCCCGATTGCCCGAACCAGCCTGTCCAACTTCAGGCCCTTCAGTTCTTGGATGGCAGGTGGGGCGGTTAGGTCTTCCTAATTGCGTGGCGCCTTCTTCAGTGCCGTTGACTCCACGCTTTGGTGTCTGTCTCCTTCACACGGCTGCGGTGCAGGGGGTCTACACCGATGCCCTTATCTCCTGTCAATTTTCATCCTGTAACTTCAGATCGCACTTCTTAGACTTCTGGGATGTTGCCATCATCTGCGGTACCATCGTCTCTGGCGTTGACGTCCCTTGTGGCGCTGCGAGTGTTGTCGGTGCTGTCTGCGGTGCCGTGGGCTCTGTCTGTGTCCGGGCTGGCGCCGCACTATCCATGGGTGCCTCTGGTGCTGGGATGGCGTAGAGTGCATCGTCGCGCTCTTTGTCGCTGTATGCGACGCTGTTTTCTGTGGCGGTCTTTCTTTGTTCTCAATGCCGTTTTCTTCGGCGCTGTGGGTTTTCAGGTTTTCGACTCCCGATTCTTTCTCCTTTTCTTCTTCCTCCTGGTTTTCACTCTATTACTGTCTATACGGTCCCTCCTGGACTGTCAGGAGATGATTTTTGAGCCCAATCCAGATCTTAGACTGGGTAATGATGTTGATGCTGCTCTGGGGGCAGGGATCAAGCCTCCTGCAGAGCTTGTTATTGAGGCTCTTTCCTTTAAGTGTCCGCTCAAGACTTTAAATTCTACCCTTTCTCTCCAGACCACAGAAATCGATTCTGGGAAGCTTTTGCACCTCCAATATCTTCATGTCCTGGAAATCCCTATGAATTTAACCCCTCCGGTACAGCCCTCTTTTGAGACCCTTTCACAGATGGTGTGGAAGAATCCAGCTCGTATTCCTTCTGTGACCAAGTCCATAGATGGGAAATATGCCCCTCCCAAGGATCGCCCCATCTTGGCCTCTCAAGCCTTTGCTGATGACATACAGCCCAGCCTATGAAAAAATCTTGCAAGATAGACACCTTGGGTAAGAGGGTCTTTGCTGCCTCAACCCTGGGCATGCGCATTGCCAGCTACCAGGGCTATTTATCTCAATATGAGTAGGTTCTTGGGCATTCACTCAAAGCAATGGTAGAAGCTCTGCCTGAATTGGAGGTTAACTCTGAGCTACTTCAAACCATAACTAGGGGTATTGTGTCCAATAACCAATAGGTTAAAGCTGCAGTGGACACCTTCGATACCGCTTCCTGGTCGGCGGCTGGCATCTGCACCCGTTGCCACTCTTGGTTGCGTACTTCGGGCTTCACGAATGACACCCAGCAGCAGGTCATGGCCTTGCCTTTTGATGGTATGTATCTGTGTGGAGCTCAGGTGGAGCAAGCTCTAGAGGCTACATGGAAGACTAGGTCTGCCATTAAGACGGCCAGACCTGTGCCCTTCTCCTCCCAAGGGGGTGGGAACAAGTGCCAGTTTCACAACCGTCAGTCCTTTCTGGGTAAAGGCAGAGGAGGTTTTAATAGAAACCAGAACCCCCAGCTGCAAAAGAAAGCACAGCAGAAGGCACAAGGGCCCAAAGCGCCCAGTGCCACTTTCTCAGTTTCCGGCCCAGGCCCCATCTCAGCTGCCCAAGGGGGGGACTCCTCAGCAGTGGGAGGACGTCTGACTCAGTTCTACAACCAGTGGAAATCTGTAACATAAGACAAATGAGTCCTCCAGATAATTCGTGAGGGGTACTCTCAGTCTTTCAGAAAACCCTCCGGATCATTATCCCAAACGACAGCCCAGGCTTTCGGTGGTATAGTCAGACCTTCTTGCTTCCGAGGTACAAGGCCTTCTGAACAACAGGGCAGTAGAAATAGGTCTGCTGGATCAATAAAACACAGGTTTCTACTACCATTACTTTCTGGTCCCAAAGAAAACTGGCGGCATGCGCCCCTATTCCGATATCACTTGGTACCCTGCTACCTTTGATTCATCAACACAATTGGCTAGCCTCCTTGGACATGCAGGACACCTACCAGCACATTCTCATACACCCAAAGCATCATAAGTACGTAAGGTTCGTGGCATTGGATCTGCACTATCAGTTCAGAGTCCTGCCTTTGGGCTATTCTCAGCGCCTCAAGGTTTTACAAAGTGTGCAATTCTCACGGCACACCTCAGGAAACTCTGATTACAAGTGTCCCCATATCTGGACGACTGGCTCCTAGCAAGTCCCTCCAGGCAAGAGACTCTGGGAGGCTGTGGCCATGGCCTCACACTTCCTCACGTCCATGGGAGTTCTGCTGAATCTCACCAAGTCACAGTTGCAGCCCTCCCAGAAGCTCCTCTTCATAGGAACTTTTCTGGACACCTCCTGTGCAAAGGCTTTTCTTCCAGAGAACAGAAGGATCAATGTCTTACAGATGGCCCGACACATCAGAGTGCACAGCTCGGTTTGAGCTATCTCGATGCAATGGATGTTGGGCCTCATGGCATCCTCGACGTTCACCATACCTTTGGCTTGTCTACACATGAGAACCTCTCAATGGTCCCCTACCAGTTACCCTCAGTTCTTTTTTCATCAGGGTAACTGAACGTCTGAAGAGGTCGCTCACCTGGTGGTCTCAGGAGGACAGCCTTCTGGAAGGATATCCTTTCATCGCTCTGCATCATCAGATCTCCATTACCACGGACGCGTCTCTGATGGGTTGGGGAGCTCACTGCCGGAATCTCCACACCCAGGGTATGTGGACTCGGGACGAGTCTCAACTTCACATAAATGTCCTGGAAATGAGAGCCATCCTCTATGCAGTCCAAGCTTTGGAGGACATACTCTGTCACAAGAACATTCTCCTTCAGACGGACAACAAGGCAGTGATGTACTTCATCAACAAACATTGCAGTGCACACACTTACCCATTATGCAGGAAAGCAATGAGAATGTGGGAATGGTGCCTGGAGCACAAGGCTGTGATTCAGGCGGTTTACGTACCAGGAGTGCAAAACGAGCTGGCAGAATGGAGGCAGACCCTCACGAGTGGTCTCTCGATTTAACTGTCCTTCAGTCACTCTTCAAAGAGTGGGGAACTCCAGACCTGGATCTTTTTGCGTCCCCACTCAATGCAAAACTGCCTCTTTTCTGCTCCAGAAATCTAGGACCTGGCCTTTTTTGTCAGGATTCATTCAGGCTGCAGTGGACAAAATGTTTTCTATATGCTTTTCCTTCTCTTCTAATTCAGAGGGTACTGCTCAAATTGGAGTCCCAGGGTGACAGAATGATCCTCATTGCCCCCTTCTGGCCTCTGCAGTTATGGTTCCTGCTACTCAACAGGCTTTCCGAACCCCACCACCACCACATAAATGCTTCCCATTCAGGCGAACTTTCTGACACAGGGTCACGTGGTCCATCCCAACTAGAGGTCGCTTCACCATCACGCTTGGCTCCTGAAGAGATAGAGGTGAAAAGGTTAAATGTTTCTCATAGAGTTTCAGATATTCTTTTGGCCAGGCGTAAGCCAGCCACTAGAAAAACCTACACAGCTAAATGGAAGCATATCTGTATATGGTGTGCAAAATCTTCTTGGAACCCTTTTCCCTGCCCACCAAATAAAGTCTTGGAGTATCTCTTAGACCTCTCAAACACAGGTCTGTAGTACTCCACAGTCAGTTAATCTTTGTGCCATTTTGGCATATCACGAGCCAGTATTTTCCATGTCGTCGGCTCAGTTGCCCATAGTTAAGAGGTTTCTTAGGGCTATTCTGCATACTAAACCTCCTATTAGACGTCCAGTTGCAGCCTGGGACATTAACCTTGTGCTAGACATGCTGACTCGTAAACATTTTGAACCTCTAGCTACTTGTGAGTTGAAGTTCCTTACTTGGTAAACGACCTTCCTGGTGGATATTACTTCGGCCTGTAGAGTTTCTAAAATACATGCACTGGTCACAGACACCTCCCCCGCCCGCACACACTGTATTTCACAAGGACAAAGTAGTTCTTAGTACTCATCCTAAGTTTCTCCCTAAGGTTGTCTTAGAATTCCATCTAAACCAAGCTTTAGTCCTTCCTACCTACTTTGCAAACTTCCAGAATGAAGGGGAGTGTACCCTTCATTCGCTGGATGTTAAGAGAGTGTTGCAGTTCTATCTAGATAGAACAAAATAAATTTGCAAGGTTCAACAGCTGTTTGTCTCCTTCAGCGAGACCTGGCTGGGTCAACCTGTTGCTATCATGTGCATTTCAGCATGGCTGGTGACATGCCTTCGCTACTGCTATTCTATGGCACAGGTCAAGCTGGAAGACAGAGTGTACGCTCACTCTACAAGAGCAGTCGTGGCATCTCTGGCGGAAATCCATAATGTGCCCATTGCAGATATTTGCATTACAGCTACCTGGAGCTCTGTGCAAACATTCGTTAAGCACTATGCATTGGATGTCCATGCCAGATGACATTGCTTGGACCATTCTTAGCAGTTTCTGTCTAAGCACGTGAGCTCTTTGTCTCCTGCCTTACGTCTCGGGGAGTTATTTAGCTCTGTACTCTTCCATTAGTGTGAATGATTGGTGGAGACTTTCTATCCAGGAAGATATGGAAATTACATACCTACCGTAATTCTTGATCTTCTTGGATGAAGTCTCCATCACTCATTCACACACCATCCCCTGAGCTCACGTCTCTGTTTATGGTCTTTGCTCCCTCAATGGCTGAGCTGTGAAGACTTTGTTGTTGACCCTTCTTACATGGGTCATTCGGACTATCTTATGTCTGAATTTTTAGGTTAGTTTAAACTGCACCACCTTGGGGGGGGAGGGAAAGGAAGGTACTGAGGTGGTTGGAGGGTCGACGCCGAGATAGTCATTGTCGCACGAGCTGGGGCTCGTGGTGCCACTTCCTTGTTGCTCCATCCCTCCTGAAAAAGATTGCTCCCACTGGGTCCTAGCACCTCTGGTGTACTCCCATTAGTGTGAATGAGTGGTGGAGACTTCGTCCAAGAATTACAGTAGGTATGTAAATTCCATTTTTTGGCCCCTCATAGAAGTAAATGGTATTACAAATTCTGATCTCATCACCTTTAATGTTCCCCCTGACCCTTATGTTCCATTGAATATGAATACGTCTGCCCTGAACAATGAAGGTCTCTCTTCTAATGACTCCCAGACCTCCACTAGTGGGAACGTTATCCCCATAAAGCCTGGGACTAGTATTTTGAACACTAGACAGAATAGTCGTAAGTTCCAAGAGCATAGAGGAACTAGTTATCCGGTCCTTACAGCTGTGAAGGATGTGCAGACTGGAACTGTACCTTCACCAGTTTCCATTTGGAACACTATTAATCCTACCCCAACAACAGTTAACAGGGGGAGTAAAGCTTTATCATCCATCGATGTAACAATTGAAAATGTGGACACTAGTATAGCACCTTCCAATAACAATAGGCCTAGACAGGTATACGTTCTGGGTGACTCCATTATCAAACATTTAGATAGAGCCATTTGCAACCCCAAGAACATGCTCTAGCTTCAGACGTGCTAAAGTCAGAGACATTACATCCGTGGTCAAGAACATCCTTAAGGATGATGGCCATAACCCCTTGGTCATCATACATACAAGCATGAATGACATCAATGTAACTAATTTTCCAACATACTTAAGCAGGACTATGTGGCATTAAACATCTTGGTTGATCTAGGCTGCACCGTTTGTTTCTCAGAGAGACTGCCAGTACCTAGAGCCTCTGCCTCCAAAACATGCTATATAAAGCAAACAAGTGAGTGGCTCAGGAAATGATGCTATAAACAAGATATCACGCAGTGGAAAAAAATGTGTGGATAGGAACAACTTATTCTTCTGGAATGGCCTGCACCTGAGTAGATGGGGCAGTGCTCTCCTAGGTAAATCTCTTGAGTCAGTAATTAATCACCATTTAAACTAAGCAGCAAGGGGGAGAGGAGGAATGTTCCCACTTCTCTAAATGCAAGATCCCACAAAGGTTCCAAAAACCAGTGCGAATTTCTAATGGTAAACTCTAGGAGCCTTAATACTGCTAAAGTATCAGAACTTAATGCAAGAGCGCTATTCTTTTTTTTTTTTTTTTTATTACCCTTTTTTCCTGGCGGTACCACCGTCTGCCCTCCACCCTGGTCATGGCCCCCGGAGACCTCCACCACCGCCTATAGCTGCTGAGGACCCCGGTCACCCCTGTGACCCCAGAACTGTGACTGGTTGGGGTCCCGTGATGCAGCGAGCTCTCGGGGGAGGAGCTTCATCAAATACGGTGGTCCACCCGCCATTTTCAATTTTTTCCTCCCAGAGGAGGCGGGGCAGGAACTCCTGGCTCCGCCAGGAGTCCTCAGCGCCCGCAGCTGCCCGCACCCTCCCTGGAGTAGGAGAGCTGTCCATCGGATGCTCGATCCTACTTCCCCCGCCGACCTGCCTGTCGATCCAGGTCCGCTTTGAACCTGGTCACATGTCAGTGAAGCGGAAATCTCACCGCTGTGCCGACGGGCCGGCCGCAAGAGCGCTATTCATGATTTAAGCAGTAATGTAAACCTGGTGGGATGCTTCTGCTGATTGGTTCAAACTATAAACTCTATTATGAAAAGAACTTGGAAGGCAAAATGGGGGATGGGGGGGCGGCGTCTGTTTGTATATAAGAAATGATATTCCTTCACATGAAATACCACAAATGACACGAAGTGTTTTGGTTCAAATGCACTTCAAGGGTCATCAAAAACTTATTTTGGAAATAGTTATAGACCTCCATTGGTTGATTAACATTATACTAGTAGTCTGCTTGAAGAAATTACAAATCAGTCCATCAAGGGAGATGTGCTGGTCCTTGGTGACTTCAATGTCCCAAAAGTTAACTGGATCAACATGAAAGGGCGAAGTGACCTTAAAAATACTTTTGTCACTGCTATGATCAGCAGTGGTTTAGAGCAACTGGTAGACAGACCAAGTACAGGCAACAATATCTTAGACCTCAGCTCAACTAATGTCAAAGAGAATATTACGGAGTTAGAAATAAATGCACCCCTTGGAAACAGCGACCATAATTCTGCCCAGTTTGGCATTACCACAGAGAATATTAAATGTTCTAATTTTTCGGTGTTTAAGAACTATGGAAAAGCCAACTTTCCTGAAATAATTAAATCTATCCAGGTGGTCAACTGGTCCAGTGTTTTCTCAAACCTCATTTATAATCAAGCTTGAGGAAAAATTTAAAAGTACAATTCTACTCCTCAAAAACTTATGTGCCCAACAAAATAAAATATAACCACAAAGGTAAAATTCCATTCTAGGAATGTGGATATGTTGTTCAATCCACACTTATTGGCAGGGTCCTTGCTGCTTTACATTTTGCCGGAAGGTCTTCAAGCTGGCTCCTCCCACCCAACCGGGTGGTAAAACTCTCGGCTCTGCCCCATGACACCAGATCTTCCTTACCGCTTGGAAGCTCAGGTTCCCTCCTTAGCACTCTGCGTTTTAGGCCAGGATCCACCCTCTTTGGTTAACCGGAAATGAATTCTAAAATATACAAGACATCGGTCTTCTTTTTCCCTCGAGGCTGCGATGAACAAATAGACTCCCGGCTTTTGTCGGTGCCCCTGTGGGCAGAAGATGCCCTGGACTGACCCGCACTCCACGTACGTCTACTGCCTGGGGCTTGGCCACGATTCGCAGGCTTGCGATTTGTGCAATTCCTTTTCGGCTTCGGTCTTGGAGGACTGTGCTGCTCGATTTCTTCTGGGGTGCCCTGAAACATGGTATCCGCCGGTCAAGTTGAAGGAGGCCCGTTGGCGTGTGTCTGTGTCGGGCCATGAACAGTTGGAGCAGATGATCGCCTCGAGAGGAGGCGGTCCAAGCCATGTCTTCTTCCTCCTCGGTCGCGGCATTTATCCCGCTCTCCTTGGGCTCTTCATATACAGCTTCTTTTAAGGAACTTTGCCAAACCCTCTCCACCAAGAGAGAAGGACCATCGGGACATTCCAGTCGGTCCAAGAAGAAGGACTCAAAAAGTAAGTCCCACCATCGATGTTCGTGGGAGCGGGAGAGATCCCCTTCACCTGATCGTTGACTTTCGACTTCGGTCGAGGTTGCGGCTAAGGCCGCTGGCTTCACGTTGTCCCCGTCAAGTCAGCTGGCTGAGACACCTGTCGACGCAGTCGAGATTTTTCTTGACCCATCAGACGGTTTGTCGACTGGTGATGCCGACAACCCTACTTCATCTGTTCCCCCAGTGGAAACCGAGGACTTGCCTGTGCCTCCTGTGCTGGAGTCCCCAGTTAAGGTCCCTGTACCGAGGGAGGAGCGGGTTTGCCCCATCCCCTCTCTGACCCACCCTAGGAATCCCCGAAGGTCTTGGAACTCTTCCAGGTCCAGCCGGTCCCACCGACGGTGGTCTCGGCACCATGGAAAGCGCGTGCGCTCATCCTCGCTTGTACTTTTGGAGGATAGGCTCTGGCGCAAGTTGCTTCCGCGCTACGAAGATTTAATGTGGCAGCAGCTCATATTGTCTGGGAATAAGCAGACTCCGTCGCCTTCTCCAGCCATTAAGTGGCTGTCACCTGAGCAGCCGAAACAACCCCTTGTAGTCGAGGGGCCAAAACCGGCACCGGTTGTTCAGCCAAAACTGTCTGCTCCACCCATTGTGGTGGAACCTCCACCTCCACAACCGAAGACTGGGGCCCCAACCAAGGATTCTCGGTCTGGTCAGGGCTTGCCCCATAGGTTGTCGGTCACCCTCACTCCCGATCGACCTCGGCACGTGGAGGGTGGCTCAGGCGCGTGGCAGCTATTCACAGACGCCTCAGAGTCTGACGACGATGACTCCTTGTTCTCCAGGTCGCTTGACCTGGTGTCTGCAGGGGGTCAGTCAGTGGACGAGAGCCCATCCTCGTTTTTAGGAATGCTTCGACTCATCTCAGAGTCCACTGGGATGAAGCTCGAACCCATTTCAAAACGGGCCAAGTATCCCCTCATGGAGATACTGGACTGAGGGGATTCCCCTACAGAGGCCTTTCCAATGGCCGAAGCCATTGTTGGCCCAGCCCTGGAGCTGTGGCAGCGGCCAGCATCTTGTCCCGCACCTTCAGCCAGGATGGCTCGAAAGTATGTGGTCCCTACCGGTTCACTCTCCGGTTTCTCGGAGCACCCCTCTGCGGAGGGGTAAGTGACCGATAGTGTTTTCTGGCGTTCCGGGAACGCTCGGGATTTGGACAAACCGCCCGATAAGGAGTCCAAGAAATTGGACTACTCAGGGTGGAGGTATACGCTGCTTCCTCCATAGGCCTTCATCAGGCTAGCTCGGCCGTTCTGATGGCACACTTTTCACACGCCCTTTTGGTCTCCCTGGATGAGGTGATTCCTCATCTCCCAGCTGACCTTCAGATGACGGTCAAGCAGGTGCGGGATCAAGGAAGGGCGGTAGCTAAACAGCAGCTCCAAACTTCGTTGGACGTTGCTGATTCGTGTGCCCGGTCAGTAGCGGCCGCAGTGGCCATGCACCGCAGAGCTTGGCTGTGGATCTCCACCTTTACGACTGATACCCAGCACAAGCTGGCAGACGTCCCCTTCCTGGGTACCAGCTTGTTCGGGCCCAGGGTGGAGGGTCATCTCCAAAGGATCGAGAAGTCCAACACCACCTTGGACTTGGTTATGTCTGCCCAGAAGGACAAAGGCTGCCAGCAGCAGCGTAACCCCTTTTGTTCTTCAGCTCCTGCGGCACATCCGGCCCAGCAACACCAGCATCAGGGCCAGCAGGCTCGTGCTTGGCACCCCAAAGCCAAGTCTGCTGTTTCCCCCAGCAGGAAGCCTGGAGGAAAAGGCACAGGTGGCTCCTCAGCTGGCCCTTCCTCCAAGCCTACCCAGTGACGGGTTGAGGGGTGTCGCCCCCAACCTCGTCACTCACTCCCCGGTTCCCCTATGGAGGTACAGCTCCGCCACTTCCTTTCCGCCTGGTCCACTATCACCACGGACCGCTGGGTGTTGGAAGTGGTAGGCAGGGGTCTGCTTCTGGAATTTGAGCAGTTCCCCTCCTATCGAGCCATCGCCCCATTGGGGGCTACAGGTTCTGCAGCCTCTCTGTTGGCTCATCGAGCAGACATTGCCTTGCTCCTCCAGAAGGCGGTGATCAGGGAGGTGGCGGACCCCCCTCCAGACCGAGGGTTTGTGTCCAGTTACTTCCTGTTCCCAAAACGGACGGGGGGCTGGCACCCCATTCTCGACCTACATGACCTGAACAAGTTCCTAAGGTCTCGCACCTTCAGGATGGTCACTCTGGCTCAGATCATTCCATCCTTTGAACGAGGTGTGTGGTTCTGTTCTGTGGACCTTCAGGATGCGTTCTTTCACGTCCCAATCCGTCCGTCTCACCAGCGATTCCTCCGCTTCAGAGCTGAGGGATCCCTTACATTTCCGGGCCATGCCTTCGGCCTCTCTCCAGCTCCCAGAGTCTTCACCAAATGCATGGCAGTGGTGACAGCATTCCTGCGGCACCGAGGGGTCTGAGTGTACCCCTACCTGGACGACTGGCTGATTGCAGCCCACTCCAGGTTGGAGGTGGAGCAGTCCAGGGATCTGGCCCTCCAGGTCTGTTCTCAGATTGGCCTCCTCATCAACGAGGCCAAGTCTGAACTCGTGCCATCGCAGGTGATTCAGTTAATCGGGGCAGAGCTCGACTCTCTTTGAGCCAGAGCACGGCTCCTGGTGGACAGGGCTGAGGTCCTTTCCTCCTTTGCCCAATCATTTCTGGTTGGGCAGTTGCGCCCTGCCCAGGACTTCCTGCGCCTTCTGGGCGTCATGGCGGCCTGCACCAGCATGGTCCGTTGGGCCCGCTGGCATATACGTCCCCTGCAGTGGGGGCTGGCCCGCCAATGATCACAGCACTCCGATCCTCTGGACCAGCCAGTGACAGTGGCCCAGGAGATGTGGAACGGCCTCCAGTGGTGGCTCGTTCCAGCTCATCTGCAGGAGGGTATCCCATTTGTCCGCCCCGAGCCGACGGTCACTCTGACGACCAACCCCTCTCTGATGGGTTGGAGTGCCCATCTGGGGGAGCTTCGAGTCCATGGTCTCTGGTCCCCTCAGGAGTCTTGATGCCACATCAAACTGCTGGAGCTTTGAGTGGTCCGACCAGCCCTCATTGCCTTCGCTCCGTTTGTACGGGGTCAAGTGGTCCAGGTCCAGACAGACAACACCACGACCATGTACTACCTCAACCAACAGGGCAGGACGCACTCCTTACCCCTGTGCAAGGAGGCTCTCCACACTTGGTCTCTCGTGATCAGCCTGGAGGTGGATCTCCGAGCCATCCATGTGGCAGGAGCCTCCAACAGTCTGGCCGATGCCCTCAGCCAGATAGGTGCTGCATCTCACGAGTGGTCTCTCCTGCTGGAGGTAGTACAAGATCTGTTCTCCCACTGGGGCACCACTCAGGTGGACCTGTTCGCCTCCAGGGAGAATGCGAAGCTGAGGCTGTTTCACGCCCGCCCCCTCAGACTGGCCCCGCCAGTTCTGGTATCCAGATCTTCTCAGCCTCGGCTCCGGGCTCCAGAGGCAACTTCCAGCCCGCCCGGACCTGATCTCAGTCAACAAGGGGAAGGTACTCCATCCGGACCTTCAGTCTCTGCACTTGATGGCCTGGTTCCTGAGTGGCTAGAGTTCTAGGCCTTGGGTCTTTCCGAAGAGGTCCTCAACATTGTTGAGGCATCCCGTAAGGAGTCGACCAGAAAATGCTATGCCTTCAAATGGAAGAGATTCTCCATTTGGTGTCAGAGCAAGGGGTTGGACCCTTCCTCCTGTTCATTGGCTAGCATTCTGGACTACCTGTGGTCCCTTTCTCAGCTAGGGCTTCGGTCGACGACCCTCAAGGTGCACCTGGCAGCCATTTCTGCTTACTGGGCGCGGGCCGGCAAGAAGTCAGTGGCGCAGGAGAAAGTGGTTGGGTGCTTTTTCAAAGGCCTTGATCACATATCCCCTCCGGTGTGAGAACCTCCACCTCCATGAGATCTACTGCTGGTATTGGCTAAGCTCATGGGCAAGCCATTCGAACCAATGCATCTCTCACCTGTCGTGGAAGACCACCTTCTTGGTGGCTATTACGTCAGCCAGAAGGATGGGAGAGCTCCAAGCGCTTTCCATCGAGTCTCCTTATCTGGTCTTCCATAGGGACAAGGTTTTCCTGCGCCCTCACCTGAAATTCCTTCCAAAGGTGGTGTCGGAGTTTCACCTTAACCAGGTGTTGACTCTGCCGGTGTTCTACCCCAGTCATACTTTGGAGGCCGAATATAGGCTCCGTACTCTGGACCCTAGAAGAGCGCTCTCTTATTATAAGGAGCGGACAGCTGAAGTTCGGGGAGAGGTTTGCCAGCTGTTTGTCACCTACACTGAAGCCGCACCTGGCAGACATGCAGCCAAGCGCACGATAGGCAGGTGGGTCACCTCCTGCATAGATCTCTGCTATAGGTTGGTGGGCATGGAGCCTCCCAAAGGGATAAGAGCTCATTCTACCCGCCATACCACTGCTTCAGTGGCTGCTTCTAGGGACGTCCCTATCCAGGAAATCTGCAGGGCTGCTACCTGGAAGTCAGCACACACCTCCATTACCCATTATCACATCGACCTAGAGTCACGCCGGGATGCTGGTTTTGGGACCTTGGTTCTCCAGTCCTTATTCCCTAAGTAGGGGGTGCGTGCCTTGCCTCCCACCTCCTGGAGAACTGCTAGGAGTTTGCCAATAAGTGTGGATTGAACAACATATTCACGTCCCTAGAAATACAGGTTTCTCACCTGTAACGGGTGGTATATGTTGTCCATCCACACAACCCATCCGACCTTCCCGGCTTCGATGCGCAACCTGGCTTCCAGCGGGCTAGATCTGGTGTCATGGGGCGGAGCCAAGAGTTTTACCACCCGGGTTGGTGGGAGGAGCCAGCTTGAAGATCTTCCAGCAAGATTTAAAGCGGCAAGGAACCTGCCAATAAGTATGGATGAACAACATATACCACTCCTGTTACAGGTGAGTAACCTGTATATATGGTTTAATAGCTTTATCAAAAAACAAATCAACGTTAAAAACTGTTTAAAAAAACTGAAGACCACACCAAGTGAAGGAAACATCAAGCTATATAAAACACATTATCCAAACTCTAGCTCACACTAGGGACAGCAAAAAAAAATCTCTGTTCTCATACAGTATATAAATGCAAAAAAGGGAGCAAATAATATGGTAGGCCCATTGATACCAAAGAGTAATTCCTTGGAGTACGATTTAGGGAGCAAACCATTTTAATAACTCTTTCTGCTCCGTTTTTTCTAAAAAATCTCATATCCCCTGTCCTTCATTAGTCGATCCTACCACAAATCTCTATGTCATTACTACTGATGATGTTCTGTCACCACTGTGTACTTTAAAAAAAAAAAAAACATACTAGCCCTGGACCGAATAAAATACACCCTATACTTCTACTGGGGACTGCACCTGCAATAGCACTTCCCTTATCTATTATTTTCAACATATCCCTGTCTGAAGGCAATATCCCCTCTGATTAGATAAAGGCTACAGTTATTCCCATATTTAGAAAGGGCACCAGATCTGACGTAAAAAAACTATCAGCCAATAAGCCTAATATCGATTGCATGCAAATTAATGGAGTATATTATAAATTATGAACTTGGGATCGTAAATACGTGAAGCTGATTGGCCGAGAGGTTTTTGAAGCCGTGATGATATCGGGCTACATCATCATGGCTTCAGAAAACCTCTGGTCACCAGCCTCCTCACTGACCATGCAGTGTTCTTAATCTCCTGCAGTCTGGAGTGAGTCAAACTTATAATCGGCCGCTATTAAAAAATGAAAAAACTCAACTGTGCCCATAACTGAATGCAGCACCACACAAGCTGCTAGGAGGAACTGCTGTCGAGTTGCCCACAACATCCTCCACATCCTGCCCTAGCATTCCCCACACAAACATTAGCCAACAGCTAGCACTCGCACTCGATAGGAGCAGCTTCTCACTTGTTGCTGCTCACATTGCTATACCCTGATTTGCCAACCTCACGGCGGCTAACAAAAAAAACAAAAAGAAAGCAGCTTTAAGCTCTGAGAAATCTGGGCATTCGCACAGACTAACACAGTAAACACCCCATGTATCTCACAAGCTTACTTCTGTCGAGTGACTCAGGCTGCATCCCGGAACTCGTCACAAAGCAACGGCCACTGACGCTCTAAGACCAGCCCCACTACTTCAACTTCACGTCAGTACTGTAATTGCCAAGTTACAAAGACGCTACAAAAAAAGAAAAAGAGCACAAAACAAATTATTCCCTCACAAGACAGCACTCGGGGTCAACAAAGAGAAGCAGAGTTCACAGGTCATACCAGCACAATAACTCTCCTGTCAGCACCAACTACAACAGCGCCACCTGCTGTCTCCTAAAACTATTTTTTAACTGTATTTCTACACTAGCATAAAATTCTATTTTTAAAAAATAACTTTTTTTTTAAATATTTCATTTCCAAATCTTTACTGCAGTTCATAATAGCAATAAGGCACTCCAGGGTGTGGTATATCATGGGATATCGTCACTTCTCGGACGGTTGCGTCCAACCACCGAGAAGTGGCAATATCCCATGATATACCACACCCTGGAGTGACTTACTGCTATTATGAACCTAGTTTGGAGTTTTGTAAATAAAAAAAATAAAACAAACAGGTTTTAAAACATTTTATGAATGAGCTTGTGGGTGGTGTAGGAGTACATTTTGAAAAAATAGTTCTCAGACAGTAGAGAGCAAAGAGGCTGGTGGTGCCAGAACTTTTTTGAAGCCGTGATGATGTAGCATGATATCATCACGGCTTCAAAGAGCTCTTGACCAATCAGATTCCTCTAATTACAATCCTCAGTTCATAATGGGCATTAGATAATGATATGAGGTTCAATGTTAACAAATGTACAGTTTTGCACTTTGGCAAAGAAAATATAAACACATTACTTTTTATGTAACAGTTTGATCAAGGTTTCTACTTGTGAACGGGACCTTGGCATCCTCATGAACAGCAAATTATCATCAGACTATTGTACTAAATCCACTCATTTGCCAAACAACTTATTGAAACAGATAAGGTGCACCTTTGTTACTAGGACAGAACAATGCATTGTCCCTATATGTCAGGCCTTACTTGGATTATGGTTCTCCCTTCTAGAGTCCTTACCTTAAGGGAGACATAGCTATGACGAAGAGGATCCAGAGGAGAGCAACCAAAATGGTACCTAGGCTTGCCAATAAGAATTACCAAACTAGACTAAGTGACACTGATCTCTTCTCTCTTCATACTAGGAGATCTCCTTACTTACAAAATCTTACAATCTCAACACCTGATGGAACAGCGTGGACTTGGATATTCAAACAGGTGGACTGTAGCCAGACTACATAATAAACAACTCATTGTTGATTGGGCAAACACTACAAAAAGGAATTGCTTCTTTAGTATTAGAGCCCCGAAAGCCTGGAACAACCTTCTACACTAAATTGTTGATTCTGATAACTTTAACATATTTAAAAACAAATTAAATAAATGGCTCCTCTCTCTTCCTCCATAGGTTAATTGCCCACTTACTGTGGGGGGACAATCATGATAGGTGCAAGTCTACTTTTACGAACATACGAAATTTGCCAGCAGATAAAGGCCTAGAGGTCTATCAAGTCTGCTCGAATGTGCAGCTAGCACCCCTTATTCTGCAGCTGCCCCTTCCTTCCACCCTTCCCCTTCATTAACCCTCCCCCTTGTCCTGTCCCATCTTCGTTTGAAGCAGTCCACTGTTCTACTGCATACCACTTCTGCAGGTAACGCATTCCACCCAGCCACCACCCTCTCTGTAAAAAAGTGTCTCCTCATCTCCCTCCTGAACCTTCCTCGCTCCAGTCTCATATCATGGCCCCTAGTGGCCCTCCCCTTCCTTACTTTGAACAGCCCCTCTGTGCCCGTCTTGTTTATTCCTTTCATGTATTTAAAGGTTTCAATCAAGTCACCCCGTCTCTCCTCTCCTCCAGTGAGTACATGTTCAACTCCTTCAACCTCCTCTCGTATGATAAGTCCCCCAGCCCCTTGATCGTCTTTGTTGCCCTGCGCTGCACCCCCTCCAGTAACTTAATGTCCCTCGTCAGATACGGACACCAGTACTGCACGCAGTACTCCAGGTGTGGTCTAACTAATGACCTATACTTTTGTCCTAATAAACTAAGTAAGGTATCCCCAGCAAATAATTGTATGATTTTCTTTAATCCCATCTTTTTCCATTTCTTATAGATGACATTAGATTGCCCTGGGATAAAGTCCCTGCATGCTCCCATAGCCATATGTTGCAATACCTCAGTTTTCAAGCTATGCTTATGAACAGCTTCCTGACATGTATACAATAGTGTTTTGAGCCATGGAGTAGGAAGAGCTTACTTTTGCTAGTTCCCATGTGATAAAAAGTAAATTTCTCATTGTATGCTGCCCCAAGAGGTCCCTCTCCATTTGTAGCCAACTCAAGTGGCTTTCTCTGTGTCCATGTGCCGCTAGATACTGCAGCTAGGCTGCCCTATAATATTCCCTCATGTCTGGAAGTCCCAATCCCCTCTTTGATTCCTCTAGACAAAGAATTTCCCACTTCAGTCTGGGTGTCTTCCCACCCCAAATGAATTTTGATGTTATTTTGCGTCAAATATGAACAGCAGACATGGCAGGATGTTCATATGCACCAATTCTACCCTACCCTTAATAGACAGAGCCGACCACCTCCCACAGTCTTGCTGTATATTTTGATGTTATTTTCTGTAGATTAATCCAGAACACCCTCGGGATGAATTGAAACTGCGTCAGATATGAACAGCAGACATGGAAGGGTGTTGATATGCACCAATTCTGCCCTACGGTTAATAGACAGAGGCAGAGCCGACCACCTCCCACGGTCTTGCCATATATTTTCAAGTAATTTTAAATAATTAGACTGGTACAATTTACTAAGATCAGCCAGAATGAAAACCCCTAAGTATCTAAAGCCCTGAGTAGACCACTTTAAATTAGATAGCTTCTCAATTTCTGGAGGGACTGGTGCTCCAGTTGATAGTATTTCTGATTTGGACTCCTCAGTCTTAAAACCAGATATTTCTCCGTACTCCCCTTAAAGGGATAATGCTTTGGGTAGAGTTTACTCTGGATTTTGTAAATATATCAGTGTGTCGTCTGCATAGAGATAAATATGGTTCTGAACTGACCCTATTTTGATCTCACTGATGTCTGGGCTAACCCAGAATGCCTCGGCCAATGATTTGATACTCAGTGCGAATAAAAGGGGGCACCCCTGCCTTGTGACTCTTGTGATTAAGAAACTAGGTGATAATACCCCATTAAGCTGCACCTGAGCTGTTGGGTTAGAATAGAGAGTTGAAATCCACGCCTGGAATTTTTCTCCAAATTTGAACTTGTGCAAGACCGCCTCTAAAAATTTCCATTCGAGGTGATCAAATGTCTTCTCGGCATCTAACGCCACCACAACCCCTTGCCTCCCCTCTGAACTTCTGTGTATGCCAGCTATCATGGTTAACAACCTGTGCACATTGTCATGCAAATGCCTAACTCACATAAAGCCGACTTGATCTGGGTGTATCAGGCCCATTATGATGACTAGATGATTAGCAATCATGTTTGCAAACATTTTAACATCAATATTTAATAGTGATATTGGCCTGAAGCCACCACATGGTGGCATCTTTCCCAGGTTTTGGGAGAACTGAAATTAGAGCGCGGGCCCATGAGTCTGGACTCTCCTCCAGAGTATGTGAAGCATTACACACCTGGAGAAGCAGTAGCACCAGTTCTGTCTGAAATCTTTGGTGGAACTCGGCCACGGAGCCATCTGGATCGGGTGATTTATTATGTTTAAAATGTTGGTTTTTTTTGCATTATTTGTTTATTGATTTTCTTATAATGAGCAGACATACCAACATAAGACATGTACATTACACACATATTAAAATACATAACCAATATACAATTGATCCATTCTCTTAATCAATTATACCTTAAAACCAATCACAGATATGTTATTATTCCATCCTCTATCAAGGGGAGGGGAGATGCAAGGAATAGAGAGCCCCAATATCTCCTTTACCTATAGGAGTTCATCTATAATTCACGATCACCCCAGATCATTCTTATTACAACCATCCTTCCCGTAACATAATGTTGTCGGCAACTGTGAGGGACTTTAAATATGGCTGCCATATTCTTTGAAACAGTTCCTCCTTATCCTTAATGACATACGTCAATCGTTCCAACGTGAGGGCTTGCAGTATCAGAGCCTTCCATTGGGATGAACCAATATAGGCTCTGAGTTGTAAATAACGAAAAAAGTGTTGGTGGCCCAGTCCAGTCCAAGCCTGTATATTTCCATATGTGTCTAGTCCATTCCGATTGAACAACTGTCTTAAACAGTAAACACCCCTTGCCTCCCACTCCCGATATCCTTTATCCTCTATGCCAGGGAGAAAGAAAGGATTCCCTCTCAGGGGCAAGAGTAACGTATCCTCCCGTCCCACTTCCCTTCTCCTACTCATTCCCCTCCAGCTCTCTAATACTGCCTTAGCTAAGGGATTAGGATTGGGTAGACCGAGAAAAGCCCTCCAGCCTCTGACCGATAGATAGGTGGAAATCCTGCCAGGGCATCACCTCTCCTCCAAATCAAGCCATCCTGCCTCTTCTGGCCTTCCAATCCAGTCTTGAACATATCAGCATTGAATGGCCGTATGATAAACTTCCAGATCTGGGAATTGTAGTCCCCCTTTCTCTGTTGGTGCTTTTAGTCTAGCCAAACCCACCCTAGGTTGTTTACCCCACCAAATAAAGACAGAGAAAGCCTTTTCTAACTTCTTAATATCCGCCCTCCTGAGTCCAATATGAAGCATCTGCAGACAGTATAATATTTGCGGCAGCACATTCATCTTAAGTAAATTAATTCTACCAAGCCATGTAATAGGGAGCTCCTGTCACCTATTCGAATCCGTAATTATTGTTTGCAATAGCGGACAATAATTAAGATTGTATAAGGCTTCAATATTTCTGCCTACTCTTATTCCCAAATATGTAAAGGCTTCATGGATTGTCCTAAGACCCCACTTCAAACTCTGTAGAGCATTCCCTATATTAGGTCCCATGATTTTCATTTCTTCTGACTTGTCTAAATTTAACTTAACATCTTGAAAATTTAGAAAATTGTTCTATTAACCTTAGTAATACAGGCATAGACTGATCCAGCTCAACAACATACAGCAGCATATCGTCTGCATATAAGGACAACTTCTTTTCTTTACCCGTCCTGCCGCATACCCCCATTATTCCTGGATGTGATCAAATGGCTATGGCCAAGGGTTCAAGCACTAATGCAAATAAAAGCGGAGACAAGGGGCACCCTTGTCTGGTCCCTCCACTTAACTCTAAACTGTCCGACAGCATGCTGTTCACTAGAACTCTAGCTCTAGGATTAGTGTACATTCATTGCACCATTCCTATGAAGTCGTCACCCAGACCAAACCGGGTTAAAACCTCCATCAGGTATGGCCATTCGACTCTGTCAAACGCTTTTTCTGCGTCCTTTGAGAGGATATGCACCTCCTCCTGCTGGTGCTGAGCTCCCCAAATCACATTTAACAGGGTTCTCATATTATGATAGGAATATCTATCCCGGATGAACCCGGTCTGGTCTGGGTGAACTAGCTTCGGCAGTAATATTTCTAATCTACTAGCCAAAACCTTAGCCAGTGTCTTGGAGTCACAATTTAAGAGGGATATCGGTCTAAAGGAGGAACAATCAAGTAAATCTTTCCCTGCTTTCGGAATCAGACATATTGTTGCTTCCCCCCAGGAACATGGCAACTCTCCTCTCTCTTCTCTGGCTTCTTTGAGCACAGCGTCTAAATGCTCTATTAGTTGGACCGGCATGGTTTTATAATATTCGGCGGAAAGCCATCCGGTCCACTAGTTTTCCCTCTCTTAAGGGCCCCAATCACTTTGAGAATTTCTTCTTTTGTTATAACTAAATCTAACCATTCCCGTTGCGCTATTGTAACCCTTGGTAAGGTAATTCCATTCAGAAAGTCCACCATCTCCTCCTTTCCTTCCCCAACTTGAGAGTGATAGAGTCTGATAGAATCTCTTAAAACAGTCCCTAATACCTCCGACATCCTTCCGTAATACCCCGTCTTCTCCCTTACAGCATGGATTAGATGTGTTCCTCTTTTCCCTCTAATTAAATTGGAAAACATAGTACTTGGTCTATTGCCTCATTCATAAAAATATTTCCTAACAAAAAGACAAGTTTTCCTAGCCTCTCCCAACAACAAATTATTAAGAACTTCCCTAGTTCCATTCAATAGGTGCTGTACATTTTCCCCACCCTCCCCTCTAGCTACTTTCCCTTCAAGAACCTTAAGCCATTGCTCCAAATTTGACCTCCTCTCCCTAACTTTATGCTTATGATGGGCTACAAAGCTAATAATAGCTCCTCTCATGAACACTTTCCCTGCATCCCAAAAAATAGCACGAGATGTAGCTGTCTCTGAATTAGTTTGTACATACAATTTCCACTGATCTTGCGTATACTCCTTAAATTTTTTATTAGCTAACAGATAATGTGGGGAACCTCCACGTAGCAGGATTATGTCTCTCCCCTCCCCATTTCAGTGTCAAAATGACCATTGCATGATCCGAAATATGAATCGGACTGTGCTTAATACCACTAACCCAAAAATACCAAGTCCGAGGGAGTAAAACATAATCCAATCGAGACCAAGTCTGATGTGGATGTGAGAAAAAGGTATATTCTCTAACCATGGGATTGGCTGTTCACCATCCGTCAATTAAGTCTAAGTCACTCAATCCCGACAACCATTCCCGAATTACACTTTTCGGAGCCCCTCTATCCTTTGAATGGTCTAGAGCTGGATTGAACAGACAGTTCATGTCCCCCCCAATAACAAATCTAGGAATTGTTCCACTATCAAGAGAGCCATTAGTGATCTATAGAAGGCTGGTTCATGAACAGTGGGGGCATATACACTTCCAAATGTGACTCTCTCCCCTTGTATTGTTCCTGTCACAAAGACATAGTGCCCAGCATCTGGATCGACCACAAATCTTTCTTTCTTAAATGGTAAATTGTTATGCAGGAGAACAGCCACTCCCCACTTGTGAGACTGATAAGCCACCGAGTAACATTCCCCAACCCACCCTCTCTTTAATTTAACGTGCTCTCTATCCATGAGATGGGTTTCCTGCAACATGGCTACTTGGGTGTTCTGACGTTTCAATGCCGTCAGTAGCATCATGCATTTAACAGGAGTGGCTATTCACCTGACATTCCATGAAACAATGGTCAAATCTTTCAAACCAGCCATATCCCATCTCCTTGCATTTCCCCACTCATCAAAGCTTTATTCAATCCTCCTGGACTCCCCCCTCCATCTCTCCACACGATTAGATTGGTCTTGCATTTGGATCTGAAAGTGAACAATAACATATAACACAACACACCAACAGTAACTATATACAGACCTCCCATCCCTCCCTCCCTTACTTTTCTGTCTCCATTCCCCTCTTTTGTAACGGTAACTGCAAGAAGCAGAAATTTTACAATCCCTTCCCTCCATCAGACAGACACCCCCCCCAAGCCGCCACAGTTTGATTTGTAAAAAACAACAGTTATAACCACTCACATAGATCTGTTAGAAACCCCTATACATTAAAGTCAATGCAAGGGAGAGGTACCTTCCTTCCAAGCCTTGCCATTGTGTTGTGTAAACTGGATCCTAAACAACGAGGAATTTGTACACAGCGCAAATAGCACAGTTGTTGCCTCCCAGATTTATATAAATCAGACCAGGGGCTTACCCTTGTAGAGGGGGCATAGCCCGCTCAATACTAATGCGCTGTGTCTCCCTCCCTCCAGACCGCCCTGTATTATCTTTCCAATTCTCATCCCCTTCCCCCATCCTCATCATTTTGTTCCAAAGGGGAGAACATGTCTCCTTCGTAGTGCCATTCCGGCTACTCCTCTAAAAAGAAAAGAGTTGCATTGCTTTCTGTCTCCCCACATTTCTTGTAATAGCTGTGCTCTACCTCATAACTTTTAACCAATAGCTTACTATAACTAACTCGAGAAAAAAATTGTCTATGTGGGTAGACGAACACTTTTCAGAGTTCAAAGTGCCATTTCAGTGTGTTAACAAAACAAACAACAGTTTATGGTACCAGGCTTCAGTTCCATTTTTAGATTTGTAATTTCATCCATTACAGTCATGGACATCGTAATATGAAGGGGATCAACCCATACAAGAAATAAAACATTGCTCAAAGTACTATGCAGCGTTAGTCCACGTTCTCCCAGGGATTCCCTTTGTTCAAATAGAGAATGCAATGCTGTGCCAAGTCCATGTTCCTCTAAGGAGCAGTTTCAGACACAGGAAAACAACAGTACCTGTATTATTTAATATCAGCCACCAGTACTCCAAGTGACCTGTCTCGCGCACAAACATCGAGTGATTCAGTACCTCCAAATCCGGTCACCCAATCTTCTTTTTCAATTCCCGCACGAATATTTCTGCTTTAGGCACTTCCCAAAAGGAATACACTGCTCCCTCATGCTTAATCTTGAGGGTAGCTGGGTAAAGCATGTAACACTCTATTTTAACCTCCCGTAACCTCGCCGTCACAGGGTTGAAGGCCCAACGCCTTTTAAGTAGACGTGCAGAGAAATCCTGTGAGATAAACAAGTGATGGCCCTCATACTGAAGCTCAGAACGCTCACAGTATGCTTTTAAGAGAGACTCTCTATTAGGATAGTTGTGAAACCTCATAACGATCTGCCTCGGAGGTTGGTTCGGCCCTGGTTTTGGCATAACAGATCTGTGGGCCCTTTCAAGCTTCATACGCCCATTCTTTAATGAGATACCTAAGAGCTCTGGCAGCACCTTGGCACAAAAGTCTATTGTGTTTGGCCCCTCCAGCCCCTCCGGTAGTCCTCTGAGGTGCAAGTTCAAACGATGATGGTAATTCTCCTGATAGTCTAGGAGTTCCTTGAGTTCTTCCATCTCCCGCTGCATTACTGTAAGTTGTTCTGGTAGTGGGGTAGTTGTATCCTCCAGATCAGAAATCCATTGTTCCATTTCACTCAATCGGGTAGCGTGAGTGGCATGCAGATCAACCAGTTCTTGCAATTTGCGATCGAAATTTGTAGCCAGATTGGTCAACTTGGGCTCCAATGCAGCCAAAACTTGCTGGGTGACCTCACAGCCTAGTACGTTCACTTCCCCTGCTGAGAGAGATACACGGCCTGTATTTTCCTCTTGCAAGACCGGTGGCTGCTTTCTCTGTGTTTTCCCGGTGGTAGGTGTGCTTTTCGCCGCAGTTGAAACCACATATTTGTCCATCCTGCCTTCCGACAACTTTCTCTGGCTTCCAATAACTTATAACTTAATTTTAAAGTAGTTATATTTTATTTTCTTTTGTAGCGGCTCAGGGAGCGGTAGAGAGAGATGCGTCTTTAGGTCAGCTGGCTCATTAGTGCTCCCGTTTAAAATGTTTTAAATATGGGCAGTACTTCCCTGTGTGTAAAATCTCTTAACTGTTCAGTTTGCTCTTGAGATAGTCTAGGTAGCTGTATTTTGTTAAGGAATTCTGCTATTTTATTGGGGTGATCTTCTTGAAATTGAGACGCGTACAGATCTGAATAGAATTGTCGAAAGGTTTCGACTATCGCCCTCGGTGAGGTCTCTTTCTTGGTGCAACCAGGGGTTTTCCTAATTGCAGGAAAAAAGCGATCTGCCACCTGTTTTCGTAATCTGTTTGCCAGAAGGCGTCCTACCATTGTAATATTTCTGCAGCACAAATGTAATTGAATCTAAGAGCTTTTTCTGTTTTGGCCCTCAATATCTTCTTGAGTTGAGCTCTAAGCTGTTTAAGTTCTAATAGCTGCTCAGGAGTCGCAGCCACCCACTGAACTATGAGCTGTTTCTAGATCTTTAATTTTTTGTTCCAAATGTTTTTGCTTTTTATAAGTTTCTTTCTTTTTATGAGAAGCATATGAGATTGCTTCACCTCGAACTACTACCTTTAACCCATCCCACAGAAATTTAACTTTAGAAACTGTATCGGTGTTTTCTTTTAGGTAATTCGTAATCACCACTTTCATTTTCAAATTGAATGTTTTATCTTTAAGTAACACCACATTGAGACGCCACACTGATTGCTTGTCCAATGGGCCAAAATCCACTGTCATACTGATTTTGGTGCGATCTGTCAGATAAATGGGGTGAATTACCATGCTATGTATCGTATGGCCCCATGATTTTTGCATGTAGAATCGGTCGATTCTTGAACAGGAGTTCTGTGCACTCGAATAATAGGTGCAATCCCTGCTATCTGGGTAGCCATCCCGCCATACGTCTATCAGCCATGCTTCTTCTCTCAGAGTTTGAAGAAGCTTTGAGCATGTCCCTCCCTCTTGTCTCAGTTTGGAAGATCTGTCCAGGGTGAACTCCTCCATGCAGGTTCAATCTCCCCCCAATATAATTTGACCCTCTGGGAGTGAAGCGAAATGACCAAAAAGATACCTAAGGAATTGAGGTCTCTGAGGTGTAGGACAGTGTACATTAACTATGTGGAATGTGCGGTTAACCATCCTACCAAAAATGCTCACTAAGCTGCCCTCCTAATCAGCAAATGATCCTGTTCTTTCAAATCTCAGCCCTTTTCTTTGCAGAATGGCCACACCTGCCTTCTTAGCCTTCAGGTGTGAGGATGACATTATCTCACCCACCCATGATTTTCTAGGTTTTTCGTGTTCTGCCAGAGAGAGATGTGTATCCTGGAGCAGCCCTATGTCGCAATCAACCTGAGCCAAATCCTTAAGTGTGCTGTATCTTTTGACTACAGAGTTAATCCCTTTTACATTAAGGGATATTACTTTAAGGGACCCCATTTTTGATATATACTGTATATGTATATATATATATATATATATTTATAAAATGGGTAAGAAAAAAGGAGTAAATCCGATCCATAGCATTGGACAAAACACCATCACATGACGTGCGTATATCAGGCGCGACCGCTTTTGCCTGCACTTTTACTCAAAACAATTTTGACATTTTATAAGATAGAATATACCACTCTGAGTGTGCGGTGGCGCTCTGATATCGCCGCCTTGGGCGGTTGGCCTTACCAAGGCGCGTCAGAGCCAAAGACACTCATAGAGTGGTATATCTATTATATATATATATATATATATATATATATATATATATATAAAATCTGCTACCACAGCTTGCCTAAGCCTTACTCATTCGTTATATAAACCTTTCCATGATTGCTCCATTCCCTTCCCCACATATATCCGAAACTTAACAACCCCCCGCCCCCCCACAACACAGAAATCTCACAACCACATTTTAAGGTAAATGTTATAACACAATAAAAATTAATTTAACCCCAATAAACAATAATTAATTGGTAAACCTCAGAAGGAAGTTCCTTCTGACCCAGAGCTGAAGGCCAAAATCTAGAGGCCTCACACCTGTTCCTCTGTCTCCCAGCAGTAGGGTATTAGGAATCATGTGGGCTCCAGGAGATAAGGTGGGTAAGGTCAGATGTAATCCCACTGGACTGGGTTGTCCATGTCACTGACCTACAAAACTATGGGAACGTCTAAACCCATCTAAATCTCCGGTGGGTGGCACTTTTCTCCTGAGTACTTACAAAAATTTTATCCTGGAATCAGTAAAGAAAAGTGGACCACTAAACTGCAGTCACTACAAGTAATTTAGAAGGTCTCCATGGACCCCTTTGTAAAAAAAAAAAAAGCATAACATGGAGAAGCCTCTCACCTCTATGTAATTCTTAGGCTATATCACCTATACTCCTCCTCTTCCCTTACGTCTGTCCTCTAATCTAAACCATAGACTGATTGTTTTAGCCATGCATGTAGTATTTTGTTATAAACAGGTGAAGCAAACAGTAAAAGCTTCCTGTAATCTCCCTTGACTACTTAACTATTTGTGGTTTAACAGTCTTTGCAGCCTAACTGGGTTCCATTCTCTTGATATTAAGTGGTTACAGTCCAAGCATCATTTTCACCCCTACTGAAACTGAGGTGCCAAACCTAGAATGCCAGCGGGCCTAGCGAAGTATCAGAAAGTCACTCCCAGCTTCAGCTGGAACTGTCATCATGTCCTAAAGTAGTGGGCAGAGCAACAAGTCTAACCCAAAGTCGATGGAGACTTAACTGTTCTGAACATCTAAAAGGCCAAGCGTGGACATAGTACAAAATATAGGAGGATCCTACGAAAAATTCAGCATGCACCTCTGTAAGGTTACAGAATGCTGACTCCAAGCATAGCTGAAGATGTGCTTTCTCTAGCTCATTTTGCTGTGTGTCAGCAAGCACTGTTCCAATCTTCTGAAGGGGCTTTGTTGCTTATATCAGGTTATCATAGAGCGTCTGACCATCCTCCCAGAAGACAAAAAGTTTAGCAGGGTATCTCAGTTGAGCTCTTATATTCTGCTTTGTTTGATAACTGATAGGACCTGTTTTCTTTTTTGCATGGTAGCTGGAGGGAAATTGTGGTCAATGTACACTCTCCTCCCATCTAAATTTAAGTCTCACTTCCTCCAGGCCTTCTGGAGGATCATCTCCTTTACAAGGAATCTGTTAAACTTCACCAGTATAGATCATGGAGGAGCTCCCGGCTTCATCTTTGGGCCTAGGACTCTGTGCACTCGTTCCAGCTCTAGAGGTTCTGTGTCTAGTATTTCCAGTTCAGTGCATAGCCAGGTTTTAATAAATTCTGCCAGATTATTCTGGTTACTGCCATCGGGGAAGCCAAACACTCTGACTGTCTTACGTCTGCCCCAGGATTCAGTGCCTCCGCCCTTGTGGTAAGCTCTCTTTCCTTCTTGGCTAGGTAAACCACCACTTAGCTCAGTCGCATGGTATCTTCTCTTACTTCATTCAGGCCTGTTTCCACCTTGGTTGTCTGATGCTCTAATTTTTTAAAATCTTGTTTTATGTCTTTGACATTAGCATTAATACGGTGAAGCATCTTCATAATATGTGATGTTCCTCTGCTGTCTATGGAGCTGCTGCAAGAGGCTATAGTACCATCATCCTCTCCTCCTGAACCTGCCGCTGACTCAGAGACCTTTGATAGTGAGGCACTCAGGCTGAGATCTAACCTTAGGCCATGATGATTGACGTCTTTTTTGCCACTTCTACCTCTTATTTTGGCTGCTTGACTCATCGTGGTACTTTGTTTCACTGCAATAATAGTAGTGCTTAGCCTTTTTGATGCCAGATGCAAGTTGATTGAACCACCATGGTCAGGGAGCTCTAGGACTAGTCTTCCATTACTGTCGGTGACGTCACCGGAAGTCTACTAATGGTATTCTGTTGGTAGTGGTCCTTGCCTTATACTGAAGTAGTTGATTTCTAGGTACCAGTATTGCACGTTCTACTGCTCTAGTTCTCTGGAAGAGTGTCCCTGCTCCATAAAGATGTTTTTCAACATAGCCAAATGTGTACCTCTGTCTTCCTCATTTGAACAGATACGGTGATACTGAAGTGCCTGGCTGTACATGACAGATTTTTTGGTGTGACTCGGGTGATTACTAT
This sequence comes from Neoceratodus forsteri, assembly GCA_016271365.2. Classification (NCBI taxonomy): domain Eukaryota; kingdom Metazoa; phylum Chordata; order Ceratodontiformes; family Ceratodontidae; genus Neoceratodus; species Neoceratodus forsteri. Next base: position 113,409,516 of record CM057454.1, read on the forward strand.
TCCTGTGTAAGTATCTCTGTCTGTCTGTCTGTCTGTCGGCTTCCTGTAAATACATGTATGTAAGGTTCCATCCTTGATGGTGACAGTGGTGTCCAGAAAATTAACACTGGTGAGTGGAAATAACCACTTGCTTATTTCTGTTACATTGATGATTTGTTTATAATTTGGACAGAGGACATTGACACACTTAAGGATTTTCATCAAGAACTTAATATCCTCCACCCTACCATAATGCTTACCCTGGAATATTCTGCCACCAGTGTATTTTCTGGACACCAGCCGAGCCTGAGTAGGCCTGACACTTTTGTGGTGAAAAATGAAAGACTGGAAGCTGGTTAAGGTATACATGACCTCCATGTTTTTTCTTTCCTGTGTGAGGAGTACCGTGACTGTTCTGTCTGGACCTTCAACTTCTCTCTTCCACTGCTGTGGAAAAAAGATTGCCTCCACAGACGAGCACTGTCTCTGTGTCTGCTGTCTTGAGCCTGACCACGAAGTCTCCAACTGAGAGCTCTGTCAGAAGTTTAATCAAACAACCCTCAGGTGACAGAAGAAGGCGCTTAAAAATTTCCTAATTGAACAACAGGTGGCCAGTTCTGGAAAGGGGTCCTCTGGATCACATCCTCACAGTTACTGGCAGGGTCAGTGAGCTCCCAGGCCTCCAAGGCCCGAGAAGTCTTTCAGGAAAAGTCACAAAAAGGACCGAGATTGGGACCACTCCCCCCAGGGCGGTCTCGCTCCCCCACGGCCTCACCTTCCTCATTCAGGGCTTTATCAGCTGCACCGATACATATGTCTGCTGTCCAGGTCTCTGTACCCACTAGACCCATACCGACAGTGCCTCCACCCAATATTCAGGGCAGCCGTTTGTTGACCTCTGGGTCGTGTGCCTCATCTTCATCGTCAATGGCCATCCCATCAAGGCCTGATCCTACCCAAACTGTCGGGCTACAGGCTCTTTGTGTTCTCAGGACCCGTCTTTGTGGGTTGTCACTCCCTGTGCCGTTGACCCCCCCACCCCCGTTGACGCAGTCCTCAACGGTTGGTGATTTCAATGAGATTTTGACTAAATTTACCTTGGTGATTGATCACCAGCTTGGCACTTTTAATCCTTCATCACTGACGCTGTCGGCGGCAGCTTCATCCACTTCTCCTAGATGGTAGTGGGCTGCCCCCCCCATGGGCTGTCATCAGTGCCTCACACGTCAGACCTGGATGTGGAAGAGGTTGACATCGACAAGGAGTACCACCCTGATTTTATTATTTCTGATGAGGAAGAAGAGGAGGAGGAGGAGGAAGACCCCCCTCTCCTGACAAGCCCGCTGCTTCCTCAATAAGAGAGGACTCTGTCAGGCACACCCCTACGTCTCTGCCAGAGGACCCTACCTTCTTCAATATCATGAAGCAGCTGTACTCAGCCATGGGCTTTCACACTGAGGAGGATGTCACCAGGAAAGATTTGGTGGATTTCCTGGAGATTCCAGAGTCTCCTCCCAAAATCATTCCTCCTATTTTACCTGCTCTGAGGAATGCCACTACTGCAGCCTGACACAGGCCTGACATGGTGCCAATGATGCCCCATAGGGCAGATAAACTTTATTGTGCCCCTCAGGGATTTCCACATTAAGCTGCCCAGCCTGAAACTGATTCAGTGGTCATAAAGGTAGCTCACGGCAGGTCTAAGGTACCCAAGCAGCTCCCTCCCCCCGACGGAATCATACAGAATTGACTTGTGGGGCAAGAGGGTTTATGCCTCCTCCACCCTCAGGCTGAGGATTGCTAATTACCTGTCTCATATGGTAAAGTACCAGAATATTAACTGGAAAAAGGGTATGGCCGCTGCCCAAACCCTCCCAGACAGTACGCAGAAGCAGGAGATTCTTAAATGCTTGCAGACTGCTGAGAATGTTAACAAGCACCTCCTGCAGGTCCTCTTTGATATTTCGGACACTATTGCCAGGGCTGCTACCACCAGCATTTGCTTTCGTAGGCACTCCTGGGTGAGAGTCTCTGGCTTTGCTGCTGATGTTCAGTAGAAGGTGCTTAATGTCCCCTTCAATGGCTTTAAGCTTTTTGGCCCAGATGTACTGGACATCATTATCGATTTGTAGGCATCTGGCAGGGCTATCAAATTTTTCCCTCGCTCTACCACACACAACTTAAGAGCAGACAGCAATCTCCCTTTCACAAGGCATTCAATAGGTCAGGAGCAGCCTCTCGGCCTCAAGACAGATGCAGAGCCTTCATTGCCTTGCCCACCCCCTCCAATGCTGGAGCCACAGCCAAGTGTCCCAGAGGTGATGGACCAGCCCCAGCGGATGGATCCACCTCCCCTTGACTCCTAGCCAGACCCCTCCTCTTCAAGTCGGTGACCAAGAGGTGATGGTAGAGGTTAGTTCTCCCTCCAACTCAATCAATGGAGAATCATTGCATCAGATGCCTGAATTCTTCAAATCATTGAAGGGGAGTCACACTCTGGAGCTCACCGAGCAACTCCCCCTTTGCCCTCCAGCTACCCCCCAGTCCATCTGTCTGTTCTCTGGGAGGAGGCACAATCCCTTCTGTGCAAGCAGGCCATTGAACCAGTGCTCAGGCGCAAGAGAAATATAGGTTTTTTTTCCAGGTTTTTCCTGGTCCCCAGAAAGATCAGAGATTTGAGGCCCATCTTAGACTTAAAGGACCTCAATCTGTATGTCCAGTACTAAAAGTTTTGAATGATAACTTTTTGCCAGGTCTGATGTCCATTCTCAAGCAAGGCGACTGACTGACTGTGTTCTCTGGACATGTAGGATGCTTACCCACACATCTCAGTATTTCCTCCTCAGAGGAGATTCCTCCAGTTCTAGGGACATGGATATGATATTCTATCCACACTTCTGGCAGTTGACTTTCCATGTAAGACTTGCCGTAAATGTCTTTTCAAGCTGGCTTCTCCCACCCACCCAGGTAGTAACTCCCTCGGCTCCGCCACATAACACCAGATCTTCCTTTCCACTGGAATAAGCAGGTTCCCTCCTTACCACTCTCATGCTAAGTAGGCCCTTAACAACAATCTATGGATTTACTTCCTTAAAAGTTTAATATTTTTTGTCTTCAGCTCGCTCATCGATTGCGACTGCGATGGACGACAAGTCCACTCCCGGGTTCCATTGGTGCCCTTGCAGGCAGAAAATGCCCCTAAAGGATCCACACATCACATGTGTCTATTGCCTAGGGAATGAGCCTGCAACATTTCTTGAACTTTCACCTGGACCATCTCGCCTGACTCAAGATAGGCCAACCAAGTGAATGGAACCCGCTGGTCAAATCTAAGGGTGCTCACTGGGTGGTCTCCACAGCTGCGGGGTCCACTGAACAGCTTGTGGTATTTGAGAAGGCTGTGGCTCAGGCCACTTCCTACTCCTTATTGGTGGCTGCCTTCGTGCCGCTCCAGCTGGATTCGATTTTCATGGGATCCTTCAAAGAATTGTGCCAGTACTTGAAGATCCTTAGTCAGGAACCCCCCGGGCACAAATCCAAGTCAAAGAGTCCAAAAAACTGTCTCTTCAATGTTCATGGGATCCTCAGTGCTCTCGGTCAAGAGCTTAGGATTCCCGTGCTTCTCTGGATTCGACTTCGGTCGAAATCTCGGCCCAGGCCACTGGCTCCATGGTAACCCGTCAGGCCAGTTGGCCGAGATGCTGGTTAATGTTCCAGCTGAGATTTTTCTCAAACGAGTCAACCAGTTGTCAACTGAAGAGGCTGACACTTCCTTGCCAACTCAAACCGTTGGGACAGATCAGTACGCTGACCTGGAGGAGTCTTGGCATTCACCGATCCCCTCCAAGCCCCACCGTCAGTCCGCTCGGTGGTCAAGGTCTCGGTCTTCTTTCCATGGGTCGAGTGGTTACTGCCAACATCAGCACTCCCGCTCTTGACACCATGGAACACGACACTGCTTCTACTGTTCATCCTCATCCTCCTCAGGTGAGAAGAGGCTTTGGCGTAAGTTGTGTCAATGCTACAAGGCTCTCATGTAGCAACAGCTGGTGCTCACCAGTGTGAAGCCATTTCTGATTACTACCCCGGCCATCACCTGGCTTTTGTCCAACAGCCCGAACCTTCTCTGCCTAAGGAGCCGATCAAGATGGTCTCGGCTCGGCCCACCCCAGCATCTCCACCAATTCTGGTGGAGCCACCACGTAAACAGCCGCCGACTGGCGCTCCCACCAAGAAGTCTCAGCAGACCAAAGGACTTCCCAATCGGCTGCCAGGTCAACAACACCTCTGACTTTCCATGGAGGGTCAGTGGGGACTCGGGCGGTCGACCCCTCTTTAACGACTCATCAGAGCAGAGGGTTCCTTTCTGCACTCCCGACCAGTGATGTAGAGTTAGTGGGGGATCTCGTGATGTACGAAGGCCCTTCCTCCTTTATGGGCCTTCTCCGCCTGATCTCCGAGTCCACGAACATTAAAATAGAGCCCGTCCAAAAATGGGCTTGTAACCCATTGACCAAGATCTTTGACTGGGAAGGTACTCCTACGGAGGCCTTCCTGGTAGCAGAGGCCATTCTTGGCCCTGCCCTGGAGCTTTGGCAGTGCCCAGCTTCCTGCAGTGCGCCCTCTTCCTGGATGGACCACAAGTATGCAGTACCCACTGGTTTCCTCTTGGGATTAACAGAACACACCTCAGCCGAGGGGCTGGTGGCCTATTCTGAGTTTATGTGCTCCTGCAACACTGGGATGTCAACAAGCCGCCTGACAAAGAGTCCAAGAAATTGGGCCACGTGGCTAAAAAGGTCTACGCTGCCTCCTCGCTTGATCTTCACCAGTCAAGCTCAGCACTCCTTATGGCCTACTTGCCCCATACCCTGCTGGGAAGCCTGGATGAGGTGCTTCCTCATTTGCCAGCAGACCTCCAGACCATGGTCAAACTGGTCTGGGACCAGGGCCGGGCTGTAGTCAAGCAGCATCAGCTCCAGACAGCCATGGACATTGGGAACACCAGTGCCCGCTCCGTAGTGGCCATGTGCGGCAGGGCTTGACTGAGGAACTTGACTTCACGGCTGACACATGGCACAAGCTAGCAGATGTTCCTTTCCTGGGCACTGACTTGTTCAAGCCTGGGAATGAGGGCCATCTCATCCACATCAAGAAGTCCAATGCCACCTTAGACTCTGTGACATCTGCCCAATAGGACCCCAAGGGCTCCAAGCAGCAGCAGAAAAGGAAGTCCTTTTGGTCCACCTCTATTCCTGTGTCTAAACTACCCCAACCCCTGGCTGGTCAGCAGACCCAGGCCTGGTGACCTCGGTGGAAGTCTGTGGCCTTGGTTGTCTGTAAGCCTGGGGGTAGAGGCTCTGGTAGCTCCTCATCTGGACCCTCCTCCTCCTCCAAGCCTGCCCAGTGACAGGATGAGGAGTGCCTCCCTTATGCCCATCACACTTCTCTTGATTCCTCCCGTTGGAGGCCGGCTCTGCCACTTCCTTTCTGCCTGGTCCACTGTCACCACAGACAGCTGGGTTCTCAAGGTGATTGGTTAGGGTCTGCCTCTGGAACTCAAGCAGTCCCTCCTTGCCGATGCCACGTCCCATGGGAGGACTCAGTATCCACAGACATTCTGTCAGCTCTCAGAGATGACATAGCCCAGCTCCTCCGCAAGGAGGTAGTGGTTCAAGTTCAAGTTTATTGCAGGAAAACTCCATTGAGCAAGCTCATTCACAAGGAGGTCCTGTGACATGTAGACTTACACAACATACATACTTAAGTAATTGATAAACAATATATACATAAATGCAAGCATCATATAATACAAACAAGATATACATACAAGGACACCACATGGGATGACTGTAGGTGGTAAACAACTAATGGAACACGGGGTGACGACTTCTAGATAGCATACTGACAATTGAAAACATGGTAACTGGTGTTTGCAATACATACATTTTGGCAGATAGAACAACAACAGATTGTAAAGGATAAGGGAGGTAAAAATGGTTTGATAGGGTGAGTGGTGAAGTATACACGTGGACAGAGCCAGGAGTAGGAAGGAAAGGAAAGCAGGAGTTGGATTGCTGCAGCAAAGATAGCAGTTGTAAGTCTGGAGCCGGTGAGTGAAATTGTGTCTTGATATAAATGAAAGTGCAAACAATAAGTAGTTAACATGCACAAAGCAATTACGGTCTTACCAAAGGATGCACATGGCACACGTGGGGATAAGAAGGGGCTTAATGACTGTTGCAGATATCTTTTATTTTAGCTGACCTTAGCACTTTATAGAAGTTAATTGAAACTGTGCTAGTTAGTTTCAGCATGGTCTGTAATTGGTTCTAAATAGAGGGAAGGGCATGCGCAATAACACGTTTACCAAAGGAGGTCTGTGTCCTCGGAATATCAAGCAGAATGAAATTAGATTTTCTTAGCGAGTATGCACTATACGAAATACTAATGAAAGATGAGAGATAGCTTGGTAATTTATGCAGGAGCAGTTTAAGGGTCCATAAACCAGCATGGAGCAGGCATCTAGTAGTGAGAGATGTCCATCCAACAGGTGCATATAGGTCACAGTGGTACGAACGGGGAGTTGGTAATGAACTGTAACGCATGGTGATAAAGGATGTCCAATTTACTTAGATTTGTGAGAGTGGTAGAGGAGTAAATTACATCACCATAGTCGAGAAGGGGGAGAAAAGTGGCCTGGACAAGCTTATTTCGAATTTCAAGGGGGAAGATGGGCCTATTTCTAAAGAAGAAACATAATCTGGCTTTAAGCCTTCTGGAGATGTCTTCGATATGGTCATTGAAAGAAAGTTTGTTGTCAATCCAGATGCCCAGATATTTGAATTTGGTGACAACTTCCAGAGGCTCGTTTAACATGGTAACAATAAAATCTTTGGGCAGGGTATTGAGGGTACCTGTGGCAGCACTACAAGAGAATATCATAGCTTTGGTCTTCTTTGCATTAAGCAAAAGCTTTGCCTTTATTAAATTATGCTCAAGTTGTGCAAAGTCCGCTTGAAGCACTCCCTTGACTTCGGATAGCATTGAGCCAGAGGTATACAGCACAGTGTCATCTGCAAAAAAGTGCAGATTGGATGTGGATATATTGGAATCAAGATCATTAATGTATAATGAAAACAAGATAGGGCCTAGGATGGATCCTTGGGGGACTCCTCTAACAGCTTTTAAAGAAATAGAAGATTCTCTCTTCTTCCTAAAGTTAGGATATGCCCATCTCGCTGCCCCAATTCTTCATATCTTCAATCTTTCAATTACGTCTGCTACTGTGCTGATTTCCAGCAGGACGGCACAGTAGCAGATGTAATGGAAAGATTGAAGATATGAAGAATTGGGGCAGTGAGATGGGCATATCCTAACTTTAGGAAGAAGGGTTCCAAGCCATCATCACCTGCACTTTTTTTGGTGTCTAAATTAAGGAGAGAATCTTCTGTTTCTTCAAAAGTTATCTCATGCAGTTGAAAGGGGCTAGGTGTGGGGCTAGGTATGGGGGGGGGTAGGTTGGCTCACCGCAGAACCAGCATAAGGTGAAGAGTCGAATGCTAGTCCAGCTGTGGCAAAGTGGGAGTTAAGTTCTTCAAGGATTAAGGACTTGTTTTCCACTATCTTGCCACTTGCGACTATTTTTGTTGGGACGGAAGGGGCCGTGGGTTGCCCTTCTATTGATTTAATTGTCCTCCATATTTTATGAGGGTTACCTTTAGCTTGTTCTAGGGTAGAGATGTAGTAGTTAGCTTTAACAGAATGTATACTTTTCACACAGGTATTCCTGGCTGTTCTAAAAGCCTGCCAATCCGAAGATTTCTTGGAATGTCTAGCTTTTGCCCAGTGCTTGTCTCGGGCTATGAGGGCTGCCTTAAGATCTGAGGTGAACCAGGGGTTAAAGTTGTTCCGTACCCTTACTTTGATAAAAGGGGCATGCTTATTTATCAATCTAGTGAGGTTGTCATTAAGGGTGCAAGCTGCCTCATTGACATCTTTGGCTAGGTAAAGGTCTTGCCAACTGATCATGCCCAGGTCAGAAAGGAAGTTTACTGCACTGAACTTGCGAAAAGACCGTTTTGTTAAAAAGATGAGCGCGGTCAGGCCTTAATTTGAGATCTTTTGCAAACAACAATCCCGTGGTCGCTCATGTCATTGTGAAACACTGCTGAGTGTGATATTTTATGTGGGTGAGTGGTTAGTACCACATCTAGGATAGAACTGTTGGCAGTATTTAGAGCGTTATTCCTTGTAGGTTCGTTGACTATTTGCCCAAGACCTAGCTCGTCACAAAGGGATTTGAAGCAATGTATTTTAGGTGTTAGCCAATCCATATTTAGATCCCCTTAAAATATTGTTTCAGTTTTTGCATCTGCGAACAAGGATTTCAGAAGATTAAGGACTTCAGCGCCACCAGATGGAGATCTCTAACCACCTATAATAGTAATGTATTCAGAAGAGGGGAGATGAAGGTTCAAAGAGACAATCTCAAATTCCTTAGCTAAAGATTTGCAGCTAATATTAGTGACCGAGTACTTAGATTTGGTGTAGATAACCACACCTCTGCCTCTAGAGTCTCTGTCCGCTCTAAATTGTTTGTAACCTTGTAGAGAGAGATTTGTTGATCAGTATTAGCCTTTTTTAACCAAGACTCAGTAATTATGATAAGGTCAGGGTTGATATGCGCAGCCCAGGCTTGCAGTTGTATAGGTTTTTTAGGCAGGCTTAGAATATTGACCAACATCATCAGGTTCATATCATGGATCCTCTGGATCACCCAGGGTTTATCTCCATGTACTTCCTGGTGCTAAAGTCGACAGGGGGCTAGTGCCCATTCTAGATCTTCATGACCTGAACAAGTTTCTCAGGTCATGCACCTTCAGGATGGTAACTCTGTCTCAGATCATACCACCTCTAGAGCAGGACATGTGGTTTTGCTCCCTGGATCTTCAGGATGCATTCTTCCACATCCTGATCCATCCATCACACTGAAAGTTCCTCTGCTTCCTAGCCAAAGAAACCCTCTATGAGTTACAGGCCATGCCATTCGGCCTGTCCTTGGCCCCCAGGGTCTTCATCAAGTGCATTGCAGTGGTGGCAGCTTACCTGAGGCACCAAGGGTTCCAGGTTTACCGCTAACTGGATGACTGGCTGATACCAGGTCCCTCCAGACAGGAGGTGGAGCAGTCCAGGGACCTGGCCCTCCAGACCTGCATCAAGCTTGGCCTCCTGGTCAATGAAGCCAAGCTGGAACTTGTACCTTCGCAGGTGATCCACTTCATTGGGGTGGAGCTTTGCTGTTGCAGAGCCAGAGCCAGGATCCCTGTGGACAGGGAAGAGGCTCTCTCCTCCTCCTTTGCCTGATCATTTCGGGTTGGGCTATTGCGCCCTGCCTGAGACTTCCTGCTTCTGCTGGGTTACATGGCCTGCTCCAATGTGGTCCGATGGGCCCGCTGGAGAATGTGCTTCCAGCAGTGGGAGCTGGCTAGACAGTGTTCTCAGCACAGGGGTCACTTTGACCAGCTGGTCACTGTGACCCAGTGCATGTGGAATGCCCTCCAGCCGTGGTTAGTCCCAGAGCATCTACAAGAAGGGATCGTAGTTGTCTGCCCAGAGCTGACAGTCATCCTGGCGACCTGTGCCTCTCTCATGGGCTGGGGTGCCCACCTGGGGGAACACAGAATCCACAGGCTCTGGACCGAGGAGTCCCAATGCCACATCAACCTGCTGGAGCTACGAGCAGTTCGGCTTGTGCTGACTGCATTCACTCCACACATCCAGGGTCAGGTGGTCCAGGTCCAGATGGACAACACTACACTCATGTACTACCTCAACAAACAGGGCAGGACACATTTCCTGCCACTCTGCAAGGAAACTCTCTGCTTGTGGACATTCGTGCGCAGCCTGGAGGTGGATCTCCTAGCCATCCATGTGGCAGAGGTCTCCAACCAGCTGATGGATGCTCTCAGCCATGTGGATGAGGCATCTCACGAGTGGTCTGTCCATCCAGAGGTAGTACACAGTCTGTTCTCTCAGTGGGGTACCCCCTCAGGTGGACCTGTTCACCTCTAGGGAGAATGCAAAGCTGAGGCTGTTTTATGTGCACCCCCTCAGGGAATGCTGCAGGGGGGGATGCCTTCTCGAGGCCTTGGACCTTGGGCCTCTTCTTTGCCTTCCCTCCACTCCCCTTGATTCACAAAGTGTTGCTTAATGCAAGGAGGGATGAGGCACAGGTGATCCTGGTGGCTCTGGACTGGCCCTGCCAGTTCTGGTACCCTGATCTCCTCACCCTCAGCAGCAGGCTCCTGAGGCGTCTTCATCTTCACCCAGACCTGCTCTCCATCAATCAGGGGAAGGTACTCCATCCGGACCTTCGATCCCTGCACCTGACAGCCTGATTACTGAGCGGCTAGAGTTCCAGGCTTTGGGTCTCTCCAAAGATGTCCTCACTGTTGTGGAGGCATTTTCGGAAGGAGTCGACCAGTAAATGCTATGCTTTCAAGTGGAAGAGGTTCTCGATTTGGTGCCTGGGCAAGGGGCTGGACCTCTTGTCCTGTCTGGTGGCTAGCATCCTAGACTACCTGTGGTTCCTCTGTAAGTTGGGCCTCCAGTTGATGACCCTTAGGGTGCCCCTGGCAGCCCTCTCTGCTTACCAGGTGAGGGCCGGTCGGCAGTTGGTGGCACAGGAGAAGGTCTGGCTTTCAAAGGCCTTGATCACATTTCTCCTCTGCTATGTGAACCGCCACCACCGAAGGATGTGTTGCTGGTTTTGGCAAAGCTCATGGGCAAGCCATTCGATCCGATGCACAGGTGTGACACATCTCACCTGTCATGGAAGACCACCTTCCTGGTGGCTATCATGTCAGCCAGAAGGATCAGTGAGCTCCAGGTGCTTTCAGTAGAATCTTCTTACCTGGTCTTCCACAGGGACAAGGTTGTCCTGTGCCCTAACTAGAAGTTTGGCAGGTGGATTGTATCCTGCATTGACCTCTGCTATTGTTTGGCAGGTAGGGAGCCTCCCGGAGAGCTAAGGGCTCATTCCACCCATCATACCACTGCCTGGATGGCTACTTTCAGGGATGTCCCCATCCAGGAAATCTGAAGAGCTGCTACCTGGAAGTCAGCACACACCTTCATTTCCTATTACCATGTTGACCTTGAGTCGTGCCGGGATGCTGGTTTTGGGGCCTCAGTTCTCCAATCTATGTTCCGTAAGTAAGGGGTGTGCACCTGGCCTCCCTCCTCCCTTAGAACTGCTAGGAGTCTGCCAGAAGTGTGGATAGAACATCATATCCACATCTCTAGAAAAACAGGTTACTCACCTGTAACAGCAGTTCTAGGAGTGGTATATGGTGTTCTTCCACACGGACCCACCCAACCTCTCCTGGCTTTGGCGCACATCACTGCTTCCAGCGGGCAAGAACTGGTGTCCTGGGGTGGAGCTGAAGGAGTTACCACTCAGGTGGGTGGGTGGGAGGAGCTATCTTGAAGATGTTTCCTGCAAATTGTAAAATGAAATGCAACTGCCAGAAGTGTGGATGAACATCATATACCACTCCTAGATCTACTGTTATAGGTGGGTAACCTGTTTTTTCTTTTTCAGGGTGAGCATTACCAATTCAAGATGCTGCCTTTTGGCTTGTCCTCTGCACCACGGGTCTTTACCAAGTGCTTAGCAGCAGTAGCTGTTGCCCTCAGAAGGGAGGGAATGTACGTTTCCTTTATCTGGATGATTGACTCCTAAAGGCCCTGTCCAGGGAACTGCTCCTGGGGAATTTAGAGAGAACTCTTCAGTTGTTTCTCTCCCTGGGCTTTACTGTCAACCTGCCCAAGTCAGTCCTGGTCCTGTCTCAAAGGCTGCAATACACAGGGGCGATTCTAGACTTGGCGCAGGGGAAGGCCTTTCTGCCTCAAACCAGGTCAGATTGCATTCCTGCCAGGGTTTACCTGAAACCGTTGGGTCTGATGGCGACTGCCATCCCTACCGTTTCACTGGCCAGGCTCTACAAGTACATTCTCCAGTGGACTCTCCAGGTGTGGTTGGATCAGTGATCGAATGATTTAGATCAGTTAGTGCTGGTCTTTTCCCCAGTCTGTAAAGTGCTCCAGTGGTGGATGGACTCCCTGAACTTACTACAAGGAGTTTCATTCTAGATCTCTCCACAACAAATCCTCATCACAGATGCCTCTGGTTTGGGCTAGGGGGCTCATCTGGGTCCCTTTCAAACTTTGGGTTTATGGTCTCAGATCAAAACCTCCCTGCATATCAATGTCCTGAAAATGCAGACAGCTCTGTATGCCATGCAGACCTTTCAGAACCACCTTCTTCCGGGCCAGTTGCTGATTCAATCAGACAACCTCAATGCAGTGTACTCATCAACAAGCCGGGGGTAATGCATTCATACCCCCTATGCAGGGAAGCTGTGAGAGTGTGGTCTTGGAAATTGGACCACCGCCTTACACTCCTGGTGGTCCATATCCCAGGAGTGCTAAACACTCTGGCAGACAGCCTCAGCTGGACTCAGTCCAGCATGCATGAGTGGGAACGTCTCTCATCCATCGCAGATCTGTTCGACAGATAGGGGCATCCAGAGTTGGACCTTTTTGCGTACCCACGTAACGCAAAACTGACCAATTTCTGCTTGCTAGATCCAGGGCCTGGAGTTTTCTGGTGAGACATGTTGTACCTCTCCTGGAGTTGGAGGTTTCTTTTCACTTTCTCTCCTTTTCCTCTGATTCACAGGGTGCTCATCAAGCTGCAGATGGAGGGGGCCACCATGATCCTGGTAGCTCCATTCTGGCCTCGATAGATATGGTTTCCACTTCTACAGAAGCTGGTGGAGAAACCTCCAGTTCTTTTCCCCCTCTGCAGGTATCTACTGACCCAGAATCGGGACCATGGTCCATCTCAGTCTCAGGTCCCTCCGTCTGCACGCCTGGCTCCTGAGGCTACAGCCATCGCCAGATGTGGGATATCTAATAGAGTGGTGAATGTCCTAGTGGCTGCTTGAAAGCCTTCCACCCGAGCCACTTATGCCATGAAGTGGAAGCTGTTTGCCATATGGGCTGCAATGCAAATTCTGGACCCTTTCACCCATCTGGTGAATCAGATTCTGGACTACCTGATCTCTGTCTGACGTACTCCTCCCTCAAGGTGTACCTTTTGGCTGTCTTAGCCTTTTGTGAGCCTGTGGGTGACAATACCATAGCTCAGCTGAATGTCTCCTGTTCCTTTTTGTGAGGTATCTTGCATCTAAAACCTTCAATCCGTTCCCATCCCGGCTTGGGATTTGAATTTTGTTTTGGAGAAGTTGACCATCTACTTTTGAGCCAGCTGCAACTTCCAAGCTATGCTTCATTTCCTGGAAAGTGTTATTCTTTGTTGTTATTATTTCTGCTCAAAGAATTTCAGTGCTTCAGGCCCTCTGGTGTGAGGAGACTTATTTGATTTTTCACAGAGACAAGATGTCTTTGCACACGAATCCTAAGATATTCCCTGTGTCAAACTTCACCATTCATCACTGGTGGGTGATTGGCGGAGACAAGCACCTGTGGGAGCTTTTTTTTTTTTTTTTTTTAGGAGGGAGGAGCTGGTGTTATCGGTGCTGCCCATGAGTACAGTACACTGCGTGGCGCTCGTGGGTTGGCCAGAAATGGCCATCAGCTCTTCGTCCACCTCAGTTCTGCTTCTCCCGCCATCAAGACAGCACCTTGCCTGCAGCAGGTCTTATTCTGCTATGTCATTGTGGCCTAGTTCGCCGGTGTTGACCCTGAAGCCTTGGAGTTGCTCCTCTGAACTGTTTTTCCCAACACCTCAGATCAGTTCTCCTGACAATGCTTGACTCTGCCTCAGTTCTGCCGTCCACTTGGCACCATTATTAAAGGGGTAAGATATTTTCTTTTCTTAGCAGCGTTGAGTCTTTTCTGTTTTTGAAGTTTAGTTATTGTTGCATGATGCCAGGTTTGGGGGACAAGAAATGTTCATCTAAAACAGGCCAGCCTTCAATCGTCAGTGTCCCTGTGACCGACACATCTCCATTACGGACTGGCATGATGTTTGCCTCTCCTGCCTTGGACCCCAGCACGACATGAACACCTGCAACGCCTGCTTCTCTATGAACCGCCGTGTTCTGGAGTCCCATGCATTGAGGATTGTCAGGGCTCCGACGACTTGAGGCTGTCCCAGCCGCTCTCGTTGGTCCAAGCGTGGGACCCTTGGCCTCTTCCTCTAGGTCCCTTCCTCGGCCTATACTGTCCAGTGAAGAGGAGGCCTCCTCCTTTTCCAGCCTTGCCATGGAGGTGGCTACCACAGTGCCGGAGGTCTGATCAGGGGCCAGGCTGGGAGCACCATCCTGGCAGTCGCCTCTTCAGAGGTGCAAACTCCCCCATTGTCAGGGCCCATGGCTGCTGGGCCCAGCATGGGGCATTCCTTGGTGCCATCCATTGGCACCACCCCAGATCCTGGAGCCATTCATGGCGCTGGTTATTGGGGGGTGCCATGAGGGGTGCAGGGCCGGCCCATGGTGCTGCTCATGGCACTGTGGGTGTAAGCGCCCATGGGGCCACTAGTCCAGAGCTCTTCTGGATCTCTGCCTCTCCAGAGCTGGATGATCTGGAGGCTGACCCAGATTGCTGGCCTGACTCCTTGGAGTTGGAGGGCTCTCCGCGGCCTAACACTCTTGAGCCTCCCGAGGTGCCCAAACCTGCAGCTCCGGTGAGTTAGGCTGTTGCCGACTTGGACTGATGGGGCTCCAGGGGGTGGTGCGGGTCAGCGGTCCTGTTGATATGAGTGCGGTAGTCCAGGCTTTAGGGAACAGGTCCTGCCATCCCCTGTGCCACACCTCTCTCAAGGTCAAGATCAATCCTCCTCTGCGACCCTCCTCGGAGAGTCTGCGGAGTTGGGGGTCCTTTGTCATAGAGTCCAAGGAAGAGATCTTTCTCTGAGTCGACGGGTTTGAGGGGGATGGGATGAGGGGCTGCGGCACTCCTATGTGGCCTTCCAAGGCTTGGAGAAGAGCAGTAGTGCTGAGCCCAAGTTCTCTCCCTCATCTTCTTCAAGGGAGTCCTAGTTGGGTGGGGCTGGGGACTGCCCTTCTGGATCCATGTGGCCCCGGTCCCCTCATAGGGAAGCTTCCCCTACAGGCAAAGTCCCAACTATTTTTCTTTACTTCACAGGATGGTGGCTCTGCAGACCTATGGATTCCCTGTTTGTCCAGGATCACCAGATAGGTCTTCTAGCCCTGGCAGAGGTGCACCACATACGGTAGCCAGTTCCCCATGCCTTTGTGTCCAGCTCCTCTTCTCCCAGGCCATGTTGGTCCTTTGGGGCCTTTGACCTGGGAACAGTTCAGATCCCATCCTGTGGACATCCCCCAGTACATTAGGGCCATGAATGAACAGGTCTTTTGACCAGTCCCCCCCCCCCGCAGTCGGGATCTGACTCCGCAGGTTCTTCGGCCTCCTTGTCTTCCTCCCCTAAGGATGAGGAGCCCTCTGTCCACCTGTCCTGTGATGCTGATCAAGCCCAGTATCAGCGCTTCCTGGCGAGGCTGGGCAGGGACCTGCATATTTCCTATTTGGCCCATCGCAATACTGAGCTCTCAATGCAAACCTTTTTGGGCAAATTTGGGACACACCATTTGGTGGTCCCCTCCTGGCTGATCCCCTTCCAGGAGGTGTTGTACAGCACCTGGCAACTTCCATCTGCCACAGTTCCATCCCCCGTGGACTGCCATCATTGGTATTGTGCACCCCAGGAGTCTCCAGGCTCTCTGCCTCATTCCATTACAGGATTGACATGAATGGACACCCCTACGGGGCATAAAAGTCTGGTCTACGACTGACTCCCGGATCCTGACTCTGTGGAGTTTGATCATCTGGGGCGGAGAGTGTTCTCTGCGTGGATGATACTTTCCATTGCTTCACATCAGGTGCACTACGCTGCCTACAACAGGCATCTGTGGGCAATGCTAAGCCAGGCATTGGCATCGCGGCCCAATTTGGAGGCTACCCAGCAAGTCATAGCCCTCTCTTCTGTAGGTTTGGAGCTTGCAAGGCACCAGTCAAGGGCATCTTACGATGCCAATGAAGTCACTTCATGACTTGCAGGGACAGTGATCTGCATTAGGTGGATGGTGTGACTTCACCTTTCACAGTTGTCACTCCTGGCCTGGTGTAGGGTAATGGCCTCCTCCTTCTGGGGGATCCGTCTTTTCTCACACTGGGCGAGATGGGAGCTGCAGGGGCACCTGCCGTCCCCCAGGGGACGGGGACCCTGCCTCACCCTGACCAGTCCCAGGCCTAACCGGCTGGTGGAGGGTATCTCCCTCCCATGTCTCCCCCACAGGGGGGCTGAGGGATGCGATTCTCTCAGGAAACTATTGAACCACCTTCGGGGTAGTTCGGTACTCACCCACTAGTGATGAATGGTGAAGACTGACACAGAAAAGTATGAACATTACGTACCTACCATAATTCTTGATCTTCCTGAGTATCTTCACCATTCATTACTGAATCCCACCCACCTTCCCCTCACAAGGCCTCAGTTCCTGGGCAATGCCTCCTCCCTGCTCGCCCTCCCTCTCAGGGATCTAGTTAGGTCTCTTCATTTTCCTTGGAGCCTTCCTTTCCTAGGAGGTGACTGGGAAACCCTTGGGTGGAGGGCGAGTGGGACTTTCCTTCTAGCCCAGTGGGGAACTTCTGGTGGGCCCCTCCCCATTGTCCTGGGTTTGATCTCTGAGGTTGGCCCACCCCGTCGGGGTGCGCTGGCTCTTCTGGTCCCCTGGGATGGGGGGGCTGGGGCTGACAGGGACTCCCCTCCACTTCCTCTTCCTGTCTCCTTCCCCTTCGGGGGAGACGTTAATGGATGGGATCCTCTCCCCTCCCCCCCCGAACTCTGTGGGTTCTCCTTGGAAAACGATAATGGGGTAGGGGGGAATCCCCACCAGCAGGTGGTTTCCACCCTCAGGGGTTAGAGGCTGAAGGGAAGGACCTTCTGCAACTCTCTACATGATTCAGTAAAAAGCAGAGTTTCTGCCTCAAATCTGCTCCTGTGCTCCTGGGCTGTCTGTCTCCCTGGAGGCACTGCTTATTTCAAGTTCTGAGTGTCCTGTCTGGACATTGGTCCCTCCTCTCCTCCCTCTCCCCTTGTTTTCTCTCTCTCTATCTCTCTTCTGTTTCCCTTATTGTTCATCCAGGGACTAGGGCCTTTTCCCCCATTCCCTCCCAGATCTTCCTCTTCCTCTGTTCTCTGGTCAGCCTATTCCTTTTTCAGTTTATATCCTTTCCTTTTCCTGTCTCTCAGGCTCACTTGCCCAGCCCTCATTTTTCTCTGTCCTCTTTTCCCTCTGTCTCTCCAGTGTGCAGAACTGAGGTGGAGGAGGAGCCAATGGCAGTTTCTGGCCAACCCACGAGCACCACGCAGTGTGTCGGCCTCGTGGGAGTCGTCGGCTCCCCCCTTCTAAAAAAAAAAAAGACGCTCCCATGGGGTGCTTGTCTCAGGCCAATTACCCACCAGTGATGAATGGTGAAGATACACAGAAAGATCAAGAATTATGGAAGGTACGTAATTTTCATTTTCTTCCTAAGATGGTATGTGAGTTTACACTGATCCAATCTATCCACCTTCCTGTTTATTTTCCAGAGCATGCCAATTCAGGGAAAGCACTGCTCCATATATCAGATGTGCACAGAACGTTGAAATATTACCTGCTCTGAGCCAAGGAGTGTAGAAAGTTGAAGCAGTTGTTTGTTTTTTTTGCCACTGGTAGAGAGGGCATTCAGGATTCAAAGCAATGTTTGTTCAAATGGTTGGCTAATTGCATTGTGTTCTGCTACAAGTATAGCAAAGAATTTCCTGGAGTGGTCAAACCTCATTCCACAAGAGACCTGGCTACCTCTGTGGCTTGTTTCCAAGGGGTCTTAGCCACTGACATTTGTGTGGCTGCCTCCTGGAGTACTATCAACACTTTTACCAAGCACTACAGTCTGGATGTTGCCTCTAGAGCTCATGTAGGATTTGGCAGGGCTGTGCTTGCAGGGCTTCCTGTCTAAGTTTAAGGTTGGCCTTCCTCCCAGACTATTTGCCCCTGTAACTGCTTGGGACTTAGCTTAACAGTAGATCTTCGTGGGGCGCTCAGTCATCAGGTCTGTCTTCCCTCCCACCATCCACCTTTTGGGGCTCCTTTCTGGAACTGGCTATCAGGTGTATCCAGCCTTTCTTATAGGCCTGGGCACCTCTCTCGGTCCCCCATGGCTGGAGCTATGCTGCCTTTGTCTCCGGGTAAAGAACTGAGGAGGGAGCGGGGCCACTCACGCTTTGGTTGGTGATGTCACATGACGGCATGGGTGGCCCCAGTTGTACTGCTGACAATCTTTTGTGTGAATCCTGCTTCACCAATGGTGTGACCTGATGGCTGACAGCCCTTGAAGATCTACTGTCATGGTAAGTTCTTATGTAACTGTTCTTTATCCTGCATTCTCCCTATGTCCATGGGACTATGTTTCTATCTGCATTACACAAAGGACTGCAGAAAGTCCATGTAGCTTGTTACTTCATTTACCCCCAGGGTGGTGGATGCCTCTCTTGTCTTTCCAAATGATTGGCATCCTGCATTTCTTTTTTTACTGGAAGCATGGCAAGCAACATTGCAGAGAGGCTGGAAGGGTAGCTATATCTCTTCGCAGATGACACAAAGATCTGCAACAGAGTTGTCACTCCAGGAGGGGTAGAGAAAATGAGAAGGGACCTCTACCCTTTGACCCCTACTAAGCACTACGAGCACTCACAACTGCTACATTTTGTGCCCTACCCCTTTCTCCCCTTACTCCCCCCTGCCCTACCCATCTCCCTTCTCCTTGTCCGTCTCCGCTGACTCCCCCTCTCCCTCCATCTACCCCTTACCTACTTTCCTGACTCACTTATCCAGCTTTTCCTTCCCCTCTTACTGCCTATTTTCTTCCATCCTCCTTATCAAAAGTAGTAGCTACATGTATTCCCTACCTGATATGTAATCCTATTGTATATGTTGCTATGTCACCCGTTGCAACTAAATGCTATAAAACCTTATTATTATTTTTGTTTTTTATAGTTACTGCTCCTGAAATTTTGAGGAACTGTTGTGGTTCGCATCCACTGTCTTATTTGTTTTGCATCCTCGTTTTTTGCATTTGTTCTTCCAGGACCACCTTGTAAATGAGTTCTCTCAATTGTGTTTTCCTGGTAAAATAAAATTGAAATTGAATTGAAGCAAGCTTGAGGAGGTGTCAAGGTTGTGGCAGCTAAGATTCAATGCAAAGAAGTGCAAGATCATGCACTTGGGGCACAGAAATGTGGGGGAGCAGTACATGATTGGGGGAGAGTACATGATTGAGGGGGCCACCAAATAGAAAAGGGACATGGGAGTAATCATAACTGATAATCTAAAGGTTACCAAACAATGTGAGAAGGCTGTGAGAAGAGCCAGTGGAATGCTGGCTTGCATGGGGAGAGATATCTCCAGCAGAAGGAAGGAGGTGGTGATGCCACTGTAAGTGGTGAGACCTCATCTAGAGTGGAGGCCACATCTCTGGAAGGACATAAGAGTAGAAGTGATTCAGAGAAGGGTGACAAAAATGGTGCAGAAACTGCACCAAATGTTGTATGAGAGGAGACTGGAGGTTCTCAATATGTATTCCCTGGAGGAGAGGAGCAAGAGAGAGTGGGGGATATGATAGAACCTTTCAAGTACATCAGGGGTGTAAATAAGGCACAAGAGGGTAGCATCTTTAAAAAAAAAAGTTGTTCAAGAACAAGGAGCCATGATATGAAAATAGAGGAGGGGTAGACTTGGGGGTAACATGAGAAAGCATTTTTTCACAGAAAGGATGGTGGATCCATGAAACAGCCTTCTGGCAGATATTTTAGGGGCCAAAATGGTAGGGGAATTCAAAAACACATGGAACGGACATAAAGGAACTCTAGAGATAGGAAAGAGTGGTAAGCCACAGGTCATTTAGGATCTGTGGTATATGAAACAGGTAGGGAAAATGGGCAGACTAGGTGGGCCAAGTGGTCCTTATCTGCTGTCAAATTCTGTTTCTATGTAAGAAGCTTCTTGATTGTAGTTGTCAGCATTCTGTGCCTTTGTTTATGTTCAGTCTTGGCGGCTGATGTATGCTCTGGCACCATGGAGTTCTTCAATACTTTCACTAAACATTGACATTGGGTCAACATTGTGATGCCTCCTAGTGAGTCAGTAAATCAAGCCATGGATATGTCCATCGGGGTCTGGAAGCAGCCCAGCACCAGTCCAGGGCATTGTACAACACTGATGTGGTAGCTTGCAGGATCTGCTGTCTGTACAGGATGGCTGTCCTGGTTTCACCTGTCCCAGTTAGCACCCCATGCTTGCTGCAAGGTCCTGAACCCTCAGTTTGAAGGGTCATCTGGCTATTATTGATTTAATATAGTCTGAAGACCAAGTAGTATGTGATGCTTCTGCAGTTGTATACTTTGGTTTATGTTCTCTCTGTCCCTGTCAGGGTGTCATAAGGAGACAGAAACCCATGTGAAAGGGATCCAACCCTTTGAGGTGTTGCAGTCCGAGGTCCCTGACACCAGAGGGAGGAAGGCCCAACCACAAAGAGAGAGATGTCCCAGAAGAGGGGAGGAAGGTGGCAAAGAAAAATGAATACAAAATCACACATGCCCCCACAATGCAAAGCATCATGGGCTACATATGCAAATCACCACAGAATGTTATGCTGGTCCAACTTTAAGCAGAATTGCATGGTGCCGAAAGGCCTCTCACACAGTTTGCAAAGGGTGCTAACAGAAGACATACACATGTGTTTCGTCCTACCAGGACTCATCAGTATGCCTCGCCTGTTTGACACCCCAGTGGAATGGACCAGCTACCCTTAAGACACTGTGCCTTGATATGTTGTGGTGAACCCATTAAAATAAAAAAACTATTTAAAGACAAAGAACCTCTGTGCGCAAACACTGAGGCAAGGGTTACCCCAAAGGGTATTTGGCTGGGAAGCCAAGTTTCAAGAAAATACAAAATCACACATGCCCCCACAATGCAAAGCCTCATGGGCTGCATATGCAAATCACCACAGAATGTTATGCTGGTCCAACTTTAAGCAGAATTGCATGGTGCCGAAAGGCCTCTCACACAGTTTGTAAAGGGTGCTAACAGAAGACATAGACAATTAAGCTGTGTAGAGTGGGCAAGTTGAATGTCAGCCACTTCCCCCCCAAACTAGAGGCAAAAAAAGCCTTCCAATTCAAAGGGTTATCAGGCTCTAATGAGTATGGTTCAGTAGTGACTGAAGACTAAATAGTGTGTGATGCTTGTGGAACTATATAAGAACATAAGATGTAGCTGGCAGATGGGGACCGTGAGATCCACCTAGTCTGTCCAAAAATTTCTACCCCCTTCCTGTTTTATTACCCCTTCAGGTGCCCACATTGCCTGTCCCATGCTAGTTTGAATTTCCGTACTGTCTTCAATGCTACCACCTCTGAGGGCAGGCTGTTCCATGGTTCTAGCACCCTCTCTGTGAAAAAGTATTTACTTAATATTGGTTCTAAATCTACCTCCCACTAAATGCAGCTTGTGCTCATCTGTATGCATTGTTTTGTTTTCCTGGAATAGGTTTCCTGTCTGGGCTGTGTTGATTCTGTTGGGAGGTCTAAACCTCACTTTCAGATTCTTGACGATATTGGGAATGCAAGTAATCACAGACACGTTGCGTTAGAGTAATAAACAAGTTTATTACTACCAAAGGGATAAATCACAGTTGCTCTAAGCAGTCCCGGGAGCCAGTGCTAAGTGTTTCCTGCACCTCGAGGTTTCTCTGTGTCTCTTGGGGTCTCTCAGGTCTCTTAGGTTTAAGGCTTGTGCATTACATTATATACCTATGATAATTGCTATGGTTACCAAAAGATAGAAACATTTCTAGTTACAGAGATGAGCCCTATTGGCTAAATTAGAGGTGGCTCCACGGTCCAAGATAACATTATACAATTCTTGTGAAGTCATCAGTTTGAGAACAAAATAGTTCTTATACAGAGTCTTACATAACTCAGTGTAGTGGTACAAATCACCAAAAGGTGGCAATGCCGTCTTACATATTATAATTACTCCGGTGACACAGATGTCCTGGCATCTTACAAGAAATACACAGAAAATACATAGCAGAATATATGTATTAGCAAGCAAAGTGTATTACAACAATATGCATTCATATCCTGACATCTACTCTTGTACGGTAGATGCCCTTAGCCCTATATGTTGGTATAACATATACTTAAGTGCTAGCTGTCTACGGTGTACCTCTGAGGGTACCAATTAGGATGCAGGGACCTCATGTAACATTCCCCCCCTTGTTGCCTCCAAGGGCAACACAGGCAGATGTTTCGGGAAAGGACAGGAGCAGTGGTCGTCTACAAACCCGATGTGCAAGCTTTGTAAAGGAACTCAAGCTGCTCACGGTGTTGACGCAGTGTGCGCCATAGGCACAGAGCATTATAATTAAAATGAAAATTTTAAATGCTTGTATAATAACAAAACCTTTAAAAGTAATCTCTAACCAGGTGTTAGTTAATGCGTTATTCATATCACCATCATTAATCAAGGCGAGAACAGCTTCATTGGCTTTGGTCATATTATTGCTGATGTGGATGAGGTGTGTGTCCTTCCTGTCTAAAAGTGATTTTAATGTAAGTGTAAGTGGGTCTATGTGTACATTAAAGTATGGCAAATATTCTGATAGTGTCAGCAGATAATCGGGGTTACCATCAATAATATCTGGCCCCTTCCTTAGCAAGGGTGTCTGCTGTGTCATTGAAGGCATGATAGGGGTCATGGAGAGAGTGAGCTTTGACTCTGTGTACATAGAGTTTGTGTGCAAATTTCTGTGCCAGTGAATGTATGTATATTACCAATTCCTTGTACTTCACTGGGCTGCCATCAGAGGAGAGGAAGGAGTTCTGCTGCCAGAAAGGAAGAAATTCTGTAAGAGAACAACAAACCCAGTTAGAGTCTGTAAAGATGATGGTATCCTCAGTTCCATGCTGGATGAACTTGAGGGCATAGGCCACCACTGCCATCTCTGCATATTGTGATGATGCTACACTACAGCACTTACATATTTTGACAGTATTCCCATAAGGGTAAATCACTAGAAAGCCCATCCCTGCAATTTGTTCTCCCTGATAGTAGGATGCCGAACCATCAGTAAAGACACGGCTCAGAGAAGTGTTATCAAGTATTTGTGGTGTGGCAGGGAGGAAAGGACCTGGATCTGGAAGATCAGGTGACTGTAGTGTACAGTCATGGGGTTCTCCCTGGAAAAGGAGGCCATGAGCTAACATAGATGGAACTTTAGTCAGTTGCACCTGTATGTCTCTGTCCTGGAGAAGAAGTGACCAGTGTGTCAGTCTGGTGTTAGAGACTGACCCATCCTTCACTCTGTCTGAGAGCAGAAAGGTGGTTTGGGTGTGGTTGGTGTTGATGATCAGTGGTGAGTACCCAATGATATACAGGAAGTGCTTGACAGCCCAGTATGTGGCCAGAAGGTTCCTTTCACAAAGGCCGTATTTCTGTTCCACTGGGGTCAAGAGCTGTGAGGCATATGCAATGGGTCTCAAGGTGCCATGCACCTTCTGAGCCAGCACTGCTGACATGGCAATGTCAGAGGTGGCACATTCCAGATGGAATGGTAGTGCTGGATTGACGTTGACCAGAGCTGGGGCGGAGGCCAAGGCCTGCTTCAGTGACATCACAGCCCAGGTGTGTATAGGGCCCCAAGTCCATGGTACATCCTTTTTGAGTAACTCATATAGAGGAGCAGCTTTCTGAGCAAAATCACAAATAAAATCTCTCAAATAATTTACCATACCTAGAAACCTTTGAAGAGTTGCCACACTGGTGGGTAATGGCAAGTCTTGCAATCCCTGTACCTTCTTCCAGGTAGGACTTCAACCTTGGTCAGTTATTTTTAGACCCAGAAAGAGTACATCTTTCTGACATAATTGCACTTTTGCTGGGTTACATTTCAAGCCTGCTCTCTGAATGAGAGTCAGTAGTTCATCCAAGAGATCAGAATGTTGTTCCTGTGTGGCTTTTGCCAGCAGCAGGTCATCTACATATTGCAAGAGACAGTGGGGAGTAGAGAAACTCTTGAGGGTGTCCATCATATGGAGATGGAACAGGGATGGACTGTTATGGAATCCTTGTGGCAAGCAAGTCCATGTGTACTGTCTTCCTTCAAAGGTGAAGGCAAACTTATATTGACTCTTAAGGGCCAATGGCAATGACCAGAAACCATTGGAGATGTCCAGGGCACTGAACCATTTCATATCAGGGGTCAGAAGTCGTAGCACATCTGGTGCTGATGCTACAGTTGGAGAACAACTGGGGGTGACCTGATTCAGTTTCCTGTAGTCAATATTAATGTCTCCAGGTGCCTATGGGTTTCTTGATGGACCACACTGGGGAGTTGGCAGTGGAAACACAAGTTCTGATTATTCCTTGCTTGAGGAGTAACTTGATTGTTTCTCTGAGGGAAGGGAAGGCAAGGCCTCAATTGGAAAAGGATATTGCCTTTACCTCTC
The DNA here is from genome assembly GCA_016271365.2 of Neoceratodus forsteri. Taxonomy (NCBI): domain Eukaryota; kingdom Metazoa; phylum Chordata; order Ceratodontiformes; family Ceratodontidae; genus Neoceratodus; species Neoceratodus forsteri. The sequence goes on from CM057454.1 coordinate 113,434,102, forward strand.
ATGTGCTGGGCCTGGCACTTCGATGATGGTGTGCATTCTACCACAGTCATGCTTGTTGATTGCAAATGCTTCCAAATGTCATTGCAAAATAGGCAGGAGCGTTGGGAAAAGTTCCTGATTCTTGAACAAATCTATGACGTCGTACTCTTTGTCATTGGCAGATATCGTTGCCACAACATGTGAATCAGGAATTAATGGTATGATATTGACCCTGAATCTGCATCAGTAGCATATTAGCTAGGTCAACCACACAGCCGTGTGGTGCAAGGAAATCAATCCCTATGATAATAGGATGATCATGCAGTACCATTAGTTGGAAAGTGTGTGAGGCCTTTAGAGGGCCTAGCTCTACCAGTAGGGGTAGAGAACGGTATGCAGATAGCCTAGTACCATCAACTCCTGACATGTTGGTCCTCCTTCCGGTAGACCAAGGGGATGTGTCCGGGTGTTCATCATGTAGCACAGATGCAGCTGCACCTGTATCTAACAAAACTACTAGTAGGCGGCTCCTGACCTCTGCCTCAGTGCAGGGCCTTCCGTTTGTATCCAAGACTAGCTTGTTTACAATCTAGACTGAGGCCTGTAATTGTCAGTCTGTACTGCCGGAAGCATGTAGAGGTTGGGCCTGGCTCATGTGAATCACTTCACCATGTTGCGCTGATGCTATATAGGGAGGAGCTTCTGGGTTCAGGCCTGAATGTGCCTGAGGGCCTGTACCGCCGGTGTCCCCATGGCCGGTTGGGGCCTGGGTTGCCAGTTGTACTGCATGAGAACCTGTGCGGAACAGCATCTGTCTGGGCGTACTTGTCCCAGGAGCTCTCAGAATTTCCAATTCTCTTCAGCTATCTCCCTATATAAAGGGTCTGTTCTTTGCTGTTGTGGTTTACCTCTACCCTTATACTTCCTATTCTTATGCCAATTCCGGTTCCTACCCCATTGTTGTTGCTGTTGTGGTTGTTGTTGATAGGCCTGTTGGGGGTGTTGATTATCAGCTGGAGGGGCTTGCTGATGTTGGGCCTGCCCTTCCACTGTGTAGTGCGTCGTGGCCTCCGGAGCGGACTCCACGGCGGCTACCTTTTTGGAACTGGAGCCCAGATCACGGATATAGAGTTGATATACTCTTTCGGTTTTCTGAAGGATGTCGGCAAACCTATCCATATTGGGGTAGATGGTTGGCTCTACCTTTTCTCTTACTGCTGGAATCATGTTCCTAAGGAACAGAGTCTTATATTCAATAAGATCTACATCCGCAGCTTCTTGTGCGAAGTGCTTTCCTGCTCGGTAGGCCATCCAGAGTCTCTGGTGGTAAGTCACTGGACTTTTCTTTGCATTCTGCTTCATGGGATATGCAAGTATCACTCCTACTACACCTGGGCTGTGAGCAAAAATTAGCTCAGCTGCAACCTCGTCAAAGGTAGCATTCCCATCCTGGCGAACAGCATCAGGGAGTTTGGCCCACAAACCAGGATCGATGGTCTGGCGTAGTATTTGGACCTGATATTCTGCAGCAAGGCTAAGCATCTTGCATTTATAACGCACCTTTTCAAAGTGACAGCTGAGATTGTCGGACGGATTCATCCAACCGATGCTGTCAGCAATTTGCTGAATAGAGTAGGCCATTTTTAGGGGATTGTGCACGTGGGGGTGTCCAAAAAAGTCCAGAAAGCAGTCAGGATCCAATACTTCAAAATTTATTAGAAGCAGAAAAAAAATAAAACTAACTTAAAGCGGAACTTGAACATAACTTTCAAAGAATAAGGCACCGGAAATCATGTCTTTAACAAAAAAGAATTCCTGCCATAGAGGCACCTAGAACCTGGCTAGGCATCTGGTAGGATTGCCTTCCTACCACACACTGACTAAACACTTCACATTCATTCTCTTTTATACAAGTGGAGGAGCACATGACTTAGTTAACTCCTCCCAGACTGTTTCAGATCTTAAAGTAAACAAAAATTTCCTTTAAAACTTATTTTGAAACATAAGATAGCTATGCATACTTTATATTACTTGTTTCCAATATTTCAAAAGCAATAATATCATGCTTTAAAAAGTTTTCCCTTTTCTCAATCCACGTCTAAACTCCTCTCTCAAACTTGCATTATAAAAGGGAGAAAACAAGGGCCGCTCAGCCCTATAAGGAGGTAGACTGAGAGAAGACTGGAAGCACTTTACAAGTAAGATTTATTTCCATGCCTTCCTTGTACAATATTAGGAGTCTTTGTTTTGGCCCTTTTGTGTTATTTATTTACCTATCCCCTTTTAAAGTGGCATTTATTTGCCTACCCCCTTTTAAAGTACTTATTTAACATTTAGATTTAGGATGAAACAAACGCTACTTAAAAAATGATTCTCAGATAGCGTTTTAGGCATAACTTCACTCTGAGCTTCTTTTACTAGAAAACTAAGCAAAGTACATGTAAAGAAAAGCAAAGGCTGTTAACCTGCTCATAAATTCTCAAAACAATGAAAACGCTATAACGAACTCTTTTTGGCGTTTTCGCACATTCGCACGATTGCAAGTTCGCACGTTTGTGAAGGAAGTTAACCTATACGGCTTGCACTGCAAGCACAGAACGTCCTTGAACACTGGGGCTTAAATATATCAAAGAAAACGAGCTGAAATCAAGGAAAGGGACAGTAAGACTACTCAAAGGTGGCCAAGCTCGAGTAGGGGAATGACAGAAAAGGAACGATAGTGAGAGGAAGAAACAGAATAACAGAAGACTGTTGCAACAGATTTCATAGGTGTTTTCTTAAAGGGAATAATATTTTAGCCCAAAATGTTCTCAGACTGCCTCCAATAGCACAGGCAGGTGAATACATATGCTCTGCAACCATATGAGCATATCAATGTTAGGGGCCGACCTCTACTACAGGATTAGTGGGTCGATCAGGCAAAGGTAGATTGTCTCGCCAGACCATCCAGGGCAGGCCCGAGCTGCAGCTTCAGCCACAGTGCGGACAATACCTTCCTGAGTGCCAGCCTCTTGCAGAAGCTGCCTAATCTGGGTTTTAATAGCCCGTTTGCTCCTCTCAGGAAGAGGTACATTGCCTATCGCAGTTTCAATCATGGTTTCTATCTCCTGCCTGTCTTCCACATTAATAACGGCTACCGGAGGTGCCGTCATGACCAGGCTTGGGCCTGCTCCCCCCATCACTGGAGCCGCCATGTTGGCATCTCCCATGATGAGCGTCATGGCGTCATGGCGTATGACATGGGGAAGTTAGGCGAGACCCCCATGTTGTGGATGGCTGGGTGGGGTCTCTGGGTCATAGTAGGGGCATGACTGGGCATTCTACTGTGAAATGTCATCATCAGATAACTCCCCATCTGATGACGAATGAAAGGCAGGGGTTACGCCTCCTATTGCCTTAACATGTCCAGCCAGAACCTCTCGCTGATGGCGCAGTTTCGCCATTTTAGTTCTACATTCATCGTGACTCACACTCACAACATCCATGTCAACCTCATCTTGCTTTTGCTTTTGCAACACTCTGTACGTGGTGCTCAATTCGCGATTGTCCCTGATAGACACTTCTAAATCATTACGTACCTGGTTGATCTCGTCCTGCAGCTCACCCATTTCGTCACTCAACTGAGCATTCGCAGCACTCAGCAAATCATTCATTTATACTGCCTGACTCTTATCCTGTCTCAAACTTTCACACTCCTGCTTCAACATACACAGTTCCTGTTCTCCAGCTTGAGCTGAATGATGCAATAGTGAATCCTTTTCATTTCGCAGAGTTTGGAGTTCAGACTCCAAGTTCTGCTGCAGTCTTATTATACATTCTGTTTCCTGCAAACCCATCTGTTGCTTAAGAGATGAAATCTGCAGATCAAGGGTTCGAAACCTCACTTTGGAGGCTTCCAAAGCAGCGTAGAGAGCCGTGACCATCAACCCTTTAGCATGACGCTTATTGGCTGATTGTCTTGTCTCTGCATACTGGGTTGAAATCCCCAGTATAGGGTTTTCAGATTGACTCACGACCCACGCCAAGTCAGCCCATCCTCCATGGGAGGCAAGGAAGTTCGAGACATCGAGTCTCAGTTCTGCGCAGATATTTGATACGGTGGCCATTGTGTGCGAGGGAATGAAAATTCAAACTGTGAAAGAGGCACCGTGCTGCGTATTGATCCACAGCACGAGCACTTTATACACAGCCGGGCTACTGTATAAGTTGTAGGCTTGCAATTCAAAGCTGCTATAGAGTGGGTCAAGACGGCATCGACCACACCCGAAAAGACAGCCAGACTTTGCAAGTTACTACAAACCGGGTCTAAAACGGGAGAGGTGATACAGGAGTGTACACCTACTGTCCCCGTGGGAAAGGGAAAAGTTTAAGCAACAAGTGAAAACTTACAAACACCAAATATCGCCTGCACATGGTCGTCAATTTGTTGGGAGGTCTAAACCTCACTTTCAGATTCTTGACGATATTGGGAATGCAAGCAATCACAGACACATTGCATCAGAGTAATAAGCAAGTTTATTACTACCAAGGAGATAAATCACATTTGCCCTAAGCAGTTCTTACCAATACGAACCGGGAGCCAGTGCTAAGCATTCCTACACCTCGAGGTTTCTTTGTAGTCTCTTGGGGTCTCTTAGGTCTCTGAGGTATAAGGCTTGTGCATCACATTATATACCTATGATAATTACTATGGTTACCAAAAGATAGAAACATTTCTAGTTACAGAGATGAGCCCTATTGGCTAAATTAGAGGTGGCTCCACGGTCCAAGATAACATTATACAATTCTTGTAGTCATCAGTTTGAGAACAAAAGAGTTCTTATACAGAGTCTTACAAAACTCAGTGTAGTGGTACAAATCACCAAAAGGTGGCAATACCGTCTTACATATTATAATTACTCCAATGACAGATGTCCTGGCATCTTACAAGAAATACACAGAAAATACATAGCAGAATATATGTATTAGCAAGAAAAGTGTATTACAACAATATGCATTCATATCCTGACATCTGCTCTTGTATGGTAGATGCCCTTAGCCCTATGTGTTAGTATAACATATACTTAAGTGCTAGCTGTCTATGGTGTACCTCTGAGGGTACCAATTAGGGTGCAGGAACCTCGTGTAACAATTCCCTTTATGTATTTGAATGTTTCTATCATGTCCCCTCTATTTTTTCTTTGTTCTAAAGCAGGGTTTCTCAAATGGTGAGGCTAGCCTCCCTTGGGAAGCCCTAACCTGTTCCAAGGGAGGCTCAACCAAGTCTGAAAAAGAACTATATTTATATTTTGAGTTTTAGGTATTTTGTGTGAAAGGATGAGGCAATCTGAAAAAGGGTGATAGTAGGTGAATTTATGTATTTATTTACAAATTGGTGACCAGGGAAGACACTCTGAGCCAAGGCTCATTTCAAGTGTACCTTGGGAAGTGTAGGGAGTGAATACAATTCAAAAGGCAACTACAAAACTAAGCAACACAAAATGAATAATAGTGCAAACGAATAGGAACAATGAACAAATAATGAGAGGTAACAATTGACCATTTAGACTGGTGGCAGAACAAGTGAAATACAGGGCTTAAGCAGAGACGTTGTTGAAACAAGAACAGGAGGAAGCAAAAGGATCTCTGAGAGGATGCTTAAGAGCAGGGGAAGAGGGAGACAGGTGGGTAAGAATGTTATTCCAGATAGAGGGGAAATAGAGAAAGTAGTCTGATCAATGAAGGCACTGCAGCAAGGGATAACAATGGTTTGAGAGTCAAAACAGTGGAGCAAGTAGGCTGCCCTGGGGGGGGGGGTTACAAGGAGAGGTACAATAAGCTGTATATAATGTGAGCTAACTAATCAAAGGAGTTTCACTTTATTACTGAGGTACTGTGCTAAGATATTATTTTTTTTATGGGGAGGCCCAAGACTATTTCAATGTTTGGGGGAGGCTCAAGAGTTTTTCCATGGCTTTGGGGAGGCTCACCATGACAACATTTGAGAACTAATGTTCTAGAAAGTATAAGTTTAATTTACCAAGTCTCGTTTCATACTGTTCTTAATGCAGACTCTGCACCATCTTAGTGGCCTTTCTCTGAACCCTTTCTAAGCGGTCAATGTCATTTTTTTAGGTGGGGCCTCCAGGACTTCATGCAGTATTCTAGGTGTGGCATGACCAAGGACCTGTACAGTGGGATGATTACCTAGTGCTTCCTGCTCATAATCCCTCTACCTATGCAGCTGAGGATGCCGCTGGCCTTCTGTGCTGCTTTTTCACATTGTTTCCCCACTTTCAGATCTTCGGTAGCAATTACTCTGAGGTCCCGTTCCATCTTTGATTCTTCTAATTGATGCCCAGTGTGTACGTCTTTTTGGGTTGCATTTGCCCATGTGCATCACCTCACACTTCTTGGCGTTAAATTTTGACTGCCATATTCTGGACCACTCTTCTAATTTCTTGAGATCGTATTCCTTCCCAGAGGCACCTTCATCTGGGTCTACCCTGTTGCAGAGTTTTGTATCATCTGTGAACAGGCAAACCTTCCCCTCAAGTCCATCGGCAATGTCACTGATGAATATTTTGAAGAGGATTGGGCCAAGTACTGACCCCTGTGGAATGCCACTGATTAGTCTGACCTCTGATGATGCTCCATTGACCAGGACTCTCTCTGACCTATCTTGAAGCCAGTTCTTAATCCATCTATTTTATGGTCTATGCCTGTGTGCTGTAGTTTGTTGGCTAATCTCCTGTGGGGAACAGTGTCAAAAGCTTTGCTAAAATCTAAGTAAATCATGTCCACTGCACCACCATGGTCCACTCTTCTGGTTACCCAATCGAAGAAGTCCACCATATTCGTTAGACATGAGCACCCAGCTGTGAACTCATGCTGCTTTGGGTTGAGTCTTCTGTTTTCCCTTAGGTAGTCTGCTATCTTCTCCTTAAGCAATGATTCCATAATTTTATGCACCACTGAGGTTAGGCTGACAGGGCGGTAGTTCCTTTGTTCATTCCTTCTTCCACTCTTGTGCAAGGGCACCACTGTTGCCCATTTCCAGTTGTCTGGTACTATACCGCTTTCTAGTGACTTATTGAAAGGTTCAGTCAGTGGTGCGTCAATCTCTTCCCTGAGTTCTTTCAGGACCCTTGGGTGGATACCATCTGGGCCCATTGTCTAATCTACTTTTAACTTACCCAGCTCCTCTAGGACTCTTTCTTTTGTGAAGGAGTTCATGTTGAACACATTATCATTTTGTCCAGTGCCAGTTAACATAAGTTCTTTGCCGTTGTCTTCTATAGTGAAGACTGAGCAGAAGTCATTCAGTACCTCTGCCTTATCTTTATCCCTCTCCACCAGCTGACCCTCCTTTGATGCTAGACAGGCTATTCCCCCCTTATTCTTCCTCTTCTCTCTTATGTATTGATAGAAAACCTTATCACCCTTCTTTACCTCCTCTGCTAGTCTCTCCTCTGTCTGCGCTTTGGCAACCCTTTTTGTTTTTTAAACTTTATTTTTTCATTTTGCAATGCATCTTACAAAAGAAAATATTTCTTGATTCCAGGTATAGGAGTAGATACAAGAAACGTTATGATAGGTAATACAAAGCCTCTCTCTCTTAGTTACAGCATTGAGGGGACAAAATGCATATATTAACATATACAAAAGTTAACCAAAATAGGCTATATGCAGCAGGACCCTGGACATCTATACAGAAAATAGTTTAACATAAGTTCAGAGAGTTCCTTCTTTTCAGAGAGGCCGTCATCAATTGACATGGCCCAGGGGTTCATGAAGAGTTAGAGATAGTGGAAATCGATCTCTTTTATGTAATTAGTAAAGACAGATGCCCCTCACACATGCTCACAGACATTCCCTGTCAGTATATTTAACCTTAATCTAGGCAACAATAAAATCCCCCAACATTTTTTAGAAAAGCCAAACATTTCCTCCTTCCTCAAATAGACTACGAGGTGGTAGCTCTGCCCCTAGTAAGATTGTATACCTCCATATTATATTGCTTGTATTAACAAACATATTCAAGATAGCATGAGAAGACACCTGAACAATTTAAAGTAAACTCAAAAAGGTAACTCTTTAGTGAAACTTCTCAGCAGTAAACAAACGATTCCAGTGCTTTATTACTAGGAATAGTACAGTACTGACCAACCCTTAAAGTTAAGCCCAAGAGTCCCAGCGATCAGGGTTCGCCATCGTCCTCATCTGAATCCAAATGTCCAGATTTGGCAAAATCCTCCCGGATCAGCTCCAGCCTGTGACCTGCATCTGCTGGATCATTGTACAAGAAATTTTTACTGGCATATACAATTTTCAGCCTCGCCGGCATTTGTAGTGCGTGGTTAATCCCAAGCTCTCAAAGGCCAGCTCGAACTGAGTCAAATCCACAGCGCCTCATTCTGCTCGAGTACCTTAAGTCGGGGAAGCAAGGTATCATGGTGCCATCGGTAAGGGTGAGTGCCCCAGTTGTTTTAGCCTTCTCCAGTATCATGTCCCACATATGTACTCCTGTGGTTACTGCTAGGACAGTTCTAGGAAGGTCAGGGTTGTTAGGTTTCCTTCTTGGGGTAATACGATAGGCCCGGGCAATCTGGAAGTCCGCTGTCACTTTTAAGATGTCCTGGAGGAACTAGTGCAGATAATCCACCCAATTGGTTCCTTCAACTCCTTGGGGTATGCCCAAAAATCAGAGATTACAGGAATGTGCTCCATTTTCGAGATATTCGAGCCTGGTGCTTAAGAGCTTATTTTCTTTCAATACTCCATCAGTTACTGTGGCTGCTTTTGTAATAGTGGAATTAAGAGCAGAATGATTTGTCTCCAAGGCAGTGACTTTAGTTTCCACAGTCGTTAGTCTGGTATTGTAGGTGTCTAGCTTATTATCCAGTTGCTGCACTGCTTGAAGGATAGCATTTATTTTGGCCTCCAGATCCCCAGGTTTCTCGTTCGACTGCGTGCTAGTCAGAGCTCCTTTGGAAGATGTCACGGGGCCTTTCCCTCTGCCTGAATCTTTGTAGGTTTCGTTTTTAGCTCTTCCCATTGTTGTATCGGCTTATATTTGCTCCACGAGAGGCTGTATCATGCTTTTCATTAAATTAAAGTTTTGTTCGAGGAGGAAGTTCATTGAAACAAAGAATTTAAACTTTTTTTTGTTGTAAAGGTCTGGAGCAGTGTGAGAGATGTTTATTCCCGTCGGCTGCTAGCCATGTCCCCCCGTGCTTTGGCAATCCTAATTGTCTTCCCGGCCTCTTTGAGTTTATTTCTGTATTTCTGCCTGTCACTGTCCATCTTTGTTTCCTTGTATTGCTTGAATGCTCTTTTCTTTTCCTTAATCTTAGTTGCTACCTCCCTAGTAAAGTGTACTTTGGCGTATGCTCTCTCTGTCCCTGCTGTGGTGACTACTACCCTGCTGGGGTTTCATAAGGACTCAGGAGCCCCATTAAAAGAGCTCCAACCCCTTAAGGTATTGCAGGGATGAGATGCCTAAGACTCAGGGCACTTTAGGAAAGAAGGCCCAAAAGGGCATGCATATTCTTCCTAAGTAGAGAAGGTGTGGCCAGTCAGACCCTGAGTAGTGAAACCACCATCCATTTCCAATGCCTGCTCAAACTAACTAGTATTATAACCTTTGGCATGGAGGAGAGGAAAAACCTCCTTGTTAGGAGGTAACCTCTGGGATCCAAGGCCTAAGTCACCATCTCTCCCAGACTGTGGGTAGTATAAAGTGACAGTTTGGCTAATACAATTTAGAAACCCAGTTCAAGGGAAGACTTTTAGGGAAAGGTCTCGCCCTAAATCCCTTTAACGAGAACACTGAGGGGGCCACAAGCCGATCTCTGGAGCTAAAGGAGGTTCCCCTTGAAGGAAGACCCCCCCCCGGCGGAAAAAGGAGAGCAACAGCAACTGAAAGGCACTCTCTTGATGCTGAGGTAAGGCCTAAATAGTAAGTCAAGCCTTTGAAGGGCAAGGTATAGTAGTTGAGACGTTGAGGAGCAGAGTGTTTGAGTAGTTGTATGATCTTCACCCTTGAGAGGCAGAGGATGCGAAATCTGAGGAGACCAGGAGTACCTTGTGGCTGTGGGGGAAATAGCTTTCATAGGTGCTGCTGACCTTTTCTGCAGTGCTTAAAGGAGCTCCCTAGAACCCTCCACTTGCTGAAGTCTTAAATACTATATCAAGAGGTGCCACTGAGTCAATCTGCAGGGCTAACGTTTCCCCCCCTGTAGTGTAGGACACTCCCACCCAAAAGTCAGAAAGAAAAGGACACTGCCTGAGTAGCTGGATCCACGTGCAAGATACGGACTTCAAGAGAGCAGAGCAAGATTGTCAGCTTATAGGGCCCCTTTGCCTATGAGCATTTAAAGTGTCACTTGAATGCATGCAAGGTCAGAATGGCAGCAGTCATGATCTCCTTTGTAATCTTTTTTGTGGTGCAGCCCAGTTTATAGTTAAAATGAAAGTTCATGGTAGGCTGGCACCTAGAAGTACTTAAGATCACCCCAACTAAACAATTAACACCTCTATCAATCTCTCACCTATCCTCAATTAAAGGAATTTTCAGAATAAGGAATCTGGTTTGCCCTCAGACCTGCTTCTTTACTCTGTAAGATAACATAACTGTAAATGTCTGCTTTCTGCTCAGCCACGGAGTTATTTTTTCAAACGTATACAATATGACTGGGCCATTATCTTCAAATGTAAATTGGCTGCATCAGAACAATTGTGTGTTTTTGTACTATTTTTGGAGGAAAGGGAAGCAGAAAGCACTTGCCTCCTGACCGGGGTGGCACATATACTAAACACATTTTTCTAAGTAAATTGCATGATTTTCTCAATTCATTACTCAATTTTGAAGGCAGATGTCCAAAGAAATTCTTCAATTAATATAATCTTTATCTCTAGGGGCATTGATATGATGTACTATCCACACCTTTGGTAGTGTCCTTTCCCCTTTAAGGCTTGCCAGAAAGTCTTCAAGCTGGCTCCTCCCACCCACCCGGGTGGTAGCTCCCTCGACTCCGCTTTGTGATGCCAGATCTTCCTTACCACTCTCTGTTCTGAGTAAGCCCTTTGCTTCTAACTTTTGTGTTTTGTGAAATTCTTTGTCTTCAGGCGACTTCTTTCCCCTCATCCATGATGGATGACTCGAAGTCAGCACCAGAATTAAAAAAATGTATGTGTGGGAAGAAGATGTCCCGGATGGACCTGCACTCCATGTGCATCTACTGCCTAAGCCACAAGCATGATTCCGAAGCGTGTTGCATTTGTAGCACCTTGCATCCTACAACTTTGGAAGACCAGCATGCTCGGCTTTGCTGGGGTGCCTTGATGAATGGGATTCCCCCCATTAAATCAAAAGACGCCTGTCAGGCGAGGTCCACTGAACAGCTTGTGGTGTTTGAAAAGGCTGCATCTCAAGCGGTGGAGCATGCCTCTTCGGCCTTTCTGCCGCTTCCTTTAGGTACTACCTTTTCAGGGGCATTTCGGGATTTGTGTCAGTCCCTTCCCACCTTTGGACAGGGCCCCTCTTTGGGCACTAAATCCAAATCCTCTAAAAAAAAGAGACTATAAAGAAGTCCTGCCGTCAATCATGGGATTGTGAGCACTCTCATGCCTCAGATTCCTGTGCTTCTATGGAGGTTTTGACTATGGTTGGTCCTCGGCCCTGGCCGCTGGCTCCAAGGTTCTTCTGTCAGTCCAGTTGGTCGAGACGCCCGTCAACCAACCTGTTGAGATTTTTCTCGAAATGTTTGACCCGTTGTCACCAGAAGAGCCCGATACCTCCGTCTCTAGGACTCCAGTCCTGCCTATTACCTCCCAGGGAGGGTCAGATCAGCCTGCTGATCCGCTCCCTCCTCCTCAGCATCTGGTGAACCCGGAGGATCCTCGGCTTTCGCCGGCTTCCTCTCAGACCCACCATTGGCGGCCCTAATGGTCTAGGTCACAGTCTCAATCTCAAAGTCCTGAGTTGAGCAGCCCATGTTGACATTAGCATTCCCACATTCAGGCAAGCAGCATCGCTGCTACTCCTCTTCTTCCTCCTCGGATGAGGAAAGGCTCCGCCGAAAAATGCATTGGCTCTGTGAGGAGCTTATGTGGCACCAGCTCATGTTAACAGGGGTTAAGCTGATTCAGACCATCACCCCAGCTATTGCATGACTCCCATCACTGAGGCTCCTCCCTACCCTGGCGTGGCTGGAACCGGTTCAACCTTCCCCGGCTTTCCCACTGATTCTGGTGGAGCCACCACCTAAACAGCCAAAGGAGGGCCCCCTTCCTAAGGATGTCCGCACTGCTTCAGGGCTTCCCCATCAACTGTCAGTCATTGTGACTCCTGACAGACCCTGTAAGGTTAGTAGGGACTCAGGCAATTGACCTTTATTTGACAAGTCCTCGGAGTCTGAAGACTGCTCCTTACACTCCTGTACGTTGGCTGTTGACTCAGGAGAGGACTTGTTGATGGAGCATGGTCCTACTTCTTTTGCGGGCCTACTCCATTTAATCTCAGAGTCTACGGGTCTTCAGATGAAGCCCATCCAGAAAAGGGCTAAATATCCACTGACCGAGATTCTTGACTGGGGTGATTCCCCTGGGAAGGCCTTCCCAGTCAGTGAGGCCATTCTTGGCCTCTCTGTGGAGCTTTGGCAGCACCCTGCCTCCTGCCCTGCGCCATCAGCCTGGATGGCCTGCAAGTATGTGGTACCTACTGATTCCCTGTTGAGTTTCAGTGAACACCCCTTAGCCAAGGGTCTGGTGGCTGACTTGGTCTTTCAGCGTACAGGCAATGTTGGGGATATGGATAAACCTCCCAACAAGGAATCCAAGAAGTTGGATTATATGGCCAAGAAGGTCCATGCAGCCTCCTTCCTCAGCCTTCGGCAAGTGAGTTTGGCCTTTTTAAGGCCCACTTTGCTCATGCCATCCTAGGCACCTTTGATGAGGTGCTTCCTCATCTCCCTGCGGACTTGCAGATCACAGTCAAGCAAGTCAATGACCAGGGTCAAGTGGTGGCTAAGCAGTTGCTCCAGATGGCCATGGACATTGCCAAGTCCTGCGCCTAGACTGTGGCTGCTGCGGTGGCCATTCTGTGGCAGAACTGCGTTCCACCAGTCCATAACTCAGCGGAGGGATGCCTTTCCTATCATGTTTTCCTTACTTTAAATCTGTTGTGCAACAGTACTTTTCTGTACTATCCTTAACTCTTTCCTAGCCTTGGCATTGGTTGGCCATCTACGTTAGTCTTTACTCTCTCTATATATTTTCTTTTCCTACTGCCTTAATTTCTATTCTTTCCTACATCCGTTCTTCACAACCAGTCCCCAGGACCACCATGTTCAGGTCCAGCATGCCAGCTGGCAATGAAAGTAAATTGAGGTGCTCATATGACATGACATGTCTTAAATTAAATAAAGTGCAGATGTGCCTAGAGGCTTACTAAGTGCTTGTAAGAAATATACAGAGCTTGCAGAATTCATACTATAAAATAAAGTATATTGGCATATAAAAATGCATACTAATAAAGTGCATAATAATTTATAAAGTGCTACAGTCCAGGGATGCTTTAGAATGAATAAAGATAGTGTAAACATACATGTATTTAATTCATACCCAAAGTAGCAGTCCCTTAGCTAAAGGATATGCTAAGTGAAGAGTCACAAATGGTAAAAGCAACGGAGTGGCAATTGTTTTATGTCTTTTGCTTAAATGCCACTCCGTAGAGAATAGTGCAATGTTTATTGAAATACTGTATCATGGCAGCATTTTATAATATTTCACAGAGTAGCAACATTCTTTTACTTTACCGCTGCTCTGTACCTCCCTCTGTTCCCAGTATCAGAACAGAAAATAAAATAAAGAGAACCTCTGGGCTGCTGGCTATAATAAATAAAGTTAGTTTTGCCAGCTTAGTCACTGAGGAGTCCCCCGGAGTAAAAGTGCAGCCGAGCAAGGCTGCTGCAGTTTAAAACCTGATTCTGCATTGATTCAGGATAAGACATGTAGTGGCATTACTTTTGCTTTGCTCTATCATTGCTCCATGTCTACAGGGTTTGCATGGAACCCTTTTCAGTTGAAAAGACCCTGCGGAGTCTAAGGAGAGAGAGAGAGAAAGTTTTACATAAAATGGATTGAAACAAGCACACTCGCTCCTCGCGCTCTCTCTCTCTCCCTAAAACTGTGCGGTGTCATAGTTGAGCGGGGTGGCAATACTTTTATTTTCATCTACTCCACTCTCAAAAATAACGCTATGCGCCCTGAATGAGCACTTCTGTAGTAGGGACAGTGGGGTCACTAAGAAAATAAGCCTCTGCCACCTATGTATAAATAAAATAAAATGGGCTCACCAGAGCTTTTAAGGCCAAAGGCAGAGCAGCAAGATAATGAGATTTTCTTGCAGGCTGCCACTCTGCTGAAGATAGAAGACTGTGATTTAAAGGGACAGGAACATCCCTATACAGATAAAGCCTAATTTGAAAAAGAATAAAGAAATTACTTGTCCTGAAGGTGTTCTCCTAGAGAATAAAAGTTATAGGGGAGCAGTGGCCCCTAGTGGCCCACATTTGTACCAGCATGTTTGAAAAAGAGGCTGGCCAGAGGGTGGAGCCTAACCAGCCTAGGTAATTAAGAGTTTTTAGGCTAAAACTCTAATCAACAAAGAAAAGTATATGTGTTTCCAGACTAAGAGGAATGCTCTCTAACTAAGGCTTAGAAGCAACCTCTTTATATTATGTATAGGCAGGGTTGCGAGTCTTTGAGGGATGTTTGGCTGTTAATGAGCCTTTGTGGGCGGGCCTAGTATTAAGTGGGAGGGCTACATAAACCCTCCAGAAACATGCCTAGGCAGATGAGCTGAGAAGCTAGTTTCACTTGCTGGGAGTGAATGCAGGAGGAAGGATCTATATCTGAACAGCTATTAACAATATCTCAGTAGGACAAACTGAAGTATTGAATTGTCTCTTGAAACCTGAAGTAAGGTGATTTTGTTTTATCATAACATTGGGCTATTTTTCTTTTCTCTTGTGAATATCTTTTTTTCTGTTTATTTGCTTTTTATACTGTTTTTGTATCAAATAAAACCACACTGCTGTGTGTTGTACTGAATTACCGTGTCCTGAGTTATCCTTTCCCATGAAGCTATTACATGTTTGCTGCAGGGCTTGACTGAGGATCTCGACCTTCAGATACCCATCACAAGTTGGCATATGTCTCCTTCTTGGGCACTGACTTGTTCAGGTCAGGGGTCAAAGGGCATCTTACTCGCATTGAGACATCCAGTGCCACCTTGGACTCAGTAACCTCTGCCCACAGGGATCCCAAGGGCTCTAAAGCTCAAAAGAAAAAGCCCTTTTGGCCCCTTTCTGCTTCTGCAGCCAAGTTGTCCCAGCTCCCAGCTGGGCAGCAGATCCAGGCTTGGTGTCCTTGGCCTAAGTCAGTTGCTTCTGTCGTCCGGAAACTAGGAGATCAGGGCCCCATTGGTTACTCAGCCAGTTCCTCCTCCGCCTCCACATCTGTGCAGTGATGGGATGGGGGTGCCTCCCCAAGCCTGTCCTAAACCCCCTGGGTCCTCAAGTGGGGGGCTGGCTCCACCACTTCCTTTCAACCTGGTCCACTGTTATCATGAACAGGTGGGTCCTCGAGGTGGTCGGTCAGGGTCTGCCTCTGGAATTCGAGGCTTACCCGTCTTGCCTAGCCTGTGCCCCATGGGAGGACAAGATGTCTGCTGACATGTTGTCAGCATTTTGCGAAGACAATTCCCAACAGTTCCAGAAGGAGGAAGTGGCTCCTGTCTTGGACTCTCCAGCACACCTAGGGTTTGTCTCCAGGTACTTCCTGGTGCCAAAATGAACATGGGACTGGTGCCCTATCTCAGATCTGCATGACCTCAACAAGTTTCTTTGGTCACACACTTTCAGGATGGTCACTCTGTCTCAGATCATACTATCTCTGGAGCAGAACATGTGGATCTTCCTGGACTTTAAGTCTTCACCATTCCTTCATACTGCTGGGTTACAAGCTGGAGGTGCTGAGTCCTTGAGGGAACGAAAAATCTTCAGGAGGGCCAGCGCCGAGGTAGGACCACACATGTGTGGCACCGCAAGACTGGCTCGCACCTGTGTGGGCTACCTCGGCTTTGACCCTGCAACCACCTCAGTTCCTTTTTTCCTGCCATTGATTGTGTTTCAGTGACTACGTCACTTGCTCGCTGGGAGTCAGATCTTCACGTCAATATGACAACAGCATCTAGTCTTTCAGTTTTTAGTCTGATTTATTGTTTTCCATAAAAAAAAAGATCTTTTATTATTTTTCCTCTCAGCCCTACTGATTGAAGGAGTCGACCATGGATAGAGACTGTGATGGTAGGAACTCTCTATTGGAAGGCTGCTCTGGCAGCTGGCTGTGTCAAGTCCACCGCCCTCTCTGGAGGGGCGGTCCGACCACGGGCAGTCCGGTGTTCAGGAGGGAGGACAGTCTTCCCATAAACACAAAAAGAAGCGGGCCCATTCCCAATCCAGGCTGAGTACCTGGCACTGCTCTGCCTTGAGTTCTTCCTCCTCCTGTTCGAAGAGGAAAAAGTAGTACCACTCAAGGTCACCCTCTGGTACATCTGCCAAGAGGTCTTTGGTGGTCAGGAGTGGTAGGCTGTCTCCAGCTCTGTCCAGTTCCCTAATGGCTTTCACTCACGATCGCCCTGATTCTCAACACCAGAGCCCTTCTCTGTTCTCTTGTGGGGTTTCTGGTGGACAGTTTCATCACTGGGCTGTTCTTATGGAGCAATGGGTACAGCATCTGTCTCATTTGCCCCTTTCTGTGGATCCAGTAACAGAGCCTTTAAACCTGGGTGCCTTGGAGCCATGGTTGGGTCCTTCAGGGCAGGTTGTGCATTTAGTACCGGCAACAGATTTTCCTCCCTTGCTGGGACCCACGCCACCGATGCTGGTTCCACGTACCTTCCTCTCTCATTTTGTTTCCTCACAGGGACCGGCACAGGTACCATCCCCTTCCCCCTCTTTTTCTACTAGGTCTTGGTTGGGTCTTCAGGCACCTCTGTCATAGCTGACGATTGGTTCGGTGCCATGTTCAGCACCGGCTCCCTGTGGGTCAGCGCCAGATTCCATGGTGCCAGGTCCAGCGGTGCTGGGTCCGGCACTGGGTCCCACAGTGCCAGGTCTGACGTCTCTTGTTTTTCCACTTCCCAGATCTGGCCACGACCTATTAGGAGCCATGCCTGCTCCCTCTAAGGGGGACATGGAGCAGGATGAGTCTGACCCCGACCTTATAATTTCTGAAGAAGGCGATGAAGACTTGTTCTACAGCCTGGATGGTAAGCCCTTAGTCACAGCTGAAAATCCAGTGGAGGGCCTCTCGTTCCAGTCTTTACTTAGGAATATGAAGGCAACTCTGGCTTCAGATGTCTTCTGTAGACCCAGGTAGGCTTTTGCACCTGGAGTAGTTTCTGTCACGAGCCCACTCCTGAGGGTTAGGTCCACTGAGCTCACAGTGCCCACCCCTTAGTGCAATCTATGACTGGGAGGGGGAAATTGGGGATACCCTCTTTGTGTCCTTCTATAGTGCTTGCTGAATTCACAACTGAACACTCACCATGAAGTCCCAGGGTCCCCTCTTTACCCTGGATCAGGGTACAATACTATTCTTGAGTCTTCTAGCCAGATATGAACCATTCTTGGTTGTTACACAAAGGGGGAAGATCCAGTCATTACAACCTCTTCAGTGTAGTGCTGTAAGCCCGATTCTGCCTTCTCCCACAAGGCGTGCAATAACCTGATTCAAATCCCCACACACTCTTCCTTGAGGCATTGGTATTCCCCCCATCTTTATCCAGACTTTCCCTTTCAGACCCTTTGTTTGAGTTAGTAGCTTATGATGACACCCCTTAGCAATAACAGTTTAGTCACAGATTATTACTGAAACATCCCACAATCACACATGGAATATAGAAATCTCACTCAGGCAGGTTTCTTAAAAACAAATGTTTGTTTACTAAATACTTAAACAACTAAAATGTACATACATTTGGTCATAGAATAACACAACATAAAAGTGGACAGGTATAAGAAAACCACACTGAAAACTTTAATCTAAATTGTATCTTAAGTTCATAGTGAATTGAGTCCAGAAGAATAAATAGTTTTGCAAAGGTTTTGATCTTCTTGATAGCAGTCTTCCTTCGTGTGTGTCAGGAGAAGAATGTCCCTTGTAGATGCTCAGCAAAATGAGAGAGAGAGACCCTGGTTTTCAAGCTCTTTATACAGTGTCAAAATTCCTTGTCTATCTTAAACATTAGGCCAGTAGATGTCACTCTTGTGCTTTCACAACAACACAATTTTCTGGCTACCTTGTGATGTCTTATTTCTCTGACAGTTATGACACCTGTAAGAGACATCGTAATAGCCTACCAGAATGGATATTTCTGTCCTTTCCTTTCATCTCATCAAAGGCAATATACCATGTCAGTTTCCTGGGACCAAAGCATCCTGGCTTTGAGATGAAAAAGGGCTCTCTCCTGAACATTTTATTTACCTCTGTTTCCCTCAGTTAATTAACCTGGGAAATACCCTTTGATCAGCTACACCCAAGCCTTTGACAAGTAATTATCAGCTTCCTGGCAAGCAAGCTGGTTCCTCTCAGGTCAGAGGAAGGTCAAACTTTTTAAATGAAATCCAGTCTCTCTCACTATCCTATGAGACATTTCCATAACACTGGCATTCTTGTGGCATGTACACATACACGCGATATAACAGAATATAACACCATACTGTATATCTGTACATCTGACTCGCAGTGGCATAGTTTGCCACAGCTTCATGTTCTGAATATTCCAATTAACTTTAGGACACCTGTTCTCCTACCCCTCAAGACTTTGTCTGAAGCTGTGTGGGTGAGGTCTGCCCATATTCCTTCTATCTGCAAGTCCATAGATAGGAAATATGTTTCTCCCAAAGAGAGACCCATTTTAGCCTCTCGACCCGTTGCAGATATGCAGATACGCTGGTTGTCCCAGCTGAGAATGAAAAAGCTGTTCTTCCCCAAAAGGTATCAGCATGTCCTATCAATAAGGAATCTCGTAAGATAGATATCATGGGGAAAAGGGCTTTTGCACCCGCAACTCTGGGCATGCATATTGCCAGCTATCAAGGGCAATTCTCCCAATACTAATATGCCCTTTGGACTACCTTAAGTCTCTAGTGAAAGATCTACTGGAGTCTGACTCTAAATTTGAGATTGTACAGACTGTTACCTGGGGAATAGAATGTAATAGCCATGAGCTGAAAGCTTCCATGGACGCATACGGCACAGCATCCAGGGCAGCCATTGATGGAATCTCTTAGAAGACATTCCTGGCTTAAAACATCAGGGTTTTCCTCTGGTGCTCAGCAACGGGTAATGAATGTCCCCTTTGGTGGTACATATCTGTTTGGCCAACAGGTAGAACAAGCCCTGGAGGCCTCTCAGAAAACCAGGACTGTCATTAAAACAGCCAGGCCAGCTCATTCAGTTCCTTAGAGAGGCAAGAACCATTAGTTTTTTCATAACAGGCAGCCCTTTGGAGGAAGAAGCAGAGGAGCTCCAAACAAGTACCAGTCTCCTCAGCCACAAAAGAAAACATAGCAGAAGACATAAGGGCTAAAAATGCCCAGTGCCACCCTCTGAAAGTCTGGCCCCACCCTCACCTCAACTGCCTGAGGTGGACTTTTCCACGGTAGTGGGAAGTCATCTGACTCAGTTTTACAACCAATGGAAGCCTATCACCACAGACAAGTGGGTCCTCAGGATTGTTCAAGAAAGGTACTCTCTCAACTTTGCAGAAATTTCCCCAGACCTTCCTCCCAAGCAACAGCACAGTCTGTCAACTGTTCAGTCAGACTTTCTTGCTTCAGAGATACTATCAAAGCCACTCTTAAAGTCAACAAATGCTAGGTATACTGGGACTTTTTTTAAATAATATTTTTCAAGGATATTTTGAATAATAAAGATGTGTCAAAAATGTAAAATCCTTTTCTAACTCCTGCTTGATATATATTTAAAAGTTTTTCTTTGTTGACCCATTCATTCAGTCTTTGTAAAATGACTCATAAATATCTTACTTCGGCAATCAGTTAAACTTATAGACCTGTAATTCTCTAGGGAATTTAAGTTCCCTTTTTTATGAACTAATATTATTATATTTCCTTTCTAGCTATCTGGGATACAATTTTCAGCTATCATTTTGTTGATAAGAATTGCTAATAAATTACTCCACCATTTGACTTCTATTTTATACATATTATTTATTTATTTATTTCTGATCTCAGATAAACCATTTGAGCTTAGAGCTCTTTACATAGGTTCCACATTAGTACATTTAGAACAAGTAGCTGATTATACAGAGGATTGAGACAGCAGAGGATTGAGACAAACAAGGCAATAGAATTAGAATGAGAACATGTAAGTATATTTGGTCTTTAAACAAACGAATGCAAAAAAAACAGAGCAAACTAAAACTGGAATAAGTAAACACAGTCAGATACATACAGGAACAGACTAAATAACTGTGCCCAACAGGGAGCCTGTTAGTTGTCAGCAACAGGAGGGGGTTAGTGCATAGAAGTGCTGGGGAGACGGGGTGGGAGGCTGAGCCCTAAGTGCAGGGTGTTCAAGAGAAAGAGAGAGAGAGAGAGAGAGAGAGAGATAGATCTGTTTGGCAGAAGGGCAGATGGTAGGAGATGCCCTTGATATATGAAGGATATACTTTTTTTTTTCCATTCAACTTTTTTTAAAGTTTACAATACAGAGAATGAATCCACAAAGCATTAGACATGTAAAGAAAAACAATAATTACTAGACAAAATTCAACAGATTAGTCCTTTCCTACACACCCCTTCCCACCCACCCAAACCCCGTGCCCAAGCGCAGCATCACCTCCACCAAACTACATCCTATATTACCGTGGACCTATATCTCAAACTTGTAAAGAGTAAAGAGTTTGAAAGGGGCCCCATACCTTATTAAACTTAAGTTTATTCAAAAGACTAGCCATAGTTCTCTCCGTTCTGAGATTAGCCAGTAGCTCCTGGAGCCACTCAGAATAGGACAAGTTATCAGAATCTTTCCAATGTCTAGGAACCCCCTTTTTGACGGACATGGAGATTAATGCCATATAATATTTCCTACTTCGTACAGAAATGTCAGAAAAATCTCCCAAAAGATATACTTCCGGTGTAAACAGATCCCTGAGGCCCAACAATGGGTCTGCTCTTTGTTTAATGTTAGCCCAAAGTCCAACAACACTAGGACGATTACAAAAGATGTGAAGAAGGTCTCCAGGGTGCAAGTTACATCTAGTGCAAATCGGAGAGGGTACCACACCCAGCTTTGCCAACTTCTGTGGGGTATAGTAAATATTGTACAAAATTTTAAATTGCATTAATCTTAGTCTATCCTGGAGTAAAAATCTATGGCAGTTATGCCAGAGTTGAGGCCATTCTAATTCCCTATCTGGAAAGAGAGAAGACCAATATGAGACCGGGGCTAAGTTATCGGGATATGCACATGCAAATAAAATGCTATGTATCTTAGACACTGCATGGGGCGAGCCAGCCAAATCTGCCAATGTGGCCAGAAATGAGATTTGGGAAGCAGGGGGTGGAGTAACTCCAAAAACTTTTAAGACTAGATGCCGAAGTTGAAAAATTCTGAATCCTTAACTTTAACTAATTCCTGCTTAAAAGTTTTGGGAGAAGTAGGAGAGAGGCGGGATTCCATCTCCCTAATCTGGGACAAGAGGTGGGAAGATTTATTTTCCCGTTCCTTCTTCCTATTCGAAGTCAAGCCAATGAAAATTCCCCTCAGGAACACCTTAAGAGCACTCCATTCCATGTCTGGCTGCCAAGTGGAATTAACATTCACAGCCACGAACTGATTTATTTGGGATATTATGTACTCGATCTTATCGGGCTCCTTAAGAATTTGATTCTTCAGCTTCCATCTGCCTCCCCTTTTAGGTAATGAGGACAGGGAAATTTGACATACTACTGCCGAGTGATCTGACAGTGGGCCAGAAACAATATTCGAATCAAGAACCCCAGATAAAAACGTGTAAGAAATGAAAATGTAATCAATCCGCGATGAGGTACCGTGGACTTGTGATGTAAAGGTGTACTCCCGCACTTTGGGATGTAACACACGCCATACGTCGCATAGGCCTGCCGAATCTGCCAAGTTCCTGAACAACCTTTGAGCAGGAGAGAGGCCCTGACGACCGTGACCTGACCTGTCCAGCAGTGAGTCGAATATTAAATTAAAATCACCACCTACAATCATAGG
The DNA here is from genome assembly GCA_016271365.2 of Neoceratodus forsteri. NCBI lineage: Eukaryota > Metazoa > Chordata > Ceratodontiformes > Ceratodontidae > Neoceratodus > Neoceratodus forsteri. The sequence goes on from CM057454.1 coordinate 113,456,398, forward strand.
GACACCCAGAAGGGGAGCGAGTGCTTCCAATACGTTCATAAAGAAACTCGGAGTATCAGTATTAGGGCCATAGACGCTACCCAAAACAATATCCAACGTGCATAGCCTGCCCTTCACAAATAAAATTCTTCCGGAAGGATCAGCAATGCACTGGGTAGACATGAAAGGAAGAGATCTATGTAGAAGAATCATGACCCCCCTGCTCTGGGTATTACCCTGTGCAGCAAATATCTGCCCTACCTGTAATCTTCTCAGCTTATCTGCTTCATCATTAAGTAGGTGCGTCTCTTGCAAAAACATAACATCAGCTTTTAAATGGCTAAGATATTTCAAAATCTTGTATTGCTTAGTCTTGTGCCTGGCTTCTTTAACATTCCATGTGATAATCTTAAGATTGCTCACCATCTTTCACTGAGTCCCTGAATGAAACCGTAAAATTCCTTGTGCACTAATATACAACTTCCTTGCCCCCTTACATACGGGTTCTGCTGTGCTTGAGCCCCCCCACCCAGCTCCCTCCCAAGTCACCCCAACTCCAGTAACAAACCCCCAAGAACAATAACCCCCACACCCCACAACAACCCCCAACTCCATCCCATTCCCACCCCTTATTTTTATGGTACATGATGATCAGTTCACCTGGACATCTCCTCACCCACCCCTCCCCCCGCCTTCCTTAACTAGTACAAATTAACCAGTGCCCCAGAATTATCCATCATTGAGCACAGTATGCAGTAATAAAATTAAAACAAAATTTGTCTGCGCACAACGAGTTGCGGGACGCCAGAGTGTGACAAAAGAGAACCCTCCAGTCCATACCAAGAGAAAATTAAATTAAATTATGAAAGAGGGCAACCCCCCCCCACCCCGGGAAATGAGATACATCTTTTTCTTCCAAACCAACAGGAAGATGGAAGGGGTCAGCGTAAAATCCAAAGCAGAAATCACCCTGCAAAACCAGACACTACAAAAAGATTTTATCGCCCTTAAATACCTTTCTCTTCCATAAACCAGAACTATATGGGAGATGACAAACTGTAGGCACCGGTGCCATCTAGTGGTGAGAGATCAGGAATACATGCTCTCGTGACACCGTAAATGCCAGAGCTTTCTAGCAAAAAGGAAAAATGTTCAGCCCAATCCACGAACTCCTCGTTACCACCTCCAGACCGCACAAAACAGCTGGCGGTAGACGAGACCAATTTCCTGGGCACCCCCCAATATTAAAAAAAGTTCGAGACCTCAAGGCCTGAAAAGTAATGAAATTATTCACTCCCAAATTGCTTAAGTTTAGAAACACAGCAATAATACATCAGACTATGGCCCAAAAGTTCCAACACTGACAGATTGCTCTGTCATTTCTATTAAAAACAGCAATGCTGCAGTCAGTGTACTGTAATCTGAGTAAAGTGCATCCATGTCAAGTTCTTTTTGCAGCTTCAGTGTCTCTACAGATTTATACAGTTCATCCCAGGCAACTTGACATTGCAAAGAGAATAGTTGCATTGCCTTGAAAGGGCTATTTTCAAAATCAAACCATTTATTTAGATAGGCAAGTGCACGGACATAAAACCCACTACAGTCTTGTGACACTCTTTCCCTGACAGTTGAGGGAAAGTCCTTTACAGCTGATGACACTTTAAAACCAAAGAACATTTCATCAAGTCTTTTTTGAAGTTCATTGAGCAGATTATGCATTACACAATAGACCTCTGGAGCAGTCAAGCTATTGCTCTCAAGCTTGGCAATGGACTTATGGAACAGCTGTAGAACGTAATGCATAAAATGCAGGTAGCACTCCGCCTCTGACACAGCATCCTTATCACTGTAGCCATCTTCATCAGCTTCAACAAATTTCCATATCAGGGGTGGCATTCATCTGGTCTCTGACTTATGAAATAGCTTTTTATAGCTGGCCAACATTCCACAAGCCTTGCCACTGCAGGAAGGAATGACAGCCACCTGGTTATTACATGCTGAAGAATCTCCTTCCAGTCCTGGTCAATGAAAGCGAACATCTCTTTCAGCTGGGCAACTTTCTTGGCAGAAGATGAAAATTCACTGTAGATTTTTAACACTAAAATTTCTACATCAAATTGTGCAAGGGCCTAGCTTGCATTCCTTGCACAATTGTGTAGCACATGGCATAAGCAGTTGGCAGAGATGATGTGTGGCACTTCTGTTTTAAACTGCTTAAACACAGAGCGGTGCTTGCCATAATTAACTGAAGCACTGTCTGCAGCATAACTGGACAGGTTTTGCTGTAGCAATCCTTTCTGATGAAGACAGTCCTTAATTTGATTAAATATGGCTTCAGAAGTCTCGTTGTGGTCCTCATAGAAGTCCAGGAGTTTCTGCTGAATTCCATGCATTTCGTGAAAGTACTGAATAACCACAGGGAACAATTTATTGTTGCCCTTATTAGAGGCGTCTGAAGTTACAGAAAAATAGGATGTGCCCAGGTCATGTAAGAGAAGTTCCTCCGAATATGGCGCCAACACATTGGTGACTATGCACTCTGCTTTGGTCTTCCCACAACTCAGTTTGGATGAAATGGCAGAGTCTGCATAAATGGTCTATGTCAGTTTGCTTCCACAGTCCATAGATAAATAGGAGTGGTTGTGCTTCACTTCATGGTACACTGATGTCACCTCCGCTGCAGTAATCTTCAAGCTCTCACTTGTTGTGGTCCGTGGCTGCATGAACTTGGTCATAAACAGGTTCTCCTTCTGAGTCTGCAGGCTTTGCTGGTGCTTCTCTGACTTTTGATGAGTCTTCAAAGCCTTTTCACCATCCCATTTCACTGTGAAGACAGTGCTGCAGGATGCACATTTTGCCACTCCCTCTAGGCCTGGTACTGACCGCACCCACAAATAGTTCTGCTCCCAGGCTTTATTATAATTGCAGAACCCCTTTGCCTTCTTTGCCGGGCTCCCACTGGTGGCATGGCTTTGTGGCTATGAAGACCGTGCTCTCTTTTCTAGAAGTATTCATCCTCAGTCACCGTACGAAAACCCACCGTCATGCCGTGACACGGTCGCTTGCATTACACAGACGTGTGATGGTCAGTTAACTAAAAGTACAAACATAAACAAACTTTAATTGCCATCCTGTGTAAGGCCAATGTAATAACAGCTCAACAACAAATCAGTGCCCATGGGGAGGACCTTTCCGTGGTGGCACTGCTTTCCACTAATGCTCCCCTATCCTTACATGATGTATTGAGGTAATGCATACTGATTTTGCCTGGCCTGAACCAATTTCCAGGTTACATTGCAATTTTTTTTTTCAACACAGGCTCTGGCTCTACCTTGATCATTAGTATTGCTGCATCAAGCTACAGTGGGTATGTGGATTGTAGCATGATGGAGCAGTTGTACAAGACATTTGTGTATCATTCTGAAAAAGGAGTTTGAAGACCTTTTGCAGAGTGCCACAAATCTGTCTTAATATTAGTTATTGCTATTTTGCATTACTTCAAAACATCTGCAAGTGTTCAAACATCTGAGCACTCACATGTGTGATACAAGATGGTAATACCAACAGGATATTGCATGTATATTCAAATTCTATCCACTCATAATATATGTACTTTATTTTTATTAGTGATATTGCTGTACTTGCTTTGAAAATGTAATTATTATTTATTTAGTTTAGTTGTTTAACCAGGTATAGCACACTAAGCTGAAAGCTTTTTTACAGGAGCGACCTGGGAGCACAAGGAGGTTCAGTGACTTGCTCAGGGTCACACAGTATGCAAGTGGAAGCTGTGGGATTCAAACCCAGGTCTGGTCTGCTGGATGTCACCAGATTTGCAGCTCAGAGCCTTAGACCACTGCGCTATGACATCAGCATCACTAGAAAAGTCAATGCATAAAGAAGATTGTTCAACCTCCACTGAACCATCACTGCAAATCACTAAAGTCCAACAATGATGAATATGTACATTACTACCACGCAATGTCTGTTATTAATGGGCACATGCTGCTACATGAGCAATCTCACAGAGTAGACAGCACTTCGGGCCACACTGGTCCATCACTGGAAAAGAGGAACATATCACACATCTTCACCACACCCACACACAGCCTGGATAATTGCATGAACCGGTTTATGGGAAGGGGAATGTTGGCCAGGATACCGGGAATGTTCCCTACTCTTTTGTGAAGAGTGCCCCGAGTTCTTTTACTTCCACCTGGACACCCACCAGAACAACATCAGGATGGGCAGATGGGATCTTGGTTTAACATCTCATCCCAGCAGTACAGCACCCCCCAATACTGCAGTCAGATGCCAGCGATATTTTGGTCCAAAGGTGGATGTGCTACCAACTGAGCCACGCTGACACCTATTAATTAATATTACTAATAATCATAACAATAACATGAGCACCTTTTGAAAACAAGCCATCATAAGGGAGTGAGACTGTGGACATGAAAAAATGCATGATTGATTCCAATAATTGTAATTTATGTGGGGAAGGGAAGGGAAAATTATTTCACCAGAAGAGGCAGAGGCACACTAACTAAGCTGAAGCTTGTTTCCAGGTTCAATCTGGGAGCACAAGAAAGTCAAGTCACTTTCTCAAGGTCACACAAGTAAGCAAGTGGGGCCAACTGATGGGGTTCAAACCCCAGTTTCCAGGTTCCCAGCTTACTGCCCTTGCCCACCACGTAATATCACTTCCTAAGTTCCTATACATCATGTCATGATCTCACAGTTCTCACATACATGTTTTTAAATGCTGCAGCATGGACAAAACTGTTATAATCATGAACTTCATAACAAATGGCTTATTCAGCTTAGCATAATACCACTCAGAGAACTAGTATTTTGCTGCTGCTAAGGCATAATCACATATAAAAAAACATTGAATAATAACAGACACCAGCCCACTGTTGCTGCTAAGCAAGGCTGTCAACCATTAAGCATAACTAATAACTGTCAGCCCACTGAGCCTAACATAAATACACACTGTGCAACTCTGTTGCTGTTTGCAGTTCTGATTCTAATAAATAAAATGACAGACATTAAGTAAAAGTAATTAAATCAGACTGTCAGCAGAGCAAAGAGCATGCATATAGCAGAAAAATACTTTTTAAGTCACAGTCTCTATTGCTGCTAAGCTAGACTAAGGCTGCCTGTGTTTCTAGTAACCTAACCCACCTGAGTGATTACTAGACTGACTAGAGAATGACAGACTGAGACTTATAATGACAGCCTACCTTACACTTGCTGGTCCTGGGATGGAAAAAGTGCAGTCAGATTCCTCAGTTGCTGTGGAGTGCTGAAGGCACTGTCAATCTGCTGCCGGTAATTTTCAAAAAATCCAACCAACCTCCTGGTTCTCTGTTCGGGTATGGTCTCTCGCCCAGCTCCCACTCAGCCTGGAAGTCCTCCGATCCGATGATCCCAATGGCAATATCAATTCCTCCTGGTTTTCCATCTGGATTCAGCTACGACTCCTCCTCCAACGCTGTTGTACTGGGCTACCCTGGCAGCCAAGGGTTAATATAGGGCAATGTGTCCTTTGATGCTTTTGTTTGTTTTTCCCGACGTAACACTACATGAGATGACCACAATAATTGGTCCTCGTAACGGACCAATCGCTGATGACTTGCTCACCAATCAGAGTTCACTGTCCATGCCTATTTCCGATTGGTCATAAATGCTTGCCGGCAAATACAGTATCTTGATTGGCTGTTATCCTGAGTCCTTCAGTTGCTTTAATACTCAGCCCTCAGCCTCAGTGCTTGCTTGCTCCTGCCTTCTAATCTTTCCAGTTCCAACTTCCAAGCCAGAAGCATTTAGATGTTGGACTCAGGTCGGAGGCATCACGGTGGACTAAGAGAGAGAGACTGAGGGGGCAAGTCTGTCTCTGGCTGTCGGCTGAACGAGCGTCGGGGTCTGGGAGCTGGTATGTCTGACTTCCAGGATCGGAGGAGTTGGGGAAAGCACCGCATGGCATCCTGGCAACCAACTAAGGCAAACTGGGACTCGGGAGTCAGCCATGGCAATTGTCTGCACAGACTGCACTGGGGTCAGGAGGACTAGTCTCGGGAGGAGAAAGGAGATTCATCTGTACTCAGCTGCTGCATTCTGGAGTCGGTCAGGGGCTGAGCTGGAGTGGTGATCGTAACTAAGTAAGTGCCAACATGTGCTGCTGGCTGGAGGCGAATGAAATTATTTTTTGTGTGGATACAGGGCCTGGGGAAGGGATTAAAAGGGAAACCCAACATTTTCAACAGGATGGATTCGGCAGCCACGTGGCTGCTTTTGTGCAACTGTGTCTGTGCTGCAGTTTAGGCTAGCGACATGTTTAAAAAAACAAAACAAAAAACAGCTGTGTGCCCAGCCACATCAATATTGGACTAGAAAGGGGGAAAACCGGGTAACCGGAGGAGAGCCCTGACTTCCAGATGATCTGGAAAATTACCGGGTAGGTGGCAACCCTAGGGGCATACAATATTTTATTGGTACATTAGGGAGCAAAGAAAGGTTAAGGGAGGGATAGTGAAAATTAATAAAGGGGAGAGGAAGTGGGCAGAGGGAGACAGTGAAAAGGCAGAGATACTGAATGAATACTTTTGCTAAGTATTCACAAAAGAAGGAGAAGAGGAGTTACCTAAACGAAACAATAGAAGCACTCTTGGCAGGGGAGTTGACACCAGTCCATTTACAGAAGAAAGGGTCCTGAAAGAACTCCTAAAACTCAAGGTGGACAAAGCAATGAGGCCTGACGGGATTCACCCTAGAATCCTAAAAGAACTAAGGGGGGACCATGTGACACCACTAACCATCCTTTTTAGCAAATCATGGGAGGATGGAGTGGTACCTGAGTACTGGAGGAAGGTGGATGTGATTTCCCCTTCACAAAAGTGGGAGCAAGGCAGAAGCAGAAAACTACAGACTTGTTAGTTTGACCTCAGTGGTAGGGAAAATTATGGAATCAGTTCTGAAAGAAAGAATTGTTGAGAACCTAGAGGCCAGTGGGGCATAGGACCCAAGGCAGCATGGATTCACAGCATGAAGGTCATGTCAGATGAAGCTAATTGATTTCTATGACTGGGTGACCAAAGTAATAGACCAGGGAGTGGCTGTGGATATGGCCTACCTAGACTTTAGCAAGGCATTTGACACAGTCCCGCACAAAAGATTAATAATCAAGTTAGACAGCCTGGGAGTGGGTCCCAGGGTGGTACCCTGGGTAGCAAACTGGCTACACAACAGGACACAGAAGGTAATAGTAAATGGAACTCACTCCGAAGAAAGGGGAGTTACTAGTGGAGTACCTCAGGGTTCAGTACTGGGTCCAGTCCTGTTTAATGTCTTTATAGGTGACATTGCAGAGGTTCTGGAATGAAAAGTATGCATCTTAGCAGATGACACAAAGATCTGTAACGGAGTTGATACACAAGGGGGATGGAAAGGATGAGAAGGGACTTGGCAAGGTTGGAGGAATGGTCAGACAAATGGCAACTTAGATTCAATGCAAAGTAATGCACCTGGGAAACAAAAACCCAGGAGAAGAGTACACAATGGTGGGGGAGGTACTAACAACAACAAAAATGGAAAGGAACCTGGGGTAGTCATATCAGATGACCTAAAGGTGAGCAAGCAATGTGAGAATGCAGTAAGGAGAGCTGGAGGATACTGGGATGCATAGGGAGAGGCATCTCAAGTAAAAAATGGGAAGTGCTTATCCCTCTGTACAGGCAGTTGGTGAGACCCCATCTGAAGTACTGTGTGCAGTTTTGGAGACCCCATCTCCGCAAGGACATAGAATGGATGGAGGCGGTCCAGAGGAGGGCAACTAAAATGGTGCAGAGTCTGCATCAGAAACCATATAAAGAGAGACTGAGAGAGCTTAATATGTATACCCTTGATGAAAGGAGGGATGGGGGGACATGATAGAAACTTTCAAGTACCTCAAGGGAATAAACAAAGTCCAGGAGGGTAGCATCTTTCAGAAAAAGAGATATTGAAGAACAAGGGGGCACAATTCAAAGATAGAGGGGGGACGGCTCAGGGGCAATGTGAGGAAATATTTTTTCCCGGAGGGAGTGGCGCATGCGTGGAACCACCTTCCTGGGGAGGTTGTGGGGTCTAAAACAGTGGGGGAGTTCAAACATGCATGGGACAGACATAAGATAATTATAGTGGGGGTAGGGGGAAGTAGGCTGTTGGTTAACTAAAATTTGCAGCTTATCCATTAGGTAGGGAAATAGGCAGACTGGGTGGGCCAAGCAGTCCTTATCTGCTGTCAAAGTCTATGTTTCTATGACTGCTGTACCATTTTATTAAAGTCATTGTGTATATTTAGATTCATTAGGTGTTTACTTATAGCATATTCTAAGTCAGAAGGAATATTTAGACAAGTCCACAAACTTGATACAGAGAAGCAAGTAATTAGGTGGTAAGAGACCACAAGCAGGCTAAGTGTCTGTATTTTCCCATATTTTCCAGTATCTCATCCATAGTCAACCATCTGTTCCTGGCAATGTCCTCCTGCAAATTACGAATGACTGAAAGCAATTCCATGCATCTAACATCATTCAGCCTATTAATCATATTGCTTAGGGTGGGTGGGTGGCAGAGGGTTGAGTCATCTGCTGGTGATGGCCTTAAGGGCCACAGCTGTGATACCTTTATACATATAGGATTCTCTTTTTTTAAGTATAGTTTTTATTGAATTTCAAGACCAAATCCATCTATCATATGACAAAACACAACTTCTCATATGACATAGAAATCCTTCTCTTTTCTCCCTCTTACCCAAAGAGAGGAGAACTTAACATACCCACAGGTATACAGTTATGCTTTATATAAATAAATCTATACCTAGTAAGCTGTTTCTTAGTGTGTGTGTGTATGTGTATATGTGTGTGTGTATATATATATATATATATATATATATATATATATATGATATACAATGGTGAGCTGTCAGATAAATGATTTATCTACACAAGTGCTGTTTAACCTCGGGTAACCTCACGAGTGGTGTAAGCCACAAGTAAGATGTCCAAGGTCAAACAGCACGAGTGTAGATAAATCATTTATCTGACAGCTCACCATTGTATATTTCATTTATGTTATAGGGATGCTTTCTATTAGTGCAGGAACATTTGCTTTTGATTGTTTATCTTTTTTTTTTGCATGTGTTTGTCAAAAAAAGTGAACAAACAATTGCATTTTCTGCTCTTTTTTGAGAATTATAAAAAAATCTATAAGGTATTTATAAATGAAATACCACTCATTTTGTAGGTAATTTTGTGCTGCACAACTTCCATGCTCACAGCACTATGCTATCTTTTTTCATTTTAAAGTTATTTGCATTTGAATATAGTTAGTACTGGTACTGAGGCTGAACATTCTAAATGAGTTCTGGAGTGATTGTGATATATCTACTGTGGGCTGGATATTCAAAAGGGTTGCACCATGCGCAATAGGGTTGCACCTGCGCAAGTCCGAAATGGCGCCATTCTGCCATATTCAGCAGGAGGCAGTTGTACCCCCCAAGTCAAGCTGAGCAACAGCGCAATGCAAATGAATGCATGCTGAACCGGAGGGGGAGGAACCATGCATAAACTGCACAGCCTGATATTCAGTGGGCTGTGCAGAGCTGTGCAGGCGCAACCACCAACCTGCGCCTGCACAACTTTGAGCCCCCAAAAAGGAGTAAGTCGAGGGCCACCCACAGGTGAGCTGCCGCATTGCAGGGCGCAACACAGCAGCTGCCATCTGTGGCTGGCCCTCAACCTACTCCCTGTGCCCCCCCTGCAGCCCGATCACAGGCAAAAGTGTAAAAAAATCCCACCCCCGACTCGCCTGATCGCGGGCAAAGTATAAATCCCCCTCCTGACTGGCCCGATCGGGCATAAGGTTAAATAACCCCCAACAGCTCGATCGCGGGCGAAAGCTGATAAAACCCCACTCAGCCTCCATCACGGCTAAGCTTTATCAACCCCCACCGGCCCAATCGTGGGCAGCACAGAGTCCAACCCCCCAGGATATATTCCTGGTGGTCCAGTGACCGCTAAGCCTGATGCGGGCTGCAAAATGTGGCAAAGCCCTCAAGACCAGATGCCTGGTGATCTAGTGTCCCACCCCACCCACTCCACGGCCTCACCACTCCGCTCTCCCCGGCAGCCGGGCGTTTGGATGCTGCCGCCACTGGGCTGCCAGGGGAGCAGGGTGGTGGGCTTCGTGGGTGGGTGGGGTGGGGGACACTAGATCACCAGGGATCTGGTCTTGGGGGTTTGCCACATCTTTCAGCCTCGCGATCTGGCTTAGTGGTCCACTGACCACCAGGGATCTGTTCTGGGGTTTGCCACATCTTGCAGCCCGCGATCGGGCTTAGCGGTCCACTGACCACCAGGGATCTGTTCATGGGGTTTGCCATATCTTGCAGCCCGCGATCGGGCTTAGCGGTCCACTGGACCACCAGGGATATGTCCTTGGGGGTTGACTTGTGCTGCCCGCAATCGGGCTAGTGGGGAGTTGTTAAAGCTTAGCCCGCGATTTGGCTGGTGGGGGAGGTTTGTTAAAGCTTATGCCCGTGATCGGCCAGTTGGGGGGAGGGGATTTTATGCTTTTGCCCACAATCGGACCAGTCGGGGGGTGGGGGGAATTTTTACACTATTGCCGGTGATCGGGCTGCAGGGGGCATCGGTCCCTGATGGCTGCTGCCTGGCAGGGCGCCAGGCGCAAGTCCTCGGGGATCAGCACACCTGCATGCTAATGGCATGCAAATGGGGCCATAAATAGATGCAAATGGCCACCCTGCGCCTTGCATGAATTATGGCCCCATTTGCATGTCGCCTTTTGAATATGGGAAATTTGCGCTGGGCGCAATGGTACTTGCACCACCGCAACTTGAATGCTCCACTCTGACCACTTGCGGTGGCACAAGTTCCACTGTGCCATGCACAGTGGCTGTGGCTGGGGGGTGATATTCAAAGGAGTTGCTCAATAGCGCAACTCCTTTGAATATCGCCCCGGCCACACCCCTGCACAACTATTTTGTGCAGCGCAAAGGCTTGCACCACAAAATAGCGCAGTTTGAATATCCAGCCCCAATGTGTAGAAATATGCGATGATGCGTCTACTATGTGTATAAATGTAAAATTTTGATTTTATCTCATAATAGCTCAGATTTATCACATAGGATTTATGTCCATGCCTATTGCATAAATATATGTATCTATATTCATTACAAAAAACTTTAATAATGCATCAGTTAGGGTTGTCCTTATAGTGACAAAAGTTTGGAAATTCGATGTTAGGGTTACCAACCCAACCCCCCCCACTCTCCACACACCAACAGGCATTGGGGTGTGCCTCGGGGTTGTCGGCCCTAACTCTCACCGCATTCCATTTGTAAGGAAGCTGACTAGCACAGTATAGGACAATGGGGGTGAGAGTTAGGTGAGGCCTGACGACCCCCAGGCACACCCTAACTCCTGTTGGTGTGTGGAGAGTGGGGATGGGGGGTAGGGCTGGTAACCCTAACATCGAATTTCCACACTTTTGTCACTGTAATGACAACCCTAACTGATGCACTGATTATGTTTATTGCAATGAATTTCCCTTCTTTTTGAGAAAGTGTAATGTTACTCATATACCATCATGCATACATTTCGTAATTGTCTCTGATTTTCATGTGGGGAGCAAAGGGCACGGAGGGCACTGCACTTCCATCTATACATAAGTGTACTGATATTTTAATAATATCACATCTCTGTGTGGGGCCCTGCACTCCCACTACTGCATAATGTAGGGGCCTGCATAATGGGATCCAAATGTGGGGGCCATGTGCTCCCATGTATCCATAAGTATAGAGACATAGCGCACACCTACAGCCATTCCAGGTAACCTGTGTGCTGCAAAAGTTGCAATATCTCAGGAACTGTAGGAACTTTGGAAAAAAATTCCTTTGCAGTTGTATTCATGGCCTGGCCACCTCCACGAGTGCTTAGTACACTAGCTGCACTTAGCAAAAAAGTCTGTGTCTCAAACTATTTTCGAGATATAGCTGCCGGAAGGTGCCACGGCTGCCACAATGTCATCCTATGGAAAAATTCACAATTTCGGAGTACTGTAACTATGGAACTAGTGCCCATTTCTTCAGCAAACCAGAAAAGAGCACATGTGTAGGGCAAGGGCTTGCCACCCTGCAAATTTCAGCCCAAAAGTGCAAACTGTTTTCTTGCTATGAAGTGTCAAAGAAACTGTTTTTGGGACTGTTTACCTGTGTTCACTTTCAGATCATATATTCTTTCTCATAGGCTATAATGGGAAACTTTGAAGTTTAATAACTTTTGAACGGATTAATATTTCTTCACCAAACCTTCAAAAGGCACATTTGTGAGGCAAAGGCTTTCTACCCTACAAATTTCAGACCACAACCTAAAGCTGTTTCTGAGATCTAGGTGGACAACGAAATGTCAAAAAACATGGATTTTTCTGTTTTTTCAACACACCATATCTCAGAAACCACACAACAGATTCCAATGACATTTGGCAGGTCAAGAGAACTATACCTAGAAATTATGCGTGCCAAACGTCATGTAAATCTGTTGAACGATTCCAAAGTTATTAATGTTCAAAAATTTGGGTTTAACATGGAAGTTACCTTTCACCCTAACTATACTGGCACTGCTGTGCCAATATTATATATATATATATATATAAATATATAATTTTTTTATAAATTAGGTAGGAAAAATTAGGACTGCTGATTGGTTGAAACACATCCCATGACCGTATGTATATCAGACCGCGACTGCACACCTGCACTTTCACCACCCTCCAAAACAATTTTGTCGTTTTATAAGATAGATAACTCACTCTAGGGTGTGTGGTCACGCTCTGATATACGCACACCTTGGGTGGTTGACGCACAAAGGCATGCATATATCAGAGCAAGACCACACACCTTAGAGTGGGTTATCTAGTACATATATATATATATATATATATATATATATATATATAATAGATATACCACTCTGAGGTGTGCAGATGCTGACTCTGTGTCACGCCTTGGTGTGTCGCTTATGCCGAGGCCGCAAGGCTGAGTGCGCTAACTGCCCAAGGCGCATGATATCAGAGCACGACTGCACACCTCAGAGTGGTTTATCTATCTTATAAAATGTCAAAATTGTTTTGGAAGGGAATCGGAAGAAATTAAAGGGGTAGTGGTAGGCGGGGAAGAACATAAAATATCACTGTACACAGATGACGTACTTCTTTATTTAACCGAACCGAATGAGTCTATCCCTAAAATCTGGAACATTATTGACAAGTTTAGTCAATACTCGGGCTACACCCTTAATAAAAATAAAACAGAGGTTTTAAAATTCAATTTCTGTCCCTCTGAAGAAATCCTCCAGTCTATGGATACGCAGTGGAACAAGTGAAAAATAAAATATCTAGGAATACAAATCTCCAAAAACTTAAGATTTCTGTTTGCAGACAATTTTGAACCTATAACGAATCAGATTAAGCAAGATATCAGGAGATGGGAGACTCTCAATTTGCCCCTGTACTCCAGGATTAAGTCTGTTTCAATGAATATACTTCCTAAATATTTGTATATGTTCCAATGCGTACCCATAAAAATACACAAGAATATGTTCCAGATCTGGCAGAAGATTCTCACTAGATTTATATGGAACAACAGAAAGCCAAGAATCAAACTCTCTGCCATGCAGGCTAATAAAAAGGTAGGGGGAAGAAATATACCTAACTTGGAGGATTACTTCCTAGCCACCCAGCTAAAATGGGCCTTAATGTGGTCGGCCAGCTCATGCAAGGTGAGATGGAAAACAATTGAGATAGCCCTAACGGATGGAATGCCACTAGAGGCTAGGGTTATGGGGATGGGGGGCCAAGGTGAGCTCCGAGACACGAGCCTGCTGGCAGTCAGAAACACTCTGGGCTCACTGAAGAGGCTTTGGAACAAACATAAAATGGAGGGAGAAATATGGATGCTTAGATGGTTTGCGTGGGACATGGGGTTCCTCCCATCTAGGCAAGACCTTACCTTTAAGAACTGGGGTAGGCTGGGGCTCCACTCATTAAATCAGTTTCTTAGGGGGAGTATGGTTCTAGAATTTGCCCAAATTAAAGAGAAATTTTCCCTGAGACAAGCAGACTATTTTAGATATCTTCAAATATGATCCTATATACACACCCTCCAAAATACTTATAGGGGCCAGACCCCACTAACAGGGTTAAAAGACACTATAATGGAGATCTTAAACTCGACAAGAACTAAAGGCTTAATTTCGGCCCTCTATGGAGCCCTGAGAGACAGGAGGGGAACTCAGACCACACAGATAAAAAGCAGGTGGGAGAAAGAAATGGGGGAAAACCTAGAGGACAAAGTCTGGTCCTCCACACTGGCTATGGCCCTTCGTACCACGTCCTCCCCATATTGGAGGGAATTCGAGTGGAAGATACGGATGAGGTTTTTCTATACCCCAGAGATACAGAGTAAATGGGACAAGAAATGCTCGGGGCTTGCTGGAGGATGTGGAGAAACTAAAGCAAACTATTTGCATATGTTTTGGTCCTGTCAAGCTCTCACTAAATACTGGGCCGAAATAAGACATAAGATAAAAGAAATACTCTCCATACAGGCAAATTTGAGTACAGGGAACCTGATGTTAGGGCTGATCCCGGAAGAAGTTAGGGGCGCAAACAAAATATACATATGGAACATCCTGATCGTGGCGTCTCATAAGGCATTGACCAGGAAGTGGCTCTCTCCGAACCCACTGACATATCAAGATTGGGAGACAACTGTGAATGAAATTAAGGATATGGAGGAAATAACATACAAAATAAATTTAAAAACACAGAAATGGGTGGAGAGATGGACCCCATGGTTAATCCCAACAGACAGGCAAGATGAGATATAGAGAAGAGGAGAGAGGGCCTAGGGAGAAAAGACTAGGGGGAACTATAGAAACAAATAAACTGCATAGTTCCTGGGTCACCCTACACACAATGTATTATTTATTTACTGAAGGACACTGTACATTTAGATAAACGAAGCTGGATAATTAAGTGATTATAAAGTTATTTTACCTCTACTTGGTCTATAAGCTGAGAATGGAATTGTGATGATTTTGTTTATGTGCCAAACCTACAATAAACTTGAATATAAAAAAAAAAATTGTTTTGGAGGGGGGGTAAAAGTGCAGGTGTGCGGTCGCACTCTGATATACGCACGGTCATGTGATGCTGGTCAGCTAATGATATTGCTGCAATTTCCCTACCCATTTTATAAATATATATATATATATATATATATATATATATATATATATATATACATCTTAATCAATACCTTTTTATTTAGAGATTAAGCAGCAGTGGTAAAATTAGTTTCAGTCTGTTTCCATGAATCTCCAAAAAGATCATCTATTTCGTTGAAATAATTCTAAAGTTTTTCAAATCAAGCTGTTTCCTGCAGTATATACCACCAACACTGTGATTCAAATGTCTCAATTTGGTGGGTGTTCCATTTTTCTAGCATAAGTCTCTTGGTTATCATCATTCTGAAAAGCAAAACCTTTTCATGTTTATTTAAAGAGATGTTTGTGGTATCATTAAAATTCATCAATTTAAACTTACATGGAATTTGTTTTTTTTAATTCAATGCATGGCAAATATCTTGGTGCTTCTGTTGAACTTATGAACTGACTACAGAATATGTGGTATAATGAGCTTTAGGCGCAGGGTGAACAGGCACATACTCACTGTACACATTGTGTACAGTTTTGTTGATGCCTGTCACAAAACATAAAGCCACTCTGTTAATATTACCATTCTAATCTGTAGTATTTGGGTTAGTGTAGGCCACTGAGGAGGGTCTGATACATGTATAACCTCTTTAGAGAGTAGAGGAATCATCTGACAACAATCTGACTTGTTTGGAAGGGGGTGCCATTTGGAAGGAATGTGTACATTTTTTAATTGGGGGGGTGTAACTGTTAGAGATTGTGTACAAAACGGAAATTTCTGGCTACACTCCTGCTTTGGCGCTTCTCTGCATCCCACCCTGTAATAAGATAGTGGGTAGGTGTGGACTTAAGGCCCAGTGGAGAGGGTGAGACCGGAGTGCCAGAGAAGGAGAAGGAGGCAGGGGAGGATGGAGGGTGCTGCCAAAATGCTTGAAGCAGAGCGGAAGGCGGCCTACTGCTTAAGTAGGGAATGGGGGAAGAGCTATTTCCCCCCATTGAACAACAGGCTAAACTCTTTCCATTCAATGCGTGGCAAATATCTTGGTGCTTGTGTATACTTATGAGCTGACTAGAATATGCTTAGTGTTTATAACACGATCTTTGGCACTTCTCTACATCCACCCTGTATAGGATAATGGGTAGGTGTAGACTTAAGGCCCAAAAAGAAGTAGCAAAGTGACTACCTCCTCTAATTCTGGACAGTATGATCCATAGCACGCAGGAGAGGAAAAACTCCCTCTGAGGACCCATAGCTACTGACCTGCCCATCCTCTGGGCCTACTAAGAGGAGAATAATCCTAAATGTGCTTAGGTTTTAGGGATAGTTATGTCTAGGAGTATGGTCTGGTGTAGCTGGTGGAGAAGTCCAGTTCATGGTCGAGATGAGCCAGCAGTCGATGTTGCAGAGGAAGGTTCGAGCAGATGGAATATCCAACTAGAAAGATGACCAGATGCTGTGATGATGGTTAATCCGAGTCTGATAGATGATTGCTATAGATCCATAGCACGGCCTTCGGATACTAGATAGAGCTGCATAGTGGAACTGTTTGTTGAAATGGCTGGAAGTTTGCAGCAGGCTCATGTTCATTGTATTATAAGCTTAAACCAAGAATAGAAAGGTGATAGACTTTGTAGGAATGGCGGGAGCCCATGTGGTCTGCCACTGCAGCAGTACAGAATAATGCAAGACATAAAGGACGGGAGTCACTGAGGCTGATTGCAATGAGAAAAAGTACCAGATAAGGCCTGTCTTGGGGCATGCATCAATGGGATGGCGAGACCCCACGTGGTTCGCCATCGCAACTGAGAAGTTAGCGTTGACTTGTGATGATGATAGTAGCTCAGAGATAGGCTAGCTAGGGAATGATATCCCTATGGAGTCCAGATTGAGTAGAGGGTGATAGATGATGGGATCCACATGGTCCGCCATCACCGTACTCACTGAGTAGTGCAAGATTGAGGTGAGACCCCACATGGTTCACCTTCACCATGATAAGCAATAGTGCATGATAGAGATGGTGGAATCCCATGTGGTCCGCCATTGGCGATATCTGAGCAGTGCAATTCCTTCTGTCTAGTAGTGCATGATAGAGATGGCGGGACCACATGTGGTCCACCATCGCCGTATCACTGAACAGTACAAGATTGGGAAGGTGAGACCCCACGTGTTTCACCTTCGCCATGAGAAGGAATACACTAAATAAAGGAGGGCAAGGCCCCTATCTGAGTCTGTCAGTAGTAAATAAGGTGCGTAAAACAAAGAGTAGGTCAGGTCACAGGGTGTGCATGTTGAGAAGCAAGTCCATAGGAAGGGATGACAGGACCTCCATAGTCCGACTGCACAGTAGAAGCGATAGTTCCAAGGTAATAAGGATGAAACTGAAACAAGTTCACCAGCTGATGCAAATCAATGGCAGCGATAAATGATGCCCATCGTGGAGTTTGTTCAGGTGGGAAGACGGAGTCCAGAAATGGCAGAACAATGAAACCAGAGGCAGACGTAGACCAGCAGACTTCAAAATGACCTGGATGTAAGGGGTGACCCCGATAGATCACAAATTATAGGGAGTGTGTCCTATAAGGCAACATGGTTAGGTAGTTAGCCATAAAGGGGGATAAATTCGAATTCGACCCAGGACAAGTAGGAAGGTGATGATTGTGAGGAAGGCATAGTCCAGGTTAAACAACAGTACATCAATAGGACTTCACTGGCTAGATACTGTCTTTCTTGGTTTACTACAGGTGCGACTTAACAAATCATAGAGGGAGTAGATTGTCCTCAGCTGTAGCTGAGCTGGGCTTGCAAAGAAAATGGCCAGCTGCAGAGCTGTGTTGCTGCCCCTTTAAATGCCATTGTACACAATGCAGCTGAGAGAGCCACGTAGATCTGGGTGAAGTGATTAAAGCAATGAGCTAGACATGAATCCATTACCCTAGTATATGAGGTAGAAGAAGAATATGTGGACTTACTGGAGCGAGGTCCTTCTGTGATGCATCATGTGGGAATCAGCATTCGAATCGTATGTTTACTCTCTCTCTGTCACTGTCTCTCAGTTTCTTAATAAATGGAATAGTTTTTTTTAAGACATATAGTTGAGATACAGTTTTAGGTTGTAATTTTAGCATGAAATACATTGATCTTAAAATAAGGTTTTAACAGCAGTTTAGAATACAATACTTTAGAGCTTTTGCTATGAATTTAAGTACACCCAATAGTAAGCCATCACCTGTAAGCTTCCTTAGCAGGCACCCATTCAGAAGTGGCCTATGGAATATGCATGAGAAGAAATTAGATACGCTTAGAAAATAATAGAGAATTGAAGTTCTTTGAGTGCTTCCCAGATTTGATAAAGGTGGCAGCAACTAGATGCATATAGGACTTCATCGGTTTTGCACTGAAAATATGCAATTTCTTTTTAGACCTGATATGCATGGACTATCAGCAATTATAAAAACAGAACTGAAAAGCAGTAGAAGCAGTACTGAACCTGGAGTCCCGGAGAGAGAGAGGTATACCTCTATCCCTGTGTAGATTTGGAAATCAAAAGACTTTTATTCCACCAGTTTAGCAAGGTCCGATAGGAAGCAGCAGCTACTCATTTAACCATCTCAGTTATAGTGTGCACAATAGGAAATTCGAGAGGTTTGCAGTGCCATTGATGAATGAAATGGAGCCCCGGATCACCAGCGTGATAAGCAGCTTTTTCAAAATAGAAGACAGCTGCACTTGCCAGCAGGCTCCAAAGTCAGATGAAAACGGGTACCAGATAGAGTTACTTAAATGATCCAAAACCACTGCAGAGAGGGAAAATCAATGAGGGATCCAACTAGAATGAAATGCTGGTGTACCTTGCAAAGGCTGCTGCATGGAGGGATGTGCAGGCCAACAATAGACGAGGCAGGGTAAGGTTTCGGAATGGAGATATTTGTGGGTTGGAAAGCAAGAGAATGGTTCAGTAGGGTGATACTAGCAACAGGGTGTATCTGGTGCTGCTGTGGCAGAAGCAGAGAATGAGTATCCCATGCAGGCTGATGAATGGTACAGATCCTAGATGTATGGAAGTGATTCAGTGAAGTTGGACACCCTCAATCCTTGACCAGGTCTTGTCCACTAGCCAGCTTTTCAGGTATTAGATAGACAGCCAGGAGGGCGATACAGGTAGGATACCAAATAAGGGCACGGCTGGCAGTTTTGAAGAGAGCAGCAATGCAGTCGCTATGGTTGTAGGAGCGGCAAGGAACCAGGCAGTGAACAGCGAGCAGCGTGCAGGGAACTAGAGCATTCCAGAGTGCGTGTTGAAGGTGGCATGGTGGCCAAAAAGGAAAAAGTCCAAAAGAGACAACGGGACAACAAAGAGAAAGAAGGCAGGGCAAAGCCAGGGAGGGGAGATGAATGAAGAAAGCACAGGAAGGGGAAAGAGTGTGGGGCCAGGAAGAGGATGAACAGAAAGCAGAAAGGAGGGGGGACACACCCACAACCGACCTGCCATGCAGCACCACCGAAATGCTTGAAGCAGAGTGGGAAGCGGCCTACTGCTTAAGTAGGGAATGGGGGAGGAGCTATTTCAGGGGTCGATCTTAACATTGTTTTACTAGCCCAAACACTAGTGCAAATTGATCAGGGCTACTGCAGCTAACTCTCTACTTGCCCGTCTTGACTAGTGCAGATTTTCATGGCTGTTAATGAAGTTAAAAAAGTCTCTACTTTAGCATTCTCTAGTCCTCATGCTAATCTCTCTCAATGTTCCAGATGGCCAGGTGTGATTAACAGCTCATTAAGAGCTGCAATTATCTGGCAGTTCAAAAGAGGGATCCCACAAAAGACTCAATGTGAGTCATTATCACCCCACTTTTAAGACTTAGAAACATAGAAACATAGAATTTGATGGCAGATAAGGACCGCTTGGCCCACCCAGTCTGCCCATTTCCCTGCCTACTGGATAAGCTGCAGATCCTAGTTAACCAGCAGCCTACTTCTTTCTACCCCCACCCCCTAGAATTGCCTTATGACTGTCCCATGCATGCTTGAATTCCACCACTGTTTTTGACTCCACGACCTCCTCCGGAAGGCCGTTCCATGCATCCACAACCCTCTCTGTGAAAAAATACTTCCTTAAATTACTCTGAGCCGCCCCCATCTTCAAATTGTGCCCCCTTGTTCTTGCACACCTCTTTTTTTGAAAGATGCTACCCTCTTGGACTTTGTTGATTCCCTTGAGGTACTTGAAAGTTTCTATCATGTCCCCCCTCTCCCTCCTTTCCTTGAGGCTATACATATTAAGCTCCTAAGTCTCTTCATATGTTTTCCGGTGCAGACCCTGCACCATTTTAGTTGCCCTCCTCTGGACAGCTTCCATCCTGTCTATGTCTTTTGCGAGACTGGGTCTCGAGAACTGCACACAGTACTCCAGATGGGGCCTGACCAGCTGTCTGTACAGAGGGATAATAACTTCCTGTTTTCTACTGGTGATGCCTCTCCCTATGCATCCCAGTATCCCCCAGCCCTCTTTGCTGCCCTCTCACATTGCTTGCCCACCTTTAGGTCATCTGATATGACTACCCCCAGGTTCCTTTCCATTTTTGTTGTTGTTAGTATCTCACCCCCCATTGTGTACTCTTCCCCTGGGTTTTTGTTTCCCAGGTGCATTACCTTGCACTTCTTAGCATTGAATCTAAGCTGCCATACATTTGACCATTCCTCTAACCTGCCAAGTCCCTTTTCATTCTTTCCACCCCACCTTGTGCATCAACTCTGTTGCATATCTTTATGTCATCTGCAAAGAGACATACTTTTCCTTCCAGTCCCTCTGCAATGTAGCTTATAAAGACATTGAAGAGGACCGGTCCTAATACTGAACCCTGTGGTACCCCACTAGTAACCCCCCTTTCTTCAGAGTGGACTCCATTTACTATTACTCTCTGTGTCCTATTCTCCAGCCAATTTTTACCCAGGCTGTCATCTTGGGACTCACTCCCAGGCTAGCTAACTTGTATATTAATATTTTGTGTGGGACTGTGTCAAATGCCTTGCTAAAGTCTAGGTAGGCCATGTCCACAGCCCCTCCCTGATCTACTACTTTGGTCACCCAGTCAAAGAAATCTATCAGATTTGTCTGGCATGACCTTCCACTGTGAATCCATGCTGCCTTGGGTCCTGTGCCCCTCTGGCCTCTAGATACTCGACAATTCTTTCCTTAAAGTGATTCCATCATTTTCCCTACCACTGAGGTTAAACTAACAGGTCTGTAGTTTCCTGCTTCTGCCTTGTTCCCACTTTTGTGAGAGGAATCACATCTGCCCTCCTCCAGTCCTCGGGTACCACCCCATCCTCCCATGATTTGTTAAACAGGGTAGTCAGTGGTGTCACTAATTCCACCCTTAGTTCTTTTAGAATTCTGGGATGAATCCCATCAGGCCCCATTGCTTTGTCCACTTCAGTTTTAAGAGTTCTTTCAGAACCCTTTCTTCTGTAAATGGGCTGGTATCAACTTCTGTATCCAGAGTGTTTCTACTGTTTGTTTAGGTACCTCCCCTCTTCCTTTGTAAATACAGAGCAAAATATTTGTTTAGTATCTCTGCCTTTTCACAGTCACCCTCTGCCCACCCTCCCCCTTTATTAAGCCTCACTATCCTCCTCTTTCAGCTAGTGTCCAGGGTGTAATTAAGGGTAAAGTGCTGTTAAGTCACTAAGTTCCAGTTTTCTGAATGTGTCTATGTCTAACAATTTATCCAATATTATTAAGACCAGTGTCCCTAATTTTTTTACATTTTGAGTGTTTGTATCCAACATTTCAGTGACAAAATGCAAAGAGGTATACAGGATCAGCCCTGCAGGTGGTGGGTTTTATCTCAGCCTCACCATAACTTCCCTCTCCCAAATCTCTTAACTCTGTTCTTTCTCTGGACACCACTACAGACCAGACTCTGAAGTGACTATCCATAGATCCAAAACTGCCATTACTGGCAAGTGTAGGGGGTCCTCAGCTCTTCTAAATGGACCATGCCAGCCATCACCATCCATACAGTTTCACCCTTAACCCACTCAGCATGTCCTTTCAGCCTAAAAAAAAAAAGCTTTGGATCATGTATGGTACAAAAATAAACCTTGATAAAATACTTAATTTGAAACCATGAAATAGGCATTCCTGGGTTGCATAGATCATCCTGTACAGAAATAGAAATAGAAATAGTATAGTGTTATGACGTGTACTGTTTCCCCTGGGCTGATGAAAGGACAATGTTAAAGAAAAATCTGTTATTGTTGGGGCAGAGCATATTAAAATCAATGCTTTTACAAATAAAAATCTCATAGTTTTCTATTTCCCAAGCCCCTTAGGTTTGTCTAGCCCCCAACCCAAATAAATCTTAGATGTGCTCCTGGCTCACTTGAGACTATACAAAATCTTTCAAAAGTGCAGGTCTCCAGTCGACTATACGGTGGGGATCGCAAGTGTCTTTCTCTGCCTGACTCTGTTCATTGCCCTGTGGGTGGCAGTGATAGTGTGGTGAGGTGCATGATGATGCCAGCTATTGTGTGCGCAGAGCTAGGACTGCTTGACTGAACATTTGCTGTTGTGATATCCTCTCACTGTTTCGTATTGTGTGTGTGTGTGGGGGGCAGAAAGAGGAAGAGAGGAAGCCATGGTACAAAACAATGGGGGGAGGGGTCACTGTCTATGATAGATGGTATTGTAGTCTTTTTTTTCTGCTGGGGAGCCGGAAGCAATGTGGGAGCAGGATAAATGTACAATAATCAGAGTATTTCTTGGCTTTGCTTGCATTGTTTCCTGTATAAGTGATCAAAATGTACCATTATAATTAAGGGCTAGTGCAACCATCTGCAGGCTAGTGCAATTTTGAATCAACTTGCCCTGCTGGCTAGTGCAAAAAAAGGTTAAGGTTGACCCCTGAGCTATTCCCCCATTGAACAACAGGCTAAAGCCTTTCCATAATGATGACAGTAGTTTGGCTGTATATTCCCACCAATTTAAGATATATGGACATTCCCACAAACAGTACAATATGTTACCCTCAGTTCCGCACTGATGCCAACATAGACCCTTCCCTATTTTATCTATTGTATGTATCATCTCCGGGGTGTAATATACTCAATCTATAATTTTTTTCCTTATAAGTTTATTTTTTGCACATGTACAATTTTTATTTGAAATCACCTGCAAATTCTTCCACTGCTGATCTGTAAATTCCAAATTTAATTCCTTGTACCATTTCTTACTTACCTTTTCACAGGGATCTTTTTCTCAAATTATGAATCTACTATATTATCCTTGTAGTACCTTCTGGGTTCCTTGCTTTAACAGAAACATGGAAACATAGATTATGACAGCGGATAAGTTCCACTTCGCCCACCTAGTCTGCCCATTTCCCTACCTACTTAACTCCCAATCCTAAATGATCAGCAGTTTACCCTCTCTTTCCTACTACTAGGGTTACCTTTTGTCTATCCCATGCATTCCTGAACTCACCAATCTTTTTAGCCTGTACAACCTCCACTGGGAGGCTATTCCATGCAACCACCACCCTTTCTGTGAAAAAAATACTTCTTCACATTTCCCCTAAGTTCCCACCCCCCAGCCTCATCTTGTAACTCCTTGTTTTTGCACATCTCTTTTTTTTTTAAATGCTGTCCTCCTGGACCTTGTTGATTCCCTGAGGTACTTGAATGTCTCTATCATATCCCCCCCCATCCCTTCTTTCCTCCAGGGTATACATATTGAGGTATTTCAGTCTTTCCTGATATGTTTTCTGGTGCAGTCCTTTCACCATTTTTGTTGCCCTTCTATGGACCTCCTCTATTCTGTCAATGTCCTTCCGGAGATGCGGTCTCCAGAACTGAATACAGTATTCCAGATGTGGCCTAACCAATTGTCTGTACAGTGGCATCACCATCTCCTGTTTTCTACTGGTGATGCTCCTCCCTATGCACCCCAGCATCCCTCTGGCCCTCCCCACCACCTTTTTACATTGCTTGGCCACTTCCAAGTCATCCATTATGTTTACCTCCAGGTCCCTTTCCAGTTTTTTTGTTAGTATCTCCCCCCCACCCCAATTTGTATTCCTCTCCAGGATTCCTGCGGTCCAAGTGCATGACTCTGCACTTTGTTTGCATTGAATTTAAGCTGACACTCTCTTTTTTTTATCGTCTATTTGTATGCCTCACTCCTCCCCCAACCCCATTCTAGCCATCCCCTTCCCAGCCCTCAGCGACCTGGGACTTACCTTCCACCATCTTATTTCTGTGGCAGTTGCCTGGTCACCGGTAGGAGCCTTCGAGGTGCTGGCCATCATCCATTGGGGGAGGTGGTTGCCCTTCTTCCCTTTATGACCAGGGCTCCAGACGCAGAGGTGCATGCATGTGGAGGCATGCATGCACCCTGCTGCCCCAGTAACAGACCCTTACTCCCTCCCGGCCTAATGCCTGGCTCCTTCTTGGCCTGCTCTGCCCCCTAGCTTCCACCGCAAAGCAGTCAAGAGTTGAGAGAAACCCACATCCCACCTTGGAGAGGAGAGCTGCCTCTCAGCAGCTTGATCCAGCTCTGTGCCCACCCCTGCCAACCTCCGGTGGCCTGCACTCACTCCAAAACATGGGTTGCCGGCATGGTGCAAGGAAAGGCAACCAGCGCCTCAGCCTTCTGCGCCACCAGGCCGGCGTAAGCTGCCACCCTCTTGAACACTCCTCCAATTTGCCCAGGTCTCTTCTTATTTTTTCCACCCCGTCTGGAGTCTCTACCCTATTGCAGATCTTGGTGCCATCCACAAAGAGGCACACCTTCCCTTCCAGCACCTCCGCAATGTCACTAATGAAGACATTGAAGAGGACAGGTCCCAGAACTTAATCTTGTGGCACCCCACTGGTCACCTCCCTCTCCTGGGATTGAACTCTGTTCACCACCACTCTCTGTGTCCTTTTGCTCAGCCAATTTCTTCAAGTTTCAAATTTATTTATTTTATACTGGAAAGATATCTGCTCAAAATTGCCCGTTTTCACAAATGTCCAGTTTTCGAACAGTCTAATTAAAATAAAAGATAACATGTACAAATACAGAAACTTAATAATATATACAGGGGACATCAGTACAGCTTGATTTGGACAACAAGGTCAAAAAAATTCATAGATACACAGATAAAATAAAATAAAGCCTCAAGCCTGTGAGTGCAGAGGTTGAGACGCCTTGCAAGCACAGAGACCTCATTATCACAAATTACTATACCTGGTCCATTACTACACTTGGTGCAGAACACATAAGTCAAGCCATTTGTTATAATACCAATACAATAGGAGTAAGGGTGCAGAAGGCTGAGCCACCTTGCAGACTGAATGAGCAGGAGTATGATGTAATATAAAGATACATGTAAAGCAGGGTCTCTTGTGACCACCAGGGAAAGCTGTCATAGGAGGTGAGATGGGAAAGCTCTGGCAAGGTCCAGGCTAGCGGGAGGTGACATTACTTTTCACTAGAGGAGGGAGAGCAGTTGCAGGTGTGGTTAGAGAGAAAGTGGCTTTTGAGGGAGCTCTGAAAGGCATTGGCAGAGGTATATGCCAGAAGTGTGGGGGCTAGTTATAGAGCATAGTCCGGTGTAGGTGATAGATTTTTGTGCCAGAGTGGTGTGATAGAACAGGATATTGTAAACATTAGTCATAGCTCCTCTAGTCATGCGAGAAAGGGTGAACTTAGGGAATAGACTGGTGATACTATGAGGAAGTTTGTCTAGATGGACTTTGTGAAGGAAGGAGAGTCTGTTGATGTTGAACCGATCTTCTGGTGGAAGTCAGTCAAGGGCCTTGTAAAGAATACAATGGTGGGTCCTCCTTGGGAAACCGGTGACAAAACGGATAGTGCTGTTGTAGCAGGAACTAAGTTTGTTGCAGAGTAGGGAGGCAGCAGGTGGAGCTTAAATGATGGATCCATACAGCAAAATAGGTAAGAGGAGGGAGCAGACCTGATGTAGTTGCGATGAGGGGATTAGGAACTGCCAAGTCCTGTAAAGCAACACCAGTCTGTGGTGGAATTTATTAATAACATAAGAGACATGGTTGTTGAAGGACAGGTGTGAGTCTAGAAAGATGTTGAGGTATTTAAATTCTGTTACTTGTTTGATGCTCATCCTAAGGTTATCAGTGAGAGTTAGGTGAGGGGAGGAAGGCTTTCTTGGACAAGAGAACACCATGAATTTGGTTTTCTTAGAGTTGAGGACCATGCCTTTATCAGAGAACCAAGTGTGGAGCTTGAAAAAGTCGGTTTGAAGGTGTGTGATCATTGCAGCCGGATCTTTGTTGTTACAATAGAGTGCAGCATCATCAGCAAAAAGGATCAGTTTTGTGCTGGAGCAGATTTTGGGGAGATTTTTAATGAAGAGTGTGAAAAGAAGGGGGCCCAAGATAGAACCCTGGGGAACCTCTTACTTAATAGGGCATGCTGAGGAGAGGTGGCCATCGATGGTGGTAATCTGAGATCTACTGGAGAGACAATTCTCAAACCATTTGACGGCATCATTTGACAATTGCAGACCTGACAGGTTAAGCAGAAGGAGATTGTGGTCAGCCACGTCGAAGGCTTTTGTCAAGTCCATGAAAACAGAGCCTGTGTACATCCCGCTATCTATGGCTCCGAAGATGTCTGTGGTGAACTTGAGAAGGGCTCGCTCAATGCTGTGAGAGTCCCTGAACCCATGTTGGGCATGAGTGAGACCCATTGTACCTTCTTGGGACCTACTCCCAGACTGTGTAATGTGTTTACTAGCCTCCTGTGTGGGATGGTGTATTTTATTATTCTTCCAAATAAGTCTGAAATTCAAATTCAAGTCCACACTGAAATATTTAAAAAAGCTGATAAACTTGTTTTTCACAGTGAGATAATTTTTAACATTTTAATTTGTAGCAGGTAAACATAACTGCTTTAACTAGGTAAAGGAAAAAATGTGCTGTCTACCAATAACTGTATAGGATTCTCTTTTCTGTATGGGTGACCTGGGAAGTGGATCAGGACAGAGTGGTAGATGTGGCCTACCTAGATTTCAATAAGGCCTTCAACACTGTTCCACACAGAAAACTGGTGAGCAAGCTGGGCAGACTAGGAGTGGGTCCAAAAGTAGTAAAATGGATAAGAAGTTGACTAAGCAACTGGATTCAGAAGATGGTGGTAAAAGAGGTTCACTCTGAAGAAGGCAAGGATCCAGCTCCGTGGCACTGAGCAAAAAGCCTCAACATGCCCCCCACACATCCCAGCCTCAGGTTGCTGTCCCCATGCAGGTCCAATTATGGTACAGTGGACGGGCTAGAAAAGCAGAAAAAGCCCCCTGACCAACCAGATGACGTACTGGTTCCTGGCATGCCAAGGTAGCCCGGGATGAAAAAAATTACTTACCATAGTAATCTTGTTTCTTTCAAGGTATTCTCCAATATTCATAACTCTTGCAGTCAGCCTTTAAAGTAGAACTGTCTAGAGATAGAATGCTATGCTAATGATGGAACCATCATTGGCTCGTGCCACTTATTCAGATGCTGCCCTTATCAACTGCTGAGTTCTATTAACGCCTCAGATTTCATGGGGAGCCTATAAGATAGACCCAACCCTTGTTATTGTTTATTTATTTATTGAAATCTTTGAATGTACTTAATAAAAAACCTAAACTAATTCAAAGAAAACCTCCATCTGGAGGAACAACCCCCCCCCCCAAAATGCCAGAATAACCTGAAGAAGGGGAAAACGATGCCCAACAGGGCCTGAAAAAGACAGACTAAGCCAGAGTGTGGCACCTCTAAACATGGTTATCCAGCTTGGAGTGCAGAGGCCATTGGTTCTAGAAGGGGAGGCAGGGTGGGTGAGTTATGAATATTGGTGAATGCCTTAGAAGACACAAGATTACAATGGTAAGTCATTTTTTCTTCTCACCCCGGGAATCCTCCCAATATTCCTAACTCTTGCAGACTAAGAAGCAATACCTTTGGATGTGGGCACAGAACCTACTTTGGAAACAGACTCTGCAGGACTGCTGTGCCAAACCTGGCATCACTTCTGGACTGGGTGTCCAGGCTGTACTGCTTTGTAAAGGTGTATAAAGCTAGCTGCTTTAAAGATTTTCAACAGTGCAACATCCCTGGCAGCTGCTATAGTAGCAGCTGTTCCCCTTGTGAAATGGGCCCTTAGTCCGTTGGGGGCTCCTTTCCAGCTTTTGAATAGCAAAACTGGATGCACTGAACTATAAAGCGAGAAATGGACCTTTTGGATGCAGGATTTCCTTTACCCACATCCCCATAGGTCAGGAACAGCTACTGTTTGTCCTGTCTATGGTCCTTAGTGAGAGTCATGTAATAACTCAGACCTCTCTTGACATCAAGACTGTGGCGTCGACATTCACCTGAACTAGAATGTTCAGTGAAAAAGACTGGTAGAGTGATGGATTGATTTAAGTGGAAATCAGAAACCACTTTAGGGAGAAATTTCGTATTTGTTCTCAAAACTACCTTATCCCTATGGAATGAGATGTAGTCTTTTTCAATACACAGAGCCTGAAGCTCACTAATCCTTCTGGCAGAAGTGATGGCTACCAGAAACACTGTTTTCCAGGTAACATACTTCAAATGAGCTGAGACCATGGGCTCAAATGGGAGTACCATGAGCTGGGCAATGCAAACATTCAGGTCCCAAGCTGGCACTGGTTCCCTGTGAGGGGGATGTAGGTG
Organism: Neoceratodus forsteri; assembly: GCA_016271365.2. Lineage (NCBI taxonomy): Eukaryota > Metazoa > Chordata > Ceratodontiformes > Ceratodontidae > Neoceratodus > Neoceratodus forsteri. Next base: position 113,485,360 of record CM057454.1, read on the forward strand.
GGCCAAACCTTTGAAGAACTTTTTGAAAATAGGGTTTGATACCATGGAGACACCCTTTCCAGCTGAGATGTAAGCAGATAATGAAGCCAGATGGACCTTCAAAGTAGTGGGCTGCAAGTCCAAGGAATGCAAATGGGTAAGACAGTCCAGCAGGGCTGGAATTCCTGTCTATGCAGGTACCACATTATTGGTAGAACACCAAATAGAAAATCTCTTCCATTTAAAACCATTGGTTTTCTTTGTAGAGGGCTTCCTGTAACCTCTTAAAACATCCCTGACACTTTCCGAGAGATGCAAGCCTGCATACTCTTAAGTCCTCAAAAGCCATGCCTTGAGCCTGAGGGAGGTGTACTGGCTTGGCCACAGACATGGAGAGCAGCAGGGAGTACCATGGCTGCCTAACCCAGTCTGGTGCTATCAAAATCATTGATGCTGGTTGTGATCTGAGTTTGATCAGAACCCTGAGGATTAGGGGAAAAGGAGAGAAGGCATATAGCTGTCTCCCTGACCAATCCAGAGTCAGAGCATCCAGGGGTATTGTACCCCGGCTGGTGGTCTGCAACAGTACTGTGGAAGGTGGTGGTTCTTGAGGGATGCAAAGAAGTCTACCTCTGGGGTGCCACACCTTCTGAACACTACCTCCATCACCTGCCTCTTTAGGGTCTATTCGTGGTGGGCCTGGTTGATCAAATTCAGGGCATCTGCTAGGGTGTTGTCCTTGCCAGGCAGATGAATAGCTTGCAGTGAAGCATTGCATGAGTAAGGTAGACTCCATATATATGCATTGCATCTGTGCACAGGGAACTTGACCTTGTTCCTCCCTGTTTGTTTATGTAGTACATTGTCGTGGTATTGTTCTGACCTGTACCACTCTGCCCTGCACCAATGGTGTGAAGGCTTGCAAAGCTAAGAGTACTGCCCTCAGTTCCAGCAGATTTATGTGCTGAAGTGACCCTGCACTTGACCAGGTTCTGTGAGTGGTGTGCTCCCCTAGGTGGGCACCCCAACCCAGTAGTGATGCATCTGTTGTAAGAATCACTAATGGAAACTCTAGCTGGAAGGGTACCCCTTCCCTGAGATTGTCCACCTCCCTCCACTACTGGAGGGCTTTCAGTAACGGTCCTGTTACTGGAATCAACTTTGAGAGAGGATCTCTCCTTTGGCACTAATGTGCCCTGAGATTGAACTGTATATCTCTCATTTGGAACCTGGAACCCAGGACTGTGCCTGTTGCTGTGGCCATGTGTCCCAGTAACTGCAGGACTTGCCTTGCTGTCTTTTTTTTGTTCAGCCTGAACGAGCCAGCAATCTACAGAATATCACTTACCCTGTCCTGAGGCAAGTAAGCCCTTCCTTTCAATGTGTCCAGTTCTGCCCCTATTAAGTGCAGCACCTGCACTGGTAGTAAGGCAGTTTTTTTGAGGTTTATGAGGAACCCTAGAGATTCCAGGAGCCCCTGGGTTATCTGCAGGTGATCCTTTACCTTTTGTGGTGAATTTTCCACCACTAGCCAGTCATTCAGGTAGGGAAACACTGTGACACCTAATCTTCTTAGGTGAGCTACCACCACTGCCAGACACTTTTTGAACACTCTTGGTGCCGAAGTGAGCCCGAATGGAAGTGTTGAGAACTGGTAATGACCTGATGGGAGTGTGAACCTGAAGTATTTTCTGTGAGACTCCCTTATGAGGATATGGAAGTAAGCATCTTTTAGGTCCAGAGGTGCCAACCAAGCTCACTTCTGGAGAGTTGGCAGAATCATTGCCAATGTTACCATTTTGAACTTTGGCTTTGTTAAGTGCCTGTTTAGTAACCTTAGGTCTATTGGCTGCCACTCCCCATTTTTCTTTGTGGTGAGGAAGTATCTTGAGTAAAAACCCTTTCATCTTTGCTGTGGAGGAAGAGATTCCACTGCCTTTGACAGCAGCAGAGTTTGCACCTCCTTTTCTAACAGCTTTCTTTCTGTAAGTGAAGCTGGTTTGAACTGTCTTGTTCTTAGGGGTGGAAAGAATTTGAAGCTTAGGAACAAGCTGTGATTCACTACTTCCAGGACCCACTTGTCTGTGGTAATGTTTTTCCAAGCCTGGAAGTAGAGACCCAGTCTGCCCCCTACTGGAATTTGGGAGGCGGCCTTGGCAACTAAGTGAGGGATTCTGTTTAGTCTGGGGCTCGGCCTGACCACATCTGGACCCCCATCTGCCCCTACCCCTGAAGTACCCTGTCTGCTGAGGGTACTGCTGGTATTGAGAGACAACCTGGGCCTGATAGAAAGGCCTGCTGTAGCTAGCTCTACCTCTGCATCTCCTTCAATAGGGCCTGAAGGAAGGTGAAGGTGAAGGCTTTTCTTGGCTGAATTACTTTTGTAGGTGGCCTTGTACTCATCCACCTTTTTATATAGGCCTCTGTCTTGTCACCAAAAAGAGAATTGTTCTCCACAGGAAAGTCCATGGCATTCATTTGGGTATCCTGTGTGAGGTTCAGAGCCCTGAGCCATGCAAATCATCTGAGGGCTATAGTAAGGGTCATCTTCCTGGCAGCAGTATCTTTGGCATCTGCTGCCATCTGGAATTAATACTTTGCAGTCTCCAGTCCAAACCTGGCAGTTTCAGCCAGGTCAGCTGAAAGACCAGATGGAGCCTTAACAGACATGGCTAAGACTGACTGCCACAGAAACTTCTGATACTGTGCAGCATAAGCCTGATAATTAGCCTGCCTCATAGCCAAAGAGGTCAACAGATAGCCTTTCTTGGCCAGGCTGTCCAGTTTCCTGGAGTCCTTTTGCCAAAGGCACATTTGCCTTATCACAGGCTGCTGTTTGGATGACACACTGGTGGTCAGGGTGAGTAAACAGGAACTCAACCCCTTCCCTATCCAGTTGATACTTTATATCCACCCTCTTGTCCGGAGGTGGGGCAGAGTTTGGTGTCTGCAGAATTTTTAAAATGTCCTTTTTAAAGAACTTGTTGATTGGGAGTAACAGCTTGTTAGTGGGTGTTAACCCCATAAGTTTGAGGTACTCAACCTCTTCTTCATCTTCCACTACTTCAGTTGTGGCTATGTCCAAGTCCGCTACTGTTTTTCTTACAAAGGATAAATAGGAAGAATAATCTTCAGTTGTTCTGGGTGGAGACCCAAACTCCTGTTCAGGGGAAACCTCATGTTCAATGGGTTCCCCTTCCTCTTCCTCATACTCCACATAATCTTCATACTCCATCTGCTCTTGGAGTGAGGTATGAGCTGAGGTAGGTGTTTGCTGAACCGGGGTTTGAACCAGTGTCTGGGGAGCTAAGCCCTGTAAAGTTTGTATAACTTTGAAAGCCTGAGCAATTTCCTCAGATGGAAGCAAACTGGGAGGCACAGCAGAAGTCCCCTTATGCTTTTCTGCAGCGGGTTCAGTGTGTTTGGTTTTCTATAGTTTTTTTGCAGGAACCGGAGATTGAACCAGTTCACCGGTTCCTTTGCCGGTTGAAGAATCACCCTTATCAGGGGTGGTTTGTTTTAGTTCTGCGGTTTCACCCGCATTTTTTTGAGGGTGTAGGCTGGTCAGAGCCTGAAGCACCCAACTTTTTAAGGAGTCTTTCCTGACATTTTTCAAGCGTCTTTTGAAGGAAAGATTTGCATATTTCACACTCACAGAAGTGTTCTTCACCCAGGCAGAACAAACATAAATCATGTTTGTCAGCCTAGGCAAAAACATCCCCACTTGGTACAGTTTTAAACCCTGAGGTCCATTTTTTTTCCCTTAGGTTTTTCTGACATATCTTTTTTTTTGTCAAAGAAAAACCACAACAACCGCAAGCTGAAATTTAAATTTAGTGTATTTATTGCGATTGCGGTCGGTTCAGGAACCGAGCTAGGTTCCGATTGGAACCGGGATCCAGGGAAAAAAGAAACAAACTTATCAGTTTCTAAACCACAAAAACTAGTAAAATTTATATAACTAAAAACTAACCAAAATCTCAGTTCCTCAACGGTTATCCCGAAACCGAGGGAAGCCGTGAAAAACACTTAAAACACTACTCTAACTAGCGATTATTAAATTTAAACAAAATAAAGGCAGCAAATGAAAATTTTTAAAAGAAATACTTTTAATTTCTAAGTCAAACACTGAGGAACAACTGTGAAGAGATGTCTCCAAGGCTTCTTGACAGGTGGAGAAAGAAATCTGAGGCATTAATAGAATACAGCAGTTGATAAGGGCAGCATTTGAATACATGGCATGAGTTAATGTTGGTTCCATCATTAACATAACATTCTATCTCTGGGCAGTTCTACTTTAAAGGCTGACTGCAAGAGTTATGAATATTGGAGAATTCCTGGGGGTGAGAAAGCCCATGCTGACCCCCTGCCAGCCCCCTGGGCTAAGTGGTTGTGCCTAAGGGCACTTCTCCCCCAGAAGAGGGGGGGACCCACCCAATGAAGGGTTACATCGGGTCACCCAGGACTGGCAGTAGCATAGGCAGCAGATGGAAACTGGGGAGGAGGGTGGCCGTGGGTCCCAGGTAGCCCGCAGGAGTGGCTGGTCAGTGGGGGAGGGAGGAGCAAAAAAAAAAGAAGGCAAGGTGACCAGCAGGGTGCCACAGGGGTCAGTACTAGGCCTGGTCCTCATGAATGTCTTTATTAGTGACATTGCAGAAAGGCTGGAAGGGAAAGTATGCTTGTTCGTGGATGACAAAAAATCTGCAACAGGGTGGACACATTGGGGGGTGATTGAAAAAATGGGAGATGATCTGAAAAAGCTGGAAGACTGATCAAGGATTTGGCAACTGAATTTCAGTGCAAAAAACTGCAAAATCATACACTTGGGGCACAGAAACCTGGGGGTAGTGTACCAACTGGGCAAGGAAGTATTGGCAACCACAAAATAGGAAAGGGACCTGGGGGTAATCATTGTCACAAATGCACTCAGCAGGTCAGGCCCTCTGCTCCCACAGTGCCAACCTATGAGCGCAATAGTGTGAACAGGTAACAGACAGGGTAGCCCTCCTGTCTGCTTTTGGGTCTGAATCACCTTTAGCCGCAAGTTCTGGTGGGATTTGAACTGTGAACCTTATGCTAACGTACCCAAATGTACAGGTTCAAATAATATTCTATTCGGGGAGGGGTGCAACATATCTGTCGCCTAAGGGCACCTAACCAGGTATCCAAAATGAACCCTTAAAACTCTATAGAGATCATAGGTATATTCTTACCTTTTACCAAGCTCAGTAACACCATAAGGCCTTGAACAGTTGTCAGATTTAAAAATACAGGCACTCCACATGCAAAATTGACGGAGGAGACCCAGGCAGAATCTTAAAGAATATGTTTACTAAAAATGGATAAAAACAGTAAGATAAAATACAGAACAAATATCAAAGAGCATCACAATCACATAAAAGAAAAACAAGGAAAACTACAGAACAAACTCCTACCACAATACATTTAGATATTTTCTATCTAATGTATTACCACTGTAAGTGCAGTTAAATTAGAGATCTTTGTTTCTTAAGAGCCCCAAAAGATATGTCCTACATTTCAGACACAAGTATCAGTTTAAACTCTGTGTCTCCACACCCCTTCTGTGAGTCATCTAGCGCCTCCTTTTTGAATATAAAATTACAAACATGATTTCCTACCAAGTGGTATTTTAAATAAGGTGACATCAGAAGAAAAAAAACATTTCCTAAATTAGGACAGTCTTTAATCAAGCATTTCCTTTGAACTGGTGGCTGGTTCCTGTTTTCCCAAGGAACACCAAAGGGTTTACAACTTTTCACACCAGGTTGGTATCAAATGGCTGTTCCTCTTAAGATGTCATAAAACTTTATTAGGCTCATCCTCTGGCAGACTCATAAAGTCACATTTGGTTTTCAACTTCAAAAAGCCTAGGCATGCCATAAAAGGTAATAAAATGCCCACTGGAAGGAAGGTAGTTAATTAACTGGTTCCCTTATCAGTTTTAATTACATCCTGTGGTTTCAGCTGCTGACACCTTGTAATATAAAGGGCCAAATCTCACAGACTGACATTTCTTACACTGACCATTTATTTATAATACCAATATCATAGTGTCAGTGGCTCAGTAGGTAGCACACTCGCCTCTGAGGCCGGGAGATCAGAGGGCTGTGGGTTCAGTTCCCACATCTGGCACTTGCGTTAATATCCCAGTACTGACACTGTAGTGCAGCATGAGAGGGGTGCTGCATTTCTGAGGTGCCGTCTTTCAGATGAGACGTTAAACCGAGGTCCCATCTGCCTGGATTGGTGGTAGTTCAGGTGGATGCTAAAGATCCCATGGCACTTATCGAAAAGAGTAGGGGAATTTCCCCAGTGTCCTGGCCAAATTTCCCTCATTCACTAAAAATACCACCAACAGTTTCATCTTGTTCAAGGTCAGTTGGCATTTATCTGTATCCCCCTCCCCCGGATCGTGCCTGAAAATAGGCAGGATTTGTCTAGTGCACTTAGCTGGTCAACAAAAGCTAAATAAAAATAAAATACTATAATCATAACCAGCTGGCCAAGTGTCACAATCATTTCTAATGACCTGAAGGTAGCAAAGCAGTGTGATAAGGTAGTCAGGAAAGCTAACAGGATGCTCAGGTACATAGGGAGGGGTGTCACCAGCAGAAAGAGAGAAGTAGTGTTACCCCTGTATAGGTCGATGGTGAGGCCCCACTTCAAGTACTGTGTCCAGTTCTGGAGGCCCTATCTCTGGAAGGACATAGATAGGGTGGAGGTGGTACAGAACAGGGCAACAAAAATGGTGCAGGGCTTGCATCAAAAGTCCTATGAGGAAAGACTCAAGGAATTAAACATGTACTCTCTAGATGAAAGGAGGGAAAGAGGGGACATGATAGAAATGTTCAAATACCTCACAAGTATTAATAGGGTACATGAAGATAGCATTTTACATAGCAAAAGATGCTCGAGAACAAGGGGTCACGCTATGAAGCTGGGGGGGGCACTCAGAGGAGATGTGAGGAAATACATCTTACAGAAAAGCTTGTGGACACCTGGAACAGCAGAGGTGACAGGTGCTAAAACAGTAACAGGATTCAAGGATGCATGGGATAGACAGAGGGGGACCTTAGAAATTAGGCAAGGGGGAAAACCGAAGATCAAGTAGGGTCTGCGGTTGCACAGTAGGTAGGGAAAATAGTGCAGGCTAGATGGGCTAGGAGGACCTTATCTGCCAACAACTTCAATGTTTCTTTGTTTCTCTAACTCCCTATATTATACTGTATGTGGGTTCCCAGAAAAAGGGCCTAAAAGGTTTTTGCTACTGCAGTTGGAATTACTCTGTTCAGAATAGAATCTGCTGTACATCTGTTCAAAAGGTCTCCAGACTGGGGCAAGCCAAATAAAATGCATAAAAGTGTGCCCTCCTGACCACAGCCCCTCCAACATAAATTAGATTTACTAATGGTATAATGTGTGGAGCATAAGGATGTGAGAAAAATAAAACTTCCCTTTAAATTCCCTGTAACCTGGTGATGAGGTAGTCTTTGTGCCCACCCAGTTCACCATCTCCCATGTTTTGTCATCAAGTTTTTCACCAGTCTCCTTCTGCCAAGCATCCCTGGCACTCTGTGAGAGACATATTTCTGAAATTTTTAACAATGCATTAAGCCCAGTCGGTGGTTTCAGGATCACTTGTAGTCTCCTTGTGGAGCAGATAAATTCTTCTGGGAGGGGGCGCTCAGTGGTTTCAGTATATGTGTCTTAACCTGTGGTTGCATGATGAAGTGCTTCATTTGTAAATATCTAAAGAAATTTCCCCAGTTCAAACCAAATTCAGTGTAAAGTTGTTGAACATTTTTTAGAGAGGTTGTGTCTGGTTTTTTTTTAATATGTTGGAAGGATGTGATACCTTGCCTTTCCCATTTTCTAAATACTGGGTCAGCAAGCTTCACTGCACCCTCTAGTGTGTTGGCAAGACCTAGCAGTGGAATGATTCCATCTACCTCACCCAGGTGATGTCTTAGTGTGTCCCGCATTTTAAGTGTATGTTTCACCCATGGCTTTTCTAGGTATCTGAAAATGGCTGGGATGAGGTGTGAGAAGGATAAAGATGCCTGCCTCCCCATGGGAAGACTGACCACCTCCAGTTCCATCAGGCCAGTCTCGTTCTGCCTGAGCAACCTTGAAAGAATGGTGTGGCTTGCGCAGCCCACTAATAATATTTAAAAGTGGGCAGTCCCAAATCCCCCTTAGCTTTGCATTGCCTTAACAGTGCCAGCCAAACCCTTGGATGGCCAGATCCCAATTTGAATTTATGTGTGGATTTTTCTAGCTGTTTCCGTACTGTCAGGGGTATTGCAGTTGGGAGCATTTGAAAGCAATAAAACAGTATTGGCAGAATAGTCATTCTAATTGTTTGTACCCTTCCCCCCTACAGACAGAGGGAGAGAGGCCTGTTTATGGTCAGCATAGATTTTTCTCAGAAGGGGTTTGTAGTTGGCCTTAAAGAGATTTATGGTGTCCTTTTGGATGTGAGTGTACAAGTACTTGAACCCTTTGGTGGTCCATCTGAACAGGCTGCTGTTTTATTTTTGCTGACATCACCCGATTCAGCTTAAAAGCTTCTGATTTATCGTGATTTGTTTTGAACCCTGAGGCCTGGCTTTAGCTATCCATGGGGGTTAGTAATGGAGGCACTGAGTGCACTGGGTTACTAATAAACAGCAGGGTGTCATCTGCATGCAATGAGATATTTTGCCCTGGGTTGTATGAGGTGCCCTTTATATCCAGGGTTGTTCCTTGCTGCAATGGCTGGGGGCTCAGATTGCATCATTTTGATGCAGTTTTCTTAAACTGAATGTTTTCTGCATAGTTACAGATTGTATAATTTTAATCAATCAATCAATCAATCAATCAAATCTTTATTTATTTAGGTGAATACCATTGAGCATAGCTCATGTACAAGATGGACCTGGTTAGCACAGGAACACAGGATATACAATATATGAACAGCCACAACATAACACCTCAGTAATATTATACAATATAGAGATACAATAATTAAATGTAGTCATAAGTGGAGAACAGTTTGTAAACAGTGGTTCAGTTCCTTCGAGGTGTATAATGAGTCTAGTAACAGTAGCTGGAAGTACTAACGAGAACAATTGATAGGTAATGATATATTACATACAATGTCATAAGAAACAAGACAAACAGTGAGTTAAACAAGAAAAAAACAAACAGTGTAACAGGGTAGAAGGGGTGTGTGGTAGGCAAGGTGAGATATGGTACAGGCAGGGTGGTAGGAGATAGACGAGGGACAGATGAAGCCTCGGAGAGGACACAGGACAGGAGGGCAGGGAGCACAATTAGGTATTAGAGAAATGTGAAGGAGAGGCCTCAAGCTCAGGCATAGCGGAAAGGACAATGCCATCATAGTACGCTATAAGTGCAGGGAAGTTTTAGGATCGGGGGAAGCAGTTGCAAATTTCCTTGACCGAATGGTCATATAGTGTCTTGAAGGAGGATAGACTGACCGGGGTACTAAGCATTAACGATTTTTGTATTTTGTTCCATAGAGACAGCAGTGCAAAGCTTATAGCCATTCTCCCAAAGTGTGTTTTTAGCTTAGGTACCTTTAAGGAAATAAAGGAGTAGCTTCTCAGTGCATAGTTCCCAAGCTCGCATAGCAGAAGACAATCAGAGATATACATAGGGGTAGTTTTTTGATAATAGCTCTGAACGTCCAGAGTACAGCATTTCTGTTTCTCCTGTACTGAAGGGAGGGCCACCCCATGGCAGCATAAAGGGCACAATGATGAGTGGAAAAGGGTAGGTCAGTAATGAATCTCAGAGCCCTGTGATACAACGTATCCAATTTAGCAAGATGAGAGACAGGGCAGTGACTATAAAGAAAGTCAGCATAGTTAACCAAGGAGAGAAACGTTATTTGTACCAGCCACCAATTGCCATTGCTAGTAAGGAAGTTATTGATCCTGAAAAAGAGTCCAAGCGTCTGCCTCAGTTTCTTTAGCAGATCTTCGATATGGTCTGTAAAGGAAAGTCTATGGTCGAGCCACACTCCTAAGTACTTGAATTTCTTGACAAATTCTAGGTTTTCTCCCAGGATTGTTGTGATCTGTGGAATGGAGCCAGCACTGGCCGGGTTTACAGCATGGAGAAGTGGAGAAAATAGCATTGCCTTAGTTTTTTTGGCATTTAATAGGAGCTTTTTGTTTAGGAGTTGGCTCTGAAGTAGATTGAATTCAGATTGTAGGTCTCCACAGGCAGCTTCTGGTGAAGGACGACTTAGATAAAAAACTGTGTTCTCTGTGAACAGAGGGATATTGGCCTTAGTTATGTTGGTGACAATGTTATTTATGTAAATTGCACACTGTAGGGGACAAAGAATCGATCCCTGGGTGACCCCTCTTTGCAAAGGTTTAAGGGGAGAAAGTTCACCTTCTGCCTTGACTTGCTGCCACCGGTCAGAGAGGTAGTCAGCAAACCAATGCAAGGACAGTGAGTCCAGTCCTATCGCCCTCAGGGAGGAAAGGAGCAGGCCATGATCGACGGTGTCAAAAGCCTTACTTAAGTCTAAGAACACTGCACAGACGAAGTTTCGATTCTCCAGGTCTCGCTGCCAATCATTGGTCACTTTGGCTAGGGCCATAATGGTGCTATGCTGTGCTCTAAAGCCAGATTGCATTGGGTTTAGAAGATTCCTAGTTTCTACATAGGTTCCCAACTGCTTGCTTACAATTTTTTTCCAACAGTTTTGACAGCATAAGGAGAAGAAAAATCAGTCTGTAGTTGTTAAGATCACAGGGGTCCCCAGATTTAAACAGAGGGATAACATGAGCTGTTTTCCATAAGGGTGGGAGGATTCCAAGGGACAGTGAGAGACTGAATAGGTGGGTAATTGGTACAGCTAAAGCATGGTAGGTGACCTTTAGAAAGTATGGGTCTAGAGAGTCAACACCTGCACTTTTTTTGGTATCGAACTGTAATAGAAGTTCTTCTACCTCTTTCAACGAAGTAGGCTGGAGAGAAATGCCTGAGTTGGTAAGAAGAGGTTCAGAGTTTTGCACACCCAACTGGGAGCATAAAGAACATGCAGGGGAGTTGTCAAATGCCAGCTCTGCTGTGGCAAAGTGGTTGTTAAATGCATACAGATCTCCATTTTGTCACAGATGGTGGCACTGCCAGAGGTAATCTTTGCAGGCAGGGAGTTCCTCGGGGTATGTCCGGACATATCCTTAATGGACTTCCAAAATTTAGAGGAGCTCCTGGCAGCAGAATCCAGTTCTGAATGATAAAAGGAGGCCTTAGCATCTCTTACTATCTTGGTGCATGGTATTCATGGCTTTCCTGAAGTGACAGCATCAGAGGCACTTTACCATAATAGTGGCAGTTTTTTTTGACATGCTTGAATAATTTGGATGCAATTTAGTACATGTTGGTGCAATTTCCATATTATGCCATAGAAACATAGACTTTGACGGCAGATGAGGACTGCTTGGTCCACCCATTCTGCCCATTTCCCTACCTAACAGATAAGCTGCAGATCCTAGTTAACCAACAGCCTACTTCCTCCTACCCCCCACACCAGAATTGCCTTATGTCTGTCCCATGCATTCTTGAATTCCCTGACTGTTAGTGACCCCACGACCTCCTCAGGAAGGCCATTCCATGAGTCTACCACCCTCTCCATGAAAAAATACTTCCTCACATTGCCCCTGAGCCATCCTCCCTCTATCTTCAAATTGTGCCCCCTTGTTCTTGCACATCTCTTTTTCTGAAAGATGCTACATTCTTGGGCTTTGTTGACTCCCTTGAGGTACGTGAAAGTTACAAGTGCCATGTTCTGACACAGTTCCTCTATTTGGCACATTTTCCTGAATTCTGATGCTGTTCTCAGTTTGCTTGATGCATTCTCAACATACTTTAGTACTGACACTAGCTTAGACAACATATCTTTCTGCAGATCCTTTCTTTCACCAAGAAATTTAAACTTTTGTCACAGCAGAGTTGGCAGTTGCTGTATGGCACATTCTAGACACATAGAAACGTGATGTTAGAAAAGGACCACCATAGAAACATAGAAACATAGAATTTGATGGCAGATAAGGACCGCTTGGCCCACCTAGTCTGCCCATTTTCCTACCTAACAGATAAGCTGCAGATCCTAATTAACCAACAGCTTACTTCCTCCTACCCCCCACTAGGACTGCCTTATGTCTGTCCCATGCATTCTTGAATTCCCCCACTGTTCTTGACTCCACGACCTCCTCAGGGAGGCTGGTCCATGCATCCACAACCCTCTCTGTGAAAAAATACTTCCTCACATTACCTCTGAGCCGTCCCCCCTCTATCTTCAAATTGTGCCCCCTTGTTCTTGCACATCTCTTTTTCTGAAAGATGCCACCCTCTTGGACTTTGTTGATTCCCTTGAGGTACTTGAAAGTTTCTATCATGTCCCCTCTCTCCCTCCTTTCCTCAAGGGTATACATATTAAGCTTCTTTAGTCTTTCTTCGTATGTCTTCTGTTGCAGACCCTGCACCATTTTGGTTGCCCTCCTCTGGACAGCCTCCACTCTGTCTATGTCTTTGCGGAGATGGGGTCTCCAGAACAGCACACAGTACTCCAGATGGGGTCTCACCAACTGTCTGTACAGAGGGATAACAACTTCCTGTTTTCTACTATTGATGCCTCTCCCTATGCATCCCAGTATCCCCCCAGCCTTCCTTACTGCCTTCTCACATTGCTTGCCCACCTTTACTGTAGGTCATCTGATATAATTACCCCCAGGTCCCTTTCCATTTTTACTGTTGTCAGTATCTCACCCCATTGCGTACTCTTGCCCTGGGTTTTTGTTTCCCAGGTGCATTACCTTACACTTTTTTGCATTGAATCTGAGCTGTCATACATTTGACCATTCCTCCAACCTTGCCAAGTCCCTTCTCATCCTTTCCACTCCATCTGGTGTATCAACCCTGTTGCAGATCTTTGTGTCATCTGCAAAGAGACATACTTTTCCTTCCAGTTCCTCTGCAATATAACTTATAAAGACATTAAAAAGGACCGGTCCAAGTACTGAACCCTGCGATACCCCGCTAGTAACCCTCCTTTCTTCACTGTGGACTCCATTTACTACTACCCTTTGCGTCCTGTTGTCTAGCCAATTTTTTATCCAGGCTACCACCTTGGGACCCACTCCAAGGCTGGCTAACTTGTGTATTAATCTTTTGTGTGGGACTGTATCAAATGCCTTGGTAAAATCTAGGTAAGCCATGTCCACAGCCCCTCCCTGGTCTACTACTTTGGTCACCCAGTCAAAGAAATCTATTAGATTCGTCTGACATGACCTTCCCATCGTGAATCCATGCTGTCTTGGGTCCTGTGCCTCACTGGCCTTGAGGTACTCAACAATTCTTTCCTTCAGAAGTGATTCTATCATTTTACCTACCACTGAAGTCAAACTAACTGGTCTGTAGTTTCCTGCCTCTGTCCTGCTCCCACTTTTGTGAAGAGGAATCACATCCGCCCTCCTCCAGTCCTCAGGTACCACTCCATCCTCCCATGATTTGTTAAAGACAGTAGTCAGCGGTGTCATTAGTTCTACCCTTAGTTCTTTTAGAATTCTTGGGTGAATCCCACCAGGACCGCCAGGCCCACCTAGTCTGCCCAGGTTGCCTAGACCACTGCTAGGACTTAACTATAACATGGCCCCCTTGACAACAGGCCCCTGTGCCTGTCCCATGCCCCTTGAACTCTCCCACTGTCCTCTCTCCGACTGTCTATTCCATTTATCCACCACCCTTTCTGTGAAAAGGTGCTTCCTAATGTCTCCTCTGAACTCCCCCCCTATAATTTGCAAATCTTGGTCCCTTGTCTTCGATTACCCCTTTAGTTGGAATATGATCCCTACTGCCACTTTGTTAATATCCTTTAAGTATTTGAATGTCTCAGTCATGTCCCATGTCCCCCCTTTGTTCTAGGAAATACATGTTTAGGACCTGCAGTCTCTCCCCGTATGTTAAGTGGCTGATTCCCTTAACCATCTTTTGTTACCCTCAACTGGATGTGCTCAACCCTCTCCATGTCCTTCTTGAGGTATGGACTCCAGAACTGGACCCCATACACCAGATGTGGCCTAGCCAGGGATCCACGATGGGAGTCTGACAAAAATTTTGTTGAACGCCCATCAGCGACACTCGCAGGTCACACCGTGATTCTGCAGTCAGCTGCCGTCGCACTTCCCCACTTAGGGATTCTCAACTCCAGTCAGAGCTGATTGGGGGGGTGCAGGACCCCCGACAGACAGCGTTGGGTTCCAGTGGGTCTCCCACCATGGCTAGGTGCTGTAATCGCTGTGGAGGACCTCGCTGGTGAAATGTCACTGTCAGGGGGTAACCATCTAGCCAGCTGGGTGTACAAGGGTATTATGACCTCCCTCCTCCTACTAGTGATCCCCCTCCTGATGCAACCCAACATCCTGCTGTCTCTTGTCACTGCCTTCTCACAATGTTTTGCTACCTTCAGGTCCTGTGTAATGTTGATGCTAAGGTCTCTCTCCTGTTCTGTTACCTTTAGTGGTTGGCCTCCCATGGAATACACCCCTCTCTGATTTTTCCTGCCTAGGTGCATGATCTTGCACTTCAGTGTACTGAAAGACAGTTGCCACTCTGTGGACCATTCCTCTAGTTGCCTCAAATCCCTACGCATATTCTCAACCCCTTCCTGTGTGTCTACTCTATTGCAGACCTTTGTGTCATCTGCAAATAGACACACCCTCCCCTCAAGGCCCTTTGCTATGTCTCCTATAAATATATGTAATAGTAATGGACCCAACACTAACCCTTGGGGAACCACACTGATGAACCTTCCCTCCACCGAGGGTACCCCATTTATTACCACCCTCTGTCTTCTACCCCTCAGCCAGTTCTGCACCCACCGTACTACTGTCTGCCTCAGCCCCAGACATCCCAATTTATGCAGAACCTTCCTGTGTGGCACAGAGTCGAATGCCTTCCTGAACTCAAGGTATGCAATGTCCACCGACCCCACCCCCCGATCCACCACCTTGGTTACCCAGTCAAAGAAATCTATCAAGTTTGTTTGATAGGATCTACCCTCAGTGAACCCATGCTGGTGTTGGTCCAGCAGGCTGTTTGCTTCTAGGTGGCTGGTGATTCTGTTTTTTAGCAGTTTTTCCATGAGCTTGCCAACCACAGACATCAAGCTCACTGGTCTGTAATTGCTCACCTCTTCCCACCCCCCCTTGTGAAGGGGTACCACATCTGCCCATTTCTAGTCATTGGCGACCACCCCTGATTCTAAGGACCTGTTAAAGAGGGCAGTCAAAGGAGCTGCTAGCATAGCCCTCAGCTCCCTCAACACCCTGGGGGTGCACCCCATCCGGCCCCATCGCTTTATCTACCTTTAAACTCTATAGCTCTCTCAGAATCTCCTCTACCTGGAAGGGACTCATGTCCACTCCTTCCCCCTCCTCCTCTTTTACCCTTGTGTTACCACCCTCCCACTTGTTCTCTTTTGTAAACACTGAGCAGAAATAGCTGTTCAGCAATTCTGCCTTCTCCTACCACCAGCTCTCCTGTCTGGTCCTGTCCATTCTGTTCTAGCAGATCATAGGCAGAGGAGTCAGGGATCAGCAGGCTCCTCATTTTTTCACTGGGGGGGTTGGCCAATGCACTTTGACCCCCAACATTTCAGTCAATGGAGGAGGATTAATATAAAAGAAATAAGAATGGTTGAAAATTATAAGGACAGCAGGCAGGCTGCTTTTAAATGTTTTTGTACTCTACATGCAGACAACTGAAAGTATATTTTTGAAAAAAAAAAGTTAAATTCAGATTTATTTAACATCTGAGTGGGTTTCACCATATAGTTGTCTGGGCTTCATTGTGTCTTTCAAAACTCTCTAAGAAATTGAACATCTTCACCCTCTTCTGCTTTGATTTTCACAAATAAATTTATGTGAATAAACAACAGATTATTTTTGAATATTTGTGAACTACTTGGGACTATAAAAAGCCAAGAAGGCTGACTAAAAAATATTCAAGAAGGCAACTGTTTTCCCAGTGACTTGGGCTAAAGTGTTGCATAACTTTACCTCCTGGTCTTGGCAGTTCTGCCCCCACACACACACACTTTCTGGTACACTCCACCACCACTGCTAGTGCTTGATTATTGACTCCTGTGTCTAGCATGCTGATACACAAAGACAATACAAGCCCACCAGCTGAAGCACCTTGCTACATGTCAATCCACCCCTGCCTTGGGGAGCTGGCATATGCAGATGTACTAGGGCATCAGTCTTCAAATTCTGCTAACAGGCTACACCCCTAAGAAAAATACAGAAAGAATGCAAAAAGAAAATTAGGAAAAACAAAAAGAACGTGGAAAAGAAAATTGCTAATACAGTTGTAGATATATATAAGGAGTTCTTTAAACTCGTAAATAACGCTAAAGAAACCAAGCAATCAACTGGACCACTAAGGGACAAAGATAATGTAACATAGCAACATAGAAGTTGACAGCAGAAGGAGACTGCTAGGTCCATTTAGTCTGCCCATTTGTTTTAGACCTATTTTGACACCCTAGTTGCCCTTTGTAGTCAGGGGGCTTCCTTGTGTCTATCCCATGCATTCTTCAACCCCCCCCACAGTGTTGACCCCCATAACCTCTTGGGTCAGGCTGTTCCAGGCGTCCACCACTCTTTCCGTGAAGACAAACTTCCTGGTGTTGGTAGAGAACCTCCCTCCTTACAGCCTGAGGTCATGTCCTGGTTCTAGAGCCCTAATCAAGGATGTAATCAAGGATGGGCAGGATATGAATGACGCTCTTAATACTTCCTTAACATTGTTTTTTTTTTTTTCATGTAGCTTTTTGCCCACCTGCCACCACCTGCTCCTGTCATCGGGGCCCGGTATCGAGGGTCACCCAGTCCTGTCGACTGCGTCCCCCACTGTCACACCAGCAGGGATCCACACAGAAGCAGGACACAAGAGTCCCCCAAGAGCCATCACATATGGTGACAGGGGGGACATAGGCTTTTTCCCAGTTTTCTCCCTGTTCCCCATGCTGGGGTGGACATGTAGACACACTCACACGCACGCCCTGGAGTCCCTCAGCCTTCTCTACTACTGCCCTCCTAGATTCGCACTACCTCCTGGCCTCCACCAAGTGGCAGTACAGATCCTCCCCTCCCTGGGAAAGGAGAACAGCCATCAGGCACTCAATCCTTTTTCTCCCTCATTGACTCCCAGCAACCCGTGCTTACCACCGAACACGGGTCGCTGGTGTGGCAGGAGGTCAAGCACCAGTGCCTCAGCTCTCCATGCCACTGGGCCAGCCTTAACATTGGTTGTTGACAAAGCCAAAGATGTGTAGGTGACAATACATGATACACTGACTGACCCAATGAGACTGCAATTCCTTACTAGTACCAACAAAGATCCAACTTGGGAAACCAAAAAGTAATAAGGCACCAGGTGTTGGATGGCCTACTCCCAAGGATGTTACATGAAATTGCTACAGAACTGGAAGAACCCATAGTTGTCAGCATGGTCCGATCACTAATGGCAGATGAGGTACCAATTGACTGGAAAAAGGCAGCAGTAATTCCAATTTTTAAAAAGGGTTCTAGAGTACATGTTAACAACTGTAAGGCCATGAGTTTGATCAGTCTACCAGGTAAACTCATGGAATCCATAATTAGGTATCTCATCAGTGAGTTCATAACACACAGATTAGAGGATGCTACCTAACACAGATTTACACGTAGTAAATCATGTTAAACCAATCTCACCGGTTTCTTCAACCCAATAAGTAGGGCACTTAACTGGGGACAAGCCAATAGATGTGATCTACTTGGACCTAGGAAAGGCATTTGATACAGTTCCATATAGAGATCCGGTAATCAAGCTGTTTGATTTGGGTTTGGAAAAGGGTGTTGTGAGAGGGAGAGTGAACTGGATCCATGGTAGGCGACAGAGTGTAAGAGTTAGTGTGTTTCTCCACAAGGTAAGGCTACCAGTGGTGTCCCCCAGGGATTGGTATTGGACTCACATTATTCAACATCTATATTAATGATATGCACATGGATACCAGTTCTTGGGTGGCCATATATGTGGACGACATCAAAATTAGAGACACAGTAGAGACCCAGGATCAAATAGACAGATTACAGGTGAATTTGAACAGATTAGTAAAATAGGCACAAAATGCAAGGATGGCTTTTAACACAAGCACAAATGTTAAGCTGCACATGGGTAGTAAGAATATTAGGGGAAGTACCTCATCGGGGATCAGGTTTTGAAAACAGCAGAGGTAGAAAGGAACATTGGCGTAAATATTTCTGAAAGGCTGAAAATGACAGAACATTGCAACTAGATAATAAATGTAACAAAATGATACAATGCTTTAGAAGAAATGCTGTTAGTAGAGAACCTGAGGTGCTTATGCCATTATATACAGACAGGGTAAGATCACATCTGGACTATTGCAACCTGCTTTGGTCACCTAATCTGAATGAAGATATTAACAGGATGCAAGGAGTGCAGAGGAAAGATCACAATGATGGTGCAGGCTGTGCAGGACAAGTGATAGGTTTAGTTGTTCTCACTGGAGGGGAGACTCAGCAGTGACTTATTTTGGCATACAAAGCAAACAACCTGGATCATATGGCTTGCCTTCATCTGAGAATTAAGGATGGGAACCTGAACACTAGAAGTTATATGGTGAGGCTGCTCCTGGAGTATGGGGTTCAGTTCTGGCGGCCACATCTCCGCAAGGATATAGATGCGTTGGAGAGGATTCCGAGAAGGGCAACCAAGATGGTGCAGGGTATGCAGGGAAAGTCATATGAGCAGAGGTGTAAGGAGCTGGATCCATACACGCTGGAGACAAGGAGGGAAAGATGAGACATGATTGAAACTTTTAAATATGTAAAGGGACTCAACAAAGTGGGAGAAGAGGGTTTACTTAAGAGGAAGGAGGGGTCAGAACTAGAGGGCACAGCCTCAGACTGCAAGGAAAAAGATACAGAGGCAATATGAGAGGATGTTTCTTCACGGAGAGGGTGTTGGAGCCCTGGAACAGACTACCAGATGGAGTGGTGGGGGCTAAACTGGTGGAAGAATTCAAGTGGGCATGGGACAAGCATATGGGGTTGAGTATTGTGGGGACGGTGGGGGCTGGCATGGAAGGGGAGGTGTAGGGGGGAAAAAAGGGCAGACTAGATGGGCTGGTGTGGTCCTTTTCTGCCATCAAGCTTCTATGATTCTGTGATTCTATGACAACTTCCAGTTTTTGAGAGAACAGATTAAAACTAACCACAAAAATAATTATTTAGTTAATAGATAGCATCTATATGAAATAGTCTACCAGAATCAGTGATTGTTAGCTTCACACTAGAAACTTTCAAGAAGAGACTGAATAACCACCTTATTAACGAGATCCAAGAATATGTCCACTGCAGTAATGTAAAGCCTCACAGGGCTTTTTAAGCCTGTTTATGTCTCTATGGCCTACGTCCATATCATTCCTTGTACTTGAGTGAGAACAATGCTCTTCCTGAACTACACATTATTTCTTTATTATTTATTGAAAGAAATTTACCAGAAAATACATACTGAGCCATAAAGCTAATTTCCAGATGTGTCCTGGGGAAACATGGGTTGGAATAAATACATCATAAGCAAAGCGCAGTAATCTGATAAGCAAAAGGCACAGCTATGTACATTATATACAGTAACGTAAATGGCAAATTGCTAAACAAGATAGACAGACAGGAAAAGAACCTTGACTTAGACACCTAATCCAGAAAGCATGCAAGACAATGATAGTCCGAACTAATCTGATAGCTGTGTGTCAAGAGAAGAAGAAGAAGCAAAGGGACCTGGGGGTAGTCATATCAGATGACCTAAAGGTGGGCAAGCAATGTGAGAGGGCAGCAAGGAGGGCTGGGGGGATACTGGGATGCATAGGGAGAGGCATCACCAGTAGAAAACAGGAAGTTATTATCCCTCTGTACAGACAGTTGGTGAGACCCCATCTGGAGTACTGTTTGCAGTTCTGGAGACCCAATCTCCGCAAAGACATAGACAGGATGGAAGCTGTCCAGAGGAGGGCAACTAAAATGGTGCAGGGTCTGCACCGGAAGACATATGAAGAGAGACTTAAGGAGCTAAATATGTATAGCCTCGAGGAAAGGAGGGAGAGGGGGACATGATAGAAACTTTCAAGTACCTCAAGGGAATCAACAAAGTCCAAGAGGGTAGCATCTTTCAAAAAAAGAGGTGTGCAAGAACAAGGGGCACAATTTGAAGATAGAGGTGGGGCGGCTCAGAGGTAATTTAAGGAAGTATTGTTTCACAGAGAGGGTTGTGGATGCATGGAAGGGCCTTCTGGAGGAGGTTGTGGAGTCAAAAACAGTGGTGGAATTCAAGCATGCATGGGACAGTCATAAGGCAATTCTAGGCGGTGGGGGTAGGAAGAAGTAGGCTGTTGGTTAACTAGGATCTGCAGCTTATCCATTAGGTAGGGAAATGGGCAGACTGGGTGGGCCAAGCAGTCCTTATCTACCGTCAAAATCTATGTTTCTATGTTTCTATGTTAATTGGAAAGACTCTCCAGAGTCTTCCGTTCTATTCCTATTCAACCATCAGTTTACTGATTTCATATACTAAGAGGCTTGTAGGACTTTGCAGCTATTGTAGGTTTTGTACTTTGCTGTACTGCAGGTGAACCCAGTCCTAACCACTTTAGGAAATACAGTTAAGCCTTTCTTCTGTGCTAATGGGGAACAATCAGCACTAAGAGCACCACACCGAAGTGAGGGGCCGGTCCCAATTCGCAGCTTGTGTGCAAAAGCATTTTTTTACTTACAGTTTATTGCAGTATAGTGGATTGTATCATGCTAATTTTACCGATTTCCAAGATGACGTTTGCTGTAATCAGAATCCCTTGTAGCTGACATCTGAGCAGGGCTGCAGCAGTGGGAGATTCAATTGCTTACAGTGCACTTTAGAGTTTTTAGTAGTAGTGGTAGGCGTAGTAACTTTAGGCACCCTTCCCCGAAGGCTACTGGTGCCCGTGCAAGTAAATAAACAAGATAAAAAATGATTTAAAAAAGACAGATTACCATAGTTTCTGTTAAAAATGGCTAACATATGGGGAAACTAAGAGAACCAATAGTCCCCAAAAGCCTGAGTAAATAGAAGGGTTTTTAACCCTTTTTTAAAGGCTTACAACGAGGGTGGCCCAACCAACCTAGAAACTAATTTTGTTGGCAGAAAAGGACCACAAGGCCCATCAGACTGTCTGACCCTACCAACCTTATGTGGTGACAAGGGGCCCTATGCTGCCTCCAGCTCCCCCTAAGTGATTCATTCTTTTAATGATTCCTATTGGTCTAGTGGTGCCCCTGTTCCAAAACCACCTATCCTGTTGCTGACTTTTATATTTCTGGTGGTCTAGTGGTCCCCCAACCCCCTGAAAGGGCATCTGAACCCCTCCCAATTCACATGCTCAGGATCCTCTTCCCGGCACCCACTGCTCCAGTCGCCTAAGCCGAACTACAGCAATAGTGATGGTGGCCGACACAGCCCTTTGCTCACTACCTTTGCCTGCTGCCATCTGACTGTCAGTGAGAGATAGCAATTAGCAGGTGTTCATTTTCTTACTCTGCCCCCACCCTCTGGAATTCACTCCCTTTTTCCATTCTCTCCCTCAACTCTCTAGTTATCTTTAGGTGCTCCTTGTCCGATTATTTACTTCACCCTATGGCCTGTACCAGGCTTTGTTTAGTTGTGCTACCTTGGTAACATAATCCTAGGACTCGATTGTATATATATATATATATATATATATATATATATATATATATATATATATATATATATATATATATATATATATTATATATATTGAACCTCTTCTCTGCTGTACACCAGTTGTACATACACTGTTCCATTTTTTATTGTTGTATACTGTATGTATATTATCTAATGTGTTTAAGTGTGTATCCTTAGCCCGGGTCATCCCTGGAAAAGGGACTGCATTGTCTCAGTGGGTTTACCCGGTTATCAAATTTCAAATAAATAAACAAATAAGAGATCGTAAGAACTGTACAAACAGCCATTTCTACAGTATTTAGTAACTCTCACTGACAGATGGCGACTGCTGAGGTGGTGAGCATAGGGCTGTGCTGGTCACTGTCATTATTACTGTAGTAGTGTAGTGCAGGAGAGCAGATGTGATTCCCCTTCACAAAAGTGGGAGCAGGGCAGAAGCAGGAAACTACAGACCTGTTAGTTTAACCTCAGTGGTAGGGAAAATGATGGAATCACTTCTGAAGCAAAGAATTGTTGAGTATCTAGAGGCCAGAGGGGCACAGGACCCAAGGCAGCATGGATTCACAGCAGGAAGGTCATGCCAGACAAATCTGATAGATTTCTTTGACTGGGTGACCAAAGTAGTAGATCAGGGAGGGGCTGTGGACATGGCCTACCTAGACTTTAGCAAGGCATTTGACTCAGTCCCACACAAAAGATTAATATACAAGTTAGCCAGCCTGGGAGTGGGTCCCAAGATGATAGCCTGGGTAAAGAACTGGCTGGAGAATAGGACACAGAGAGTAATAGTAAATGGAGTCCACTCTGAAGAAAGGGGGGTTACTAGTGGGGTGCCGAAGGGTTCAGTATTAGGACCGGTCCTCTTCAATGTCTTTGTAAGCGACATTGCAGAGGGACTGGAAGGAAAAGTATGTCTCTTTGCAGATGACACAAAGATCTGCAACAGAGTTGATGCACAAGGTGGGGTGGAAAGGATGAGAAGGGACTTGGCAAGGTTAGAGGAATGGTCAAATGTATGGCAGCTTAGATTTAATGCTAAGAAGTGCAAATGTCACCTGGGAAACAAATACCAGGGAAGAGTACACAATGGAGGGTGAGATACTAACAGCAACAAAAATGGTGGGACCTGGGGTAGTCATATCAGATGACTTAAAGGTGGGCAAGCAATGTGAGAGGGCAGTAAGGAGGGCTGGGGGGATACTGGGATGCATAGGGAGAGGCATCACCAGTAGAAAACAGGAAGTTGTTATCCCTCTGTACAGACAGCTGGTGAGACCCACTTTGGAGTACGGTGTGCAGTTCTGGAGACCCAATCTCTGCAAGGACATAGACAAGATGGAAGCTATCCAGAGGAGGGCAACTAAAATGGTGCAGGGTCTGCACCGGAAGACATATGAAGAGAGACTAAAGGAACTTAATATGTATAGCCTCAAGGAAAGGAGGGAGAGGGGGGACATGATAGAAACTTTCAAGTACCTCAAGGGAATCAACAAAGTCCAAGAGGGTAGCATCTTTCAAAAAGAAGTGTGCAAGAACAAGGGGGCACAATTTGAAGATAGAGGTGAGGCGGCTCAGAGGTAATGTAAGGAAGTATTTTTTCACAGAGAGGGTTGTGGATGCATGGAACGGCCTTCCGAGGAGGTTGTGGAGTCAAAAACAGTGGTTGAATTCAAGCATGCATGGGACAGCCATAAGGCAATTCTAGGGGGTGAGGGTAAAAAAGTAGGCTGCTGGTTAACTAGGATCTGCAGCTTATCCATTAGGTAGGGAAATGGGCAGACTGGGTGGGCCAAGCGGTCCTTATCTTCCATCAAATTCTATGTTTCTATGTTTCTAGTTCTGCTTAGGTCAATGGGGGAGTGGGGTGCGGAGAGAAGAATCCTGAGTGAATGGGTAGGGAGAGGTCAACTGCCCTTATGGGTCGGTGGGGGGACCACTAGGCCACCAGAAATACTGTATTACAGTCAGCAACAAGATGGCGATCAGGAAGAAACCACTAGACTACTAGTAATAGTACAGTCTTCTACAGATTGGGTGGTTTAGTGGTGTTGGGGTGACTATGTGCAGGGATAAGGGCAAGATTTTGGCAGCATTGAACAGCACAGTGACAGAGGCTGTTTAGCGCTGTGGAAACCATTGAATAAACCACTGCACCCATTATGCATAGGGGATCCCTTATTTGCAGGTGCACAGTAGTATATTCTGCTTGGTCAAGCTATCAGATCAACACAGCACACTTGGGGCCTTTGAATATAGTCCCTGCCCTGTTGACTGGGTCTGTTCATGGTTAATGCAGCACTAACTTGGCTAGTGTCATGCTGTTTTTTTCCCTCTCCTCTCCCTCTCTGGCTTGCTCTCTCAGCCCCAGTGCCCTCGCCCCATCCCCCGGGACTTGCCTCTTTCCATCATGGTGGTGCTGCTGGGGGTGTCCCTTCTTAACTCCTCAAATGGTGCCATGGAGTTGGACTGATGGGTGGTGGCAAAGTGCCTCAGTAGCTTCGTGGAGCATTCAGAGGGTATGGGATATCATCCTGCCACAGACAGAGTCCTGTTTTTCCTTGTTCTGTTGGGAGGTGTGGTGTGCAATGATGTGAGGGTGCAACTGCTCATGTCTGGCACACCTCACAGAACTGCTTATCCTCAGCTGTGATGGCCCTCAGCCTCCACCAGGGGAGGAGAGCAGTCCGTCGGACGCTTGATCCTCCTCCTCTTCCCCCTCAGCCAACCCCGATGGCTTGGGATCGCACCCAATACCAGGTTACCAGTGTGGCGGCAAGTAAGGCATGATGCCTCAGCCCTCTGTGCCACCAGGCCGGCTGCCATGCTAACCGTTTGAATATGGGACTATTATCTTTTCCTCTGTTAAATAAGTTGGAGAGAAATTACCCTTCTTTCCATCCCCTTAATGCAAGTTTTAAATGCATTGTAATTTAAATTTAGTAAATTCTGCCCCACAGAGCTCCACTTGCTCAGTAGCATGGCATCAGGATGCTGACATAAGATCATATGAGGTCCCATCCCAGCTGATTTTTAACAAAAATGGAAGTCCTATGAGTAGAGTATTCTTATGCTATATGCTAAATAGGGTTTATTTTTAAACTATCACTTTTAGCTTTTGATTCATCCTGTTCAAATGGGAGTATGGATAATACACTATGCTTTGCAGAGTTATACAATATGCAGTCCGAGGTACAGTTAATCTCTGATACTACAACTCCCACAATGCACCATGTCTTGGTTGCCTGGGTCTCCAAGGGCAACTGTACTGTAAACAAGAAATATGGCCAGCATAGAAACAACCACTGATATCAAAGGGTGAGTTTAAATGCTATAAAGATTACCCCTTTACTGCAGTGTATAATGTTGAAATGTCTTTAAAGCGATCTACTATGCCTTAAAGAGTTTTACTGGACAACTGAGAAAAAATGAACTACAAAGGTTTTATTTCTGTCCACATCAATTTGTTTAATTTTAGTTCAGGTTTAAAACAGACTTTTAAAACACAAGCATTTGTCCATGCTACATAGTGATGATTTGTCATTTATAAAATTGTAATCTGCAACTCTTACATTTATTAATGTTTAGAGACAGAAATCATGTTTAATATCATGAGCAAAATTATATTGACACATTGTTTAACTGTGGTCTTCACTGGCTATTTTATGTTATTGTTTTACCTAGAAAGCTGGAAATCACCCATGTTTCTAAGCCACAAAGTAAATCAAAGAAAACAAAATATTTACCTGACCTGTACATTTACCCAACTGTTTAATCATTGTACCAAGCACGTTTGCTGAAGTTACAATACTTCTTTTAGGTACGCTTGTCTTATATAAAGTCTAGTTCTTATTATCTTAAATAAAAATGCAATCCCATACATAGAATAATGCAAGAGGGGAGGGGTTTATATAACTAGACATTTTTACACTCCCAGTTTTTGGGGTGTAAGTTTATATGGGCCGTGAGAAATGTCTCATGGCACAACAGTTTCCTTTATTGCAGTTTGGGTGAGTGAACCAGGAAGTAAAGCTGAGTGGGTTTGGCTGTCCAAACTGTGAGAAATTACGTTGCTTTACTGTAAGTAACACACATCATGGCGCATATAAATTCCATGTAAAAAGGGTTGTAGCGTAGTTTTGAAGTGGAAGGAAATTTCCTAAAAATAGAGTGAAAACTCAGTAGCAGAGGAGTGCCCCGATCTTATTTTTAGTCATTCAAGTTAGCTAGAGGATTTATAATGAGTTTTACATTCCAGGTAGCACCATCACATTGAACAGCGGGGGACCACTCTGGTGACCAGGTTCACACCCAGGGCACCAGAAGCTGAGACTAGCAGGGGGCTTCAGAGTGTCTGTTTGATGCTCTTTTCTGGGGGAAGGGGGACTCCTGGAGCCACGCTTGCAGCGGCACCTAGGTAGGTCTGGCAGTGGTGCCGGTGATGCTGTGCACAACCATGATGCCTCAGGTACCCCCCATGGGTTGTTGTGAAATGCTCCCAACTTTGTTGAGAGAGTGTGGGGCCTACACAGGGAAAAGAAATGCTGTATGTATAATGCCCCATGGCCCTCCCTATCTCAGAACCACCAGCCCTTTCTACCAACCACCCTCCTATCAATTGTAGCATCTTAGGTTGTTCTCAGGCAGTTGATATGCACGCAGTCAACTGTCCAAACACATCACCTGGGGTAAGCTGTGTAGCCCTGGCACAACCGAGGGGATCTGAACCAGAGGTGGTTGGGCACTAGTAGGTGTGCCAGAGGGGCAGCTGGAGCCAACAGTGCACCTGAAGGCTGGAGAAAGGATGCAAGAACAGTAAAGAATAAATTGTAGCAAAAAATATGTAGGAAAATGGAGTATTGGAACACCAGGAGAACAGGAATATGGAAAAATACATAGTGCAAATGCTCACATGACTTTGCCTTCAGATACCCTGTATAGATATACATGTACAGACATACGCACATAAACCATGCATTTACACACATAACTTACTGCGATAAAGAGAAAGCACAAGTATGGTGTCAGTGACCAAACATTGGGGGTGGAAGGAGGCTGAGTTAGTACAAAATACAATAATTGTGTCATGTAATCAGAAGAAATTCAAACACTGTCGCCTAGATGGTGCAGGGTCCCGATGTACTCGAGGGTCGGCTAGACCCAGAGTTGCAAACATCCACACATGGAGGGCACTGGAGGAGACATGAAGAGGTGACTTGCAGAAACTGTGGACCAGGGAAACTTTTTCAAATGAGAACCCCTGAAGACACTCCTGTAAGAGTGAGCTACAGGGTATCGTAAGGCAGTCAACATTAGTAGAAGTAGGTTTGTTTTGAATTTGTAAACATTGCCATTTGACAAAGTTTTGAATTCACTTGGAACAAATGGGCCAGACTGCCAGCACAACGGTAGCACTGCCGTTTGCAGAACTGATGACTGGAGTTTGAGATCAAGCTCAGGGAGTCAGAGGGTCAGCTGGGGGAGGCAGATTCAGTGTCCCAATGAAGCCTTTCCTCCTCCAGGATAGGGGTGGTGCAGAGCTTGGCATTTGCCTGGCTCCTAGCAGTGGCTGGGTGACAGCATGCGGAGGCCACAAGTGTTGGGAGGAGGTGGAGCAGATGTTTGGCATGCTGCCCAGGAAAGCATGCATTGCATACCATTGGCGTCATTGCAAACTGCTCCTCCATCTACTGGCCCTGCACTGGACAACCCAGGCCACACTGCATCTGCACAACCATAAGTCCTGGAGGAAGCTGGAGTGATGGGCCTGGGGTGGCCACCATGAAGGGGGCTACCAGTGAATGGGGAAAAAGGACTGATATGGATTAGTGATGTGTTAACTACAATAAACTCATTTTTTAGTACATGATTCCTGGTCATGTAATTCAGACAGCTACTACTTAACCAGATAATAAACTTAGTGTCTGTGGTTTCTCTCTGATCAGCATCCTGAAAACCCTGCTGAAAGGCACAAACATAATGATTAACATGGTTTCTATGGTAAAATGTAGATACATTGGGTTTACCAATGTCTATTTCTGTGTCATTTTACATTGTCACTGGGCATTCATGTGCAGTTGGGCAACTCATGCTTATGAACGAGGGACCAGCACACCTCTAAAACTGTAACATCCCCCATAGAACTCCGGCACCTCCCCATTCTGTCACAGTAAGCTTAGAATTCTTAGTAAGGGTGAGTAAATACAGAAATTGGCAACTTCGGCTTTGCTTCAGTGTGGCCCCCAGTCTTTGGTTCAGCTTCAAGACTTCAGCCTTGGACACTTTGCATCTATGGTATTGGGGTTTAGTAGTCTACAACTAGGGGTCAGTTGCACCCCTTAACAAACTCTTGCCCACCTCAGTCCATCTCAAACTCTTCTCATTCCCCTAGTCGGAGGCCCTCCTGACAGATTAAAAAAAACAACTCAGTAAGCACCTGGCACAGTGCTACCATTTGTTTTTAATAAAACATAATTCTGGGCTGGGAAATGATGGGGTGGGTGAAGAGGTGGTCATAGAACTAGCCTTGGCCACCTGGGAAGTGCTAAATTACATGTTTTTGTGTAACCAGCCGAAGGCTGAAATTATCCTGTGGTGGTGCAAAAGTTTAATTGGGCCACACTGATGGTAAAAGTGCCAGAGTTAAGCATATTTACCACACTCAGAGTCATCATCAGCTCATCCCTAATCCACAGTTAATAATAATAATAAAACTTTATTTATTAAGCGCCTTTCAAGCACCAAGGCGCTGTACAAATGAATGTTAAAAGAAAAAATACACATATAAAGTCAATATTCTTAGCAACATCAATTCATAAATGCTTTACTCCACAAAAGTGTCTTAAAATCCCACTTAAAGGATTCCATGGTCGTGCATTCCCAAAGCAGTTCTTATGTGTTGGTCAGAGGAACTGGCAGCACAGCTAGGGCTCTCCTGCCTGAATGCTCTCTTTGAAGCTTTTGTTATTTTTTCCTACTTCAGTAACTCTCGGCAGAGAACTTCGTCTGTTTTAACAGACAGAGTTTGTCCATTTTTGACAGTCCCCTCCTTTCAGTAGGGGGAGATGGTTGTTACCGATGTAGACCAGCAGGGGAGTGATGCCTTGGTGCTCTCATGGTGCTAAGGGTAGTAAGTAGTTAGTGAGTTAGTGAGTTAGTGAGTTAGTTAGTTAGTTACTTAGTTCATTGATTACAGTTCTAGGATGCTGTTGGGATTGGAGGGAATATTGAAGCTGTAGGTGGCTCTCCCCGGTATAGAAACATAGAAACATAGAATTTGATGGCAGATAAGGACCGCTTGGCCCACCTAGTCTGCCCATTTTCCTACCTAACAGATAAACTGCAGATCCTAGTTAACCAACAGCTTACTTCCTCCTACCCCCCACTAGGACTGCCTTATGTCTGTCCTATGCATTCTTGAATTCCCCCACTGTTCTTGACTCCACAGCCTCCTCAGGGAAGCTATTCTGTGCATCCACAACCCTCTCCATGAAAAAATACTTCCTCACATTACCTCTGAGCCGTCCCCCCCTCTATCTTCAAATTGTGCCCCCTTATTCTTGCACATCTTTTTTCTGAAAGATGCCACCCTCTTGGACTTTGTTGATTCCCTTGAGGTACTTGAACGTTTCTATCATGTCCCCTCTCTCCCTTCTTTCCTCAAGGGTATGCATATTAAGCTCCTTTAGTCTTTCTTCGTATGTCTTCTGGTGCAGACCCTGCACCATTTTGGTTGCCCTCCTCTGGACAGCCTCCACTCTGTCTATGTCTTTGTGGGGTTGGAGTCTCCAGAACTGCACACAGTACTCCAGATGGGGTCTCACCAACTGTCAGTACAGAGGGATAACAACTTCCTGTTTTCTACTATTGATGCCTCTCCCTATGCATCCCAGTATCCCCCCAGCCTTCCTTACTGCCTTCTCACATTGCTTGCCCACCTTTAGGTCATCTGATATAATTACCCCCAAGTCCCTTTCCATTTTTACTGCTGTCAGTATCTCACCGCCCCCCCCCATTGTGTACTCTTCCCCTGGGTTTTTGTTTCCCAGGTGCATTACCTTGCACTTCTTTGCATTGAATCTGAGTTGCCATACATTTGACCGTTCCTCCATCCTTGCCAAGTCCCTTCTCATCCTTTCCACTCCATCTTGTGTATCAACCCTGTTGCAGATCTTTGTGTCATCTGCAAAGAGACATACTTTTAGTTCCAGTTCCTCTGCAATGTCACGTATAAAGACATTAAAAAGGACCGGTCCCAGTACCGAACCCTGTGGTACCCCGCTAGTAACCCTCCTTTCTTAGCTGTGGACTCCGTTTACTACTACCCTTTGTGTCCTGTTGTCTAGCCAGTTTTTTATCCAGGCTACCACCTTGGGACCCACTCCAAGGCTGGCTAACTTGTGTATTAATCTTTTGTGTAGGACTATATCAAATTTCTTGCTAAAATCTAGGTAGGCCATGTCCACAGCCCCTTCCTGGTCTACCACTTTGGTCGCCCAGTCAGAGAAATCTATTAGATTCATCTGACACGACCTTCCCATTGTGAATCCATGCTGTCTTGGGTCCTGTGCCCCACTGGCCTCTAGGTACTCAGCAATTCTTTCTTTCAGAAGTGATTTCATCATTTTCCCTACCACTAAGGTCAAACTAACTGGTCTGTAGTTTCCTGCCTCTGTCCTGCTCCCACTTTTGTGAAGAGGAATCACATCTGCCCTCCTCCAGTCCTCAGGTACCACCCCATTCTTCCATGATTTGTTAAAGAGAGTAGTCAGTGGTGTCACTAGTTCTACCCTTAGTTCTTTTCTTTGGCAGGTGTCCTTCAGAGTGCCATGAGGGTTCCAGCAGTGACACTCTATGCAGAAGTGTTAGCTGAGCAGGCTGCTGGTGTGTCCCTGGGTATGTGATTGGCAGGGACAAGCACTTGCCAGTGTCCACCAAGTAGCTGGTCATGGGACTTGGGTCAAGGGTAAAGGAGACACCCTGAGGTATGCACCTGCCCAGAAACATGAGAGCAAGTCTCTCTCAGAACCATGGGAGTGGCACTAGGTACTGGACACCTTGCTGAGGTAAGGGCTCAGAGAGGGCATCAGTGTGCCATTGCAAGGGACCCTGGAGGTTGCTAGGGAGAAGCCTTAGGCATACAAAATAGATTCTGACTTTCTGGAATAGTGATAAAATATCAGGGATTTTGCCCATAGCTTGAGAGTTTAGTGAGACCAGCAGGAGGGTGCAGAAACCCCAGAGGGTATTCCCTCATGGGACACTTAGGGAAAACTCCCTGATGGCTTTTGGGCCTGTGGTGGCTTCTCTCAGAGATTATCATGGGACATTCTGGTGGTGACCCCAGGGACCTGCATGAGCTATAAGCATCAAACATCTAAGGACCAAAGGTTAAGTAGGCAGTGCCAAGAGACAGTAGGAATAAGGTAGGAGATGTATCTCCAAGTTAAATGGTGCAGCCCACAGCTAACTCACCAGAGAGCATGATCCCGGGAAGGTGAGCCCAAGGATTCACCAGGAGAGGCCCAGGGCAAGGTGTGTTGAGGCTCAGTGAGACCATGCTGACACCTGGATTTGTAAGCAGGGCTTGGCGAGGGATGTGCCAACTTCTGAAGGTGGTCTCTGGTAATGGAGCACAGATTTAATTTAGCATGCCTTGTCAGTGAACTGTAACAGAAGCAAGATAAATACCTATAGTCAAGAGCAACTTAACACAAATGGGGCACCCAAAGTGGAGTCTAGATCAGAAGCTAAGGCAGCATAGATGAGGACAGGGCACCCTAGCCCACAAAGTGCAGAGAGGCCATCCATGGTCACATTACTGAGTGACAGGAAAAGAACAGGGAGTGTCAGAAACTCTGAGAGGAAGAAATGCTGGGTGTGCAACTGGGTTATCATGCATTACAGTAGAAGACTGCACACAGCTGGCATGCCAGTTAGCCAGGACAGTTGGGGTAGAGATGGGACCCCAGGAAGATGTGTGAGGCATTGCGGGTAGAGGCAGTTACCTGTGAAAATTTGTTTACTGAAATGAACTAAATGAACTACTTAAGAACTATTAAACAGAGGTCCTCTGATCAGAACATGAAATTTTGACATAGCTTGTGTAGAGTCAAGCGCTGGAAGGATTTGTTTGTTTATTTAAAGTTGTAAGGTGCCCAAGTCCTACCAACTCAAAAATACCAGTCATCCTCATCCCTCCAATAGCCAAAGTAAAGAAACTCAATTAGTTGATTGCAGGCCTCCAATGAGCACACTATAGGATACCACAGATTTACTACTAAAGACTGAAATGCTTTTCCCCAGCACCCGGAAGCCCGATGCCAGAAGTCCGAGGCTCAAAATCCTGACAGTGGGATTTAGATTTTTTTCTCTTGTTTCAGGGGGCTTTGCCCCCTCCCCCTGTAGCCCCTTAATTAATATAACAAACATAACAAACTGCATGGGGGGAGGGGCAAAATCCCACTATCAGGATTTTGGGTGTTGGGCTTCTGGGTGTCGGGCAAATGCATTTCAATCAAATGTAGTGATACCAATACAACTAGACATAGGAATCAACTGATCCATGCCCTCCCCATCCAGTCAGAGAGCTAGGTTAGTCACAGCACTGCCTAGGAGGTGCTGCAAATTTAAACTGTGCCTGTTGTTTGTTTTCTTAATTGACTACTGCTTCAACCCCTAATTCCTGTTGGAGGTTGGGTGTTCTGCCATTCTACCTGATTTACTGAGATAACTACATAAGATTTTGCTATTTAAAAAAATATTTTTCTCAGAACAGTTTTTCCTCCCTGCTCTGTGCTACCTGCTCTGATTCTTCCTCAGTGGGTCCCTTTTTCTCATTTGAGTGCTTCTATATCTCTAAACATTTTTTTTTTCCTTGAGAGGTTCAATTCTATTTTTTTTGACATTTTGATCCTTCTAATCCATCATCATTGTGTTTTGAAGCAACTGCTGCATTTTTTTCCAGCAGTTGCATCAGTTTCTGAAAGCTTTGTAAAAATTGATGCAAGTGCTCAAAAAGTGACACGAGTGTGCAAAAACTAACACAGGTGTGCAAATAATTGATGCAAGTGTACACACAAACTGACAGAGGTGCATAAAAAAATGGCACAATTGTGCAAAAAGTGACACAAGTGAGTGAAAGTTCTCATGAAGACCCTCTTTACAGATTAGTTTTTACCATGACAGGAACACATGATGGCATTTCCTCAAGCCCTTCTGTTAATAATAAATGCAAAGCGTGTCATAAGACCTTGAGATAGTCTTCATATGATATGGTCTATCCATTCTGCCATAGCAAGATCAGTGCTCATTTCTTGGCACTTGATCCCCAGACTGGTGGTGGCTCAAGTGAAGGGACATTTGGTTTTACGATTGACAGTGGCAGTAAAGAGTTAGACAGATACCAACTTTATTTTCTCAGCATGATATTTCACAGGGAAGTTCAAACAACCGGCACTCAAGAAGGGTGTTGTAATGTAAACAATATCCTTAACATCAGCCATCCCAAAGGTGTGTTCCAAACCAGCCCATCCCCCTCCCCATATGCACAACTTGGTCAGTATGAGTCAGCATATCAGTTACCAGTGTTCAGTCTCATGTTGGAGATGGGGGAGGGGCCCCCAAATCAGGTTACTCCACTGTGCCCAAAACAAAGAGCAAGTATGGTCATATGAACTATGACAAAGTACCAAAGTATCTTTTTTTAACCATTTTTTTCTCCCTGTCATCGTCTTCTCCTTTTGTCAGGCCCTTGACCCAGCATCTCCCAGACCAATCTGAAGCTCCAGACACTCTCAAGGTCAATGAGGATCCATGGTGTGGGATCTGAGAGCACTGATGGCAGTCATTAGTGGTGGCAAGGAGGCATGCTATTTCTGTGATTTCTTCCTTCTCCCTTCCTCCTCTCCAGTTGCTGGGCAGTAGCCCTATGTATCAGCCTATGGATGTGTACAGCAACGCCTTGCACAGGACACACGCACCCATGGCCCTCTGCAAGGGTCACTGTGGCAGCAGAACTGAAGAACCTACTGTCCCTGGCTGGAAGCGCTACCACATGGCAGCATCACCCCACCCACCACCCCCCAGCCACCCAGCCTGATGCTAGAGTTCACTCCAGAACCACGGTTGCTTGTTTGGAAACACATAGCACTTCCTCTGGGCCATCTGACATTGCCCATACCAAAGTACCTCAAGTGTCCAGATACCTGTAAGGAAATCTCATGTTCATGTCTCCAGGCAGAAGGCAGAAGCCAGGGCTTTCTATCCCCCTGCATGAATACCAACAAGCAAACGTTACACAGTATTTTTCCCAGATGTCAGTCATTAGAGACTGAGGGAGCTAATTCCACATGTGAGGTTGGGCTTGAACCTTTCTGTTGGCAAGTTTGTCTTTCCAGGCTCTATATAATAAAACCACTGGATGGAATTGGACAGTGCTAGTGGGATCAAAAGTTGCTGCAAGGTTTTCCTTGCATCATCCAGCCACCTGTAGAACTTGACTCCTGCTTCCATGAAGATCTTGAGTTGGGATGGTATGATGAGCGATGCCTCAATGCCTTTGTTCTTAAGAGCCAGTAGAATCTTCATTATCCATCTGTGCTGTGACATATTTCCCAGTGTAAAATCTAGTCCAATATCCATCTGCAGTGTGATATATTTCCCTTGTAAATCTGATCCAATATCCATCTGCAGTGTGTTATATTTCCATGTAAAATCTGGTCCAATATCCATCTGCAGTATGTTATATTTCCCATGTAAAATCTGGTCCAATATCTATCTGTACTGTGGCATATTTCCCATGTAAACTTTGGTCCAATATCCATCTGCAGTGTGATATATTTCTCTTGTAAATCTGGTCCAATATCCATCTGCAGCGTGTTATATTTCCCATGTAAAATTTGGTCCAGTATCCATCTGCAATATGTTATATTTCCCAAGTAAAATATGGTCCAATATTCATCTGCAGTGTTATATTTTCCATGTAAAATCTAGTCCAATATCCATCTGTACTGTGCCATATTTCCCATTTAGAAAATGGACAAGAAAATCCTAGCCTTCCTATTGGCTAGGACACCCACCTAAGTGGGAGGGTATTTTTCAATACAGCCCGCTTTAAAAAAGTGCCAATTTGGGGTGCCCTATTACTGCGAATATCTTTGGGCACCCCGAGTTTGCATACTGACAAGACACCATTTTTTTCTCTCACTTAGCGAGAGTTGCCGACCGAGTTGGCATCCGACCGAGCCCCCATCCCCAACCAAGAGAAAGCACATCCCCCACAACCCCATGAAGCAAAACAAACAATTAAATTAAAAGATTTTTCTTAAAACAAAAACATTTTTACACACCACAACAAACTTTCTTTAATGTATACAGTTACTTCCGGCTCCCGACCCACAAAAGCCGACCATGGCAGTAGTCAGAGCAAGCTGACACCACGTGTGTATGCCCGGGTAGCCAAACTTAACAACTGCTGCCTCCTCTCCATAGTCCACGCTGCTGTCATCCAGTCATGCCACTAGTGTACTGACCCATTTTTTTTGTACCGTCTCCTACTATACATGCACACAAATCACCCGTGGCCATACATTTCACTGGATCAAGCAACATACCTCCTTTTGCTGCACACCAGAATAAACTTTTCCAGTCTTACCTCCACCCAACAGTGGACATCACTGCAGACCATGCTATCTTCTGCAGTAATAGCTGCAATAGCTGCTCACTCCAATAACAAAACAGCCACCAAAAAACTCTTATGAACTGGTCTGTTTTAATGAAGTACACTCCACTGCTGACTGCGCTCATGCTCTTTCTTTCTTCATGGCCCGATCCCTATAGGAACAGCTACCAGTTGAAAAAAAAAAGGAAACAAGCAAACTGCTGTGTGCCATTGCCGTGGTGGGGCGGGTGGGGTGGGAGTAAACAACACAACAAATCAAACAACAAAGAATAAAGGTGGTATAATGCTATTGGATGCGAGTTAAACTGCATACAACCAGCATGTTTTCTAGTGCAGGTGGAGGAACTATTTTAGTACAAAACTTATATTACACAAATCTTTTATTAACAATTTTTTTTTAACTTTTGTTTTACAGTGCCATTTTCTAAGCACAATTATACCCTCCAGGGTGGGTGGTACTGGGGAATACTGGACCTTCTACGGGCTATAAGGCCCTTGGCCTGCGGTGTACAGCCTCATTATGCCCCTGGGTGGTCTGGTATTCCCCAATACCGCCTACCCTGTTAGGTATTATTGCTTACGTAAAATCTGTTCCAATATCCATCTGCAGTGTGTTATATTTCCCATGTAAAATCTGGTCCAATATCCATCTGTACTCTGCAATATTTCCTATTTAAAATCTGGTCCAATATCCATCTGTACTGTGCCATATTTCTATGTAAAATATGATCCAATATTCATCTGCTGTGTGTTATATTTCCCATGTAATATCTGGTCCAATATATCCATCTGCAGTGTGTTATAAGTATTTCTCATGTAAAATCTGGTCCAATATTCATCTGCAGTGTGCTACACTTTCCAGTGTAAAATCTGGTCCAAAATCCATCTTAAATGTGCTATATTTCCCAGTTTAAAACCTGGTTTGATATCCATCTGTACTGTGCCATATTTCCCAGTGTAAAATCTGGATGAAATAGAGATGTATGTCCCAAAGTGACTCCCTTCTTTGCCCATGCTATATGGAGAACCTGCTTCTTAACTTGAGTCCAGAAATATGGCATCAAAAGAGTGGTGCTATGCTTTCTTTTTTAACTATATTTTTATTCATACAGATTTAAGTGGAATTAAATCAGTGCTATACATAAGAGCTCTTTCTGATAAATTAATACAGTGATTCTTTTTAAAGCAAAATAAAGCACATATTCTATTATTGTTTAGGGGGTTATCAAACAATTATGAAGTAACAATCTATGAACCCATAGACATTTTTAATAAGTATATTAGTTAATGTATGCACTCCAAGCTTATTCTTCCCTGCTTAAGGAAAAAAAGAAGCATAAAAATGTATTAAACCCAAAATATTCAGAACTTTAACATTAAGCTATAAACAGTCTTATTTTTCCACCACACGTTGCTTATAGAGGAACCTTTACAGGTCAGAAATACAACATTTTATTCAAAAAATAAATGAAAGGTTATGTCCAAGAATACACACTTAATGTGTTTGGACAGGATGATATTCACTTGAGTCTGCTGCATCTTCCTAAAAATCAGAACCCATATCTGTAGGCAATTGTACATGAGTCTTGAAAAAAGCTCTGGCTCAAACAGGATTCTCAAAAAATCCTTCCTTCAATTGAAAGTTATTTTCAATCAGTCAGGTGCCAGAAGAGAAACATAGGAACACAGAAGCTTTCGTTAGATAAGGGCCTCCTGGCCCACCTAGTCTGCCCTGTTTTCCTTAACTATAGTTACACCACAGATCCTACTCAGTCTCCACCCCCCCTTTACTACTAAGATCCCTCTATGTCTATCCCATGCATTCTTAAATCCTGTAACAATTTCTGCCCCCACCTCCTCCACTGGGAGGCTGCTCCATGCGTCAACTACACTTTTCACGAAGAAGTATTTCCTCCCATTTCCTCTGAGCCTGCCCCCTTCTATCTTCATAGTGTGACCCCTTGTCCTCAAGCATCTTTTTCTGTGGAAAATGCTTCCTTCTTGCATCTTGTTTTAACCAGTGAGGCATTTGAATGTTTCTATCATATTCCCCTTTTCCTCCTTTCCTCCAGGGAGTACATGTTCAATTCCTTAAACCTTTCCTAGTAGGGCTATTGATGCAGGCCCTGCACCATTTTGGTTGCCCTCCTTTGTACCGCCTCCATCCTATCTATGTCCTTGCAGAGATGAAGCCTCCAGAACTGTACACAGTACTCAAGGTGTGGCCTCACCATTGATCTATACAGGGGTATTATTACATCCCTCCTTCTGCTGGTGATTCCCCTGCCTATGCATCCCAGCATCCCACCAGCCTTCCCCACTGCCTTTTCACACTGCTTAACTTTCTTCAGGTTATCAGAAATGATCATCCCCAGGTCCTTTTCCTGCTTTGTGGATGTTACTAGCTCTCCTCCCAGTTGGCATATTGCCCCCAGGTTCCTGTGCCCCATGTGCATGATTTTGCACTTTTTTGTATTAAAATCCAGCTGCCATACCCGTGACCATTCTTCCAGTTTTTTAGAGCATCTCTCATTCTTTCCACCCCCCCACCCACAGCGTGTTCATTATGTTGCAGAGTTTTGTGTCATCTCATACTTTCCGCTCCAGCCCTTTTGCAATGTCACTAATAAAGACATTGAAGAGGACTTGCCCTAGTACTGAACCTTGTGGTACCCCACTAGTCACTTTGCCTACTTCAGAGTGGATGCCATTTACTACCACCCTCTGATTCCTATTGCCTAACCAACTTTCTATGCATTTTACTACTTTAGGACCTACTCCTAGGCTCCCTGGTTTGCTTATCAGTCTTCTGTGTGGAAATGTATTAAAGGTCTTGCTGAAATCCAGGTAGGCGATGTCCA
Source organism: Neoceratodus forsteri (assembly GCA_016271365.2). NCBI lineage: Eukaryota > Metazoa > Chordata > Ceratodontiformes > Ceratodontidae > Neoceratodus > Neoceratodus forsteri. The sequence continues at coordinate 113,523,727 of CM057454.1, forward strand.
CCGCTCTTCCCTGATCAAATAATTAAGTTGGTCTGGCAAGTCCTCCCCATTGTGAAACCATGTTGCCTTGGATCCTGTAGCCCATTGGCAACAAGGTATTCCCCAATCCTTTCTTTCAGTAGTGATTCCATTACCTTGCCCACCACTGATGTCAGGCTGACAGGCCTGTAATTTCCTGCCTCCTCCCTATTTCCACTTTTGTGGAGTGGGACTACATCTGCCCTCCTCCAGTCCCCCGTACCACCCCTGTTTGTAACGACAGGTTGAAAAGGGCCTTCAGAGGTGCAGCCAGCTCCACTTTCAGTTCCCTCAGTATCCTGGGGTGCCCCCCATCAGGCCCCATTGCCTTGTCTACTTTTTACTTTGTTAATTCCTTAACCACTCCTTGTTTTGTAAAAGGACTTGTGCCAGCCTCCTGTCCCTTAATACCCATGTCCTTTATCTTTGGCCTGTTTCCCATCCTCTCCTCCTAAACACTGAACAGAAGTAATTGTTCAATATATCCACTGTTTGGTGGGCCTCTTCCACACAACGCCTTCTTTTGCCTTTCAGCCTCACTATCTCTCCCTTTGTTGTTCTCTTTTCACTTATGTATCTAAAAAATGTTTTGTCCCCCTGTGACACTGATTTGGCTATCTTTTTTTCTGTTTGCGCTTTTGCACTCCTAACTGCCTTCCCTACCTCCCTTTGTTTCTCTTGGTAAGTTTTACTATTTGCTTCCCTTTGTGGTTTTCATACCTCCTAAATGTCATCTGTTTTGCTGTCACTTTTCCCCCGCTTCTTTCAGTTCTGACAGAATGCTAAGAAATCTTCTTCTCCTACATTGGGTAGCCAAAGAAAAATCCAGATAGATGTACAACCTCATTTCAGAATCGAAGAATTTCTTCTTCTGCGTAGCCAATTGTAGGATTTTATGCTTGTCAGGGACTGTTTGGAAAGTCACAATAACATGCCTTGCCCTGGCAGCCCATTTCAGTTGTGCCTGCCACTGCAGCTGCCTCACCTGACCCCTTATGTTTCAATTTAGGACAATATATAGAGTCCAGTTGCACAGGAGGTCCATTGGGAAAACTGTATTTAGGGCTGTTTGGACGTCCATCTTTAATTCCCCTTCCAGGACTGAGGCAGGAAATCCTATGAGCCAAAAGTCCCTCAACAAAAATCAGATTTTCAAGCCTATCGACCCATAGTGGCGTGAGTCAGCTCTTCATAGAGTGTAGCATTAACAGCCCCTTCCACTGTCAGCATTCAGGCCCTCTGAGATTTCAGTTCCAGTTCATTAGCCTTAACAGCCTTCTCAGTTTCCTTGGACCTCTACTCAGTAGCCACACACACCGCTTTGTAATCTCAGTGAGCAGTCTCTCCATTCTCTGGGTAGCGGACCGGACTTCTGCCTTAAGTTGGAAAGCATTGCCTGTATGGATATGAATTTCGGTTTATTGGATTTTGGTTTAACACCCATTTCTAGGCATGCTGCCAGAGAGAGCCACCAGCTCCAGCCACTCCGAGGGGGTTTGCTAGCCCCTGGACCAGAGCACCTCTTCCGGCCGGTTTAGTGGATACACATTTATCCATAGATAACTTTGTAACTGACTCCATAAAATACCACACAATGAAAGTTCAGTTTTTCATTGTACATAATTGCTTAGATTTGTGCCATTGTGGTTTTTACAGAGACACACTGTTTGTAACTGTGGAGCTCTTAGGTGCTATGATTGTCTGTGGGTTTGGGCAACAGGGCTCTTTGGGCACACTTAGTGACACATTTCATATCACTTGGAAGGCCCAGAATCTCCCTCAAAAAGGAATCAAAAATGCAATGGTATCTTCAGTCTCCGTATGCACGGGTCACTGGTGTACCCTGATGTTGTTACAGTGGGAGCATGACTGAAAGTCCTCTAGTTTTTCTGCTATCTCTCACACTTTTTATGATAACAGTAGATGAGTACTACATTGTGGTGATCAACTAGTTCTGATGTGTCTATCAGGCTAATAGAGATTGGATATATAAAAACTAGAGGGGTCATCATGTGACCCCCTCAACTCATTTGCATAATATCCCCATAGACATAGTATAGGCCACTTGCATATGGCAGCATGAAAGCCCTTAGTCTTCCATGTGATGTCCCCTCTAGTTTTCATATGTATGATCTCTATGGTCAGGCCTCTCACCAAGTCAGCGGTGGGGCTGCCAATTGTTGAATCTCTTGTTTGGCATCAGCGAGACCACTCTCCAGGCACTGCATAGTTGAGCTAAAGCTGCACAGCTCTAAGAAGAGCTTTTTTAATGTGATTATAATTTAAGATTTTCTTCCACCTTCTCAGAGTTGGCCCTGTGGTCTGAAGAGCCTCTTCCATGGGAAGATAAATTGCAGTGGCTCTGTTTGTGGGATGGCAGCGATCATTGTTCTAGCAACCTTGGTACCAGACTTCACTGAGTTCCCGTCTCCATCAGATGTTCCCACCTTCTATTTGGACACTTTCCCTGCCTGGCTATTCTTCTGACCAGCACTAGACTGGTCTGAATTAATGGCTGCGGTCAGTCCCAGTCTGCTGGTGGGTGACATCACAAGGGGGTAGGGCCTTACAGTGTAAAAGGAGTGCTGTGTCAAACCAGAGACTAAGACCACACAACAACCAAAGCATCAGACTTCATAGCACTAATACCTCCATTAGGTGCTTCCTCCTTCCATCTGGACAATTATCCTTCCTGGTTCCTCTAGGGGTGGCGAGAGTTGCCTGTGGGAATCTATAGCCAGAGGCCTGTGGGGAGGCAGCATACTGTTTTGTTTTCTTTTATTCTGTATTATCTTGTTTGTATGCTAGTATTGGTTGCATTTGTTATTTACCAGAGAAAAGGGAGGTTACTAGCATTGGGCACTATACACAAAAGTGCAGGAAATGTGCAGCAAACTGTCAGACTACTGTGCATGCCCCATATGGCCCCGGTCAGGTGCAGAGTGCACAGACTCATGACCGCAAGCACCTGCAGGGCACCTGACCATGGCCCTGCCCCCGTGTGTAGCCATGCAGTGCTGGATCGGGGCAGCATGGTGGCAGAGTGCGGGATGCAGATGGCCTTCCAGTAGGATGGCTGACCTGGGTCCTGAAGTGGATCCCCTGTCATGCCTGTGCAGGGGATCCTGGGAAGGCACAAACCTTATACTTTGACAAACTATGGGTGAGTGCCTGCCCCAGCCCTTGATGGCAGACCTGTGGGCTAGGGCAGCTGTGTGGTAGGTGTCCGGGTGCCTCCAGCAGCAGGTGTCCTTTGGGTGGGGTGAGTAACATTTGCGGCTGGTCTCCCATTGTGTGGCCCTGGCTGTCACTCCATACTTTAGTGAACTGTGTGAAGGACTGTGATGGGCAAGGAACACAGTACAGGACCAGAAAATTAAATTGGGACACTCTAATGGAGGGAGCAAAGGTGGTGCCACCAAGGAACCAAGCACCAAAAGGGACAGGAAAGTGCTCATTATAGGTGATTCAATGATCAGAGGAGTTGAATCACATCTGGGTCAGTGCCCCGGTGCAAAGGTGGTGGTCAGGTGCCTTCCTGGAGCTTCTGCAAGAAGGGACACTGACTGCATCAATAGGATACTATGCAAGGAAGGGGAGTGTGCAGGCATTTTCGTCCATCTAGGCACAAATGACCTCATGGACCAGACGGTGGTGGAGGTCAAAAAACGCATATCACACTTAAGTGACAAGTTGAGTTCCCAGTCGCCCATCATAGCCTTATCAGAGGTCCTCCCAGTATGGGAGAGAGGAGGTGGAAAGCAAAGAATACAGGAAACTGAAATTGAGGAGCTAAACACATGGGTTTAGGTTTGGTGCATGGAGAGGGGTACCTTTTCATTGGAAACTGGAAGGATTTCTGTGATAGGAGTCTCTTCAGGCATGACAGCCTGCATCTAACTAAGGAGGGAGTGAGTGCACTAGGACAAACGTTTGAAGTCTTTGTGGGACGTTTAAACTAAGAGATGGGGAGACGGCAACAGCAACTCGGGGACCTGCTGCCTCTCCCCCAAAACACCGGCCAATACCAAAAGGGGCGAACAGTACTAAACAAGGAAAAAGGATAGCACAGGATGGGACAAATGGGATGGTAAAAATGGGGTCTAATAAGAGTCGGGGCACTAAAAATGGGGTAAAACAGGTTTGGAAGGGCACGTTCACTAACGCAAGGAGCCTTGCAAACAAAGTAGCAGACCTCACAGCAGTCATTGCGGAGGTGAATCTAGACTGCGTTCCCATCATCAAAATGTGGTACAATGACATCCATGACTAGAAAACAACAATCCCTGGTTTTAGTCTTTTCTGGAGAGATGGGGGGGGGGAGAGAAGGGAGGGTGACGATGTATGTGAGGGAGGGAATAAATGCCTCAGTGATCCAAAATGCACAGAAGGAGTCTGAGGCACTTTGTATAATGCTTGAAACTGGGAATAGCACTGTGACTAGGGCTGGAGTAATTTACAGACCCCCAGCGCAGGGCTTAGAAGGAGACAGGGAGCTTCTAGAATCCATACACAGGATGACAGATAAGGGGGAAGGTAATACTGGTGGGGGACTTCAACTTACCAGACATAGATTGGAGTACCCACACAGCAGCCTCATCAAAGAGCAAGGACTTCTTGGAAGACTTGAAGGGATCAGGACTAAGGCAGCTGGTTAAGAACCCAGCAAGGGGGAAGCTGTCCTTGATCTATTACTCACAAATAGTGAAAACATCATGGAGGTGACAGTTGAAAGCCATCTTGGAACTAGCGACCATCACATGGTATGGTTCCAGGTGAACATGGTCATGGAAACTAAATACTCCAAAACTAAAGTCCTAGACTTTAAAAAGCTGATTTCAATCAGATGAAGGAGTGTCTTAAACAGAACCTCCTAAATACAACAGGTGGGGGAGGGTAAGAAGAATGCTGGGCACAACTCAAGAGGGTGGTAACTGATGCCTCAAACCAGTGTTTAAGAACGGTGAGTAAAGTGAAGAGAAAAAGAAAACCTCTCTGGTTTTCTAAGAAGGTAGCCACTAAGGTCAGAGGGAAAAGGTTAGCTTTTGAGCGATACAAAGAAACTGGAAGCAAAAATGACAGGGATACTTACAAGGAGAAGTTAAGGGAAACAGGCAAGGCAATTAGGCTGGCAAAGGCATCTACAGAAGAAAGGATAACAAGGGAAGTCAAAAAAGGGGACCAGATCTTCTTCAGATATACCAGTGAAAAGAGGAAAAAAGGGGGGCAGTCAGAATGGAAAAGAACAAGGGGGGCACACGGAGGATGACAGGGAAAAGGCAGAAATACTGAATGGTTACTTCTATTCAGTTTTGGCCAAGGAGGAGAATGCCTGCAGTCCCATTCTGATGAGGTGAAAATCCCCTTGGAATGGGGCTGACTCAGGACTGTTCAGAAGTGAAAGAGTCCTAGAAGAACTAGGGAAACTCAAGATAAACAAAGCTGTGGGACTGGATGAAATACACCCTAGGGTACTCAGGGAACTAAAAGAGGAACTGGCAATACCTCTGGCAGAACTTTTTAACCTGTTGCTGGAACCGGGAGTTGTCTCGGAGGATTGGAAAAGGACCACTGTGGTTCCTCTCCACAAGAGTGGGAGCAGAAAGGTGGTGGGGAACTATTGACCGGTAAGCCTCACATTGATTGTGGGTAAAATAATGGAAGCTCTCCTCAAGGAAAGAATTGTTTCCTTTCTAGGGAAGAGCAGTAAATTAGATAGAAAACAATATGGGTTTACAACAGGAAGATCGTGCCAGACAAATTTAATAGATTTCTTCAACTGGGTGACCAAAATAGTGGATCAGGGTGGAGCGGTGGACGTAGTATATCTGGACTTCAGCAAGGCATTCTACTCCATTTCACACAGAAAGTTGTTAAACAAGCTTGCAGACCTAGAAGTGGGACAGAAGGTGGTAAACTGGGTGCAAAACTGGCTGAGTGCTAGGACCCAGAGGGTGCTGCAAAACGGCATGCTCTCTGAGGAGAGGGAGGTGACCAATGGTGTGCCTCAAGGGTCAGTGCTGGGTCCTATCTTCTGCAACATTTTCATTAGTGACATTACCAAAGGTCTGGAGGGCAAGTTGCGTCTGTTCGCAGATGACACAAAGATATGCAACAGTGCTGACATTCCTGGGGGAGTTCACAATATGAGATCCGACCGCAAGAAGTTAGAACAATGGTCTAAGACCTGGCAGCTGAGCTTTAATGCAAAGAAGTGTAAGGTCATGTACCTAGGAAGGGGAAACCCGGGGAAGACTACCATATGGGGGACGTGACACTAGAGGTCACGAAGCAAGAGAGGGACCTGGGGTAGTTATTACAGATGACCTAAAAATAACCAGGCAATGTGAAAAGGCAGCATTAAAGGCAAATAGTATGTTGGGATGCATAGGGAGAGGAATCACCAGCAAGAAAAAGGAGGTGGTACTTCCGCTGTACAGATCACTTGTGAGACTGCAACCAAAGTATTGCATACTGTTCTGGCGACCACATAGTAGGAAGGATATAGTCTGACTGGAAATGGTGCAGAGCAGGGCTACAAAAATCATACAAGGACTGCATCTAAAATCGTATGAAGGGAAGTTGAGGGATCTCAACATGTACTCACTTGAGCAAAGGAGGGAGAGAGGGGACATGATAGAAACCTTCAAATATCTGAAAAGAATTAACAGTACACAGGTACAGGATCTGTTTCAAGGCAGGAGTTACACAAGAACAAAAGGGCATGACATGAAACTGGAGGGCGGCAAGTTTAGGGGCAATGGGAGGAAGTTCTTCTTTACAGAGAAGAGTGGTGGATGCATGGAACAGCCTCCCCCATGAGGCGGTGGGGGCCAGGATGGTAAAACGTTTGAAGAATGCTTGGAATAAATATGAGGGCATCATAGCAGTGAGCAGCAGCTAGAGGAAGGGGTAGTCTAAAGGGAGTGGGGGTAGTTTCCAAATGGGCAGACAAGATGGATCGTAAGGTCCCCTTCTGCCGTCACTTTCTATGTTTCTGTGAGTGCGGGCCATGCCCCTAGCACACTCCGGCCCACCAATGGTGTGAATTGGCATGATTAGCTGGGGGATTGAGTGCACCTGGAGCTTGCACACCAGTCGTGCATGCTGTTGGGGCTCCACTGGACCCCCGCTGTGTGACATTCCCACTTAGGGTTGCCTATCCACCACAGATATGTGGTGTGTAGGCAATCCACACTTTTGTGCATAGAGCCCATTGTTTGTTTTCTCAGGGATAATTTTTATCCTTTTCCTCTGTTTTACCATATCTGGTGTTCCACCTTTGATTTTACGGTTTGATGATTATGTGCTGGGGCGAGCCTACCCAGGTACTGGGGAGTGTGACAGAAATGGGAAGGAAGGAGTTAATGGCTTGGATTTTTCTGGCTTTCTGTAAAAAAAAAATCCACAGGGATTCCACTGTGCTAATAGCATCTAGATAAGGTGATGGACTAAGTAATAAATCTCCAACAAAGTGACCAAGAGGGGGAGTGGGCATAGACTTACAGACACACAGAGTTTGAAAGGATTGGATCACTCAAATATAAGCTGAATGTTAAATGAATTTAATATATGGATTGTGAATTTAATATGCTTCTAAAGCATACAAAAAATTTGCGGTAATACCATCACTCCTGAAGTGATAATACCACACTTCGAGAGTGATAATACTATCGTTCAGGCCCCATAATAGTATCATTCGGGACCCGAACGATAGTATTATCACCACAGAAGATTAACAGCACAGGTGCCAGTCTCTGTGCCCACGTCTCCAAGTGTGCCCTATCATTGGCCCCTTTTCCTGTGTGGGAAGCCAGAAAAAATTAAAACAACATGGCGGACAGTTTCTCACTAAGCGAGACCGTTTCTCTCATGGATTATTGAAATTTTTTTTATTGTCCTGTACATCTCAAAAAGGGACAGATGGTCACAATCTTCCATTCTGGCACACAGAAAAGGTAGGATGTTTTGTAAAACAAACAAAAAAAGCCATGTACAGCTAGTGCCTGTCTATGTGTGACGGAGAGAGCGGGGGAGGGCGCACTGAAAGTCTGTGGTGCTTGGCCAGCACACAGAAAGTCCTTGCTGTAGAAACAAAGTTTGCATCCATATATTAAAAAATAATAGATAGCTAGGGTATTGCACGTGAGTAAACCATCTCAAGATTCTGGACACTGTAACCTCTCGAGCTTCGATCTCGAGGTTCCTACGTGTCCAGAACCTCTTGATGGTATTACTCACCGGTAATACCCAGTGAGCTATCCATTATTCTCTTTATAATTGGACACCTATAGGGGTTAAAACGGATTGGAACAATAAAATAATAACAATAATAATAATCTTTATTTTTAGAGTGCAATTCACTATTATCAAAGCACTTTGACAATAATCAAACATCTAAAATGCATTAAAACCATAAATAATTAAAATGCAGTTAGTAACATGCAGAATCAAATCAATATCTACTTGAGGAGAACACAAGATTAAATAAATAGGTCTTCAGTGCAGCTCTGAAGCTGTCCATAGTCAGGCAGTCCTGAACCTGACGAGGTAGAAAATTCCACAGGGTAGGGGCTGCAAAAGCACATGCTCGGGCCCCAGATGTATTCAACTGAACCCTGGGAATCTTTAGCAATCCCTCATCAGTGGAGTGGAGCAGTTGGGAGGGGCAGTAGGGGTGGAGAAACTCTTGCAGGTAGAATGGTCCCTGTCTGTGTAGAGCTTTATAGGTCAGCAAGCCACCCTTGAAGGTGATCCACCATTGAACTGGCAGCCAATGCAGTTTGTGCAGCACAGGTGTAATATGGCTAGATCAAGAAAGCCCAGTTAGTAACCTGGCTGCCGCATTCTGCACCAGCTGCAAATGGCGGATATCAAGCCCCGATAGCCCTAGGTACAGGGTGTTACAGTAATCCAGGCGGGAGGTCACAAAGGCATGGACCAATGTAGGAAGATCATCGGGCGGAACCAGGTATTTAATCAGGGCAATATTCCTCAGATGGTAAAATGAGGTCTTGACGACAGACAACACCTGAGATTTCAGGGTCAGCCCCTCATCAAAAATAATACCCAGACTCCGCACATGTTCAGGGGTCCCCAGCTGGCAGCCTCCAAGCACAACTCCAGATGCCTGCCCAGCTGAAGACTCCTCTACTCGATGACCCGGGTCCACAACCAAAACCTCAGTTTTGTCAGGATTCAACTTTAACCAGATGGCACTCATCCAGTCCTGGATCTCAGATAGGCAGTTGTTAAATACCAAGACTGCTGTATTCTGTTCGGGTACAAAGGACATGTACAGCTGAGTATCATCTGCATAGCAGTGAAAACTTAGTCCATACCACCTTATAATGTCCTCCAACAGCAACATGTACACCACAAACAACATGGGTGACAGCACAGAGCCCTGTGGGACCCCATATGGTGGGAAGAATGCGTCACAGGAATAAATCCCCAACACTACTCTCTGAAACCTACCAGTGAGGAAAGAATGAAACCATCTCAGGACTGTACCCGATAGTCCACAGATCAACCGCTGGTGGTCTAGCAGTACTCCATAGTCCATGGTGTCAAATGCCGCGGAGAGGTCAAGGAGGATCAAGATGGAATGACTCCTCCAATCTCTCGCTATAAGGAGGTCATTGAGCACCCGAACAAGAGCAGTCTCAGTACTATGCCTCTTCCTAAATCCCAACTGGAAGGGATCTTAGATGTCATAGATGGCAAGATGGTCATCCAGCCGAAGCGCAACCACCTTCTCAATAACCTTACCCACAAAGGGAAGGTTAGAGACAGGCCTGTAGTTGGTGAGACAATCTATGTCGAGAGAAGGTTTCTTAAGGAGGGGAATCACCACTGCCTCCTTCAGGGAGTCCAGAAACTCCCTGGTCTCTAACAAGCACCTGACAATCTCAGCCAGGACTGGGACGATGACATCAATACATCCCACAAGGAGGCGGGTTGGGCTCGGGTCCAAACTGCAGTAGGTCGGCCGCATACTTTGGATGACCTTGATGACATCTGAGATCGCCACCTGATCAAAAGCTGACCAACCAGACCGAGGCATTGCAACCTCCCACCGATCGCCGCCACACCCATTGGAGCAAGCTAAACTGATCTCTGACCTGATGTCAGCAATCTTATCTGCAAAGAAGTGAGCAAACTTATCACATTTCTCTTGCGACAAGGCTCTCCGTGACTGCAGATAGGCCGGATTGCACCATCTGTCCAGAGTTCGGAAGAGCTGAGCAGGTCAGTTCCGTGCAGCAGTAATCTCCCTGGACAGGAACTCTACCTTCTTACAGGAGATCACCGATTGATAATCTGCATAATGTGCTATCAATCTAAGCTTGTAGGCATCAAGGCCAGATTTCCATCAGCAGCGCTCCAACCTTCACCCAATCCTCCTCATCTCCATCAAGGAACCATCAAACCATGGGGACCGAGGAAGAAGGGAGAGAGGGTAAACATGGACAGGAGCTTTATGGAGCTTTATGGAGTTCAGGCTGCTGGTTAACTAGGATCTGCAGCTTATTCATTAGGTAGGAAAATGGGCAGACTGGGTGGGCCAAGCAGTCCTTATCTGCCGTCAAATTCTATGTTTCTATGTTAGAGCTGCCACCATAAATCCCGATAGGTCAGGTACCAACATCTAGCCATCTGGGGTCACACCCCCTTAATGGGCAGTACCAGACCATCTCCAGAGGGGCAGGCCTATGGGGGGGGCCTGGAAATTGAACCTGATAGTGCAATAGTCAGACCATCTGACCAGTTCCACCGCCAGGCTGGCCCTTTCCATACCCAGTAGAAAGACCAGGTCCAATGAGTGACCCAAATTATGGGTTGCAGAGGAAACCACCTGTGTGAAGCCCAATGAATTCATTAGTTGGAGGAAGTCCTGCCCAAAATGAGAAAGTTTGTCATCGATCCAGGCATTGAAGTCACCCAGCACCATCACTCTGGTGAACTCCAGCACTGTGTCGACAACGAAGTCCGCAACTTCCTGCAAAAATTGCTTCCCATCCCTGGGTAGATGGTAGATGAGAAGAATCTTGCACCCCACACCTGCGCCCAAGATACACTCAGAGGATTGGGTCTCCCCCACCGGCACATCTACCAGGCCCAACTCTGTTCTAAAACAAATGGCAACACCCCCACTCCTATGATCCAGCCTCGGGCAGCGTATCACCTGGCCGGAACCACTGCCTCAAGAATTGGGCCAGCATTCATGCCCGGCCAGGTCTCGGTGATGCACACCCGGTCCGAGGACCCAACAAGATCGTCAATCACTGATGTCTTGTTTTAATGGACCTGGCATTGTACAACACCGCCTGGGTAGGATGGGACTCCAAGGCTGACCGTAAAACCTGCCCACTCAAGGTGGAGCCCTTGGGTATGGGGGACCAGGCAGGGAGAACCCATCTCCAGTCTCCATTTCACCCCAAGGTATCTTCTTGTCCCCGCTACCCCAATCTGGCCACTCCGGTCCTCTCGTCCCCAAGGTCCAGAGCACCCCCACACCTCCTACCCACTATTTCTAGTGCCCAGCAACGGCCGTAGACGTTGGCAGGCAGAGGGGGACAGTTAAAGGGACAGAGGCCCTTGAGCTCCGAGGAGAAGTAGTGCCTGACCGGGAGAAACACCTGCCAACACATGTTCTCCTACCACCCAAATAGCCAGCCCCCAATGACTAAACAATGAAAAACACAAATAAAGTAAACAACCCCTTCCCACAATCAACTATCAATATCCCAAACTAAAAACTCAGAACACAAATAAAATACCCAATCTCCTACCCCTCCATCACATCACCAAAGTCCCAACCCAAAAAATAACATAGAAACATAGAAGTTTATGGCAGATAAGGACCGCAAGGTCCATCCAGTCTGCCCATTTCTTTTTCTACCTTATAAATGTGCCATCGGCCTTTGCTCTGTCAATGGCTTATCTATTCATACTCATCTGTATTGCTCCCTTATGCCTATCCCATGCCTGTTTGAAGCCCTGCACTGTATTCATAGCCACCACTTCCTGAGGTGGGCCGTTCCATGCATCCACCACCCTTTCTGTGAAAAGAACTTCCTCCACATTACCCTTAATCGGCCTCCTCTAATTTCATGCTGTGTCCTCTTGTTCTGCTATTTTCTTATATTGAAACATGTTAGACTCTTTCACCTTGTTAATGCCTTTAAGGTGTTTGAATGTTTTGATCATATCACCTCTCTCCTCCTTTGCTCTAGGGTATACATATTGAGCTCTGTTAATCTGTCCTCATATGTTTTCTGATGCAGTCCCTGCACCATTTTGTTGCCCTTCTCTGGACTGCCTCAACTTGGTTAATGTCCTTGTGAAGGTGTGACCTCCAGTACTGTATGCAGTACTCCAGATGGGGCCTAACCAGTGTCTTGTAAAGAGGGATTATTACCTTCCTCTTCCAACCTGTGATACCCCTACTAATACACCCCAACATCCCCCTAGTCTTACCTACTGCTTTAGTGGTCTGCTTGGATGATTTCAGGTCTTCGGTGATGATGATGCCCAAGTCTCTTTCTTCCCTTGTGGCTGCCAGCAACTCCCCTCCCAGCCTATAGGTGGCTTCATGGTTTCTCTACCCTATGTGCATGATCTTGCACTTCTTTGCATTAAACCCTAGTTGCCACTCTTCCGACCATTTTGCTAGTTTATCCAGATCTCTTCTCATTCTGCCCACCCCATCTGGATTATCTACTCTGTTGCAGATCTTGATGTCATCTGCAAACAGACAAACCTTACCGTCCAGTCCATCTGCAATGTCACTGATGAAGATATTGAAGAGGACTGGCCCCAGGGCTGATCCCTGAGGTACCCCACTTGTGACTACAAACAGTAAATCTGGGGTCCCCAAGGAAAAGGCCCACTGACTTCCACTTCAGTAAAAACACTTAGGCCCCTCAGAGGAACACACCACCCACCAGTCCGTGCCCCTCCGATGCCCCCTCTAGTCACAGGCCAGTCCAGGCAGTGACCCCCAGTTCTTTGTTGTGGCCCCAAGCAAAGAATGTACTGCCTCCTTCCCCTCCCCCAGAACAGCAACCAGCAGCAATTACAGGCCGATACAGACCACCCATGTCAGGGGGGCACAGGAGATTCAGCCACTCACTGACAGCTAAAATCACCCTTGCCCTACACAGTCACTGGAAGTCAACCCTTCGGTCAAAACCCCAGCTACTGCCCCCCCCCCCAAGAAGCCCAGCATGACCCAAACCAACTAGCTGTCCCACCAGGAGCCAGAAAAGAGGCAAGTTCCTGAGCTAAAGAGAGATTACAAGCAATGGCAAAGGTCCACTTGAGGTCAAAATGCTGGTAGTGCTCCCACCACACTGACAACTGGTTCATTAAGCCACAGTAACCTCTGCAGCAAGCACCATGCTCCATGCTGCACACAGCTCACTCCATCTTCGCTCCAACGTCACTGCAGCAAGCCCTGAATAAGAAAATCTGGGCTAAAAAATCCAGGCAAACAAGACCAGCAGCTCCAGGCAGATCTCTGCAGATCTCTGCTGTAGTTAGAGATTCAATCACGGCCTTACTAACAAAATGGTCAGCCGTGTCATAAAAAGAACAAATAAAAGAATAAAATGAATACTCCCACTTGCAAAGTAAAGGAGTAGTTACAGGGCTAGGAGAGAATAATGAATTGTTAGCAATACTTGACAAGGTTAGCAGTTTGATGTCCCAGAATCACAACGGCCAAAAACAATGGAGAGCACCACAACAAACTCCTGACTACAGACCCCCAAAAATAAACACTTTACCTCGCTATCTTTCTCACTATAAAGCCCTAACTAAACTGAGCAATAAAACTGACTAAAAATAAACAAAGTCAAAACTAAACAAAGCTAATAAATTAACAAAATAATATTAGGGATGGCTGAGCTTAAATCTCAGGCAGCTCACCTACATGGTACTACATGCATGGTAAATGGTTGGTGCATTCAAAGGGGGCAAGAATTACCTACTCAAAGGGAGACTATAAAAATGCTGAAAGACAGTTACAAAGGCAGTGTTCTGATAGATTACCATCCAAGAGGTTTTTAGCTGTGAGCCTACTACTGGGAGCTGATAGATAACATGGAATTCAGTTTCTTTCTCTAAGTGTAGCAGAGGGGTAAGACAGACTAGCTTAACTTAGTTAATAGCCTTTTTCTTTTTGTCGTCTGTTACTTAAAAACCATTTGTTTACTTTTGCTGTAACAGTGTTCTTCTCTTGTGTTAGACAGACATATATATATATATGTATATATATTATTTTTATTGCAGTTCCCAGTAGATTAGAGTACATTGTTAAGCAACGAGGCATAGCAATTGTTACAGTAAAATAAAACGTATATATGAAGGATCTTTTTCTCGTCTCCCATTGTTACAACATATCTGGGGAAACCAATACTTCAATATAAATCCTGCAATGTATGGCACAGTATGTGGCAAAAAGCACCAAGACCACAAGCTATTATCAAAATTGTAGGTACTCGATACTAACCAGAATGATTAACACTCATGACGATGTCCATATGGACAGTGATTAGCTTGTGTAATATCAATAATAGGAGTCCAAAAAGGCCAGAACATGGCCCTCAAATTGCCAGATAAGCTCCAAGTTACATTCAAATCATGAAAATATAAAGAAATAGTCACCTTGAACGGAACATGTTCAGTCCTAGTGGAACAGAAAAAGGACCTAAACAGTAAATACAGTAAGAAATGGGAACGGTCCAAGGAGAACGACCACTACACAACCAAGTGGTATTTAGAAAAGGGCCTGCTAAAGTGATAAATGGTTCTGTGTAGGGAGTTAGAAAAAAAAACACGCTGGTAGCTGCATCACACCACAAGGCCGCAGCCACTATGATGTACAGAGGCTCCTCTCTATAGCAGTCAATATTCCCAACAGAATATATAATATTTATTTATTTATTTAGTAATCAGAATTACAACCTTTGAGCTAAAAGCTCATTTACAAATGATCATCGTCACAAAGGTAGGGGAGGGTACATAAGTTTGGAGTCAGTAGCAGCTTAATAGGCATTGTCAAGAACATCTAGTAGTAGGACAGATGTGAACAGGAGAAATCAGTAAACATTGTCAATAGCATAACAGTGTAGGATAACATAGACAAATAACAACACATAACCAAAACAAGGGTACACAGTCAGTGGGGTTGGGTTCACATGTCATGCCATACAATTAAGTGCTTAAGTCAGAGTTAGGTGCTAGTTTAGGAAAAAATCAGAGGTGGAAGCTAGGCAGGATCTTGTATTGGGAGAAAACAGTAGATGGAGCTGTTCATCAAAACTGATATCCAAAAGTTACTAGGCTATAGCCAGAGGAGTCAGCCTAGGCATAGTAGTCAGAAAGGGAAGAGGGAACCAATCAGGATTAGGTAGGAGAAGAGGAATCAGAGGAGGGGATGATGGTAGGCTCAAAGGTGGGTGGTGTAAGGAGGTCAGCGGGTGAAGGTTTGTCAGGGAAAGTGTGAGAGGAGAAAGGTGAGCAGGCAGGTGGACAGACATGGTCAGGTGGTGAGCAGGGAGTTTTGCATCAAATTATAGAAGTGAAAGAAGAACCTTGGCAAGCCTAGGGTTCTGGTACTTGCTAGGCTAAGAGTGACTGTGGCAGCATATAGGAGGGGAGATAGTCTTTAGGAGCATGGCTTTGGTGAACAGAGGCATGCTGGCTCGTGGGTTAAGAGTGCCAATAGCAATGTACAGGAGGGTGGATAGACTTCCTTAGCTCAGACTTGAAAGGCCCAAGTTGGATAAGACTCGTGGTCGCGGTTGGTAGCTCATTTATCCAAGCAGGGGCCCTGATGGCAAAGGCTCGTCTCCCTAAGGCAGTCCTTCTGAATTTAACAGCTAATGCGTGTTTGGAAACACTTCTTGTGGCATGTTCAGCTGGAGCCGAATGGAATAAGGCTTGTATAGAGGGAGGTGCAAGTCCAAGTAGGGCCTTCTGTCCCAAGATGCAGGCATGGAGCTTAATGCGGTCCATAAGTGGGAGCCATTCAGTCCGTATATACAGTTCACATGTATGCAATAGGCGATCTGCCCCTAACACAAACCTACAGGCTTTATTTAAGTATATAATAAGATAACACTCCATACCATTATATAAATGGTTAAAAAAGTGAGGGGTATAAAGTGGCCCTTCAAAAAACTGGCCCACCACTCCACAGTAGGCATAATGGGAAGCCTTCAACAGTGTTAAACATAACTGAAAGAAAAAACAAGTTCAGTACATGAGTGAACCGAGTTAATAGTTCAGTGGGAACATTCAGTCTCCTGCCTCTTCAGTCTCATTAGTGGAACGTCATGCAACATCTTTAATTTTCAACACTTGTTTGCTGGCTTTAATTGGGTCAGTAAAAAGGTACGTCTTATCGGAATAGCTAAGTCGAAGTTTTGCCGGTTGAAGCAGTGTGTGTGATATGCCCAGTGTCTTTAGTTCAGTCCTGACTGAATCAAGAGATTTGCAATGTTGAGGGTAGCAAAGGACAGGTCAGGAAAGCATAATACCCTGATGCCATCTGCCAGTATAAGCTGACACTTCTCTTTAGCTGCTGAAAGTACAGAGTCCCGAATATGAACTCCTGCTGTGACAACCAGGAGTGTATGTGGTTGTTTAGAGTCCCTCAGTGGCCTTTGAGGTGTTATGCAATAGGCTTTATTAAATCAGACCCTGTAAATCCAGACTGAATTGAGTTTGGAAAAAGGTTGTCGCATAGAGAATCATGTCCTGCTCTTCCCAGCCCTCCAGAATACCCAGCAAGCGCAAATGTGATGAATGGGCGCCATTCTCGAGTTGTTCAAGACATAGTCTAAGGATCTAGTTCTCCTGTACCACTCCAGAGGAAACAGCCATCACTTTTTCAGCTGCCCATTTAATTGCTTGGGTGTCCAAGATAAGGTTCTCTGTCTTGCTCTGTATTACTGTCACTCGATTGTTGAAAGTGTCAACTTTTTTGTCGCGGTCTTGGACACATTTTTCCAAGTCTTTCATGGCTTGGAGAACCCACTGTTTGGCAGTTCAGAAGGCCCTTCTATTGGCTTCCTCCTGCCTGATTCTGAGGCAGCTACATTCTTAGGCTTGCCCATCGTGTTAAAAAAATTGCCCTTATAAAGGGAAAGAAGCTGTACTATTCAGCTGAAGTACTTCAAATTCCTAATTAATGAGAATTTTTTAAGAAATTGTAAACTTTTAGAGACTCAGTCCTGGAGCTCGAGTGAAACGCATCCTGCTCAGTCAGCTGCTAGCCACCCCCCATGTCAGCAACACACACACACACACACACACATACATATATATATATATATATATATATATATATATATACTGTATATATCCTGTAATGCAACTTTTGACCTTCTTTTAAGTAAAACGTTATTTATTTACACAACAGTCATGGCTGTGATTTAAATTACTAAGGTATTTCATGATTTACACTGGCAGAGGCAAAACTTTGTTAGCATCTGTTACAAACCCACTCAGCAGGTCAGGCCCTCTACTCCCAAAGTGCCAACCTCCAAGCGCAGTCTTGTGAACAGTTTAACAGAACAAGGTAACCCTCTTGTCTGTTTTGTGAGTTCGGATCAACCTTTGGTCTCAAGTCTTGGAAGGATTCAAACTGTGAACCTCTTGCTAGTGTACCCAATGCATAGGGTCAGAAAATTCTGTCTTCAGGGGGCCAGATATCTTTGCCTATGAGCACCTAACCAGGTGTACAAAAATGAACCCTTAAACTTTAATAAAGACCTCAAATTATTCTTACCTTTTTCCAGTTTGGTATCACCATTCAAGCTTATGCCCAGTGTCTTCTGTAACCATATATACTCTACTTGTAAAGGAAAGAAATCAAAGACAGACCAAGTAAGCTCTAAAAAGAGTTTTACTAAAATAGATAATAAGATATAAAACATTCAATACAGAACTATTATATCAGAAGACATGCACATATTTTAAAAGAACAAGGTTTTAAACAGTGCAATTCCTACTACAGTAATTAGATTTGTCTCTCTTTCTAAATACCTGTTTGAAGTGCTCCCAGATGTTTCTTTGTCAGAGTCTAGATAAAAGTGTCTCTGAAGGAAAACAGAATAATGTTTAAAAACTGGTTTTCCCCACCTATTTTGCATGAGGTCACCTAACTCCTCCCTGTCAGAATATATAAAAAAAAATATCTATATAAAAACAGGATGTCTTTTCCAAGTATTAAATTCTGCAACCTCAGCATGACTCATGTTCTTCAAATGACATTTTCTTTGATCTATTGATCAGTTTCCCCCTCACCAAGACATCAGCATTTATGATTTCACACCAGTTTACTAAACCTGGTTTCCTCCTCTTGAAATGTCATAAAATTGGATCAACTCAAGCCTCTTCCAGCCTGTAATTAGCTTCAGGCCTTCCAGGTAACACCTTGTATCTAAAACCTGTGTGTGTGTGTGTGTGTGTGTGTGTGTGTGTGTGTGATCTCACATGCTGTTTCAGCATTTTCTCATGGTTTTCATCTTTCGGCTGAGACCTGGGGGGGGGAGTGAGCAAGATCACTCCAAGACCACCAGACTTCTCAGCATCTCTCATGACAGACAGTCCATAACCCATTTTTATATTACAAAAAATGATACTACAGCACTCAGAACTGGCTGTCCACACCACAGCATCTGCCACCCGAGAGACACACTACCAGACTTTGATCTGTACAATTGCATGTTTGACCTCCCAGCTCTGTGAAAAGGGGGATGGTGAGTTTGCTGGTGAACACGAATAGAGACAGACACCTTTCTGAAAGCTGTTACAGCCCAGAGAGAGAGAGAGGGGGGTGTTTGTCACAGGGGGGACCATTGGTTCCTCAGCCTTGTTCCCCCACTGCCTGCATGATTTCCAAGTCCTGCTTCAAAAGGTGGCCATTTTGAACAACTCACTCTTTTTAACTTCGGTTTTAATTTATCCAAAGGCAATTGGGCTTGGGTCAAATGCAATCAGTTTTGTCCCTCACAATCTCGGTGTATGTACTAAATTAGCTAGAATAAGAAAATTGGTTCTTCTCATGTTATTGACATCTGATAGTGTTCACCCCCACCCTGGCCCTAGATCATCGGACAGTAGTGTAGTTTCTTTGATAAAGTCCAAAACCTTCATTAAAATTTTCATACCATAAAATAAGGGGCATTCTTGAAAAAAAGGGCCAATCTGAAGCCTTGCTAGCACATCATAGATCTGACATACCTGGAATCTCAGCAACCTGGCTTAATGAAAATATTAACGATGAAGAAGCCCCCATAAATGGCTACAATTTATTTAGGAGGGACAGGGTGGCAAAGTGAAGGGGAAGGAGTATGTGCCTTGTGTCAGACAAATCTAAGTTGGTAGTGCCACCATCTCTAGTTATAACAGTTGACTGTAGGCTGATCTGTTGGCGCAGCGGCAGTGCTGCCACTCTCGAGTCCAGTGACCTGGGTTCAAAAGCTTGCCTCACTAGTTGGGTGCTGGCTGGCTGGGGGGGGAGTATTGAGTGTCCCAGAGGATGTTCTTCTCCTCTTCTGGCGAGGGAGGACTGTGAGCTGCACTGTGCTACCACCACTACCTAGGTGATTCCAGGCGGTGATGGAGGCTGGAGCTGCAGTGAGAGGATGGGTACTTCCTGGCTGGGACATCAGCATGCTTGCATGCTTGCGCCCATTTGGCTCATGCCCACAAGGCACTCTGGGAAGGGGAAACCATAAAAATCTGGAAGAACTCTGATTGGTCACAGCAGAATAATGCTGCATTCCCCTGCAGGCCCTGCATCACCCACTGGGCTACCCTACCACAGCATCTGCACTGAACTCCCCTGCAGGCCTGGGGAAATGGGGGAGGGGGGCTCCACCAAAGGGGGTAAACTGTGGATAACTGAAGTAGCAAGGTTGAAAGCCTTAGGGATGGCAGCTAACAGAGTTGGGGGGGGGATGCCAGGTGATGAGGTACAGCTGACCAGAGAAAAGAGGCATAAAGTACAGTAATAAAAAAAACAGTTATCTGTGATTTCCTATTATTAAATTTATTAGGTGGAACTAAAATACTTTCCATGTCATCTATATCCCCCCTGTACTTCTAAACAAGGGGAAAGATATAATTTATGGATTTGGTAAAATTATTACAAAACACAGAATAAATTATTATGAGTGATTTCAATGTAAATGGGTCACACTAACAGGCTGAACCATGTTGTGAGGTTTTCAGAATTTGGCTTACAATGGATTATTACCTTCCCTGCCCGTACTCATCACAAAACAGGGAACCAGTCCACTCTGGACTGGCTGATAGTCTCCAGTTCTGCTAAAGTTGTTAGTTCGGGTACTCTTCCTGGAGATCTCAGTGATCATAATCCCTTGTGTCACTGGTCTGTGAGAAAACTGGAGTTTAGCACATACACATTAACAAGCATAACTAAACGTTTGGATGTTAATTCATTCAAATCTGCCCTGTCACAAAAAATTATTGATCTTTTCTAGATTCTGTTACTGACATTGACCTTGCTTACTGTAAGTTTTGTAAACTTTACAAGGCTGTTTCTGATAGAGTTGTCCTAATTAAACAATTGAGAATCCAGGGTGAAATGGGGAGGGGAGGGTGGATAATGCAATCTTGTCTAGGTTAAAAGGAAGAAACAAGCCTTGGATGACGTTTAAAGTGAGTGCTGATCCATTATTGTTCCTTGATTATAAAATCTAAATAATAATAAATGTCAATCTTTAATTAGAATTGCTAAAATGCCAAATTTTAAAAGCAGGCAACAAAACATCTTAGGTAAGTCACGTAATATGCGATATATGGCGATACATTTCCTCATTACATGTTGCATTTTTACACATCATTTTGTCAGTTTCGTGCCTCTTGGAGGCTAAATGTGATACAGAAGTAACCCTTGCCTGTTTTTCTCCTTGGACTGAGTCAGACTTTTGATTTCACTCCTGGAACTGAGTTCCCCCAAGTTCCTCCCATTTTCATCTCTGCGAGGACGTGAAAAAAACAGATGATCCAACAGAAGTGGAGCACAGTAATAGCCTTATTAATAATCTCAGATAAATGACAGAAAGGTTTATTACATTTTTGGGTGACCTGACCAACTACAGAAGGGCTTCTCCTACCATGGTGAACTCTGTCACCCCAGTCCAACCACCCTACATTCTGTTTCACTTTTCTTTCCTCTAAACAAGGACTGCATACTTAGAAAACGAAAATCATTGTCCTTTGGCCATGACAAACTGGATTTTAGGTTACTGAAATTGGCTAAAGAAGTTATAGCTAGTCCAGTCACTAAGATATTCGATTATTTCTTCTATTTCCCAAGGTTTAGAAATGGGCCATAATTCAGCCTGTTCCCAATGAAGGCTTAATATAATTTCCTTCCAATTACAAGCTCATATCTCTTCTGGCACTATTCTTCAGAGTATTTGAACATGGTCTTTGATCAAACAACAGACTTCCTGACACATCCTGACCTGCACACCACAGTGCACCATAGATTTTGTAGACACCACACTACTGAGAGCCTTGGTGAGATTCATAAATCACATTCACCAGGTTATTGATGCCAAGGCATTCAGTCTTGTGGACAATAATCTGCTCTTGGACTTTCTTATTTATTTACATTTTTTGACTTATGTAGTTACCTAGTTTAGGAGCTATTTGGGCAGTAGGGTCAGGAGAACTGTTATGCAAAATGTTTCCTCGATTTTCTTAATGTCACCTGTGGTGTCCCCCGAGGAAACATATTGTGGCCTCTATTAGTTTCATTTTTTAAACTCCGTACCCCATGTATGTCCCTCTAAGGCCATTTTACCATATGAGGATGTGCCGTTATCTTCAAAGAGGCAAAAATGTACAGAATATTTATAAATTCTTCAACACAGCTTTGATTTGTTTCAAAACTGTTTCATCATATACCAGTTAGTTGTAATGGGAACGTACACAGTGTTGTTTACATTTTTTTAAGTAATTATATATTCAGGCATAGGTGAAGTTTGTTTTATCACCCGAGTGTCTTGTTTAATGTGTTATTTTGAAGTAGTCCTGTGGATCAAATGCCAGTGTTTTACAGACTTACTATAAACACAGGAATTCAAGTCCCTGTGTCATGATTAGTGTTTCCTGAAAATATCACGCTGTTTGGTTTTGTGGTTTTCTTTAAATCAGCATCTGGCTGTGCAGCCATAAGCTTTGTCCTGTCCACGCTTTGGAATAGGATACAGAAATTGC
Organism: Neoceratodus forsteri; assembly: GCA_016271365.2. NCBI lineage: Eukaryota > Metazoa > Chordata > Ceratodontiformes > Ceratodontidae > Neoceratodus > Neoceratodus forsteri. The sequence goes on from CM057454.1 coordinate 113,546,017, forward strand.
TGAGACTTAGCTCCCCTGTTAGTCTTGCTATGTTCAAGACCCTGTATGCCAAAACATTTGTGGAGCTCTGTAACTGTTTCCACCATTCCTAGCTGTCCAGCTGACATTTCCACTCAATCTAAGTCCTTCCCGTTCAAACTAAGTGTTCCCTTACCAAGATTACTCGCCCCTCCCTCAGTCCTTTCTAGTCCTACCGGTACTACCGGTTCACCTCAGTCCATTCCAGTCCCACCAGTACTACGTACTCACCCCAACACACCCCCCATTGCCCACTCTTATGCCCTGATACCACCTGCTTAGTATCCCAGAATCTTTCTGCCAGCATCTCTGCCTCCTACGCATGCACTTTTCCATATCCCAGGGACTCCTTTACAGGCTATGAACATGTTATTGATGGATAGGATTATAAAGGCATCTCTGTATATATTATTTAACTTTATTTCTACACTGTATATATTTTGTTGTATATGTCTTGCTACTGTTGTTTTATGTATATTTTACTTGTACTCTATTCTGTACCCTCATCCTTGCAAACTGCAGGTCCACATTGTAAATGAGCTTGCTCAATGGTGATCACCTGGGTAAATAAAGATTTTGATTGATTGGTTGATTGATCTGTTAATGTGCTCTGCGGTAACTGAAAACAGTGAAGAAATTTCTGTCCCTATCAGTGAGTGATGACATCATTCATGTCCAGCCTTTTGCTGCAGCAATTAAGTCCTTGATTGCCTGTAGCAGTTGTTGCACTTCCCAGTCAGAGCAATCTATAGGGCTAATTATCTTTACTTCAAGTGTGTTACTAACCCACCTGTTTTGTGTTTAGATAGATTGTATCATTCTGTTCTCATAAAGAGGTGGTCATTTGTGTTTCAGTGGGTAACTGAAGTGGTATAAATGAATGTTTGTGAGCAATCTCCTGTCTGTATCACAGCTGAGTTCTGTCACATCAAACTCTGCATTATTTTTGACTATATAAACCCAGGGTTGTTTAATGGATATAAAATAAATCTAAAATGTAAGTCATAGAAGTGGTGTGTTCTTGAATTCTATCTTTTGAAGAACCATGCCCTCAGGTGTAATGTTCTGAGGTTTGGGAATGTTATTCTGCCCTGAGACAGAGTCAGCAGATTATATCTCAATGGCAGGTTGATTGCAGTCCAGCTGGACAGGGTCAGGAACACTGAGTACCAAGCCTGTCTGTTCCAGTCCAGGACTATCAGGATCAGGATCATTGTTGCTGGCTCTCTCCTTAGCTTTATGAACACTCTCTGTATGAGTGGGAATGGTGGGAGGCATACAAGAACCTCCCTGTCCAGTTCAGAACTAGGGCGTCCTTTGCAACTGTGCTCCTTGCTGGTGACCAGTAACAAAACTGTGGGAGCTGATTGCTCTTAAAGAGGCAAACAGATCTGTTTCTGGAGTGCCCCATCTTCTGAAGACTGAGACCAGCACTTGCCAGTTCAGGGCTCATTTGTGGCTTCCCTTGTAATTCTGCTTAGCACATCTGCTAGGATATTGTCTTTGCTTGGCAGATATACAGCAGAAATCTTTGCATCCAGGGAGTATGCTATATCTCCAATTCTCATGGCTTCTGTGCACAGTTTTGAGGATATTGTTGCTCCCCACTTTTTTATTAATATATTATTGTGGTATTGTCTGTTTTAATCTGAATGGACTGGCCTTGTAGCTGAGAGGAGAAGGATTACATCACCTTACTGGTAATTGATGTGCTCCAGAGCTTCCTGTGGGCTCCAGATGCCACTTACTGTGAGATCCCCAAGGTGGGTGCTCCACCCTAGGAGTGATACATCTATTGTTAGGGCCATTGTTGGGGATTGATGAAGTAAGGGAATGCCCCCTCTGACGATGCTTTCCTCCTTCTACCACTCTAGTGCTTACACAAAGGTCTTTGGCACTGGCACTAGCTTGGACAGTGAATTCTACCTTTGAGACCAGTGGTCCCTTAGGTGATACTGAATGTCTCTCATCTGAAATCTGGCTCATTTCACCACTGTTGTCGATGAGGCCACATGGCCCAGTAACTGCAAAAAATCCCTTGCAGACCTTGTTGGACCAGTGTGAGAAGGAATCTGCAGTGGTAACCAGATTTGATGCCCTTTCTTGTGGAAGAAAGCCTTCCCCTGCAGGGTATCCAGCTCTGTGCCTATGCAGTCAAACACCAGAACCAGTTCTGTTTAAGACTTCTACAGATGTATCAGGAGCCAAAGATTCTCTAGGGTGCTTTCTGGCCTTTGGATAGAGCACCTTGCCTCCTGTTCTTTTTTCCCCGCAACTAGCCAATTATCTAGGTAGGGAAATAAACACCACACCTTGTCTTTTCAGGTGTGCTGCAACCACGGCTAGGCACTTTCTGAAGATTCTTGTTGCTGAAGTGATACCAAAGGGGAGGTCTGTGAACTGGTGCTGGCAGCTTCTCAGCATGAACCTAAGGTATGTTCTGTGGGTGGGTCTAACTAGAATGAGAAAATAGGCATCTTTCAGATCCAGGGACCCCAGTCAATCTCCTGATTGCAAGGAAAGTACTCTGCAACTGTTTCTTTACTTCCATTTCCAGCAGAATTCTTTCTGTTGGTGAATGAGCTGGAAAGTTTTGGGGTTTCTGCAGTTTTGGAAACCTCTTGAACAGCAGAAGAAATCCCTGACCCACCACTTCCAGGACACACTTGTCTGTCATAATTGTTACCCACTCCTGAAGGTAGTGGGTCAGCCTTCCACCCACTGTGAATGGTTGGGTGAACGGGCAGACTGGATGGGCCTGCAGCCCTTGTCTACTGACAGTATCTATGTATCTATGGGAAGAACTGTCCGTGGTATTGTTCTGGCTGTGACTTATGGGCTGGTTGTGCTGCAGCAATATGTCTGGAGCCCGACCTGCCTCAGCCTCTGTGGTAACCTCTTTGGGATTGGTAATCATAGGGGGCCGGGTCTTGGATAGTATCCTCTACCATTGCCTCCCCTTCCATATGGCCTGTAGGAAGTGGAGGCCTTTTCTTTTTCAGTATTATTTTGTAGGTGGTCTTGTTCTCGTCCACTTGTTTCATGTATGCCTCTCTTTTGTCACCAAATAAGGAATTTCCCTCAAAGGAGAAATCCATGGCCTTAGTCTGGGTGTCCTGGGAAAGGATGGTAGCCCTTAGCCAGGCAAACCTCCTCAGTGCCACTGCATTGGTTAAGCCCCATGAAGCAGCGTCATTGATGTAGACAGCCATGTGGAACTTGTATTTCATGACATCCAGGGCTAACTTTGCTGCGGCAGTCAGGTTCTGAGCCACATCACCATCAATCTCATCCGTCAGTGCCAGCACTGCATTCCATACTGCTTTCTGATACTGAACTGTATAAGCCAAATAAGCTGCCTGCCTCAAGAGCAGGGAAGCTGCTGTATACACTTTTTTGCCCATAGTGTCCAATTTCCTGGAATCATTCTCAAGAGGCTGTGCAGAGAATGGCACCTTAGCCTTCTCACAAGCAGCTGCTTGGACCACTCCTTCCTGATTAGGGTGGGCATATAGGCATTCAACCCCCTGTTGGTCCACCTGATACTTCTTTTCAACTGTTTTATCTATGCCAGCAGCTGAATCATGTGCTGACATGATCTTTGAAGTCGTTTTTTTAATAATTTGTGGATGGAGACTAGCAGCCTTCTTGTAGGAGATTGACCCATCATATCCATGAACTTTGCTTCCTCCTTATCCTCCTCTGTTTCATGAGAGGGGATGTTGAGGGTGCTCACCATCTGTTTGATGAAAAGGAGTAAAAGGACCGACCTGGTGGCACTGAGGGCTGAGGCGCTGGATGCCTTGCCTCATGCTACGCTGGTGATCTGTGTTCGGGAATGAGCACGAGCCACCGGGGGTCGGCAGGGGAGGAGAAGGACTGAGCATCCGTCAGACTGCTCTCCTTCTCCGGGGAGGGGGGGTCCTCAACAGTCGACACCTGTTCACCGCCTGGCGGAGGCTGGGAACAAGGTGCCATGCTGTAGCATGGGGAGGAGTTTGGGGCAGACTCCTGGAGGGAGTGCATGTGGACACATGCTTGCTCCCCTTCACCTGCATCATTGCATGCCCCCAGCTCCGGGGAGAAAAACTGGAAAGGAGTGTGCATCCTGGGCGAGATGCTTGATGGACATCCTACGAACACCGGCTCTGGGGGGTGCCTGAGCTGGATCCTACAGGGTGAGTGAGTTGGGAGCTCCCTGCCACCCAGCTGCAGGGGGTAAGCTCCAGGGGAATAAGGCACAACCATGATGGAGTGCAGATGTACGGATAGTGGCTGGAGTCCTGAGGGGGTTGCCAGAATATGGGAGCAGACCGGGTATGCCAGGAGGAAAAAAGTAATAGATAAAAAGGAGTAAAAGATATAATTCTCTGTAGCTCTAGGAGGGGAGCCAAACTCTTGTTTAGGTGAACCATCAGATTCTATAAGTTCACCTTCCTCCTCCTCCTTGTCATAATACATGTCCTTCTCCTCAACAGATTGATGGTCTGGAGCCTAAGCCAGGGGAGGGGCAGGCATATTGAGAAACTTTCTTATAACCTGAAAGGCCTGAAAAAACGTATTTTCTACTTTTTTATCACTGTCACCAGCCGAATTAGGTTCTGACATGATTTTTGAAGTAGCTTTTTAGAGCGATTTATGGATGGGGACTACCAATTTTCAATTTATTGATCAACCACATTGGAAATACAATATGGTTATTACAATTTAGCAATATAAAAAGATACGAAGATTAAAACATATGCAACATTAAAATCATTTGTAATAATGCAATAAAATAGCATGTGCAAACATACAATTTACAATGTACTTTCCAATGATATTCTAGCTAATCAGTGAGGGAGCACCAAGTATTTTAATTATAATCACATTTAAATTTTTGTTTTTAGAAGATCTGCATATTATTTTTTTAATTTTTGTATAGCAGCCAAAAATTGTGCTAATTTAATCGCATCTTCCAGATATATTGGGTGGAGTAGAATAAAAAGTGGGTCATAGCTGGCATCTGCATACGTAGTTAGAATATCAGCTAAATATTGTGTCCTGTGTTTATTATGTAATGGGCATATTTTGAAGACATGATTAATTGTGTCCACAAATCCCTTCCCACATGGGCACACATTTCTACAGAGACTCTTAGTTCCCTCGGGCCTTTTATTAAAATATATGCATTTGGATGTAAGGATCTGGAATCTGGCCCATGTTATAAGTTTCCTATGCTCAGGTTGGAGCTGCAATGTCAGATATTCTTCAATTGTATGACTAATTTTATTGTGTCTATACCACTGTGCACATTTTACATTCCTAATTTTATTCATATCCATGTCCTGTGCTAATGTAAATAATTTCTTTTTAATTAGTGAACTGAAAGATGTGGAAATGACTATACCTCTATTGTAATCTTGCCATAAATGTAACGTAGTAATTTTGGATAATGTGTTTAATAAAGTGTTTAGCCATTTAGAATTTAATCCCACTTCTGACCAACGTGTTTTTTCTAACAGACATCATTTAGGGATAGAGTTATGTTCATTATTTATTAGACTTAGCCAGTATGTTATTACTCTGAGATTTTTGATATTTTACCAACTCCCCTTTAACCATTACATTTGAAGTTGTCATTGGGATCTTTAGCAAAGCTTTATAATAATACGAGAGTGGATTAGGGACTACCAGTCTCCTTGAGGGTTCTAGTCCAATCATATATATGAACTCCACTTCCTCCACATCCTCCTCTGTTTCATGAGGGGGGATGTTGAGGGTGTTCACAATCTGTCTGATGAATGTGGAGTAAGATATATCATCTTCTGTTTGCCAAGAGGCGAGCCGAACTCCTGGTCAGGTTCAGTAGGTTCACCCTCTTCCTCCCTCATAGTTCATATCCTCTACAGACAAATGGTCTGTGACCTGGGCTGGGGAGAGGGGCAGAAATATGGAGGAAGTTTCCCTCACCTGGAAAGCTTGGAAAATTGCAATGCTTTGGTCATGTCCTCGTTTGAAGTCATTTGTCTTAGGTCCAGAGCCTGCTCCCTTTTCTTTGCAGAAGGAGTGGCAAGGACATGCTTTGCTTTTTGTTTTTTCTTTGCAAGCACTGGTTCTAGTGCCTGCTCTGAGGCTTCTTAATTCATTTTTTTGCTATCACTGGACTCAGTGTTCCCCCTTTTGGACACCCTGGTATCTGTATTATCTTCACTATGCCTGTCTGATGATGACAAAGCAGCTTTATCTTTTTTATTTGTCTCCTTTGACAGGGACTGCTGCTGTTTATAAGGAGACAAACCTTCTGATGTGTGCTTACCATCATCATTTGGAACTGTGTTAGAGCCTTTATTGTGTTTTTGGTGACATAGAGGCAGATTGAGATGCCATACATAAAATCTTCTCTTTTTTAGCCCTTTTTGGGGGGTTTTAGGGCAAAACATTTTACAGAGCTCACAGCTGACACAATAGTGATCTGGACCCAGACACCTTAAACAAAGCTTGTGGCAGTCTACCTTTTCCAGGAGCTGAAAGCAAGTTGTACAGTTCTTAAAGCCTGCTGGTCCTGTTCTTTGTTTAGGTCCATCAGTCATGCCAAACACTGCAGACCTTCTAAAAATAATTATGTGGTTCCCAATAGTCAGAATTAATTAAAAAGGTATTAAAATAGTTTTTTTAGCTGGCCATCGGCACAGAGGTAGCGCTACTGCTCATGACGCTGGTGACCCAAGTTTGGGAATGAACTTGTGTCATTGGGGGCTGGCCAGGAGGGGGAAGGGGAGGAGGATTGAACATGCCGGGAGATGCTTGCCTCCTCTGGGGAGGAAGGGTTCCATCCCCCACTGCAATACTGCTACCTGGCTGACCACAGGTTATACTATGGCTGGTGGGCTGAGGGGAGGGTGGGGACATCGCTGATGTTGGCGGTTGGACACATGCACAGGCATGTGAGGACCTGCATTCACATCCATGCAGGCCACATCCCCAGAGGAAATGGAAAGAACAAGAAAAAATTGTTCCAGCGCCGCCACGATGACGGTCACAGTACACCCTGAGTCTCTACCTCCCCAAGCACACAGCACCACCTGACAAGATGCACAAGTTTGAGAGTAAATTCCCCTACCCTGACCCTGCCTGGGGAGGTATACCCGAGGCTCGATGGAGGTAGGTGACTGTGGCTGGGGGGCCAAGGCATCAGGAGGTGACTGTAGGTCCAGAAGCATAGGATGGACTGGAGAAGAAGGGGGAAGAAAAAGAAATTAAAAAAAAAATTATTTTTTTTTTAAGTTTTTTTCCTGTTGCAAGTAGTGGAGAACTGCTGTGTACACTGAGGTTTGATATTTATAAAATATTGGCTCGATTCCCTAACAACCGGAACCGAGTATTACATTTAAAAAAAGAAAGTCTAGTATTGAGCATCAGGCAGTAAGTATTTTTTTCACTGTTTATCACCAGTTCCCTCAAGACAGAAACCATGTTTTAACTGCAGCCTTCTCTGGTTCCAGGAACCAAACGGGAACCACAGAAACCACAAAAATATTATAAAAATAAAAGTATATATCCTAACTAACACTGAGTATTGAGAAACTAACTAAACTTAACAAAATAACAAACTAATAATAATAAAAAAAAAACTTGACTTGTTGACCAGAAGGCTGGAGTCATATTTCCGTGTGACTGCTTTCCTCAGGTGGAGAAATATATCTGACATTATTACATTAAGAGGAGCTTGAACACAGTGCAGAGTTTGAACTTCAGTTTAATGTTCTAATTAGCAGAAGTTGTATGTCCATGGCATCTCACTCTACCAGGATGAATGATGCTTATTTTAAAGCGCCACTGATGGATTTTTGTGTTAGAAGATGGTCAATAGAGTCTTTGTAGGAATACTAGGTAGGGTTGGACAGACGGGATGTACCAGTGGGCCTTTTTCTGCCATCATGTGCTATGTTTCTAGTGAGTTACACAGGCTAGCCCTTTGGTAGGTCTGAGATTTGTTACCTGAATTACTACTGACCTTTGGGATTTGTAAGTTACCTCTCTTACTGGATTTAGTATCATGGCACAGATATTTGTTAGTTAAAGGAGAACATCATAGTTCAAAAAACCATGAAGAGTTCTGTTAATTAATTTATTTATTTGATTTTTTAACTGGGTAAGAGCACTGGATCGAGGGTCATTTTTCAGGCTCGACTCAGAAAATACAATACAAAAATTGAACAAGACATACGAAAACAATAAATATAACATCATACAATTAGAGACAATTACAAATGCATGGATTGAGCAGGGAAGATTTAAAATGTGTTTTAAAAACAGGGAATGAATAGGCAGATCATAATGATTCATGCAGCCTGTCCTAATAACACGGTACAGCAGCTGAAACAGCTCTAGATCCAATTTTAGATTTGTTTAGTGATGGTTGCAATAAAACACCTTTAGTCAACGCAGACTAGGCATGATTGCCCTTACCAAAACCAAATCAGACAGTGGGAAAAAAAGAGGTAGAAAAAATGCTTTAAAAATTTGACAACCCAAAAAATATTTGATCTGGGCAAGAGGTGATAACCACCCCAACTGAGAATGTGAAGAACAATGATGCATTCTAGTAGGGACAAGCAAAACAAAGCGACATATGCTATTATAGCAAACAGAAAGAAGACTGCATTCTTGAACAGTCAAATTAAAAACAAGGATAGAAAAACATAATCAAAATGAGGTAAAAGTGATCCAGCTGCTGTTTTTGTAAGTTTCAAGGGAGAAAACTGTTTCACTTTTTTTTAACCACTATTTTTATCCTCCTTGCAGCCATAGCCCTGCTTACCTCCAGCCACCACTCCTCCTCACCGCCGACCCCGAAGTTGGATGTGCCCAACTGGCATATGCAGCTGTACTGTCGAGAGGGGCTACCCCATGCCCCTGCGCCTGGCCAGGATCCAATACCGGCACACACCTCTGTTAAGGCATTCACCGTCTGGTGAAGCTGCAGCCATCAAGCTGCCGCAGACTTGTGCTGCCATTTTCCTCCTCATTAGTGTCCCTGGAGTGCGAGCGTGCAATGACATCAGGCACTTATGCGTCGATGTCTGCCACAATCCACCCCTTGCTGGCACCACTCTGGTAGTGCCCCCCAGTTATCATCAGGGGCTGCTACAGAGCAGTGGTTCCCTGGATCCCTCCCTGGGATGGGACAGCAGTCCTCAGGATGCTTGATCCCATCCCTCCCCTGCCAACCCTGACTGAGTAATGGTATTAACTGTTTTATATAATTAATGTTGCTGGGTTGTTTGACATGTAATTTTAAACTTTGTTAGGTGCCTTGATATTTGAAAGGTACCTTAAAAATAAAAGATATTATTATTGTTATTAACCCCTGGTGATCCAGGCTCGCGTCCGAACCCGGGTCGCCAGCCAGAAATATCCTATTTATAGTACTTTAAAAATATCTGTTAACTAGGTGCACCTATACCTAAACTGTAGTACACTTTTGCATACAAGGAGAGCAAGACTTCATATTGAGAGACTGAGAGGATATTTCTAGAATTACCAGTGTGCATCTCTGTAACCTTACTGATAAATGATAGTAGCTGATGTTTTGTAAGAATACTGAGTATAAAGTACCCTTTTTTGTATTATTCTTTTTTTGTATTTAAATTTTAACAGGGATAGACATCACTGCATTAATTTAATTATTGTGTGGATTGGAATCACTTGTGTGTGGCTGTTCTGTGAGATCATCACTTTGTATAAAATCGGACCTGTTTGCCCAGTGTGCTATACCCCCTTTAGAAGGCAGGAGTGCCGAAGCGTAGCGGTCTGGTCTTGTTGGAATAAACTTATTTGCATTTTGCAGCTATTTTCGGTGTTAAGAGTGCTCCTTCAGCTTAATTTGCGTAAGTTCGTCTGTGGTTAGCCACCTCCTGCTGGAGCACCTCCTCATAGTGTTTGCGCTGTTCCGCTCTGCTTTTTTTCATTGAACTATCACCCCAAGATTCAGCAGCACACGGGAGTCTGAGATTTTGCATGTAGTATGCATCATTGTTAATTCCCAGAGGTTTGTCATCATTTTTGAATTTACATTCAGTGATTATATCTTCCGACTTGACCAGAAGCTTTTTTGCTGAATTCCACAGTCTTTTGTGCGTTTGGATTTCCCGCAAAGTCAGTCGCAAGAAGAAACATGTGAGCAGGAGATGCAGGGGAGAACACTACAATGGAATTCAATTGGGAATAAACGGGGACTTGGGTATCAAAGAGAAACAAAGCATTTGAGAGACTGAGAGTAAACGACGAGACAGGCTCCATACCAGGTGACATTAAAAATGCCTTTGTCAAGTTAGAACAAGCATTTGTCAATGCCGAATGTTCGCTTGCAGGTATTTGCAGGGGTGTTTGGCATGTATGGTGCTTTACCCTAATGCCCTGTGCGATTGCTGGGATTTGCACAATAAATTGTCAGCATGACCTTTTTGTTACCCCCATTGTGCGCTACATAGGCGGAAACACGTTTTGGGCAGGATGTGAAAAATGACAGCTGTACTGCTCATAAGGAAGTGTGGTAAAATGGCAATGTTGAAAATCTGGAGTGGAAATATTGAAAATTCGCAAAGCTAGGAGCGCGCGTGGGAACTGTGCAATGCACGCTCGTAAAACAGTCGTTAGGAATTTTTTCACCAAGTTGTCAACATTGGCATTTTAAAACCTCTACTAATGAACAGTGTCACTGTGATTGTCTTACTGTGTGCCATACATTGATTTTGCACACCGACTGCGCCATTGTGCACTACATGGGCGTAAACACATTTTGGGCAGGATGTGAAAAATGACAGCTGTACTGCTCACAAGGAGGTGTGGTAAAATGGCAATGTTGAAAATCTGGAGTGAAAATATTGAAAATTCGCAAACTTACGAGCATGCGTAGGAACTCCACAACGCACGCTGGTAAAACAGTTATTTTTAGGAATTTGTTCACCAAATTTTCAACATAGCCATTTTAAGATCTCTGCTCATGAGCAGTGACACTGTGATTTTCTTAATGTGTCCCATACACTGAATTCACACAGCGACTGACACCATTGTCTGCTCTGGGCGGAAACACGTTTTGGGCAAGATGTGAAAAATGATGGCTGCAGTGCTCATAAGGAGGTGTGGTAAAATGGCAATGTTGAAAATGTGGAGTGAAAATATTGAAAATTCGCAAACTTACGAGCGTGCATAGGAACTGCGCAATGAACACTCGTAAAACAGTCATTTCTAGGAATTTTGTCACCAAATTTTCAACACAGCCATTTTAAGACCTCTGCTCATGAACAGTGTCACTGTGATTTTCTTAATGTGTCCCATACATTGAGTTCACACACGGACTGCGCCATTGTGCGCTACATGGGTGGAAACACATTTTGGGCAGGATGTGAAAAATGACAGCTGTACTGCTCATGAGGAGGTGTGGTAAAATAGCAATGTTGAAAATCTGGAGTGAAAATATTGAAAATTCGAACCACGTATGCGGCGTAGGAACTGCGCAACGCACACTCGTAAAACAGTCATTTTTAGGAATTTTTTCACCAAATTTTGAACACAGCCATTTTAAGACCTCTGCTCATGATCAGTATCACTGTGATTTTCTTAATGTGTCCCATACATTGAGTTCGCACACCGACTGCGCCATTGTGTGCTACATGGGCGGAAACACGTTTAGGGCAGGATGTGAAAAATGACAGCTGTACTGCTCATAAGGAGGTGTGGTAAAATGGCAATGTTGAAAATCTGGAGTGAAAATATTGAAAATTTGCAAACTTATGAGCGTGCGTAGGAACTGCACAACGCACGCTCGTAAAACAGTTATTTGTAGGAATTTTTCACCAAATTTTCAACATAGCCATTTTAAGATCTCTGCTCATGAACAGTGACACTGTGATTTTCTTAATGTGTCCCATACATTGAGTTCGCACACCGACTGTGCCATTGTGCGCTACATGGGCAGAAACACATTTTGGGCAGGATGTGAAAAATGACAGCTGTACTGCTCATGAGGAGGTGTGGTAAAATGGCAATGTTGAAAATCTGGACTGCAAATATTGAAACACTCTGGCGTCGTGGAACTGCGCAACGCATCGCCTAAAAGAGTCATTTTAGAATTTTTTAATTTCAATAGCCATTTAAGACCTCTGCTCATGAACAGTGTCACTGTGATTTTCTTAATCTGTCCCATACATTGATTTCGCAGACATCGACTGTGCCATTGTGTGCTACATGGGCGGAAACACGCTTTGGGTGAGATGTGAAAATGACAGCTGTACTACTCATAAGAAGTGTGATAAAATGGCAATGTTGAAAATCTGAGTAGAAATATTGAAAATGTTAGTCCCACGAAAGCGCAGAGGAACTGGCGCAACGCGACGTCAGAACAGTATTTTGAGTTTACTCAATTAACATATTGCGATCAGATGATGTCATTGTCATGGTATTAGAGCCCGGCGCGGGTATTTCGCCGCAGTGACTGTGAAATCACCCTTCGGCCCGAATAACGCCATGACAGTGACATCATTGGCGAGAAGGGGTCCCAAAACCCCATGTTGAAAATTGTTGCACAAATTCCAAAAATGCCTGAGATATGCACAGTTGAAACCCCTATTTAGCCCATTATACAGCTTACCAGCATTTCTCAGTTCATGGTCGGCTTTGAAGAGTGCAGACGTGTTCCTGGTCCACCAAAGATCGCCGCTACCGGAGTCCGGAGGTATGTATGGGTGGGGGTGGGGAGGCTGGGTGCACAGTGGTGGGTGCGGTTGTGGGGCTGGGAGACGCGCCGTGGGACCATATTTTTATTTTACAGGTTTGAAGAAAAAAACACAACGGGACATTTGCCACGCTGAGGTGGGCTCCCAGCGTGGCAGAAGATGGCTGGGGCCGAGGAGTCACGGGGATTGGGCACCCCTGGCCGGCAAAAAACATTCAACTTTGCCACGCTGGAGTGGTCCCCAGCGTGGCCGCAGGATGGCTTGGGGGGCCGTGAGCTGATGGGATTGGGCACCCCATCAGCAACAACGTTGCCATGCTGGGGTGGGCTCCCAGCGTGGCACCAAAGCTTTGGGGGGGTGGCGTGCCGCGTGCGGGGGGGGGCGCGTGATGCGAGGGGGGACGGCGTGGCAGTGCTCAGTATGGCAGCGGTGTTTTGCTTTGAAGCAGAGGAACACTGCTGTCGTACAGAGCTCCTGCACCCATTGGTGCAGGACCGCCACGCCTGCTCTAGGGAGCAGTGCATTGGATGGGAGAGGCACACCTCCAAAGTGTGCTACTCTTCAAAAACGTTCCTTGCGCATGCGCGCAAGCTAACGTAAAAATTACTCAGGAAAGAGCTGGATATCACTTATAATATCATTACCTTAGAACAATATTTAAACAAGGGACAAGCACCTCGTGGCTTTAGAACAGGCATTGTACCCTCATCTGGTCTTGACACTTTCATCTTTAAAGATGAATGGATAGCAGCTGCTCTGTTATGCTCTAAAACATTTCTAGATCTGCTGATTAAAGCTGATATCAGAAAACATGAGAAACTGAGTACTGAAATTGATCTAGCCAAAAGGGAAGCATTGGGATTTAAAGACACAGCAGCATTTAAAGAACTTGATAGCTCTATGAAAGAAAGATTGGCTAAATATGAAAATGAATTAGTGGCTAAAAAAACAGAAGAAACTATTAAGGGATCCGGAAGATTTTGAGAATGGAAGAATATTAGTGTGGAAAAGAAGAGTTAATAATAGGAGCAGAAGCAGAAGCAGATCCAGAGTAAGATTTGAAAACAGCAGTGGTGATAACAGTGGCAAAAGAGACAGAAGCCCTTTTTTAGACAAGAACAAAACAACAGAAGGAGACATAGGTAAACCAGGAGAGGGTCAAGAGGAAAAAGACGCCACACAAGACAAGCGCAAGACCAGGGGATGAGGGAGGGGCAAGAGTTACAAGTAATAAACATATCGAAGAAAGAACTTACAGAGGTACAAATTAAAGTACTGCAATATAGACTCTCCTTTGTCCCTATGCCTATTTTGAACCCTTTTCAAGTACAGGTGGATTTGTGCAAACTATTTTGCAAAATAAAACTGAAGGTCTTCTTTCTGAAGAAAGCGGAAACAAGCAACATGGGTATCACAGAGATCAGCAGTACGCAGGAGACCTTGGAATTTCTCACTGATTCTCAAATCCCTGATGCTGAATCACTTGAACTGAATGAAGATATTGACTTCATTATTATTGAGATGGAAAGGGATCACCCCGGATCCATGGGTTCTACTCCCACCAATGTAAATATTCCCCGGGACACTAAACATGATAGACTATCATTTTTCTCCCCATCATCTGTGTTTGTACCAAATGTGTTTAATCCTGCTATTGTTACGTTTGAAAATCTTGTCTTAAAGGAGGTAGATAAGCTGATACAGAAAGTTGGGCAACCGAGAAATAGGAATTTAACAAGTGATGAAATTAAAGCACTGCAGGAATTAGAGGAATCAAGGGAGACAGCGATAAAACCAACTGATAAAGGTGGAATGTAGTTGTGCTGGACAGGTAACATTATTTGCAGATTGTAAAGGGAGTGTTGGCTGACACTAATAATTATGAGAAACTGCAACAGAACCCTATGGCCAAGTTTAGAATTGAACTTAATCAACTGCTACAACAAGCAGCTTATGTGGGTGATATTAGAGAGAAAGAACTTAAATATATGTGGAGTGAAAATCCCATGGTCCCTTGCTACTATATATTGCCTAAGATACATAAAAATATAAACCAGCCCCCGGGGAGACCTATAATTTCATCTATTGGATCGGTTACTGAAAAGTTAGGTTGCTTCGTAGACTTTTTTTCTGCAAAATGGAGTAGTCAAACTGTACTCATACACTAAGGATATCACGCATGTGCTAACTAAACTAGAAAAACTTGAATAGAAGGAGAACATGTTGTGGATGACAATAGACGCTGAGTCACTGTATACCCACATTAAGGACGAACAAGGGATCAGTGCTTGTAGATTTTATTTAGAAAAATAATTGACTACTGAAGCCACTCCTGTGGATTTTCTATTTCGGCAGTACAATTTATTCTCACCCACAACCATTCTGAATTTCTGGGAAAACGTTATGTACAAACATGTGGCACTGCCATGGGGGACTCTATGGCACCTTCCTACACCAACCTTTTCCTAGGGAAATGGAAGGAATTGACGGTGTTCCAGGACTCAAACCCATTTTTGGGTAAAATTAAGTTCTGGACGCGTTTTATTGATGCTACTTTGTGCGTCTGGGATGGGGACATTAAGGAGGCAGAACAGTTTATCAAATGGCTGAATGAAAATGAAATCAACATGATTTTTACATATAAAACAGATCCAGTAAGTATTAAGTTTTTAGATCTCAGTGTTCAGAAACCCTCAGAGCTGAATGGCAGTGTGGTCACTAAATGTAATAGGAAACCCACTGCCACTAATAGTTTGTTGAGGGCAGATAGCGCCCATCCTAAAAGTTTGAAGCAATCTATTCCATTCCGTATGGTCAGTTTCTTCATCTAAGGAGAAACTGTACAGAAGATGCGGACTTTCTAAGCCAGGTGGAGGAACTTAGACAAAGGTTCATCACCAGAGGGTATGGGGAGGATCTGTTAACTAAAGCCATGACTAAGACCTACTCTAAATCAAGAAACGAGACCCTCAGAAAAGTAGTAGACCCCTCCCCTGACTGCGATCTTGTAACATTTGTCACAGAATTTAACAATAGGTCAGGGCAGATCAGTAATATTGTATATAGGAACTGGCATTTGTTGCATTCAGACACCAATCTGGGTAAAGTGGTAGGGATCAAACCCTGCATTACCTTCTCTAGAGGACACACTCTAAAAGACAAGTTGGTACACAGTAGATTGCCACAACCAGAGAAGAGTATGTGGCTAGGGAATAAGCCCAAAGGAAACTACAAGTGCCAAAGATGCAATATTTGCAGCTATTTCCGAGTGGGTTCTGAGTTTGTATATCCGAATACAGGTCAGTATGATATAAGGAATTTTTTTCAACTGTGATACTTCTTTTGTCATTTATGTATTGTGGTGCAAATGTAATGTTGCTTATATAGGGCGTACAACAAGGGCCCTGAAGTTAAGAATACAAGAACACATGTCAGGAACATTGTCAGTGTTAAGATGGATACACCAGTGGGTCTACACTTTGCTCAGAGACATAATTCAGACCCTAAGAGTCTGAAGTTTATGGGGCTTGATTGGCAGGCCCCAAGTATGGGGGAGACAGAGTAAATGAGTTATTGAAACGAGGAAGTAGATGGATTTACAAACTTAAAACAGCTAAACCTGATGGTCTCAATGATCAATGGGACCTAAAACCTTTTCTGAAGGATAAAAGAAGATTAATTTTACTTGTTTTTGCACTGTTTACTAAAATGATTGTTTTCTCTTTTCTAGGATACCAGCAGATGATGCTCTTGCAGATCCCCACCGGTAAGGACGTTTTCTTCTCCCATTAATTAATGGAAGTATGAATAGGGTGATCACATTGCAAGTGTCTCTACTTTCCTTTTCAATGTCCCCTCCTCTTTCTCCCTCCTCTCCCCTGCCTTCCCTCCCCCTTCCTTCCTCTCTCCCCTCCCACCCCACACTTTAGGTATTTTAATCTTACACATATTTCTTTCTTTGGATTTAAGGATTAATAGGTGCCCCTCAGTCTCTCAATATGAGATCTTGCTCCCCTTGTATGCAAAAGTTTATTTCAGTTTAGCCCAGTGTGCTATACGCCCTTTAGAAGGCAGGAGTGGTGAAGTGCAGGGGTCTGGTCTTGTTGGAATAAACTTATTTGCATTTTACCCTGTATGTTACCTGTTCACACTATTGTGCTCTGAGGTTGGCACTGTGGGAGCAGAGGGCCTGACCTGCTGAGTGCGTTTGTGACAGATTTGGTTGGCAATGGTGGGATAAATTTGGTAACACAAACTTTAACTGTTCAGTGTGTCAGCTTAATACTGTACAGCTCACTTGCAAAATAAGGCAGTGATTTATTTTTAAAAGAGAAAACAGAATTACATCACTTTGCTTACATTCAAAGTTCCTATCTGTTTTATTTTTTTTCTAATGTGCAAGTTAGAGTAGCCATAGTTAAGGAAGAAGATGGCATCCAACTACAGTGAGCACACTGCAGACTACCTGAAGCAGTTGTGCAAGGAGAGAGGAGTCCTGCACGAGGGGAGAGCCACCAAGCAGAACCTCATGGATGCTCAGATGGCCACTGATGCCCAGAGTGTCGAGTCACAGACTGTGACTGTAAAGGACCAAACCTTGGGTGTGGAGGGGCCAGCGGCCAGTGCAGTGTCCAGATCCAGTGAGGAAGACAGCAGGGCCAGTGCAAGCCCAGGGCCACAGCAGCAGGGGAAGGTCACCAGCATTCTGGAGCCAGAAGCAATCATGCTGCAGATTGAGTTGCGCAGAATGAAGCTGGAGTTCTAGAGAGAGGCTAAGGGGGAACGGCAAGAAGAGGAGTGAGAGAAATGAGCTGCAGAGGAGAAGAGGGAGTGAGAACGGTGAGAAGCTGAACATGAACAGCGAGAGGTGGACAGTGAAGAGCGTGAGTGCCAGAGGTGACATGAACTGGAGAAGCTACGACTCCAACCACCCGCACCAGAGCAGGTAAGTGGCTTGGGTTTAACTGGAACTACAGGACTGGGTTACAAATTAAATTCCAAATTGATAGCTGAATTTAAAGAAGGGAAGGATATGGATGCTTTTTTAAATTCCTTTGAAAAAGTTTGTATTCAGGCAAAGATTCCTAGAGGGTCCTGGAGCTTCCAGCTATCCCTGCTACTTACCGGGAAAGCTCGGGATGCTCTGCGTCAAATGGACAATGAGGACAGTAATGATTACAGCAAACTTAAAGCTGCACTTTAAAAAAAGTTTGATTCAACTGCAGAAGCATACAGAGCTAAATTCCGTAAGCTCAGGAAAAACCCTGACATGAGCTATGAGGAGCTAGCCATGAAACAAGATCAGTTTTTAAAACGTTGGTGGGAAGGAATTGAAGCAAACTCTGTAGATAACATGAAAATGCTGTATTGTTAGAGCAGTTTTTTTGAGCATGCCCAGCAGAGCTGAAAATCTGGCTGGAGGACTGAGATCCCAAAACAGTGTAAGAGGCTGCTGAACTCTCAGACCGCTATGCCAAGAGCAGACCTGCTTTGAGAGCGAATGGGGTAGGTGTGGCAGTGCAGAAAGGGAAAAGCGCGCCTTCAGGGCAGCTAAAACCCTCCATGCCTCCACTGAAACCTGTTAGCCCCAGGTTTCAAAGAAAAGATTTTTCTGAGAAAAGAAATGAATGTTGGATTTGCAAAGAAACTGAGCATATTGCCAGACAGTGTCCCAAAAGGACGAGCAATATGCAAAATGGGGCTAGGAAAGAAGTGGGTTGTTTGTGTGTCCCTGGAAGCATGCCTGAGAATGTGAAGGAACACATGCACCAAGTCACTGCTAATGATATACAGACACAAGGGTTAAGAGACCCAGGGGCATCCCTGACGTTGGTAAAAGGAGATCTGGTAGAGCCTGGTCAGGTTATACCCAATACATTTGTAACTGTACAAGGCTTCACTGGGGAGGAGAAAACATTGCCACTCGCTAGTGTGTTCTACTAGACTGTGGTGAAACAGGAGGGAACATTGCAACAGGTGGCTGTAGCCAAAACTTTAGCATTTGACATCATCCTTGGCAACAATCTCAAACAGGGGATGGTGTGTGCAGTTACCCGTAGCCAAGTGGCAAGGGGAAATTGTAGTTCCCTGGACCCCATAGAAGCCACTGTGGAAACCACTGGGACGCTGGTTCCCTAGCCTGTGCCTCCTGATATGGAAACTAATGAAAAGGGGGTAAAAATTTCCCCAGTAGCAGTTAACCAAATAGCTGTGGAGGGTTACTCCTAGGAAGGAGAAGTGACCCATTGTCAAAGGGTTAGGGATGGCAGTGATCCTGAGTGCCCTGACGCTAGAGCTAGGGACCCTAGTTTAAATACTGAAGGGAACCTGTCCCATGCTGTGGGAATGTGTCAGGAGTTTGAAGCTGCTCAGAAAAGTGACCCTAGTCTAGAGAAACTGAGGGCTTGTGCAGACTCTGACGGAGCACAGGGAGGTGACGGTAGACATAAAGTTTATGGGGAAAATGGACTGATGTATACTCAGGCTGTAAAGACAGAGGGAGGGGTGATAGGCAGGCAGCTTGTCGTTCCCCAGTGGTACCGTGAGCAGTTGCTCAAGATTGCACATGATATTCCCTTGTCTGGTCATCTGGGAATCATGCACACTACTCAGCAATTGGCCCAGAATTTCTATTGGCCCAACTTCACCCAGCAGGTGAAGGAGTATTGCAGGTTGTGTCACCAGTGCCAAGAGATAGGGAAGGCAGGTAAGAAAACCCAAGCTGCCCTAATTCCATTGCCCATAGTGGAGGAGCCATTCCAGAGGGTGGGAATGGATATTGTGGGGCCTTTAAATCCCCCCAGCTCCTCTGGGAAGAGGTTCATCCTGGCTGTGGTGGATTATGCCATCCGGTATCCAGAGGCAGTCGACCTATCCTCACTGAAGACAGGCAAAATGGCAGATGCTTTACTTGGGATTTTCTCCTGTGTTGGGTTTCTGCTGGAGGTTATCACCGATAAAGGGGGTTCCTTCATGTTGGACCTGATGAAATGTTTGTGGGAGAAGTGTGGGGTGGTGCAGAGGTGCACGACAACTTATCAACCACAAGCCAATGGGCTTGTGGAAAGATTTAACGGTACCCTGAAGTCAATGCTCCAAGCGTTTGCTTAATAGCATGGGAGGGACTGGGAGAAATACCTTCCCCAACTGTTGTTTGCATACAGGGAGGTGCACCAAGAGTCAACAGGATTTCCCTTGAGCTCTTATATGAATGCCAGGCACGTGGGCCCCTAGACTTGATCTGGGAGGACTGGGAAGGCAAGCACACCACTCAGGGAATGGTAGCACATGACGTGGGAGCCTGAATCACGACGCCGTCAGAAACGGCGCCATGATATGGGTGAAAGCCCGAAAGGCAAGTGGCAGGGAGGGTGACCAGATGTGGTGGGGTTGGTGACCCTAGCAACAGAATGTCGCTATGTGTATGCGCACGCGGGGAGTAGATCACAGCGTGGCCTGGGAGGGGCGGAGGGGATGTAGGGGTGGCGCTTGTGTTCAGCTGCCAAGCTGCGCCATGGCATCGGGTGTTGGCCTCCGCTTCCAGTGCTGGGGTTTGGGGCTCTGGTCTGGGTCCGGGCGCTACTGTACTTTTCTTGCACCTTGCCCAAAATCTTATTTTTTTACTTTACACCTCTGACATGCACCCTCGAGTTGAGAATCCTTAGTAGAGAGTGCGGAGGCACAGCCCCTCACAGAAAGTCAAGTATTTAGTCCCCAGCACTGTTTTTCCATGCGCTTGGGGTTATCAGGGTAAATTGTTTTCGCCACCTGACGTCGCTTTTCTGTGGGTCACCCTTTCGCGGTCACCAAGATCATATAGAACCCAGGGAACTGCCATAGTGGATGACATCCTTAGGTTTAGGGAATGGCTGAAGGAGCTTATGGGGACAGCCCAGAGCAACCTGACAGCTGCCCAACAGAAACAAAAAGTGTGGTATGATCACAGAGCCAGAGCTCGCTCGTACATGGTGGGCCAGGAAGTCATGGTCCTAATCCCGGTCCGGAAAGACAAGCTGCAGGCTGAGTGGGCAGGACCATACAAAGTAGTCAGAAAGGTAAATGACGTGAACTATATCATAGAATTACCTGACAGAAGAGACACAGAAAGAGTATACCATAGCAACACGATGAAGCCATATGCTAATCGAACTGACATGGTGTTTGCAATGTGCAGTCCTGGGGAAGGGATGGATGAAGGAGACCTCCTTCTGGAGTTGCTGGAAGAAAGCAAGTGGGAGTCCACTGTGGAGGCAGTTAAATTGTCACCCCAGCTGGCACCGGACAAGATCCAGGAAGTAAGGGAGGTTTTAGCAGACTTTGCCCCACTGTTTAGCGCCAAGCCTGGACTAACCCCCTTAGTGATGCATGATGTAGAGACCGGGACACAGACGTCCATACAGCGGACAACATGTTGGGTGTCAGAGGCCGTCCAAAAGGACATTAGGAGGGAGGTGAAGGAAATGCTGGATTTAGGGGTAATCCAGAGATACCACAGCCCCTGGGCCTCACCTGTAGTCCTTGTGCTCCCAGCCAGATGGCTCTACTCATTTCTGTGTGGACTATCGTGGCTGATGCCCACCCAGTGCCCTGGATGGATGAACTCCTGGACAAGTTGTGAGGGGTGACCTACCTTATGACTATTGACCTTGCAAAGGGGTACTGGCAGGTAGAATTAACTGACAGAGCTAGGGAGAGGTCAGCCTTCATCACTCCCATAGGCTTATTTGAATTTAAAGTAATGCCTTTTGGAATGAAAAACACCCTGGCCACTTTCCAAAGATTGATGAACCAGGTGTTAATGGTGCTGAGGAGTATGCCATGGCATACCTGGATGACATTGATATCTTTAGTGCCAGCTGGGAGGAACACCTGCCCCACCTTAAGGAAGTGCTGGGCAGGATACAGAGGGCCAGGCTCACTGTCAAAGCTGAGAAGTGCCAGGTGGCCATGACTGAAGTGGCATACCTCTGGCATGTTGTAGGCCGGGGACAGCTCTGTCCCAACCAAGTGAAAATAGAGGTGATCAAGGCATGGCCCAGATCAGAAGCACAGAACCAGGTCAGGAGTTTTCTAGGGACAGCAGGGTATTATAGGCAATTTGTACCCAATTACAGTGCCCTGGCTGCTCCCTTATCTGACCTGGTAAAGAAAAAGATGCCTAAGAAAATTACCTGGGAACCAGCCTGTGAAAAAGCCTTTACCAGACTGAAGGAGACACTGTGCAGTGCTCCTGTATTGACAAGTCCTGACTATAGCAGACCCTTTATAGTCCAGACTGACACATCAGACATGGGTATTGGGGCAGTACTGAGTCAGACATCTAACCCGTAGTGTACCTGAGTAAAACATTACTTCCCAGAGAGCAGGCTTACTCCACTGTGGAAAAAGAGTGACTTGCCATAGTGTGGGCCCTAAAGAAGTTAGAGCTATACTTATATGGGCAGCATTCTGAGGTACAAACTGACCACAATCCCCTGGTTTGGCTGAGACAAATGGGAAAAACTAATGGTAGACTATTAAGATGGAGTCTTGCCTTGCAAGGGTATGATATGATGATCTTACATAGGGATGAAGCAACCAATCAGAACGCAGATGGCTTATTGTGTCTTTATGAGGAGTGAACTGACTTGTGGAGCTCATCCCATGCAGGGGATAGAGCTCCCAAATTCAGTCTAGGTGGGGAGGATTGTGATGCTTGGCCAGCTGGTTATGATTATTGTATGAGATTTGTAATATACAAATATAGTATGTGATTGTCTCACATAAGACAGACTGTGCTTCCATGGGTGCCCCCTCTCCCCACCGGTTTCAGTGAAGCTACAGGATATGTAAACTGACCAGGAACCATTTAATTAACTGACTTCCTTCAAAATGGCATTTTATTACCTTTTTATGACATTCCTAGGCTTTTTGAAGTGCAAACCAAATGTGACGTTATGACTTCAAAAACAGGACGTCATTAGGCTGATTCCTGTTAGCTTTTTAACACATTGGTGCCAGTGAGGGATTGCTAAGTTCAAAGGAAACGTGTAATTTAGATGTTATATATAGGAAATGTCTTTTTTCTTCTGATGGCACCTTATTTAAAATACCTCCTGATAGGAAGTCATGTTTTTACTTTTTTGATTCTAAAAGGAGGAGCTAGATGACCCACAGAAGGGGTGTGGAGACACAGAGTTTAAACTGATGCTTGTGTCTGAAATGAATGTCATATTATTTTGGGACTCTAGAGAGACACAGCTTTCTGATCTAACTTTAAAACGCACTTCCAGAGGTAATACCTTAGATAACAAAGATCTAAATATATTGTGGTAGGACTTTTGCTTTTTAATTTTCCTTTGTTCTTTTATGTGATTGTGAGCTCTTTGATAGATTGTTCTGTGTTTACATTTTTCATATTTTTATCATCTTTTAGTAAAGAACCTTTTCTTTGAAAGACTGCCTTGGTGTCTGCCAGTTCTTTTTGCATATGACGCATAGGGGGTTAAGTCTGTCAAAACTGTTCAACAGTTTGATGGTGTTACTAAGCTTGGAAAAAGGTAAGAATATACCTAAGGTCTCTTATAAAGTTTTAAGGGTTCATTTTGGATACCTGGTTAGGTGCCCTTAGGCAAAATATATATTGCATCCCCCGAAGAGAATATTATCTGAGGCTGTACATTTGGGTACGCTAGCATAAGGTTCACAGTTTGAATCCCCCCAGAACTTGAGGCTAAAGGTGATTCAGACCCAAAAGCAGACAGGAGGGTTACCCTGTCTGTTACCTGTTCACATTATTGCACTCTGAGGTTGGCACTGTGGGAGCAGCGGGCCTGACCTGCTGAGTGCGTTTGTGACAACTATCAATTGGCAAACAGAGGGAGGCTGCTGGGATTTTTGTGAAACATGCTACTGTAGATGGTAGCATACTGTTGGCTAAACCTTAAGGAAAACATGGTCTTGCTGGTAGCCTAAAGGAGTGACCTGCAGCACAGCACAGCACTCCTAGTGACAACAACAAATATAATATGACCCTAATGGAAAGAAGAGAGACTATTCTAAATGAAAGACCAGTTTATTTTATTTTTTATTTTATTTTACCAAATTTGGCTTAAAAGTGCCACAGTTTCTCAACATATACCCATTTTATAAGTGCAATACCACATTCCAGGGTGTGGGTTGAAGCTCTGATAAATGTACTTCTGGGCAGTAAGTGGCCTCATGCCTCACTATGCCTCTAGGTGTGCTTTTGTAGGAACATAACTCACACCCCATCGTGTGTTATTGCTTACATAATGTACTACATGATGTGGTGTATTATGGAATATTGTCATGTTTCTGGAGCATTTTATGCCATGTGCCTTCAATCATATGAGAAGTGACAAAAGCGCATGCTAACAAAACCTAAATAAATAAAATATACAGTACCAGATCCTTTAGCACATTGCAGCAACTGTATAATTGGTCAGTAGGATTTTTAAAAAATAAATAAAAAATGTGGGCTTTATGTTGGGGGTTTATTTTAGTTTTTAATTTATTTTAGGAGTTTTATCTGAGGCATCAAAAGTTCTTTTTAAAGAAATTCTTTGCTAGATCCACTAAAGGGGGTGATGTGGCACTATGGGTAAATGTGAGCCTGAAGTGAGGCGCCTGCGTTTAGTCAAGCTCAATGGGTCTTTGGTGAAGTGTTGGGACAGGCTAAAGGTATGGGTGGCAGTGAGGGAGGTGCCAGCTAGAGTGGTGGCGCAGCTTTGTTCCTTGCAGAGGGAAGTTGGCAGAAGTGAATTTATTTTGAAATTTTGCTCACTGAGCTAGCCTCCTTTAAGTGCAACAGCAAGTTTACAAGACAGAATCGAGGACTGTTACAGCAGAAAAATTACAGAAATATGTTACAATTATTAGATACCTCTAAATTAACAGTATTTCATTAGTGGCACCTATTTTTCACTAAATTGGCAGTATGTATGTGTAGCTGTTACTGTGTGTCTATTAGTTTATCTGTGTGTGTACTAGTGTATCTGTATGTGTATTAGCATCTGTGTGTATTAGTGTGTCTGTGTGTGCATATGTTGGTTGGTCAGATCCTCTGGAATTACACTGCAAGCCCAGCCATTGGTAGCACCAGCCAGATTTTTATGTTGGCTTGCGTGCAGGCGCAAGCAACATAGTAGCACCATATGAGTTTTAGAGGTGTGCCGCCTCTCTGCCAATGCCCTGCTCCATTTTGCAGGCGGAACCACACAGCACCAATAAATGGCCAAGCTGTCTATGACAGCACTTCAAATGCAGTGTCGTGCAGTTGAAAGGAAACCACTGCAATCTGCATAAGGCCCACGTCAGCAAGCAGCAGCTGTCGTCAGCCGCCTCTTCATCCTCATGAAAGCCGACTGGGGTGCCCAATTCCCCTATCGACATGCCCCCTCCCCAGTTCCTTTGCCAACATGGTAGCCCAATCTCCTTCGGCATGATGCACTCCCCCATCTGTTGTGTGCTGAAGGGGTACCCCATCCCTGACAGGGTGCCCAGTCCCTGTCTGCCCCCCCCACAAACATCCAAGTGGCATGCTTGGAGCCCACCCCAGCATGCCAAATGTCCCGCGTCTCTTTATTTTTTTTTATATAAACCCTGTAAAAAAAAAAAAAAAACGGTCCCTTGTGGTCTCTCTTGCCCCTCTTCCAACCCATGGCCACCCTCTGAGCACCCACCTCCCCACAGCCCCCTCACCCCATACTTATCTCCAGAGCCTGGTGCGACGATCTTCGGTGGACCGGGAACACATCTGCACTCTTCAAAGCCAACTGTGAACTGAAGAAATGCCGGTAAGCTGTATAATGGCATAAATGTTTTTTTTCCAACTTTGGTGCATATCTCGGTCATTTCGGGGAATTTTGGCACCAAATTTTCAACATGGGGTTCTTGGAACCCCACCTCATGATTTCAGTCACTGTCATCTCATTATTTGGCCCCGAAAGGTGATTTCGCTGTCACTGCACTAAACCACCTTTTGGGACTGATTAACAAAATGACAGTGTCACTGTTAACGAGATGGGCTCTCAAAACGCCTATGTTGCAAATTTGGTGAAAACATTCCAAAAAATGACTGTGTTACAAGCGTGCATTGCGCAGTTTACATGCACACTCGTAACTTTGCAAATTTGCAATATTTTTACTCCACATTTTCAACACTGGCATTTTGTCACACCTCCTAATGAACAGTACAGCTGTCATTTTTCACATCAGCCAAAATGTGTTTTCAAGCCACAGTAGCGCAGAATAGCTGCCATAAGCATGGGAAATCACTGTTTGGGACAGATTAAGAAAATCACAGTGCCACTGTTCATGAGGAGAGGTTCAAAAATACCCATGTTGAAAATTTGGTGGAAAAAATCCCCAAAAATTATTGCGTTTCAGGAATGCGTTGCACAGTTTCTACACATGTTCGTAACTTTGCCAATTTTTCATATTTTTACTCCAGATTTTCAACATTGCCATTTTTTCACACCACCTCATGAACAGTATAGCTGTCATTTTTCACATCCTGCCAGAAATGTGTTTTCACACCTTTTTGCACCAAATGGACCAGTAGTTGTGCAAAACCACCTTTCCGGATTGAGTAACGAAATGATAGTGCTACTGTTCATGATGTGGGGTCACAAAAATCCCATTTTGCCTATCTGGAGTGAAAATAACAACAAACGCCGAGGGAATTAAGGTTTCCAACTATAATGCCCAACTCTGTACCGGCTGACACCCAATGGGTGTGACTTGGAATCGTTGCCTGTGATACACACGCCATTCCACCCCCACCCTGCAGCCACTGACAGGCATCGAGGTGTGTCCTGCAGTCGCCGGGCCCAGTGTTCACCCCATTCTCCTGTACCACACCCACTTCAGCATATTTCCTTATGAAATGGGGTGAGTGTAAGACCCGAAGACCCTAAAGCACACCGCAACATCTGTCAGTGTCTGAAGGGTAGTGTGAGATGAAATGGCATGAGAGTTATGCCCAATGATCCAAAGGCACACCCCCATGCCTGTCAGTCTCTTCAGGGTTGGGGTGGGGTTGGCGTCAGTTCAGTACTTAAGTGCCATTCCTATTATGTACTACCAATGCCAGTGCCAGCAAGCCAACATTCGGCATTGAAAAATGCTTGTCTTATGTTAGCTTGCTTGCATGCACAAAGCAAACATTGTTATTGTAATGTAGGGGGCTGCATAAGTGTGTACTACATAAGCCAAGGGATGTAGAAATACAGGAAGCTTGCCTCTCAACAGCCACTACTGAAAAGACTGACAATGACAGTGTTTACACCCTAGTTATACACAGGAAGCACCTATCTGAAAGCACTAAAAAGAGTTGGGGAAAAACAGCATGCAGAATGCAAATATAATAGCTTCAACTATGTAGCATGTTCCCCTTAGTTACTTTTGGTAGCCCAGGTTTCTGGGTCCCCTAGTCCTTTACTGATCCTTGGTACACTGCATTGCTTGCCTCTGTACTGCTTTGTTGTTAGATTCCCAATTTTCCACCTGCATATGCATTTGTACAGCAGGCTTGCACTGTAATTTGTTCCAAGTTTGTACCAAAGATGTATCATTTTTTGCTCTGTGTCTGCACTTAGTGTTCTGTTCCATGTAATGTACAGTATTATGTTTTTCAGTTTCCTCCAGTAACCATTCCCGTGGGTGACACCTGGAAATGAGCTTTGGCTTAGTGTGCCTCTCCAGGGTTCCAATTTTCAAATAAATAAATAAATGTTAACAGCTTGTCAATAATGAACAGAAACCATCAATAGTTGATTTAAAGTACATATTGTTTATGTTCTCTTTAAAAAGCCCCTGATACCAGTTGGATAACTTTGAAAAATGTGAGCATTAAATACAATTCAGTTTATCATTCAAATATTTTTTGCAAGCTTTTTTTTTATGTGGACTTTATCTTCCTGCCTCTCTCCATCAGCCCCCACCCCAGCCACTTCACACCACCTCCTGGACTTACCCCATCTGCTTCTTACCTTGTTGTGTGAGTGGGTGCCATGGATGGTGATGGTAAGGTACCTTCAGGGTCACAGTATCATCCGGCAGACTGGGGTTCTTTTTCACCCCTTAGTCCCCTTGAATCAGGGCCAGTGGTATGCAATGGTGTACATGCAAAAGATGGTGCATGCTTTCAACACCCACCTCTGACTTTCAATTCTGGTTATCACTGCTGTGCACCTAGCTGCCACTAGGTAGCAGCCACGCAGCAGTACACATTGCCCCCCCCCAACCTCGAAGGAGGAGATCCATCGAAGGACACTAAATCCTCCTTCCGCCGACAGCCCCCAAGGGACATTAGTCCATTCCCGAACCTGGGTCTCCAGCATGGTGGGAGGTGAGATGTCCAGTGCCTCAGCCCTCCACATTACTGGCCCGACTACAAGTTTACTGTTGCTTTGATTTGCTTAGACAATATTGTTTATCACCCTAAGGGGCTGAACTTGCAACCCACTGTTGTACAGTTCTGTGCTTTTACACTCTGTACCATTCAGCCAGAACTATATTTTTGAAATTCTTTCCCCTTTTTTCTATTAATGAGAGAAGTGACATAGATTAGCACAAGGGATTAAGGAAGGGGAGAAGGATTTCTTCTGATACAGTAGGGAGAAAAGAAGCAAAAGGGATGGGATTGTAAGGCTAAAGAGGGAGGGAGGGAGGATGGGCAGAAAAGGGTGAGGATCATGCAGAGGCTTTAAATAAACAGTTCTGCTCTATTTTCACTAAAGAAGTGGAAGGGCTCATACCACAGAGGAGGAAGAGGGGGTGCCCGGGGGAAGAGAGGGTGGACTATTAGGGGGAGATTAGGGTGGACAAGGTCTTAAGGGGGCTGAGAGAACAGTGGGTGGAAAAAGCACCAAGACCAGATGGTTTACACCGGAGGATCCTGAGGGAGTTGGCGGTGGTTCTAGCAGCCCCGCTGACAGACTTGTTTAACACCTCACTGGAGGAGTGGTGTGTTCCACAGGACTGGAGAACAGCTCACATGGTTCCACTCCACAATAGCGGTTACAGTGATGAGCCAGGTAACTACAGGCTGGTTAGCCTGACCTCGATAGTGGGAAGATAATGGAGGCCAATCTAAAGGAAAGACTGGTGTCCTTCCTTGAGGAGAATGGTCTCCTGGATGACAGGCAGCATGGGTTTGTCAGGGAGAGATCTTACCAAACCAACATGATTGACTTCTTCGACTGGGTTATGAGGTCATTGTACAGAGGACAGGCAGTGGACGTCCTGTACCTGAACTTCAGCAAGGCGTTCAAGTCAGTGCCACATGGCAGGCTGATCAGCAAGCTGAGGGACCTGGGAATAGGGGACAAACTGCTGGGGTGGGTCAAGAACTGGCTGCAGGATAGGAATCAGAGAGTGGTGGTAGGGATAAACTATCCAAACCTTGGCCTGTAACCAGCTGTGTCCCACAGGACTCAGAACTTGGACCTGTGCTGTTCAACATCTTTATTACAGACATAGTAGAGGGGGTCACAAGTAAGATCTGTCTCTTTTCGGATGATACCAAGCTCTGTGGGAGGGTGGACACAGTGGAGGGGAGACAGGAATTAGGAGTGGATCTGGCTAGGCTGGAGAAATGGTTGGGCATCTGGCAGTTGGGTTTCAATGCCAAGAAATGCAAGGCCATGCACCTGGGCACTAGGAATCCAGGAGCCAGCCACTGGCTAGGGGGAGTACAGGTAGCAGTCTCAGAGGAGAAAATGATCTAGGGGTGATGGTCAGAGGAGACATGAAACACTCAGCACAGTGCTGCAAGGCAGCAGCCAAAGCAAATAAAATGTTAGGCTGCATTGCCAGGGGAATAACCTCTAGGAGGGAGGAAGTCATCTTGCCCCTGTACAGGTCACTGGTGAGGCCACACCTAGAATAATGTGTGCAGTTCTGGTGCCCGTATCTGAAGAAGGATATCAAGCTACTGGAGGGGGTCTAGAGGAGGGTAACCAGGATGATCCAGTGTATGGCGGACAAAATGTACAAGGTGAGGCTAAGTGAGCTAAACATGTACTACCTAGAGGATGGGGGAGGCATGATAGACATCTTCAAGTACCTCAAGGGAATTAGCAGGGTAGGATTAGAGAGCATCTTTAACTCAAGGAAGGAGAGTACAACAAGGGGGCACAGCCTGAAGCTAGTGGGGGGTAGATTTAAGAAGGAAATGAGGAAGCACTATTTCACTGAAAGGGTGGTATCTGAATGGAACGAGTTGCCAGAGGAGGTGGTTGTGGTAAATACAGTGGCTAGTTTCGGGGCAGGTGAAGAGAAAATTAAGACAGTGGTTTCTGGGTTGGGGAAGGAGAGATACTGGGGAGGATAGTGACTCCAGGGAGTGAGGAGGAGAGGCAGCTGGAAACTGATTAGAGCTGCGCACTCGAGCAGACTTGATAGACCACTATAGCCTGTTTCTGCTGGCAAATTCGTATGTTCCTATGTAAAAATAAGATTACTGTCCCTTGGACTTAATTAGCTTTGGCTACTTGTTTACACATGACCTCATAATGCCCTGTTTATGACATTGTAATTATTTCTATAACAACAGAGTGGGATGTTATAAACAGACCTGTAACTGCAGAAGTAGACAGAGCAAAAAGTTTGAGATCCAGGGCTAGATCTGCAGAGCCCCTGTCCATCCTACAGCTACAGGAAAAAACTGGCACAAATGGGTTACCACTGCAACCGCGGTATTTTCAAAAGTGGAGCCAGTTTATGACCGGCTTCACTATTTATGGCAGCTTGTGAACGTTTTTTTGGCGCAGCTACAGGAAAATGTTACACCTGGTGGGATTAGGCGTAATATCCCCTGCAACTGCACTAGCTGAAAATGCAAAGCTCCATGAGTGCGGAGATATCATCCCGTAATGGTGGCTGCAACGTGGGAGTTAGTTTCTGGACAAGCTGAAAATTCAGCCCCCTGTCTCCATGCAAATGTCCTTAGTAATAAACAAATAAGAGTGACAATTTAAAAAAGGGTGAAGTACAGTATGAGCTAATTTGTATCTGGATATTATATTTTTCAGAGTTGTCCGGATAACATCTGGGCTGTTTAAAGCCCTTTTACACTGCAAGCAAACATTTGTCATTGATAAATGCTTGTTTTTTTGTTTGTTATTTAACATTTTCTCCCTTTTCCCCCTTGTCTCCCACCCTGACAACCTGCCCCCCCCCCCATCTGCACCCTTCCTCCAGTCAAGTGGAGAGGCGTGCAGCTGCTGGAACAGTGAGTGCTGATGCTGGTTTCTTGATCAGTCAGCAGGGGACATGCAAATGCAAGATGGCTTGCACCGTCCTTCTCTGGGAGCAGAGCACATTGCCTCCGTGTCACTGCTGGCCGCCCAGCCCCACAACTGTATTCTTGGGGGCTGCACACAAACTTGGTCACCTGTATGGTAGCACAGTGTTCTTTTGCCACAACACTGAATGTTTTAAACTAGAAAAGAATGTGTTTTTTTATATATATATATAGATATATATATCTATATATATATATAGATATATATATATATTTTTGTAGGCTTTTTCTCCACATTTTTCTCTTCAATCTCTGACCCTGGTTGTCTGTGTGGAGGCACACGCCTGCCACGCCTTGGGGCACCCTCCCGCTATGTTGCCATCCCCTCCTGCCTATGCTACCCACTGGACCTCCACCCAGTGGGAGTGGAACTATGGGGAGGGGTGACAACCACCCCAGGAGAGGAGAGCTGCCTTTCAACTGCTCAATCCTGCTTCCCCCCCCTCCGTACCAGCTCTCTGATAACCCGAGGTTGTTCACGAAACCCGGTCGCTGGCATGGTGCGAGGTAAAGTGTCCAGCACCTTAACCCTCAGTGCCACCAGGCCGGCTGAATGTGTTTATTTTCAGAACAACTGCTAGTATCTTTTGGCCCTATGCAAAAATAATATTGTATGATATTTTATCATGTTTGATATTATATTTCTGAGGCAGTAACATTTGAACTGTTAGCATAGAAATGTACTTTTTTCTTAAATTAAAGTTTGGGGTCTGATCAACATGTACAGATCCTAACAATACAGTTCTCGTGTGTTACTACACATCTTCACATGTCAACATAATATAGTGTTAGGAATAACAGGACTTTAACAGTTAAGTAAACCATTTTATGTTTTTATATATTAATATAGGGTAGCTGTAGAGATATCTTACCGACATATCAACTTAGCTAACTCCAAGCTTTCATTAAATAGTTTCTAGCCCATTTGAAAGAAATTATAATTTGAAAGGTCTAACATTGGAGAAAAGTAGACGCAAGCGTGAATGACTGCTGCCATAGTAGCGCTCACTTGAGCTTAAGCCGCCTTCGCCCTCCGTCTCGTCGCTCTACAGTTGGCAACTTCTTTTACACAAACCTCAGTAAGCTTACCATTAAAACAGACTTTATGTACTTTGTGAGCAAAACGTGACTTATTTTGTAATATGTACCAGCACCTCCTTTACTGCCATGAACACTGCTCGGTCATGCTACAGTAAAACAACAAAAGTGAAAGTGATTAAACGTAAGACACTCTGAAAATGTTTGTGTGTGCGTCTGTCTGTGTGTGTGTGTGTGTGTGTGTGTGTGGCAGCAACCTGTCTGTGTCAGGTACAGAGTGATCTCATTGCACTGGAGACAAGGTTCTGAGGGATGAAAAGTAGTGCAGGCATAGTGGGAGGCCAGCGGTTGTTGTGGGATAATGTACGGTCATGCAATGTGTTTTACCCTATTAGGGACCTCGATTTTCACTGGATTTTCCTACCCATTTTACAAAGTGAGATATTATCATTCCTCAGGTGTGTTGTAAAGAACTAGGTGAAGCCAAGTGCATTCAACCACTAAAGAAGTGACAATATCACATGATGGTCTACATCCTGGAGTGTATTATTATGATCATAAAATGTCCTTAAATTGTTGGGATACAGCTGATCTTGGTATTCAGTTCTGACCTGCAATGGTACACTGAAATATCATTAGGCAAAGACTGCTTTGGCCAACCAGCTTTCAGGATTTTTCATATCCATTTTATGATAAATATAAAAGGGTAGTAACGACAAGGAAACAAAACCTTGACTAGACTCAGTGCTTAATGCTGATTTTTGTTGTTCTTACAGCTTAGTTCATTCTCATGTACCACAGTTTACACCGAGCCAGCCAATGATCCCAAAGCGCTATGTCATGCCGTGGAAGCAGGACATGAAGAACAGAAAACTAATTCTTAAGGTTGGTGACTATCAGTTATTAGACTGAGTTTTATTTTCTTGAATTAAAAAGTTATCTTCCTTACAGCGGCAGTAAAATACAAAACATTTTTTGTTAAGTTGGCAGGTAAGCATAGTGGTGTCAAGTGACACTATGCTTTTTTGAAAATATTGGGCGTAATCACAGGTGCAAAGACCACTTAACACCTACACTAAGTTTGCAGTCCTATCAAATCATGCTCAACAGGGTTGCAAAGTATTTCTTGGTGCTTACAAAGTTTTTGTGAATGCCCCAGAAGATGAGCAAGGGGCACAACATTACTGGCCTGCAGGTCCCTTCTCATAGCATTGGGCCCTCGCCAGTCTGGTCATGGGCTTAGGCAGGCAGTAACCCAGTGCAACTGTTAGCAAGTGTGTGAGGCGGAGGGGGCAGAGAATGGCTTGAGAGAGAGAGGAAGGGAATACCACTGGATGCCAGGAGCACATCTACTATAGGGACTTGCATCAGAAAATCAACAGACTTGTTTAGGTTATGGGAGGAGGACTTTTATGGAACCAAAGGGGCTTGCATCAGCAACAGGTGGGGAACATACTTCAGTAAAGGGAGGAGAGCCTGTACAGTATCAGAATATTGGGGATTACATTTGGAGAGGGAACCTGTATCAGTAGACAGGGGAGATTGATTTGGATGTACTGGGGGGTGCATTTGATGTTGAGGGAACACTGGATGCCAGAGATTGGCGGGGAGGGATATGTATCAGATAGGTTTGGGAGGGGGTATTACTAGCTTTGCTGACTGTGTGTATATGTGAGATGAGGGAATGTAACCTCTGGACTCCAGGTAGTGCTTAGAGCAGAGGTGGGGTTAGAGGGGACCAGTGCCACACAAACATTCCTGTGATTCAGCAGTGCAACATGAACATATCCCAACACTACATCTTCAACATCTTGCCAGACAGTAAGTGGGCACTATCCTTGCTGGCACCTAACATTTGGAGCATTGATTTTAACTGCACTGCACTCACAGGAAGAAGTCATCCCCCTTCTCCCAGGTCGTACGTGCCACTCTGTGTATAACACAGTTGAATGGCAATGCAACCTAATGATGGCAAAGTGCCTATTTTGCATCGTTCTCAGCTGTGACTCAGAACTGGGCTTCTTACCTAAAACTCTGCAGCTGTGCAAAACTCGTTATCTTTACTTGCAAGAAGAGGGCAGGAATCCAGATAACATGTCATCTGCAGGGGATCTCCACCCCCTCTGGCTGCTCTCATACTGGATGCCTGCTGCAAATAATCACCGGAGAGTAAATAAAAACACTGTTTGTTGCCACATTTGTTTTGCACATGGAAAATATTTCTGTTCTAAAATGCTTTCTCAGAATGTAATGAACATTAAATAGCACTGTCAAGTCTTTGTTAAGATGAGGGGATATGAACTTGCTGCTTGAAGACAGAAGGCTGACTTGATCAATAAACTCCAACTTAGTTGTGACCCGTCACTGCTGTCTAGAAAGTCCCACTTGGTGTCGCAAAGTCAGACAGTTTGCATTAACTCTGCGATAACCTTCATGTTATCAGAAGACTACCTGTTCTTACAGCAAGAGTTTATCAGTAATCTTATACAAATGCCATGATCTCAGCCGTGAGCTGTTGTGCTAAGGACAGAACTTTAGAATGTGAAAGTTCAAACTCTGCTCAGTGTTTACACTTCCCCCAGAATTATAATGGTAGATTTATCCTCTGCTGAAGACATCCAGCACCCTGGAGTCCTGTTCCAGTCCTAGTGGCTAAGTTTTGTGAAATGATTTACTTTTTTTGTTAATAAAATGTTATTGAATATATAACATCATTTCCATTAATCAGCACAATTAATAAATATAAAAAGCACAAACCTGTTACTATTGCTTTATATATTAAAAGACTTTTGCATAAAACATACATCCTCAGAACTATAATACAGCCATTAAACTAGAACACTGAAAAGATTCCAAACTTAAAGGAAAACACCTAGTAATAACACAAGAGCGTAACAAAAATATATACCTAAATTAAATATCGAAATCTTCTATAAGGACTACAGAGCAAAATTAAACAAAGGTATGGTGCAGAAACAGAAAAGTGTTGCTATTTTATGTTATAGTTTGTTACTCTGCATGAGTTTGGTTTGTTATTATTTGTTTTTGTGTTTTTTTCTTGGTTCCCTATCGATTCCTGGAACTGAGGAAACCATGATTTACAGTGGTTCTGGCTTTGCAGTTTCACAATTAAAATAACTAAAAATAAAATATTTTTGAATTTACATTGGATTTATTTTTAAATAGGTAGTGCTTTTTTCTCTCATGCACAGCAACCAAAAGCATTTTTGGCACCTTTTCAGTCACTTTGGCATGACTTAGTGGCCTAAAAAGGGAACAGCCCCAACATGATTTAAAAAGTGTTATTCTTCTGCCGTAAGAGGCAGTGAGCTACATATGGCCCTTTGTACAGATGACATTTTGTGGTCTTCCATAGGGATAAAGTGTTGCTTAGGCCACATGTTAAATTTTTTTAAAAAGTGGTTTCTGTATTTCACATGAACCAGTCTGTGACTCTGCCTGTTTATTTCTCAAAAACTGCTTCAAATGCAGGGATAGAGAAACTCCACAGCCTGGACATGAAGAAGGCCTTACGTTTCTACCTGAACAGAACCAAGGTGCCCAGAACATATAGTGCTCAGCAGTTTGCCACTTATGGTGAGGCAGATAGAGGTAAACCAGCAGCTAAAAAGACTATCTCTTGGACAAGCAAAACAAAATGGTTATATTAAATGCACGATGAAAATAGAAAATAGAGTTAAAAATCTACGTTTCAACCTTAGGTCTTCTTCAGGAAATATTTAAAAGAGAAAAAAAAAACAAAGTTAGTGTAGAGGGGAGGTGAAATGAGCTATATATACTGTATATATATGGGGAAAGAAGAAAGGAGAGGCTCAGGGAGAAGAAGTGATAAATGGTAAGATTAAGAGAGAATCTGAGAAACAAAAAGGTGATGATGGGAAAGATAAAGCATAATAGGAGTGAAAGAGCTAGGGAAGTTCCCAGGTGGGGACTAATTAACAGGGCCTAGTAAGAAGGCTGAAAGGTGACAAATGTGTGGGAAGGAGACAGAAATGGAGACTTATGGTGAAATGAAAAATAAATTAAATGAGTACAAAACAAATAGACTTTAGGGAAAAAAGGAATGGCTGAAAGATGTTAGTGGAAAATAAGTCTATCGTACAAACAGAAGGGCTGCTGGGAGCCAAGGTGGATGATTAGCTTAGCTTCCATGTTTTCTTTGGTCAGGATCCCAGAAGCCCTGCTGAAGGACACAAACAGAAAGGTCATTGACATTGTGGTCCCTGGAGATAAAGTGGGATACAATGGGTTTAGCAGTTTCACCATTCCTGACTGCTCTGTAATGTTCCCTGAAACCGTCAGCAAGACGCCTACCAGTTCCTCCAATGTAAATAGCTGTACACTTCCTGCAAATAATACAATACACCACATTAGTGGAGGTGCATGAGAACTCCTTGGTGATGTGAAAAACATCTGTAGGCCCCTGAATTTCAGTCACACTGGAAATAAATTTACAGGTGTGGCAGCGAGTCCTGTTGCAAGGTTTGGTACCTGGAAGGGAGGAACTATTAGGAGTAGGTAGGCTGCTTTTAACCAGGAGATTCCACAGGTTAGGTGGCTGACGGTAGGAGGCAATAAGTGGTTCTGTAAAGGAAGCACTAATGTTAGGGTCTGTTTGCAAAATGGGAAAGTTACTAGTGATGATCCTGTGAAGAGAAGGTGTGCTCTGATGGATAGGAAGCTCTAATGGAATTCGCCGTTGTTCTTGTGTGACAGTATCCTTCCTGCGGGGGTCAAGGTTTCGGGGCATGTTACTGACCCGGGAGAGTGCTCTGTCCACTGTGCTTTTAGGGTATCCCCTGTTGATAAAAAAATATGCATTATTTGGGTCTGCTCAGCAAAATCATTCTCTTCACTGTATAACCTGCGAAGTCTAAGAAACTGTGAATAAGGCAGGCCATTCTTGACATGTTTAGGTTGGAAGGAGCTGTGGAGGAGGAAACTGTGAGAGTCAGTGGGTTTGTAATAAACTGATGTCTTCAGACCAGTGTTCTGTACTGACAGCTGGATATCCAGAAAAGGCAGTGTAGAGGAGGATACTTCAACAGTGTATTGAAGGGAAGGATGGGCCGTGGTAAACTTGTCAAGGAAGATTTGAGAGTCTCCCTGGAGCAGGAGGTGGCTCCACACAGTCATCAATGTAGGCTTTGTAGAGTTCAGGCACAGTCCCTGTGAATGAGAGAAAAAAAAAATTCTTCCACCCAACCCACAAACAGATTAGCAAAGCTGGGACCCATCTTGGTACCCATGGCAACTCCACTGACATGCTGAAAAAAACTGTTATTAAAAGAAAAAGCATTGAGTGTAAGAACCAGTTCTGCCAGACGAGTTAGTGTGTGCTTGGGTGGCTGCTGGACTTCCCGCTTATTCAAGAAATGTTGCAAAGCTGTCAGACCATCCTCATGGGGGATCACTGTGTAAAGAGATTTGATGTCCATGGTGAAGATGAGCTGAAGAGAGTCGCTGAATCTGAACCTGTCAAATAACTGGAGAGCATGGTTAGTGTCTTTAACATAGGAGGGCAGGGACTCAACAAGGGGTCTCATGAGGCTGTCCAAAAATGCAGAGATGTGGGATGTGGGGCAGGAGCAGGCAGACACTATAGGATGACTCGGGTTACCTGTTTTGTGGGTTTTGGGAAGGAGATAAAACCTGAATGTCTGGGGTTGCTGAACTATGAGTCTCTTAGCAGAAGCAGGGAGCTCTTTGTTTTCAATAGCAGAGGTGAAGGTGGTGGTGACCTCAGTCTGATAGTCAGCAGTGGGGTCCTGTGGAAGAGAAGAATAAAAGCTGGTGTCAGAGAGTTGCTGTGTGGCTTCAGTGATGTTTTGTTCCTTTTGCCAGACCACAACAGCACCTCCCTTATCAGCTGGTTTGATAACAATGTCATTCCTACATTGCAGAGATCTGAGGGCTGCAAGCTCACCAGGTGTCTGGTTGGAATGGTTGTGCCTGCAATGAAGATTGAAGTTAGTGGTGTTTTCCATGCATTGGTTAACAAAATAATCAACAGCAGCAAAATGTCCTGGAGGGGGTGTCCATGCACTTCGCTGGGGATTGATATTGTTGATTGTTCTGGTGATACTGTCATCATCTGTGGGAAGAGGAGTCTCATTAGAAAAATGAGCTGTAAGGCGTACTCTACGATAGAAGCGCTGCAGGTCAACTTGAACCTGGGGTGCATCAAGATATCTGGGTGTGGGCACAAAAGAGAGACCTTTGCTAAGGAGTGATTGCTCATCTTGTGTCAGGGGACGGTCTGGAGGAATACAAAATACCAAATTGTTAGGTTGTGTCTGACTCGAGGGCTCATGTTGGTTGTTGATCTGCTGGGTGAGAAACTGGAGTTTGGCAGATTTGGTGTCCTTGAGGAACTGAAAAAGAGTGGAGTTAAGGTTCTGGATGCAGTGCTTAATAAAAGGAAGGTTATGTGGAGCCATTCGCTGCAGGAAATCCTTTTGCCTTTAAATGTTTTGTCCACAGAGATCAGCTGTGTTTTAATGGAGAAAATGATGTGCGTTATAAGTTTCCTCGAGAAAGTTTTCAAAAGTTTATTAGTGGAGGAAACATGTATCTCAGATCCAAATGAACATGGATGGAATTTCAAACAGAAACCTTTAGGAATAATACCCAGGTGACAGCATTTGGAAAGAAACTGTAAGTGACTGCAGAGTTTAGTCTTAGAGCAAATGGCAGAAAATAATTCAAGAGAAGACTTAGAAATATGAGAAGGGAATGCAGACATAGATGAAATGAAAGAGCATCGTAGAGAATTCAGAAGAGATTTCAGATTAGGCATAGTGGGTCGCAGCAAATGTAGCATACAAATTGTAAAAAACAAAAACAACGTGCTGTGTCAGCATGTGGTCTAAAAGCAAAACAAAATGGTTATATTAAATGCACACTGAAAATAGAAAATAGAGTTAAAAATCTACGTTTCAACCTTAGGTCTTCTTCAGGAAATATTTAAAAGAGAAAAAAAAAGTTAGCATAGAGAGGTAAAATGAGATATATATATATATATATATATATATATATATATATATATATATATATATATATATGTGGGAAAAGAAGAAAGGGGAGGCTCAGGGAGAAGAAGTGATAAATGGTAAGATTAAGAGAGAATCTGTGAAACAAAAAGGTGATGATGGGAAAGATGAAGCATAATAGGAGTGAAAGAGCTAGGGAAGTTCCCAGTTGGGGACTAATTAACAGGACCTAGTAAGAAGGCTGAAAGGTGACAAA
Organism: Neoceratodus forsteri; assembly: GCA_016271365.2. Lineage (NCBI taxonomy): Eukaryota > Metazoa > Chordata > Ceratodontiformes > Ceratodontidae > Neoceratodus > Neoceratodus forsteri. Next base: position 113,585,371 of record CM057454.1, read on the forward strand.
TTTGTGGGAAGGAGACAGAGATGGAGACTAATGGTGAAAATGAAAAATAAATTAAATGAGTACAAAAACAAATAGACTTTAGGGAAAAAGGGATGTCTGAAAGATGTTAGTGGAAAATAAGTCTATCATTTAAACCAGAGGGCTGCTGGGAGCCAAGGTGGATGATCAGCTTGGCTTCCATGTTTTTTCTTTGGTCAGGATCCCAGAAGCCCTGCTGAAGGACACAAACAGAAAGGTCATTGACATTGTGGTCCCTGGAGATAAAGTGGGATACAATGGGTTTAGCAGTTTCACCATTCCTGACTGCTCTGTAATGTTCCCTGAAACGGTCAGCAAGACGCCTACCAGTTCCTCCAATGTAAATAGCTGTACACTTCCTGCAAAGACTACAATACACCGCATTAGTGGAGGTGCATGAGAACTCCTTGATGATGTGAAAAACACCTGGTGGCCCCTGAATTTCAGTCACGCAGGAAATAAATTTACAGGTGTAGCAGCGAGTCTTGTTGCAAGGTTTGGTACCTGGAAGGGAGGAACTATTAGGAATAGTTAGGCTGCTTTTAACCAGGAGATTCAGCAAGTTAGGTGGCCGGCGGTAGGAGGCAATAGGTGGTTCTGTAAAGGAAGCACCAATGTTAGGGTCAGTTTGCAAAATGGGAAAGTTACTAGTGATGATCCTGTGAAGAGAAGGTGTGCTCTGATGGAAAGGAAGCACTAGTGGAATTCACTGTTGTTCTTGTGTGACAGTATCTTTCCTCCGGGGGTCAATGTTACAGGGCATGTTACTGACCCGGGAGAGTGCTCTGTCCACTGTGCTTTTAGGGTATCCCCTGTTGATAAAAAACTATGCATTATTTGGGTCTGCTCAGCAAAATCATTCTCTTCACTGTATAACCTGCGAAGTCTAAGAAACTGTGAATAAGGCAGGCCATTCTTGACATGTTTAGGTTGGAAGGAGCTGTGGAGGAGGAAACTGTGAGAGTCAGTGGGTTTGTAATAAACTGATGTCTTCAGACCAGTGTTCTGTACTGACAGCTGGATATCCAGAAAAGGCAGTGTAGAGGAGGATACTTCAACAGTGTATTGAAGGGAAGGATGGGCCGTGGTAAACTTGTCAAGGAAGACTTGGAGGGTCTCCCTGGAGCAGCAGGTGGATCCCACACAGTCATCAATGTAGCATTTGTAGAGTTCAGGCACAGTCCCTGTGAATGAGAGAAAAAAATTCCTCCACCCAACCCACAAACAGATTAGCAAAGCTGGGACCCATCTTGGTACCCATGGCAACTCCACTGACAGTCTGGTGCATATAGTTTTGCTGTAAGAAGGCTGGCAAGCAACCACTCAAAGGCCAGAGGCCTATCAGCATCAAGCTAGATCTGCAACTGTGGCAGTATTAAGGGGTTTAGCCATGCAAAAGGTCTGTAAAGCAGCTACATAAAGGACACACCTTTACTTCCATTACTGACTGACCATCCAGACTAGAAGGGATGCAGATTTGTTGCTTAAGTACTTTAGAACCTTTTTCCTAAATAGGTTCTAGGCCCTGTCTCCCAAGGTACTGTTTGGAGACTGGAATTGGTATGACATAACTAATAAACTCTTGACACACTAGCTAAGTGCTGGCTGAATGAAACTTAAACAATCTGAATGTTATTTTGCTGAATTGTCAGCTATGTTACTTGTATTCACTATAGCTCTGGGAAAAGGGTACCATCCCTAGCTCTGAGCTCTTCTCTGACACCACAAAGGAGTGTGGGACACTGGAGGATAGGGGCACTTTCTGGTTCACCTGCCTCTATTATTCTCTCTTGTCCTGCACTTTTATGCATCTAGGTGTACTTTCTGGCACTGAAACCCTGCATTACATACTAGGGTTAGTCTTTTTAAATTCTGGGCATCTAACACTAGCACAAAACCGGAAGTAGTGTAATCACGCACTTCCGGTTTTCGAGCATAAAACAACTCGCACTAGCGAGCGAGCAGCATTAGACACACTGGCTAAGTGCTGGCTGAATGAAACTTTGTTTAAATCTGAATGTTATTTTGCTGAATTGTCAGTTATTTTACTTGTATTCACTATAGCGCTGGGAAAAGGGTACCATCCCTAGCTCTGAACTCTTCTCTGACACCACAAAGGAGTGTGGAATAGTGGAGGATAGGGGCACTTTCTGGTTCACCTGCCTCTATTATTCTCCCTTGTCCTGCACTTTTATACATCTAGGTGTACTTTTTGACACTGGATCCCTGCATTACACACTAGGGTTAGCCTTTTTAAAGGCTTTTCAAACAAACTCTGGGCATCTAGCGGTAGCGCGAAACCAGAAGTAGTACGATCATGCACTTCTGGTTTTCGAGCACAAAACAACTCGTACTAGTGAGTGGGGCGAGCGTGCATGGGTCCACGTGTGGAAATGCCAGCAGAGACACACGCATCTTGCGCGTGTCTACCGTGTCTACCGGGGACATCAGGACCAGGACACCAGACCCTTCAGTATTCAATCAAGGTAATCCAAAAAAGCCTGATAACCACACTGTTTCCATATTAGTCAGTATGAAGAAAGCAAATAAACTATGTTCATCTTGCCAGATGTATACCACTGGCAAACAAGTAAGAACTTTATTTGTGATAGATGTATACTCTTTGAAGACCTACAGGATGAAATAAAACGCCTACATCCTAAAGAGACACTAAGCTCTGAAATTAAAGCCCTGGAGGATTACATAGATCATATGTCAATTCTAGTAGAGGCAAACACTTCTCCCACAAAACACTTGGAAAACACTTTCTCTTATGAACCACCCTCAAACATTCTACCCACTCCCAATCTTGCTGTGCAGCCAGTCACCACCTCTACCCCCTCTACTACTGCTACCAACAATTTAACTCTGCACCACAAAGGTGTAGACAACTGGACAACTATACCCCCCCAAAAATGCACCAAAAAAAGAAATCACAAACAATCCCAATACACAATTCATTTGAACACTTCCTCCAAAGGACCGACAAGGTTTCAGATGATATATTAGGAGTACAAAGCAACACCGTATCTAAGGTCTCAGTACCTTTATCGCAGCTTAATGCTGAACAGCCCTCTACTCTTATCACACATAGATCTTCTAAGAATATCCCTGAAAACAACATAAATTATTCTAACAAAGAAGGACCAAAACCTCAGTCAGGCATTGAAACATGTACTAACTTGACAGCCAAACCCCTCTTGCCCAGATCCTCTCAGGCCACTACTTCAGCACCACTTTTTCCATCAAACCAAGCAGTACCATGCACAAAACCACAGGTATTTGTCCTTGGAGACTCTATTATAAAATACATTGACCGGGCAGTATGTAACCCCGACAAAGAACATCAAACTTGTTCCAGCTACAGAAGGGAAAAAATTGCAGATAACACTTCAATAATTAAACCTGTCTTATCATCGGCTGGTGAAAATCCTTTAGTGATTATCCATGCAGGAACCAATGATGTTGGCAGATCTCATCTCCAGCAAATCAAACAGGATTATGTTGCCCTATGCAATGTATTAACTGAACGTGGCTGTAATCTAGGTATCTCTGAAATATTACCCATCCCAAGAGCCACCAGATACATCACTACCAAAATAAAAGCTCTGAATGAATGGCTCCGTAAATGGTGTTACCGGCAAGGAATAACTTGTCTAACACACTGGGAGGAATTTGAAGACAGATCATCACTTTACTGCTGGGATGGCTTGCATCTCAGTAGAAAGGGTAGTACCGTCCTAGGATGTAAGATGACATCCTTTATAAATAAACATTTAAACTGATAAATAAGGGGGAGACTGGGGCAATCCCAACTGGGGCAATCCCCACATCTCTTATTACTAATTCCTGCTTACAACGTAGTACCAACCTAAACATTCTATCCTTGAATGCTCGATCAATGACTATTTCCAAGCATGCTGAGCTTAAAATATTGGCTCAGTCTCTAGATATAGCTTTAATAGCCATTGCTGAAATTTGGGGTAATACAGACAAAAATTGGACTGTAGAAATTCCCGGCTTTAAACAGTATTACAGAAATAGAGAGGACTCAAGGAAATGGGGATGGGGTTAGTTTATATATAAGGGAAGACATCCCATCTTACGAATCAATGATTAAAGTGCAAACTGAAACTTTAAGGGTCTATATTAGACCCACGGGCATTCCCCAGCTACTCATCAGGACTTGTTACTGACTACCTTCTTCTGATAGAAACCATACCAGGCAGCTAGCTGATGAGATCACCCAGATAGCGCTTAAAGACTCAGTCCTCATGCTGGGGAACTTTAACCTTCCTACTATAAACTGGGACACCTTATCTGGTATTAACCAACATGATGAGCAAATTCTCTTGGTCATTATTAACCTAGGCCTTAAACAAATAGCTAAAGAGCCAACAAGGGGAACAAACATACTAGACCTTGTTATAACAAATTTAGAGACTCTCAAACCTGATTTTCGGATCTTAAATCCTTTGGGTAATAGTGACCACATGACCATATTTTTTTCTATACAACTTCTCCTACAACCTAAAACTAATAAACTAAAAATAAAACAATATCATAAGGCTGACTTCCATAATATTAATCGTTCTTTAAAGTCTCTCAACTGGGAACAGCATCTTTCCTCACTGGAAACTGAAGATGCCTGGGACTTTCTAAAGACAAAAATCCTCCAACTTGAAAAGCAATATGTCTCAGAAAAATATAAGTATAATAGCAAAGACAAAATGCCACCTTGGTTCAATGGGACTATTAAAAAACTAATTACACACAAAAGTAAACTCTTCTCAAACTTAAAAAAATACTCAATAGATCAGAAAAATATAGCCTTAGCAAGATACAGGGAGGCAGTCAAAGAATTAAAAAAAAAATCACTTTGGCTAAACGCAATCTGGAATTTAAAATAGCACATACAAAAGACTGCCATAAGGCACTATATTCCTATCTAAATGGGAAAAAAGGTAATAACAACCTGATTGGTCCACTAGTCTCTAACAATATAACTATAACATCTGATATTGAAACTGCTACAGAACTAAACAAGTATTTTTCATTAGTTTTTGTCCAGGAACCAACTATAATTCCACCTAATGAAATAGTACCAAATTTAGAAGCACATAAAATCTCCTTTCAGGACACGTGGGGGGTACAGGATTCACTAAAACAACACACAAGCCCAGGCCCGGACAACATCAGTTCCAAATTTCTTTTAGGGACAAAAGACTCAATCACTCTACACTTAACAATTATCTTTTTTTTTTTTTAATTTATTTTTACTAAGAAGATTTTGTACAGTACTACACTTAGGACAGTACTTTAGGCAGAAGATACATGGATTGTCTATTAAGCTTACAAGCAATCAGAGCATGTTTAATAAAATTCAAAAAGACATTTAATAAAATTTGATTGTCTCCTGGATGAAGCCTAAGCTCTCATATTTGATGTAGGAGCAGGTTTGGGCCAGGGCATACCGTAGATTACCAACCCATAACAAAGTTAATAGAATTAGAGAGCCAAATCTAGATTTTGGGAGGAAACATATTGAGACCATAAATTCCATTTTCAGGCTTGTATTATGGAGTTTCCCCGGAGCTCCAGATTAAAAGTCTCAGCTTTATAAATTTCTGACATTATTTGTCTCCAATTATGTATTGTGGGGATCTGTGTTTTCATCCAACATCTCATGATCACTTTCTTCATGGCCACGAAACATAATGGGAGCATAGTCCTTTCCCGGGGGGGAGTGGTCCGGGTAGATCCCCAAAAGGAACTGTTCAACTGTTAATTCAATAGGTTCCAAAAACAGAATGGACAGTTCACCCTGGAAAGTTAACTGGAACGGCATGAGATATGGGCAGGTTCAAAAGATATGAGAAAGGGTGGCCCGAAAGCATCCACACTCCCTCCAGCACCTGCCATATGTGTCTGGGAGATACTTCATGAGGATTAAGGGGCCTAAAATATATGGCGGCCACTTCCAAGCAAACTCCCTCCGAGTACTGAGATGAGGTTGATTTTATCTCAACCAATGCTGTTTTGAAACCATATTTCTTGGGAAATTTGTAGTTGTAGGTCTCTGTTCCAGGCAGACAACATGAAAAGTGTAGTATTAGAGAGTCCAGCTTGTAATTCAGAGTGTATCTGACCAATTATATGTGACCCTAGTCTCCCCTCAATGACATCAATAAATAGTTTCAGAAGTTTTGAGATTGGGGAAGGAATTTTAGGGGATATTACTTTATTTCTAAGAAGCTGGTTCTGAACTTGGAAGTATCTGAAGAGGTCCGAGGCTCTTAGGGAAAACTGAGATTGTAGTTTATCAAACGAGATAATGCCTTCAGGTGAGAGAAACTGGTAAATGTGAGAGAGGCCCAATGATCGCCATTGTGAAAAGGCTTGGTCCATACTGTTAGGAACAAAGTTTTCATCTTGAGATATTAATTTACAGAACTCAAATATCTGTTGGATAGGGCCTGCTTTTCTCAATTGTTTCCAAAGCTTATATGTTTGGGCCGTAATGTCGTTGAGAGAAGAGGAAGTTAAAGAGTTACCATCTGTGGAAAACAAGATTTTGTTGATATCGTGTAGGTCATTAAGGTGGAATTCCATGGACTTCCAAGGAGAACTATATGAAGATGTTAACCATAGTACAAGGATTAGAAGGAATGCTGCTTGTACATATAGAAGGAAATCTGGGAGGCCCAGCCCACCCTGTTTAGGGGATAATTTAAGAGTGGAAAGTCTAGTCCGGGGTTGGTCCTTCCCCCAAATAAAATCCTGGATCATTTTGTTCCATGAAGTGAAGTAAAATTTGGATGGGAAGTAAGGAATGGTCTGGAATAAGTAAAGTATACGTGGAAGGATATTAGTGCGAAATATTAGAATCTTTTGGTGTAAAGGGATGCAATAGGAGGACCACTTGTTTAGGTCTGATTGTATTTGAATATTTAGGGGTTCATAGTTAGAAAGTTCAATAACTCTTGGGTCATGTGGGAGATGGATCCCCAGGTATCTTATTTTAGTGGTCCTCCATTTAAATGGAAATACTTTTCTGATCTGGGGAGGGGGGGAATAGTTAAAGGATAATATTTCTGTTTTGTTTATGTTCAATTTAAATTCAGCTAGTTTCTCGAATTGGGCAAATCCTTAACAATTATCTTTAATAAATCCTTTCAAGAATCCTCAGTTCCTGTTGATTGGCACACTGCCACTGCTACACCCATTTTCAAACAGGGTTCCCACTCAATAGTTGAAAACTATAGGCCCATTAGCCTAACTGCCATACCATGCAAATTAATGGAAAAATTATTAAACAACAACTTGAAAGTGAAATGGTAACTTTAAATAATCAATGATGATTATCAACATGGGTTCAAACCAGGTTTTTCCTGTACCATGAACGTGCTCTCTTTCTACAACCATATCAGCTATAGCCTTGACTGTAATATACTCATGGATGTTATTCTTTTGGACTACAGCAAGGCATTTGATAAAGTGTCACATGTCATCTTGATTAATAAACTTATCCACTTAGGTTTTTCGTCATCTATTATCTCATGGATAAACAGTTGGCTGGGAAGTAGAATTTAGAGAGTAAGGGTAAATGGTGCATTGTCTGACATGGGAGAGGTGACTAGTGGGATCCCACAGGGATCGGTCTTGGGTCCCATCTTGTTCAACTTGTTCATTAGTGATGTGTATCTCGGCCAATAACTTTATGGTCAAATTTGCTGATGATACCAAACTTGGGGGTAAGGTCAACAACCAGAATAATAGTCATAACCTAAAATCTGACCTAGCCTCAATTGAGAACTGGGCATTGAACAACAGAATGTACTTTAATGTTTCCAAATGTGCAGTATTTCACTTGGGAAAAAACAACTCCAGACAAACGTATTATCTAAATAACACCATTATTAGGACTTCTAATGTAGAAAAAGACCTGGGAATATTAGTAAATGATAAATTATCTTCTACTTCTCACTGTTCTAGAGTTGCAAACCAAGCTAACGCACTACTTTGAAGGATTAACAAACCTTTTATTTTTAAATCAGAACAATGCCTTATGACTGTATAGGTCACATGTCAGGCCCCATCTGGATTATGGATCCCCATTTTGGAGTCCTTACTTAAAGACTGACATTAACAGAATTAAACAAGTCCAATGTAGAGTCACTAAACTTGTCCCCGATCTCGCTCATTTGGACTATAACATCAAATTGCAAAATCAGGACTTTATTCACTCAAGTGAAGCTGGATTAGAGGTGATCTTCTGCAGTTGTTTAAGATTCTTGAATCTCCTGCTCAAATGACAATATGTGGTATTGCTTACTCCACAAGAAAAATTGTGGCTAGACTCCATAACAAACAACTAGAAGTAAAAAAGGCAAATAACAACAAGAGGCTAAATTATTTATTCATTAGAATGCCCCAAATATGGAACACATTACCCCAGGACATAGTTGACTCACCAACTATTACAACATTTAAGAATAAACTTGATAAATGGATGGAAGATTAGAATTTGGGTTAAATGTTCCATGTATATGGAGGACAATCTCGATAGGTGAACCGCCTCCTTTTGTCCTACAAACAAAGTAAGTAAATAACCCAAGTAAGTAGAAGAAAAAAATACCATAGTAATGATGTTCAATCAATCAATCAATCAGCCTTTATTTTTAAGAAGGTGCTATTCCTGAGATCATAGCACCCATTACAAGAAATAAGTAAAACATATAAAACCAGCATTATCAAATGAACAATTCAGAGATCAACACCAAAGGTGAGCTCAAACAGGTATGTTTTTAAGGTAGTGTTGAAGATCTCCACTGTCAGGCACTCTCTTATCCAATGAGGTAGAGAGTTCCACAGGGTAGGGACCGCAACCATAAATGCCCGTGACCCAGATGTCTTCAAACAAACCCTGGAAACCTCTAGCAATCCCTCACTGGCCAAACAGAGCAGTCAGATTGGGCAGTAGGGACACAAAAGATCTTGCAGATAGCCAGGACCCTGTCTGTGTAGGGTATTATAGGTCAGCAAACCGACTTTGAAGGTGATCTGTCACTGAACAGGCAGCCAGTGCAGTTCATAGAGCACAGGAGTGATATGACTCGACCATGAAAGCCCAGTCGACAACCTGGCCGCCACATTCTGCACCAGCTACAGGTGATGGATATCAACCCTTGGAAGCTCTAGGTACAGGGAGTTACAGTAGTCAAGATGCGAGGTCACCAAGGCGTGGATCAATGTTGGAAGGTCACCGGACAGAACAAGGTGCTTAATCTAGGCGATATTCCTCAGATGGCAAAAAGAGGACTTGATGATGGCTGACACCTGTGAGCGAAGCACCAGTTCAGTGTCAAATACAACACCCAGATTCTGTGCCCGTTCGGAGGTCAGTAGTTGGTGACCCCCAAGCCAAAGCCCAGAGGGACTACCTGCCTCTGACCTCCCTATCCTGTGACTCAGATCCAACATGAACACCTCAGTCTTGTCAGGATTCAACTTCAGCCAGCTGGCATTCATCCAGTCCTGTATCTCAGTGAGCCATCTGTTAAACACCGAGACCGCACTATCCTGGTTGGGCACAAAGGACAAGAAGAGCTGGGTATCATCTGCATAGCAATGAAAACCCAGCCCATACTTCCTTACAATGTTCCTCAATGGCAGAATGTACACCGCAAACAACATCGGGACAGCACAGAGCCCTGCAGTACCCACATGGCAGAGAGAATGATCCAGAGGAATAAATCCCTGTTACCACCCTCTGAGACCTGCCAGTGAGGAATGAATTGAACCACCTGAGGACTGTTCCATACAGGCCATAGATGAACTGCAGGTGCTCCAGCAGCACCCCATGGTCCACGGTGTCAAACGCCACTGAGAGATCAAGGAGGACCAAGATGGAATGGGTCCTCTGATCTCTCGCCATCAGGAGGTCATTGAGCACCTGAACAAGGGCAGTCTCAGTGCTATGCCTCTTCTGAAACCCAGACTGGACAGGATCATAGATATGTGGATGGTAAGATGATTCTCCAGTTGCAGCACAACTACCTTCTCAATAACCTTCCCTACAAATGGGAGGTTAGAGACTGGTGTAGTTGGCAGGACAATCTGAGTCGAGAGAAGTTTTCTTAAGGAGAGGCATCACCACCACCTCTGTCAGGGAGTCTGGAAAATCATCTGACTCTAATGAGCTCAAGAATATCTCTGCCAAGACCGGGCCGATGACATCAACGCACCCCATCAAAAGGTGCGTTGGGCCAAGATCTAAACTACAGCAGGTCCGGCCACATACCTCGGAAAATCTGCATGACATCCACAATCTCCAACTGGTCAAAGTCCATCCAACAGAACCTAGGAGTCACAACCCCACACTGGCCACTGCCGCTCCTCATAGAGTGAGCTAAACATATCTCGGACCTGATCTCGGCAACCTCATCAGCAAAGAACCAAGCAAACTCATCACACTTTTCTTGTGAAAAAGTTCTTCGAATCTGCAGACAGGCTGGATTGCACAGTCTGTCCAAAGTTCAAAAGAACTGAGCTGGTCTTTGACAGCTGAGCTGGTGATTCTGAGCTGCAGCAATCTTCCCTGGACAGGAATTCTGCCTTCTTACGAGAGATTGCTGATTGATAGTCCCTATAATGGTCCATCAATCTAAGTCTGTCAGCCTCAAGGTGTGATTTCCACCAACAATGCTCAAACCTTCGTCCAACTCGCTGCAACTTCCTCAAGGTCCCATCAAACCAAGGGGACTGTGGGTGAAGAGTGAGAGGACGAACTTGGACAGGTGTTATAGCATCCAGAGTGCCTGCCACAACCCCATTATAAGCCTGTAGCAGGTGCTCTGGACCCTCGCTTGCACACGGTAATCCAGATAGATCTAGCACCACCAATAGGTCATCTGGGGTCAACCCCCTCAAAAGGCGGTACCGGACCATCTCCCTGGGGGGGGGCATGGAAGTTGAACCTTACAGTGTGGTGATCCGACCATCTAACTGGTTCCACCACCAAGTTGGAGGCCACTATTTTATTTATTTATTTATTTAAAAGTTGAGCCGAAGCTTGTTTCCAGGTGTGACCCGGGGGTGACAGGAGGGTGAACGGATACAACAGCAAATATAACACAATAACAAGCAGGCAGTGACAAGAAAGTCATCATCATCAAGTCTTTTATTTTGATCAGTGAAAGCTTTTACAAAATCTAAAAATAGTCATAAATATCAATATCATCCACACATACAGGGCCAGATTTACAAAGGTCCACCACAAGCTGCGACAATGGCAGTTTGCGCTAACCATCCCTGCGACCTGGACCTTGCACCCAATTCAGTATCTGAGTGGGTCCAGGGGTCTACGTCCTGCGACTTGCGGTAGCTGTGCAAGGTAGGGCGCAGCTCCCAGGTATGCCACAGGTTGCAGGAGAGGGTAGGCAGCAGATGCACCAGCCGAGGGGAGCCATGGCACCCCCATGCCCACCTCTGATCCCACATAAGGTATGGGCTCCAGCCCCAAGCCCCCTTGCCATGGACCCCCAAGAATAAACACCCTTAACTGCCCTGGTGGCCCAGTTGTCCCCCACCCTCCTCCCAGTGGTGCCAGCCTCCCAACACACACACACACACACACACACACACACACACATGGTGGGTGAGTCAGCGACTGACACAGCCCTCCCTCACCATCAGGGCCAGCTGCCGACTGAACTGTGCCAAGATCGCGTACTGTAATTATATGCGCTTTGTGAATGACAGCCCCTATCATTCACAGAGTGCGTATTATTACAGTACATGATCTTGGCACAGTTCAGTCAGCAGCCGGGCCCTGTTGGTGAGCAGAGGGTCAGCCAGTTGCTGGCGAGGTATTGGGTGTGTGTGGGGCCCACACTGTTGGGTGGGGGATGGGGCCACTAGACTACCAGGGGTTATGGGGGTGAAGAGGGGATCTTGCCCCAGGGCATATGGGGGCTCTCAACATGTGTGTATGTGTGGGGGTCTGGGCATTGGGGGTGTTCTACACACCCATCCTGGCACAGTGTGTGCCATGCCTGGGATCTGGATCCTATGGGGGGGCTATAATCCACAGGGGATGTGGAACTGGGGCACAGTGGCAACATCCAGTGAATGGCAAAGACCACTTAGACCAGCTTTATGTTGGCGTAAATGGTCTTTGACAGATGTTCACTGGTGGTTGTCTCTGAATCCCAATTTGTGGACATAGCAGCCACCCTACCTGAATAGGGTGCAAATGCTGCCATAAACCCCCTTACGCCATGTCGCAAGGGGGTTTATGGTGCATAGATGCAGTTGGGTGTGGGCAGCCTGCAGCATGTTGCAGGCTGCCTTTATGAATCCCACCGGGATGCAACTCAGGACGCAAGTGCTACTTGCACTATTTTTTCTGACGCAAGTTGCCTTGGGTCCTGATTTGCCTTTTGTGAATCCCATACAATCTCTATTACAATAGATTATTAAATGTTTAGACATACATGTACTTCTGATGTGTGCAAATCATCACAGGTGGAGAGTGAACAAGCAACACTAAAATTTCTCCAATGTAAACATGTTTGCATTATTAAAGAAAAAAGGTACCAACTGGTTGGGAGGGAGGTCAATGTCAATCAAGATTTTCCCCAACCGCTTTTTCCTATTTAAATTATAAAGAGGACATAATAATAATAAATGTTTCAAGTCGTCTTCCAGTTGGTTCCCACATGGGCAAATTGGGGGTATCTATATTCCCTCTACCTTGACTAAAGTAGATATAGTTCACCTTATATAGCTCCATTCTCTATCTGGTAAGCAAGCACCTGGATTGGGGGTTGGTTAATCTAATGAGATAAGGATCCAAACCATGATTTTGTTTCATTATTTTATACCATCTGTAATTTCTTAAAGTAGCTATCCTTTCCATATCCCTCACTCAGCTGTATCTCTGACTCTAAGCTGACCAGGGATATGATTTCTTCCAGTGGTTTACAATATATATCTATTAGCAAATGTCCTAGCCCCCTTGGATAAAGATCTTTCTGTATAAGTTGTGTACTAGGTGCTACGAAATTCAAGGAGGCATAGTATATTTCTTCCTCTAAACACCATCTAGGAATTTTCTGCTCAGGTGACAAAAATGTCTTTAATAAAAATAGGAAACGTTTCTCCAGGACTGATGACGCCAAAGAAAATTGTCCTAATTCAAAACGTAGGACTTCCTTTGGTACAGATTGAGGGACCATTAAGATATTGTGATAAAGTTTGTTGATTACACATTCAATATCTTCCAACTTAGACTTTCCCCAAACTTCAGATGCATAAATTATGCTTGCTTTAATTTTTGCATTTATTACTTTCAATATGCCCGATATAGAGGCCCTCTCCATTTTTGAATTAAATAACCTGAAGGCCTTTGATGCAGTTTTAGTTTTTGACATAATAAGAGTATAATGTTTCTTCCAAGTTGTACTTTGGGAAAAACGTACCCCAAGATAGTCATATGTTTTAACTGTGTTTATTTTGGCTATTCCTATGAATACCCTAGATAAATTCTTAGACTGATTCCTGAAAAATTACTACATTGGTTTTGTCCCTATTAATTAATAGACCATTTTTGTCACATAAAACAGCAAATTTGTTAAGTTTTCTCTGAAGTCCCAACAAAGAAGTAAAAATTAAGACAATGTCATCAGCATAAGCTAGAAGTGACACCCTATTTTTCCCAATTTTTGGAGAATGAAAATCTGTATCCTCCAGGTCTTGCAGGATTGAATTTATATATAGGTTAAACAGGGTTGGAGCCAATATGCACCCCTGTCTAACACCCACATTTGTCTTGATAGGGGATGTCAGTGTTCCCCATTGATTATATTGGACCTGCTTCCAAGTATTTGTATGAAGTCTAATTATTACATTTAACAAAAAACTGTCCATGTCCAGTTGTTTTAATTTTCCCATAGCAAATTTCTACTGATTTTACCAAAAGCTGAGGTCAAATCCACGAAACAGTAAAATAGTTTGCCATGCTTTACCGTTGTGTACTTCCATATTAGATGTCTTAGAACACAGAAATGCTGTACTGTGGATCTTGCTGCCAGAAACCCTTTTGATACTCACTAAGAATTCAATTTTCATCTATCCAATCTTGAAGTTTGCCAAGCAAAATTTTACAGAATATTTTCTGTGAGATGTCTATCAGACTAATTGGTCTTTACATCTTTGGATTTGAAGGATCTCCTTTCTTCAAGATTGGATAGACAATGCTTCCTAGCCAACTATAAGGAATATCTTGACCTTGTATTATCACATTATAGAATATTCTTAAAACTGGAACCCACCACTGTATAAATGTTTTATAAATTTCCCCAATTACACTGTCTGGTCCTGGGGCCTTATTTGATTTAAGTGATGATATCGCCAAACAAATCACATTATCATTGAGACATAGGGGTATGGGGACAGTTCAGGTGTTTCTATAATTAAGCTATTTATCCCTATCATTTCTTTTTCTGAGAAGTATAAGGTTTCAAAATACCTCTCCCATGTTGTTGCTGTAATATGTGCCTGAATTGTATTAGAGTATTGGCCATATACACAGCTCACCAGCCTCCAAAAGGCTTTGGTATCCCTTTTCAATATTGTACTACGCAACTTATCCCACTGCAGCTTGTAGTATTTGTTTCTTTCATGTTCCAAGAATTTATTATATTCTTTCCTGGCCTGATTTAATTCCATAATTTTTTGTTCAGTTTTATTCTCCCTTAGTTCTCTTATTTTCTGATTTTTTTTTGTAAGTTCTATTTATTCACCCCGAGCCATGGAACTCTCTCCAGTGACCATTCCATGCCAGCCTCTACCTCCCAGTCTGAAGCTCATCCTCTGGCCTCTGTGCTCCGGGGGGGCCCCCCAGCTCTGAGCCCCCCAAAGTGGGGCTGCCCACCCCGGCACTCTATCTACAATCAAATGCCCCCGAGGAAGGAAAGGGACAGGCCCCGGAAGTGAGCCTGACAGTGGTAGTGTGGGCTGGGCATGGATGGTGCCTTCACCTATCCACGGACGGGGGATTTTTGTGTGATGTTACCCCCCCAGAGCTCAGATGTGCAGTGATGTCCTGCTCAGCGTGCGCTCATTCCTGAGCACACCTGAAGGACGTCCACCGCAGCTTGTCCCCTTACTTCCTGCCAGGTATTTGCAGTGCCCCCAGCTACCACCAGGGGCTGCTGCTGCACTGGCCAGGATAAACCCCCCTTCCTGAGGAAGGAGAGCAGTCTGCAGGATGCTCAATCCCACCTCATCCCCTGCCGACCCCCGTTGACCCGTGCTCGTTCTGAACACGGGTCACCGGCGTGGCATTAGGTGTGGTGTCCAATGCCTCAACCCTCAGTGCCACCAAGCTGGCCTTCTTATTTTCTGAATAAGAATAGATTTTGCTTTTTTACAATTATTATTAAACCATGAACATGGATTTTCTACCTTAGTTGTAGCTGTCTTGCAGAAAGGTTTAATATAGTTTATTAACTCATCCCAGATTTCTAATATGTTGTCAAAGTTACTATTTGAAAGTAATGGTTGCCATTGTTCTGCTGGAAAACCATTGGAAAACAATTCTAGAAAAGTGTGTATGGAATGATTATGTCATTTGATTCTCTTAAGATTTATAATTTCCATAGATGACGGACTCTCATATGAGTTCCAGCTAGGAATTTCAATGTTTAAAATTGTGTAAACAGGAAGATGTGCCGATTCTGGATGATCCGAGATCCCCATCTCCAATATCATCTTGGCCCCCTCTCTGTTGGTCCATATTAGATCTATTGTTGAATGGCCTTTTGGACCCATAAATGTATATTTTCCTGAAGTTTCTGTCTTAGTTCTACCATTAACAAGAATAAAATTCTGCTCTCTAAAATAATTGTTTACTTGTCTACCTCTAGTGTTTAATTTTTTGTCCTCAAATTTTCTTTGTGCCAAAAGTCCTGGATTAAGTTCCACTATATTCCTTATAAAATCAGTAGGAAAATCTTCATCTGATTCGTTTTTCCCAATCCAGGTGTTAAAGTCACCCAGAATATATACTGGAAGGTGAACATTTTGCTCCAGTATGATATCCATGTCCCCTTTAAATTGATGCCATGTGTCCTTCTTATTTTTGATCTTCGGAGGAATATAAATGTTACAAATTATTAATGTAAAAGAATGTTTACAAAGTTTCACTGTCAGAATTGAATTTCCCTCAGATTTACATTCTGTTATTACAAAATCTAAGGAGGTTTTGACAAAGGTAGTAAGATCTGCTTTAGGTCTACCTAACTTTTTGCTTTTTTGAGGCAGTATTCCAACTGAGACAAAACCTGGTATCATATTATTTTCTGGTGCTAGACTCCAAGTTTCTTGGAAGCATAAGATATCAAAGGTCTCTAAGAAGGAGCATGTATCACTATCTGCGAGCTTTAATGAAAGCCCTTCTATGTTCCAAGATAGTGTGTTAAGTTTTTGCCTTACTTGAAATTGTTGCACCAACTGTCAAGCTTGCTCAGTTCTGGGGATTTCCTTCTGCAGTCTATTATTTCCAAAAGAAGTAATACATTCTCTAAAGAATTCCCCAGGCGTAGTCACCAAAATGCCCAGGTTGTCCAATACTATGGCCTTTTCCAAAATGGCCCACACAGGTCTAGCAGATGGAAAGACCAAATCTATCTGGGAAGTTTCAATTTCATCACTCCATATCTTGATACTTGAGAGGGTTTGTGGAGCCAGTTCTAAATCAAGTGAATGGGCCAAGAAGGAAATAATTTCCCTTCCAACTGTTCTTGGATTTCTCTCACCCCTCGTATTCCAACCAAAAATTGAGAGTATCTTGTCATTTTGTTCCATACATTGGTTATTTTCATGATTATTGATTACTTTTCAAAGTGTTTCTAAAGCTAGATCCCATTGTTTGATTGGATCTACACTTGTTCCACTTATTTTTGCATTCTGCAAAGATGGAACTATCTGTGGTTCACTTAGCAAAATCCCCTTTGACTGTATTAAGTTTTCTCTAGACCATATTTCTGTAAGAAGTACAGGTGATTTTGTATAGATCATGACACAGTCTCGGATATTAGGATTAGAGAGGCATAAAACTTGTAGGTCCCTTTCATCCTGATTGACACCCACAAGAAATTTTATGTGACTTGTAAGTATGTCCTCAGTTTCATCCGGTATTAATTTTATACCATAAGTCTCAAAAAAGTACTAATTTCCTTCCCCAATTTCATTAAATAGATTATTAAATGAAAACAGACCTATTGTAGGTAAATCTCCAATCTGAGATGGAATGTAATCAGATTCAAATCCTGGGACAGTGACCTCCCTCCCGACCAGAGGCAAATCACTTGGGGTTAGTTCAGCGATATCAGCATTAGTCACATCATATACATTTTGTTCAACATGACTATATTCCTCCTGTACAATCTCTTCCCTATTATTTCCATCCGCAATGTTTCCTAGTACATTTAATTTCTTATTTTTACTCAGTTTCTTTGACTTACTACATTTATTTTTATTTGTATTTCTTTCTCCTTTCCTTGTTTTCACCTGCCCTTTATTCCTCTGAATATCTGTGAAATTTTCTTTCAGAAATGGAGTTGGCAAATTCACTTGTATAAATTTATTTTCAGAAGGAATGTCCTCTATTAAAATAGCTTGTGAGCTCACTTCTAATTTTTCCTGATCAATCTTATTAAGAACCTGATCTAATGTTATTTTATTCCTAAAAATGTCAGTTCTTAGAATAGAAACTTCCTCTTTCAGTGCTGCAATGTTCTCCAAGATCATTATATTTGCATAATAAGGGTTCTTAGCAATCTCTAGCATTTGCTTAGAGAGATTAGTGCAGGAGATGAAATTAACTTTGTCTGTGAAATGTTCTTTATCATGATTATCCCTAAGGGTGTGCTCTTGAGGGGTGACTACCCTAATAGTTTGCCTAGACATCAGTAGTCCTGTATGTCCAGGACGATCTGCAAGGGTAAGATCTATTCTCTTTAGCCCTTCAATTGTCCAGCTTAACACCTGCATCACTAGCATCAAATCCCCAAGTGTATTTAGGCCCTTCAGATGTTCTGTTTTACCTTTTTTAGAGTCTCTATTTATCAGTACAGTAGGGGACGAAAAAGGTGTATACTGAATGTTCCTGGCTGCTGAGTCAGGGGTTAATACAGAATACTGATCAGCAGAAAAATCTGCCTCTGGATAATCCCCTGACACCCCTTCAGTGCTGACACAGTCCATGTTGTCAGAGTAATGGACTGGAGTGTCCCAGTCTCCAGCTCTTATAGATTAATCTCCCTCACCAACAATCTGTATACTCTCATTATTACCACATGCAATAGATGCATTCCTAAGTGTTGTTAAACAGTTTGAATTTTGTGTATCCAGAATAATGACTGGTGTCTGTTCCTTAGAAATATTGGTTTTAGGTGTGGACAGACTTGGGATGAATTATCCTTCTTTCCAAAATAATCTGTAATTTTAGACTGTTTCTTTTTTTGTCCTTGGATATAATTCCCTTCCTGATCCAAATCTTTATTTTCATGTGAGGTCTCAACCATTGCCTCTAATTTATTTGATTTCTTTGTTTTTAGCTTCCTTTTTATAAGCTTCTTTAAGTTTTGTTTATTTCCTATTTCCTGTCCCTCTGATAGCCTATCAGTTTCAGCAGCCTGGTCTGTTAGAGGGTCCATAGTGCTGTTCTTTTTACTTCTGGTCAAAACCATATCAAAGTCAAAAGGAAGGAAAGATATGGGAAGTAATAATTGAGCCTAAATAGAGAAATATGTATAAATATTCTAAACAAAAGGCAAAATATTTTCTATACTAATATTCTGTAAACAGAACAAACAGATCAAGTCCCAGGTCAATGTCTAACCAGTAGGTCCAAAGGATCATAGAAGCCACTATCAGTTGAACAATCAGTTCATAGAAACCACTTTCGGTAGAACAATCACAAAATGCAGGGATCTAAAAAGATCTCATGAAAGAGCCAAAAGTCACTGACTTATAAATGTTTTCAATGTGTCCTGTGCAGACTTCTAGGGTTCTTAATTTGTTATTCCCAGTCTGTGCAACCAATTTCAGGGTTGGTTATCCTTGTTTGCGCCTTTCAAAAGTCCCAGTTAATAGTAAACTCTTCTTTTAATAGCCGGACCCGGAATGGTCTTTCCAATAAGTGCTGCATGCTGTATACTGCCCAAAAAATAAAAAAGTAATAATATTGGGTAAGGGAGAGAATGTCCCCCTGCCCACACCAGTTAAGTATCCTGTAAAATATAATGAAATAGTATTACAGATCTAATTATAATTATAATTAAAATAGAAAGAAGTCAACATTTCTACAATAAACCAATAATTTCCACATATAATCACAAGAATTGTAAAAATGTTTTAAAATTAGATAAACATATGTGTATCATGTACCAATTCTTTACCTCCTAAGAGAGCAATCCAACACGGCACCACAACTGAGTAATTGCCTGGGTATTTAGCTGAACAGCCAATAAAAGTTCCTAGGGTCTCAGAGAAAATTATTCTTGTAAGATCATTTGCACAAATGCCACAAAGGATCCAGCGATCTCGTAAAACCTTGCTTCACTGAAAACAATCCTAAAAATATAAAACAGAATGCTTGTAGCTTATAGCCTGTATAGAGCTATCACCTAGTATTAATCTTGATATTATTCTGTTTCAGAACAATCAGGAATTAAATTAGTCATAAAAGAATGCTTACCATTATAAAAGTATGCAATATTTCAACTTGGCAAGCTTTTCTCTATATTTTGGCCAAATGGGCAATGAAATATTACTAAAATGTTCGAGATCAGAGCAGCGGAGCAGAGCAGAATGAGAAAAGCTTTAATTTATATAAAATACAGATGAATAGAGTCTTGACGGCTACGTTTTTTTTTATTTTAAGTCTGTAGTCTAAGGCAAGTGGAGTTGAGGAGAGCAAATAGCCCCAAATGGAGTATACACTCGGTGCGTACATGAGAACCTGAATGCCTAGATGCCTTGATTACTCAGTAGCTCAGCACTCTTTTAACAATGCAGTCGGGTTTAAATGAGCACCTCTACTAACTCTCCTCGTGCCCTCGTGCCTTTGTGCCTATACCTTAATTCTCGGCCATTAATGAAATTAGATCATTTAGACCATCTGCTGCTCCTAATGAGTCCAGATAGTCCAATGGGTCTATTCAATCCAATAGGTCCTTAACTACTTAATTGTTTAATTATTTAATCACCAAAACTCAAAAGCCTGGCATTAGTACACAGTACCAAGGAACTTTATTGGCTCAATTAATTCAAAGATCACACTAATTAACCAGTCCTCCAAATTTACTAGCCAAATTAGACTGTTCAGCTCTCTGTGGCTAATTAGGATTAAAATTAAGATTAATAATGCTGTTTATGTAACTAAAAGTAGATAACAACTGAAAGACAGTTGGTTTTTTTTAGTACTTTGTTGCTCTTGTGTTCCTCCTGCTATTCTTATTATTCTTGTTGTTCCTATTATTTCAGTTATCATGTTACAAATAACACCCCCATAACAAAACACACAAGAAATGCAACAAAATAGAATCAAATCAGTGTATGGAATATACTATCACACACAGCAGCAGCTATAACATTTCATAAAAATTTCATTAAGCTTTGGAAAAAGTAAATATTCCATGCCGGCTCTAAATATAAGAACAGGAATAATTTTTGAGGGTGAGTTCAAGAATATACAGTGAAGTAGAACTGAAATAGGGAATAAGGGAAAATTCAAAAAGGATTCAGCTTATTGCAGTCTTAGTCCTAGTCAATACTCATA
The DNA here is from genome assembly GCA_016271365.2 of Neoceratodus forsteri. Lineage (NCBI taxonomy): Eukaryota > Metazoa > Chordata > Ceratodontiformes > Ceratodontidae > Neoceratodus > Neoceratodus forsteri. The sequence goes on from CM057454.1 coordinate 113,606,240, forward strand.
AATCGACCTCCGAACTACCTTTTCCTGCTGTATTCACCCTCCACAGGGTTTACTGCTATTGCTCTGTTGTCTGAGAGTTTCAGTAACTTAATCCTTTACACCCCACTATCCTTAACCCCCAAAGGGGGGGCTCTATCACCTTTCGGTGCCGCTTTCCTCCACAATTAAGCAGCGGTTACAGTTGGAGTTGGGAAGAATTCTGTGCCACAAGTCAGTCCGGAAAGGCTGTGTTGAATATCTGAACAATAATTAGAAAACTTTAAGGCAACAACAGCATACCTTACATAGATAAAAAAAAAGTGCTTAAAACAGCCCTGCTCTCAGAGTCTACTCCACAGGTCCTGCAGTGTGAACAACACACTTTACTCCCATCAACCTCTCTGCTCAGTATTCAGTCCATCCCACACTACCTTGCAGACCAATTCCATCGGCAAGAAAGTACAGTAAAAAAGAAAGCTAGGAACTATGTACAATCATTTGTGAACTTGGAAACTATTTTATTTATTTATGACTTTGTTAACCAGGTAGGTGCACTGATACCAGGGACCATTTTCAGGCATGACCGGGGCCACGGAAGGTGGCACAGAGTAGAAACATCAAAATAACAAGAACATAACAAGAGCAGATAATACATAGTGAAAGGTTGCAGTTGTTACATTTGGCAATACATGGTGGCAGTATTTGAGGGACAACAAATAAAGCAAAGTAAGGCTCATGGTGGTACAGTTTCAGTAAATAAGAGAACCTATTTGGCCTTACCCCTGGAACCTATGGGGTAGGCTTGTCCTTAAAGCAGTGGCAGGTGGATGCCAACAGGAGCCAGTCTTTAAGGTGAGTCTTGAACTGGTGGTGAGTGTTTATGGTGCGCAGTTCAGTGGGCAGCTTGTTCCATATTATGGGGGCTGCTACAGGCAGGGCTGTAGCACCCATGTTCATGGCTACCCTGGGGATTTTCAGGGAGAGGTACTGGAGAAGCATAGGGAGTGGTGTGAGGTTTGGATGGTGAGAAGGGGAGCAAAAGGGGATTTCTGGCCAATACGGATGGCAGAATCAATAAAACAGTACAATGCAAGGTCAAAGTGGGCTTGTAGTGGGAGCCACCCCGGTGTAGTATAGAGTATACAGTGGTGCATGGAGAAAGGGGCCAGCAGGGAGAAGCGGCAGGCACTGTTGTATGCTACTGATAGTTTTATCATGGTGGATGCAGAGGTCCTGGAGTAGATGGGAGAGCAGTAGTCCAGGATAGATAGCAGGTTTCCCTGGATGATGGCATTGCAGGCCTCAGGGGTGAGGTAATGCCAGTATCTGTAGGCAGACCCAAGTTTTTGATGAAATCTTAGAACCAGGGAGTTTATGTGTTCTGTAAAGGAAAGGGAGGGGTCAAGCACAACTCCTAGATATTTGAAGTGTTTGACATACTCTAGGGCATAGCCATCAGGGGATGTGATGATTAGGGGTGGGTTTGATTTGCACTTAGTTAGGAAGGGCTCAGATCCGAACAACATTATTTTTTGGTTTTTGGGCATTGACCAGAAGGAGGTTGTCAGAGAACCAACTGTGGGCTGTGGTGTAGTTTTGTGAGAGGGCTGCAGAGATGAGGGTAGGAGACTTTCCACTGGAGAAGAGCACAAGGTCATCGGCATAAAGGATTGAGTTACAGTTGAGACTATCTGCTGGAAGGGAGTTAATGAATAAGGAGAAAAGGAGGGGTCCCAGGATAGAGCCTTGGGGGACCCCAGTAGAGACAGGCAGTGTGGGCGAGCGGGCTGGGCCAATGCACACAAACTGGGAGCACCCTGTAAGGTAGCTTCCGAACCAGGTAGTGACCTCTGGAGAGCAGCCAAGGTGATGCAATTTGGAGAGAAGGAGCGAGTGACTGATCAGATCGAAGGCTTTGGAGAGGTCAACGAAGACTGTGCCAGTTGCATTTCCATGGCCCATGTTTGTGAGGATGTGGTCTGTTAGGAGTGCGAGGGCAGTGGTGGTGGAGTGATTCTTGTGGAAGCTGTGTTGCTGGTTACATAGTAGGTCATGTAGTCAGCAAGTTGGTGGTGGACAGCTTTTTCAAGTAGCTTGCTTAGGTGAGGAAGGATGGAGATCAGACGATAGTTGTCTGTGGATTGTGGGTCCCCGGCTTTATGAATGGGAATGACCATCACAGTTTTCCATGTATCGGGCATGGAGGAAGTAGTCAGGGCAAGGTTGAAAATGAACGTTGGGGGGGTGATGATGGCAGGGGAGATAAATCTAAGGAAGACAGGGGATAATCTGTCTTCTCCGGGGAGTCGTGGTTTGGGAGGCTCTTTAGGAATTTAGCTATGTCAACATGTGAGAGTGTTTTGAAGAAAAGGGGGGAGGTGGAGGTTGAGAGGTAGGCCTGGCAGGTGATGTCATGGGGGAGTGCAGGGAGACAGGGTATTTTTGCATGCCATTTGAGAGTTTGCTCAGGTACGTAGTGAGGTCAGAGAATTTGTCATTGAGGGCCTTGGCCACTTCTTGGGGATTGGTAATGAGGCCAGCAACAGTGTGTAGCTGTGGGACAGGCTTACTGGAGGAGGGGAGTTTATGGATGCCCAGAATTGTTTAGGGTCCCCGAGGTTAGTTTGCTGGAGATTGCAAAAATGTGTCTGTTTGAGAGCTTTGGCCAGGTGTTTGCAAAGGTTCCTCCGATGCCTGTAATCATCCCATAGTGTTGGGGCTTGGGATGCTTTATAGATTGACTAGGCATGGTCCCTGTCTTTCATGAGGGTAAGGAGGTCTTTCGTGACCCATTGTGAGCAGCCACCCCTCACACTTCTGGTGGTGACTGGAAAATGCTTGTCCTGTAGATTCGGCCTCAGAGAGAAGGATGGGGGTGTTTGGGCTTCTGAAGTTATGGAAAGACAGGTATATAGGCGGGTGCCATTTAAGTTTGGATGACCAGAGAAGGTACTTAGGGGAGTGATCGATAATGGGGTCAGCCGTGGTACCAGCGTACAGGACACAGTCCTCTCAGTTAGTTACAAGCCAATCCAGGAGTGTCTGTGTGCCCTTGCGAGGGTTCTGCCTTCTTGGGAAGGTTAATAGTTTGGGCCAGGATGTATTGTTTCAGGAGGGAGGCATAGTCAGTCTGGTGGGAACTGAACCAGTTTAGATTGAGATGACCCAAGAGAATTGGGTCTCTGTGTGGGGATATGGAGCCCAGGCCAGAGAGGAAGATGTTTAGGCCCTCGGTTCCACTATAAGTGATTGTAGCAGCACCTGATGTAGAGTTTTTTTGCTAGTTCCCAGGGTGAGTTCAGTGAGGAGCCATTCACTGGGAGAGGTTGGGTCAGATTGGAGAACTAAGTTGGCTAATAGGGGTTCCCTGATGAACAGAGCTGCTCCACCCCCCCCTTTTTTTGCCAGGTCTATCCAGACAGTGGGAGGAGTACCCAGGTGGTTGGTAGATGGCATCAGTAATGTAAGGTTTTAGCCATGTCTCAGAGAGTCCCAGGACATGGGATTTGTATAGCTCAACCCATGCTTCCAGGTCCTGGTATTTGGAGGGGAGACTGCATACATTTATATGGGTGATTTTTAGCCCTGGGGCATTTGTTCAGATGCTGTTGGAGGGGGCTATGTGGGAATTAGGGGGCTGGGGTTCCTCTCAATGTCTCCAGCATGGAGTAGGAGGAATAAGAATGGGATGCAGGTGCAGGTGCAGGAGGGAACGGCACTAGAGCAGGATATGGAGGCCAGGTAGTGACCAAATAAGCAACATTCCATATTTAAGAGGAAGGAGAGGGTGACATGACCTGGGTAGGAGAGTTCCCATGAGGGGAGGAGTATAGGGTGTACTGGGGGGAGCGTGATTTTAAGAGGTAGGCAAGGTACATTTAGTCCTGGGCCAGTGCTGAGGCACATATTTCCGTCAGCACCAGGGCAGATGCTAGGGAGATTGCAAACAGTGTGAGATGGGGCTGGTTCATGGTGACAGTGGATGCTGGTAGAGAGGAGGTGAAAAACTTGGAGTCCAAAACGCAGGTCTAGGACACTTTTGCGTGAGCAGTGCTGGGTGAGAACAGCAGACCAGTGAGGAAGCTTTAAGAGACAGAGGGAGAGATCGACAAAGGGGGTTGGGAGACAGATAGCTTTACACTCCAGAGCTCTAGTACTGGGAGCCAATGTGAACAGGACGGGGTAGGGGAGGGAGGAGCTTAAGAGTATTTAAAGGTGGCCTGGGAGGGTGAGGGTGGTGGGCCAAAAAATTCTGCAGCAGAAGCAGCAGCCATGGAGGCCAGGGCCATGTATAGACCATGCCTGATGCTTGTTTCCAGGGGGTTGGTGGCAGCAGGCTCCTTGGCTCCGAGAGAGGTGCAGAGTGGTGTTCAGGCATGCAGGAGGTGAATCGCAGATGGTGGTAGGTAGCCCAATGGACTACAAGGACACCTGTTGAAAGAGGGGCAGGACAGGGATTAATAGCACTCTGAAGTGGTGGGAGTGAAAATAAAATTATTACAGAATAGATACAAATAGTAAACTATATACAGTAAATATGGTAAAAAGCACTACAAATGTACAGTGATATGTCCTATAAAGGAAATGAATTGAGACATATTGCAGTCCCAGACTAGGAAGGGGTACAGCTGCAGGAGATGACTGGTGTTGGTCTGAGAAGGTGCTTGAGATAGTGGAAGGAGGGTGAAAGACAGGTTGGGAGGGGGAGACAATTCCAGAGGAACGGAAACTTGCAGGAGAAAGAGAGCTTACCAGCAGAGGTTCAGATACGAGGGCGAGAAAAAGTGCGGGAACAGCTAGAACAAGAGTTGTATGGAGAGGGAAGTGCAGGAGAGAGGAGGGAGGCAAGGTATGTAGGAAGAGACCCAAACCAATACTTGGCTATCAAGGTAGAGCAGTGGGAAGAGCACCTCTGTGCAAGTGACTGGAGAGAGAGGGCGGATTAGAGGACACAGTGGTGAGTTAGCTGGGTGGGAGTTGGAGGCGAACCGACAAACAGCATGGAAAAGGACATCCAGTTTAACAAGGGAGGTGGCAGAGGCAGCACTGAAGACTATGTCGGCATAGTCAAAGGCAGGGAGGATCCATTTGACTAATAGGTCGCGTCTTACAGGGAGGGACAGGCTGGCTTTATGATGATAGAGTAACACGAGTTTGGGGCGCAGCTTGGTGTGGAGTGCACTGAAATGGGAGGAGAAATCAAGGGAAGGGTCAAGCCAGACACCCAGGTATTTGTAAGTGCTGACAGTGTTGAGGAGGGTATTCGCTGCAGAAGAGAAAATGGAAATTGAGGGAAGTTTGGCAAGTTTCTGTTTGGAGCCGAAGGTCATAGCAACAGTTTTCTTGGTGTTTAGTTTAAGGCAATTGGAGTCAAACCAAGCTGTGACTGCAGAGAGGTCATGTTAAAGGGGGGGATTGGACAGCATGTGTTGTGAGCCCCCTGGCCCCCAAACCTCAGGCAGCCCGGCAGGACCCCCTGTTTCCAGAAAGGATCCCCCTTTATAGGAACTCATAAGCAGGAGTAAGGGTTTCAGGAAAACTTACTAGTCTTCCTTTTCCCAGGTGGATTCTGTAGTTTTGAGTTCCCTTGACTCTGCACTACTTTCAGTATTTGAATCCCACCATGGCCACTGGCTACGTCTTGCCTAAGTAGTTTTTATACGATAGCCAAGCGGATTCTAACTTTGAGGCACACAGACTTTTCAAAACCCTCCTGTATAAATGTTAAATCACACAACCAGACCTCAGGCAGAGTTGATAAGAAAAGCATAAAAGTTTACTTTAAATAAAAGCAGTACAGAAAAGTCTACAGTTTGGAAGAACTTTGAAATGCAGACAATAACAGAAGTAAAACTGGATGGGTTACAGAAAACACTAGATACTGTATTCTAAACTATATCTTGTTTTGAGGTTAGAGTTCAGACAAGATTTTAAGTGTCCTTGTAGAGGTGAGTCCATAAGCAACAATTGTGTAGCAAGTGTGTATTCTAAGTCAAGTCTCAGAAATGTCTTTTTTAAAAGAAAACTTCAGGCGCTGTCCTTGGTGAAAAGTCTTGGTTTCCAAAATTCTGACTTATAATCAGAATTTTCTGACAGTATGTAACAAGTCAAACTTTCCACACACTCAGGTCTGGTTTTAGAGATTTTTCCAGGCCTATACATATACATATACTTCTGGTCTTCAAGTATATGCCAGTTGGACAGACTATATGCCTTCCAACTACTGTTTTTCAACTGCTCTTAGTTCAGAGTGTGTCTGATTATATGCAAGATGGTCATTGTCAAGCCCCACCCACAGTGTGATGGGGTGCAACAGTGTGCCTTTCCCTGTATGTGTCACTGTGGTTTCACGTCAACCCCAGTGACATCCGGTCCATGCATTTGGTTTAACCCCTGACCTTTTCCTGTCATGGAAAGCTAGATACTCAGTTTTCTCTAAGAGTTATGATTTCCTGGCTCAACAAAACTGCCTCCCTTATCTTGAGACATAACAAGTCCACACTACCCTTTTTAGAAATAATAGTTATTTTGTAGTTACCTGTTAAAGAGGCAGTGTCTTAATTCTAAAGTACATTACAGCATATACAATATGAACCCACATAAATGGATCTAGGCCTATCATGCAACAGCATGTACGGATGGGTGAAACAGGAAAAGGACGGTGTCATCCATGTACATGTGGATATTGGAGTGAGTACATACAGAGGGAAGGTCATTTATGAAGAGGGAAAAGAGAACTGTCCCAAGAATAGGGCCCTGAGGTACACCGGTGAGGATGGGGACGGTGGAAGAGATGCAAGTCACAAGTGGGGTACCTCAAGGATCAGTCCTGGGGCTAGTCCTCTTCAATATCTTCATCAGTGACATTGCAGATGGACTGGAGGGTAAAGTATGTATGTTTGCAGATGACACCAAGATCTGCAACAGAGTAGATGATCCAGATGGTGTGGGCAGAATGAGAAGAGATCTGGATAAACTAGCAAAATGGTCGAAAGAGTGGCAACTGGGGTTTAATGCAAAGAAGTGCAAGATCATGCGCATAGGGAAGAGAAACCCTGAAGCCACCTATAGGCTGGGAGTGGAGTTGCTGGCAGTCACAAGGGAAGAAAAGACTTGGGCGTCATCATCACCAATGACCTGAAATCATCCAAGCAGACATCTAAAGCAGTAGGTAAGGCTAGAGAAATGTTGGGGTATATTAGTAGTGGTATCACAAGTCAGAAGAGGGAGGTAATAATCCCTCTTTGCAAGACACTGGTTAGGCCCCATCTGGAGTACTGCATGCAGTACTGGAGGCCACACCTTCACAAGGACATTAATCAAATTGAGGCAGTCCAGAGAAGGGCAACCAAAATGGTACATGGACTGCATCAGAAAACATCTGAGGACAGATTAATTGAACTCAGTATGTATACCCTAGAACAAAGGAGGGAGAGAGGTGATATGATTGAAACATTCAAACACCTTAAGGGCATTAACAAGGTGAAAGAGTCTAACATGTTTCAATATAAGAAAAATAGCAAGACAAGAGGACACGGCATGAGATTAGAGGATGCCGATTAAGGGGTAATGTGAGGAAGTTCTTTTCACAAAAAGGGTGGTGGATGCATGGAACAGCCTACCTCGGGAAGTGGTGGATATGACTACAGTGCAGGGCTTCAAACAGGCATGGGATAGGCATAAGGGAGCAATACAGATGAGTATGAATAGATAGGCCATTGATAGAGTGAAGGCCTATGGCACATTCATAAGGCAGAAAAAGAAATGAGCAGACTGGATGGGCCTTGCAGTCCTTATGTTCCATCAACTTCTGTGTTTCTGTGTGAGAAGAGATATTGTTAATAGAAACTGATTGGGAGTGGCCTGATAAGTAGGAACAGAACCAGGATACTGAAGCAGGGGATACACCTATGGAGCATAATTTAGAAAATAGAAGTGGGTTGGAAACAGAGTCAAAGGCCTTGGCTAGGTTAATGAATATGGCTGAGGTGATATGGCCATGATCCATGGCGGTGTGGATAGCATTGGTGAAGCGTAGTAGTGAGGAGGTGGTGGAATGGGACTTCCTGAAGCCAGACTGGTAAGGGGAGAGGATATTGGAAGTGGAGAGGAAATTATTGAGCCGGTGGAGGATGAGGGATTCTTGGACTTTAGCAAGTGCTGGTAGAAGAGAGATAGGGTGGTAGTTGCCAGGGATGGTGGGATCTCCAGATCTTCCAGACCTTAGAAACTGAGACAGTGGCGAGCAAGAGGTTTAGGATATAAGTTAAAGGGGTAACTATTAAAGAAGCAGAGATTTTGAGGGAGCCTTGGGTGCAGTCCATCAGGGATGGTCTTAGTAGGGTGTAGGGAGGTAAAGGACCTCAATACCTCAGAAGGTAAGATTGGTGGTAAAGTAAACCCGGGGAGCTGAGGTGGAGACAGAGGGGAAGTGAAGGTAGGTGGGTGAGGTCCCAGATGGAACAGCGCTGAAGGTGAAATGTTTATTAAGGGCAGCGGTGACAAGGAGGAGGTCAGAGATAACCAAGCCATCATTCTGGATGGGGGGGGAGAGACAGATTGGGGGTGTAAAAGCGAATGGAGATCCTGCCAGAAGAAGGAGGGCACACTGTTAAGGTGGTGTAGATGGGATTTAAAGAAATTGGATTTGGCACAGTGTATGCTTTGGGTGAAGCTATTGTGAAGGGTATGAAAAGTTTGAAGGGAGGCTTGGCTGCCAGAAGATTTGGAGTGGAGCCAAGCACGATCATGAGCTTTGCACTTTGACAGGATGTCTGGGGTGATCCAGGGGTGATGGGCACGTTTAACTCTGGATGTTTTTAGAGGGGCATGGGCATCCCATATGCTTAGGAAGATAGAAGAGAAGCAAGCGAGGGCCGTATCAACAGAGGTAGCGCTAAGGACAGGGGACAAGTTAGCTAGTGCCAGGTCAAGGAGTAGTTTATTTACATCAAGGGATTTGAGGGGGTGACGCTTGATGTATTTAGGGGGGATGGGGGGACAGCACTTCCTAACACAGAAGGTGGGACAGTGGTCACTTAATACGTCAGATAAGATACCAGTGGAGCAAATACAGTGGGGGTGGGATGAGAGCATCCAGTCAAGATGGGAGTGTGATTGACCTCTTGAGTTGGGGCATGTTAGTTCTATAATCAGCTGAGACAGTTTTAATGCTTCAACATGCTGCCATGGGCTTAGAGAAGAGGGGAAAGTCAATCTAAGTTGAAATCCCCAAAGAGGATTAATTCAAGCGAATTCACTAACGTGGAGATGGCAGAAATGCAGGAGATGAGGGAAGCTGGGGGATGTTTTGGGAAGGCATAGAGGACGCCCACTAGGAGAGGTGATGAGGAAGGAAGGAAGGGTGAAATCAAGAAGGAGAATTTCATGGGAACTGCTTTGCAGTGGAAAATGGCACAGTTTAAAGAGTCGTGGTAGTAGATATCCACCCCTCCTCCGCGTTTGCCCTGGTCTTGCCTAAGAAGGCAGAAGTTTGGAAAGGCTAACTGTGAATCAGGGACTCAGGAGGATAACCAGGTTTCCGAGATGCAGAGAATGTCAGGTGAGTGTTATGTAACCCACACTTTCAGGTCATCTAATTTGGGGAGAAGACTACGTACATTGGTGTGAAAAATCCGCAGTCCTTTAGAGAGAGCTTGCATAGAGGTGGTGTTAAGGCTTATGGGGCCAGGATTAGGTTCAATATCTCCAGCTAGAAGTAGCAAAAAAAAGCAAAAGGTGAAGGAGTGAGATATAGCTTTTGTGCTTTATGCGGCAGCGTAGCTGGGGTGTATGTGAGAGAGGTGGGGGGGGAGGAGTTGACAGATGGCTGCTAGATTAAGAAGAGGGCAGCTGAGTAGTCCTGGGTGGATAGGGATGAGGGGTAAAGGCAGCAGTGGTGGTGGGGGTGAAAGGATGCTGTAGTGGTAGTGGAGTGACTGCAGAGTGGGCAGAGGACAGGGGACGAGTTTGGACTTGGTTAACTGGGGGGTTAAATGAGGAGAGAAAGAGAACTAGGAGAGGGAGGGGAGGACAAGAATGGCCCCTTTGGATGGAGTGAGGAGGAGGGAATGGGAGGAAGAGGAGGCCAATAGGTGGCAAAGCAGAGGGGGTAGGTGAAGAAGGGGGAGGTAGCTTAAGAATTCAGAGTTGACGGGGGGGGGGGTGTAGAGACTGGATAAGGAACCCAAAAAAATAGAACAAATTGAGGCTCCCCAGGAGGAAGACCAGATCCAAAGAGTGTCCACGATTATGGGTCGCAGAGAAAACTGCCTGTGTGAAGCCCAACAAGTTCATAAGTTGGAGTTCATGTTCCTTCTAGAGGGGTTATTTGTAATTCATATAAACCCGTCCCTACCTCCCCTTCTAGTGCCATAGTAATATATGGTTCTTCAGAATAAATAAGAATGGCATTTTATTTGCTTTGAGCATTTCATTAGTGCAAACTTTGCAGTTTTCACAATTTTCATTGTGTGGTTTTTGCATTCTTATCTATATTTACAAGTAAGTAAAACTACTTAGCATATATTTGTAGGTGGTCACAGGTCTCTTCTGGTCATCAATTATAAGGTAAGGTAACATTTATTTATGTGGCGCCCAATCCCGGAGGCTCTTGGTGCCTTACATAAAGACAGACAGGGTAGTGCAAATAAAATAAATTACAGAGATAAATACATCAAAATGCATCATGCAACACATAATATAAATTTAAAATAAATAAATACGGTCTTAAAAACATAAAACAGCATAAATAAGTCTTTAGAACACTAGGGGGAGGGTGACCACAGAGCAGAGATTGAATGGTAACATTCTAAAGTTCTGCCACTGGGCAACAGCTCAAGGCTGAAATTATGCAATTTGTACAAATCATTATTAAACCTGTAGAAGAAACATCATTACTATGTTCAGTAATTTCTTTCTTCCAGCCCACTGTTATACTGTAGTATCCTTGTGTGCCTCATTGGAGACCAGGGGTTGCATCTTAAGCTAGGGATGCCCATCTCAGTCCTTGATGCATGGGGAAGTAGTGCTAGCAGGATGTCACAGCCCTCTGGGACACTGCAACCCCCCTTTCTTCCCACTAGTGGCCCACTCAATATATCAGAATTACCTTCACAGTATACACTTACCCCCAGGTCTGGTTCCGGCACTGGGACCTCCTGTGAAATGAGATACAGTGCAACAATCACAGTACAGTACTTTAACATAGACAAATACCTCAGGCAGTATAACTTTGCTGAAACAAGCAGCTCTGATTTATTTAGGGGATATAACAAGGACAGGGAAATCAGGTTAATTAGCTTATCACTCTAATAATCTACCTATGGCTCTGTGCACAGGCCTATCCTATCAGTTACTGTCCCTGGGTACCCAAGCCCTAGTGGCTAGTCCAAACCGTGGCAGCTGGTAGGGCCCTTTCACACAGAGAAAAGGAGAATTAAACAGTCAGCAGTACAGTAATTCCATTTGGATTTAATGTGGCAATTCAACAGGAGGCGACCTGAATTAGTACTCACGACCTCCAAATAAGATAGGGTCCTTCAATGTCAGCAGGGCTCACTTGAGGTACACAAACCTCTTCACACATCCATATAAAAGAAAGCACTATACCAGGCAGGCTGCATCTGTATCCCGATCGCAATTACTGCACAATACCCGGAGAACACACAGCAGATTCCAGTTCCTGACAGACCGAGTGCAATTTTCAGGAATTCCTCCAGTCTTCTACAGGGTGAGCCTGGTTTCTACTCTTCAGAGATCCTTTGATTCTTTTCACAGGACGGATTCAGTCCAACAAGCTGTTACACAAGCTGCAGACCGGAACTCTGGCCTTACACACGCTTTTGACTAAAACTGCACACTGAAAAAGCACAGGGCTCCTTCCTTCTTCACTGCCAAAGCTCAACTGAACTCCAACCGACAAAACCGGGCACTTCCTTTGAGTTCCTCCCAGTTCTTGACTGGATTGGCTGTCACTCCACAACAGACTGCTGTTGGTCCAAAAAGGCACTGAAGTCTAAACTACATCTCCCAGAGTCACTGCCCATACAATCCTCTTGTGGCTGGCTCAGATTATGAGTCCAAGTTCTGATTCGTCCAAGGCACCATTTTAGAGCTATTACCCCACACTGATTGGTCCAGTTCAGCAGTTCAAAACTAGAATGGGGAACTAGCAGACACAGTTCTGACTGCAAAGAAAGCAGGTTAGACAAACTGTAATTTCATTATTACTCTAAATAATTTCTGGCAAACAGTTACATCTTTCAGATAGGTTCCCTTTGCACTCCTAGTGACTGCAAAATGAAGTGAATTGGCAGCAGCTCGAGTGGTACTCAGAGAAGCACACAGTCCCCCCATACAAACTAATTATGTCTGCAAGCAGACAGCTCTTAAAGAGACAGTACCAGAGGCTCTAAAAACACTCACTGATAAATGGCTTAAATGCCAAACACCATTCAGGCTTGGAGCATTCAAGCAAGCTCCTGGAAGTCTTTTGGGAACCCCCATTTGCAGGGGGGTTACACTAAGCATTGACACAGTATTCCAGAGGCAGGGATGGGAGTAGTCTGGACTCTGATCAGGAATCAGAACTGTGATGGACCTCCCCCCAATGTGGGAGGGCCCAGGTAGGGTAGAAAAACAAAGGAGGAGGCAGATGAACACTACCTTGCCACCTTGAGGTCATCAGATATGATTACTCCAGTGAAGCTTTCCTGTCATTGATGACTGTCAATATCCCCCCCCCCCATTGTATACCCTGCCTCTGGGTTTCTGTGCTCTAGGTGCGTTATTTTGCACTTTTTCACACTGAAATCCTGCTGCCATACCCATGACCACTCCTCAGATTTCCTCAGGTCTCTACACATTGTCTTCACCCCTTCTGAAGTGTCCGCCCTATTGCAAATGTTGGTGTCATCTACAAAGAGTCATACTTCCCTTCCATCTCTTCTGCAATGTCAATTATATAAAGAATAACATATGGGTGACCATACACAACGAGCCTGTGTTTCCATTGTGGGGTTGAGATAACAGTGTATGGACCTCAAGAGCAAAGATCGAGAGATCCATGCAGTTATCTCAGCCCCAAGATGGAAACACAAGGCAGGTTGTGTATGGTTGCCCATATATTATTTGTTATAGTATTTGGTTTTAAAAAAAATATTAATAGGAGGAGAAATACATTTTTGTAAATTAAGGAAATCTCATTGTATTGAATGCAATAGCTTAAAAATGTCTTTGCTATTTTTTGTAAAATATTTGTACCATAACTGAATACTTGTTTTAAAAATGACATTTTTATAACTGTCGAGCACCAATACAGAGTGAGAGAGACAGCCGCTTGAGCGGCTCTGCCGAGTAAACCTGCCAGGGGAAACCCCACACACATTCTGGAACGTCGGTGGCTCAGGACTCAGAAAGACGGAGCCGAAATGAAAGTGAAACACCACAGTAAACAAGGGCTGGATGTCAAGGACACAGAGACTCCTGACCTCAAAGATGATAAAATTACTTTTATTAAAACAATAAAAGCAGTCGGTAGCACACCCACGCCCCATATGGGTCGCCGGTTTCACATCGCTCTGACGCTTTATCAAGACGGCTTGATACAGAGTCTGAGTGACGTAAAATGGCAACTGATATGGGGGAGGGGGGTTGGATCATTAATATTTTTGTGACTATCAACTAATTTTATTGTTTTAATAAAAAGCAATTTTTTCGTCTCCTAGGTGAGGAGTCTCAGTTCTTGACATGCAGCCATTGTTCTGTCTATGGGAGATGGCTCAGTCATCCAGGGGTAGCAGTGACTGAAAATGAAAAGCGTTGCCTAGAGGGATGGCATCGGCTTGAGCAGGGACACAGGTGCGCTTGACAATAGAACGTGAACAACAGCTTTTAGAACATGTACAACTACTTTAAGAATGTACACAACAATTTTTAGAATGTGCACAAACAATGTTTTGAGAGCCACAGATTTCCATACAGAATAAGCCATAACTATATACTATAAAGACATTAAAGGGGCCTGATCCCAGTACTGAACCCTGAGGTATCCTAACCCCGCTGGTCACCCTCCCTTCCCCCGAGTGAATTCTGTTTACCACCACCTTCTGCCACCAGTCCAATAACCAGTGTCCTACCCCGTTAACCACCTTAGGATCCACCTTTAGAACCCACCTCTAAGCTTCCCAGTTTCCTTATAAGCCTCCCTTGTAGTACTGTGCCAAAGCCTTGATAAAGTCTAAGTAGGCCACATCCACTGCCCCTCCTGATCTATTTCCCTGGTCAAACAGTCAAAGAAATCTATTAAGTTTGTCTGACATGACCCCCCCCCCCCAATGAATCTGTGCTGCCTCAGATCTTGTAATCCACTGGATTCAAGATATTCTACAATCCTTTCCTTTAGCAGTGACTCCATTAATTTCACCACCACTGATGTGAGGCTGACCTGCCTATAGTTGCCAGCCTCCTCCCTCCTACCACTTTTATGAACAGGACCACACCTGCTTTCCTTCAGTTCTGTGGAACCGCTCCTGGTTCCAGTGGGTTGTTGAATAGGGCTGTCAGAGGTGCAGCCAGTACCTCTTGAGATCCCAAAACAGCCATGGGTGTACCCCATATTTTTGTCCACTTACAGATTTGAAAGTCCTTTCAGGACTTTCTCCTCTTTAAATGGAAATGTATCCAGGCTTACCCTAAAGACCTGAACTATCTTCATATATTCTTTCTCCACTGGTAGGCTGTTCCACAGGTTCACCACCCTCTGGGGAAAAAGTGTGCAGTAATGTTACCCCTGAATTTACCACCTGGGAACTTCAGGGTGTGTTCCCCCAATCCTTTTGGATGTCACCAGATCAAACGTCTCTACATGTTTAATCTTGTTGATACTCTTGAGTATGTAGAAGACTGAGATCATGTTCCCTCTCAGCCTGATTTTCTCAGGGGTGATCATGTTAAGGGCCTCTACCTGCTCTTTATAGCTTTTGTTCCCACACTCCTGATCATTTAGGTGGCCCTGAGGTGTACCCTTGTGACTGATTCAGTGTCCTGTTGGTATTGAGGAGCCCATAACTGCATGCTGTACCTCAGGTGGTACCCAAACAAGACCTTGTACAGTGGCAGGATTACTTCCCTTGCTTTGCTGCACCCCCCTTTTGATGCACCCCAGCATTCTGCTGACCCTTGTCAGCAGTCACTCACTGCTTGTTCTGTTTCAGCCCTTGTTTACTATGACTCCCAGGTCCTTTTCCTCTTACACTGTATCAAGAAGAGTCTCACACAGTGTGTAGCACCTGTCTCTCGGTTTCCTCCCCAAGTGTAGCACCTTGTATTTGGCTACATTGAGTCGGAGGCTCCAGGAGTCTGACCAATCATGCAGCTTATTTATTTATTTTTATTTTCTATTTTTCCCCCAACCCTCGGTGCTGTACCCAACTTCCCCACACAGATCTTCCCCCGTGGAGTGCTGGTTTAACCCCAGGCAAGATCTGTGGCTGGGCCGGGCCTCACCCTGCCCCAAGGCTCAAGTCTTCATCGAGAATCCGTGCGGCGATGCGTCTTGCTGGGGGAGGACCCACTATTGGGCCCTCACGTTGGTGTTGCACCGGTCAGTGGTTTTTTTGCGTGTACACACCCCTGAGCACGATGTGCCACGTGACACCACGGCTTGCGCTGGCATCCATCGTGCTTCCCTCATTGGTGGAGGCATCAGGGCTGCGATACCTCTGGCCTCTGTCAGAGGTCAGGCCACCCCAAGACAAAGGAACCCCCCCTACCCTGAGAGGAGCTGAGTAGTCCGGACACTCAGACTATCTCCCCACCGGCCAGCCCTCTGGCACCTGGGTCCACTCCCGAACCCGGTTCGCCAGTGTCATAAGCAGAAATCTAACCACTGTGCCGGTGGGCCACATGTAGCTTATTTAGATCCTACACTCCTATGCCACCCATATCAATAATGTCGCCAAGATGGCCAACACCAGACTGGGCGTACTGTACCATCACCAAAAACGCCTAACCTCTGAAGCATTGTCTATTGCCGTTCAAAGCTCAGTTGTGAGTGTTATTGACTATGGACTCGTAGTCTATGGCTCTGCCACTGCCTCCACACTCAAACGAATTGCCATCTCCTAAATAAAGCATGTCATCTCACCACCGGAGCTCACCGTCTCACCCTTACCTGCGATCTCTACTCCCAAACTGGGTGGCAACAATTAAAAAACCAAATTCAGTATCAAACCTGCATCACGGCCAAGAAAATAATGATGGGCATTGCCCCCCAGGAGTCTGCTCCCTTCTTAAAATCAGAGTAAACAACTGCAACACCAGGAGCTCAAAACCACAGCTACTGCAAATCTCTCATTGTCATACCACTCAAGGTCAAAGGTCTTTCTCTTACAGGGCCCCCAGCTGGTTCAATAACCTTGCCAGTGACATCAATGCCTCGCCAACTCTGGGCACCTTCAAAAAGAAGTTCCATAAATCTCTGGTAGCTTCTAGTACCTGTGACTGCCTTAGCTGAGCACTATCATTTCGGCAGCTCCCCTAACCACGGCTGTCCATGCTAACCCTGCTCCTCGCGCTTCTTTATCCCCTACTCGTTCCCTTGCTCAACCTTATACTCAAATACTCTGTCCTGACAAAGCCCTCTAAGCTGCTATACTCTATTCCAACCCACTCTCTCCCTTCCCCTCACTTATGTTGTAATACACCTCCTATTGTTATTGTAATATGTTGTGTTATTTGTACTTGAAATCAAGTTGTTATAACCACTTGGCATTATGACTGTCTTACTCTGTAATTTCATAAATTGTATTGTCCGTTCTTCTGACGTGGAACCTTTGTAAAAGAGCCTCGGCTCAAAGGTATTATGTAATCCTAGATTTAAATAAATAAATAAATAAAAAATACTAAAGTGTATTCCCATCCATAAGCGAGTCCACCACCATGGCCATCCGCAAACTCAAGCAGCCTGCTGGAGATCACCTTCCAGTTCAATAAACATGTTAAACAGAAGTGGCCCAGCACTGTTCCCTGAGGGACGCCACTGAGTACTTCTCTCCACTTGGTGTAGTGACCTTTCACCTCTACCCTCTACTTCCTGCAACTAAGCCAGTTAGCAATTCACCTTGAACATGTATCATGCATATTACACTGCTGTACTTTGCCCAGAAACTAGTTATGTGCCACAGTACCTGAGGCCTTGCTGAAGTCCAGATAGACTGCGTCCATGGCCTGTTTCTGTCCACTTCTCTGGTCACCCACTCAAGAAGGTGATGAGATTTGTTTGGCATGATGTGCCCCTCATAAAGCCAGGCTGAGTGGGAACAAGAATCTTGGCAGTGCTCCATTTTTCTACTCTTCTGTCATGGTACCCCTGGCTGACAACTGCTACTGGGATGCTACAGATTTACTACTGAGCTTTCCCCTTCTTGTCTCACTGTAGATCCTTGCTCACACAATAAAAGACATCCAGCCTGGAATCCTGACAGTCACAACTAAATGACCACTCATAGGACTGTTTAACTACTAGCAGAAAGCCATGAAGTGCAGAACAATGCCCTATTGCATTTTCCCAGCCAGCAGATATTGTAAGAGTCACAGAAAGAAAACAAAAAATAAATAAACATTCTGTGTCACCCCTTGATAATGGCTTTTAGGACCTTGCCCAGCATTTATGTCAGGCTAACTGGCATGTAGTAACCCAGGTCCAATCATGACAACTTCTTGAAGATGGGGACCACATAGGAAACTTTGCAGTCCTCTGGCACCACGCCTCTCTGGACATACTCCTAAAAAATTACAGCACGCTGCCCTGAAAATTGTTTCCTTAGCAGCGTAGTGATCCTGGGGTGTATCTTGTCTCCCACTTGGGATATAGCGGGCTTAATGTTTTCCAGGTAGTCAGCTATTAAGAGCAGAGTGATCAGTGCTGGCTACATTGTGGCTGCCTCTGATGCCATAGGCCCACCCAGTGAGCACCCTCCCCAACTGGGGGGCCCTTGATGAACACAGAAGCAAACCATTTAATGGTCACCTCTGGTTCTTTCACAGCCCCAGTTGCAGGTGGCCCAGTCCCCTCCATCATCTTCCTCCTTCCATTTATATGGTGGAAGAAAGACTTTAAAGTTGTCTGTGTCTGCAACTCCTGCGTCTGTCCTGACTTCCAGCCCTCCTTTGGTTCTTTCTTCTAATCTTGCAGTCCCTCAGGGCTGCTCTGTACTTCTCTCTGGCCTGTAGGCAACCCATCTCTTTCCAGCGATCATGGACTTTTTTTTCAGGACTAATGGCCTTAGGTTCCTGTTCCATTGGGGCACTTCTTGTTCCTTTTTCACTTATTGCTTACAAGAATGCAGACCTCTGCTGCTTTAAGCACATTTCCCAATGAATCCCAAATGTGTTCTGCATGGCCAGCCTTGTACAGTTGCTCCAGACCCTTGGACACCAGGCCCTTCATCTTGGCAAAGTCTGAATTTCTAAAGTTTCTGGCCCTGGAGGCCTAGGCCTAGCTCATCTTCCCTGTCACCAGGAAAAAGGTTACCTGATTATGGTCACTGCCTCCCACTGGGGCTTTGAAATTCACACTGGAGATCAACCAGGGCTGTGCTGGTAGCAATGGCCTATGCCCTAGATTTCTGAAACTTATAGCCCACGCCATTGACTAACCCCTGACCACAGTTCTCAGTCTTTCCCTCACCTTCTCATCCATTTCCTCAGTCTGGAAGCAAACCAGAGTCATCCCCATCTTTAAAGCGGGGACCCACTACTAGTAGAAGACTACTGCCCCATCTCCATCCTCTCCCACCTGAGCAAAATTCTTCATGAAGGCGATCACAGACCATGTGGCAAAATACAACCTCCTCTGTCCCCCAACAACACAGCTTCAGGAAAGGCCACAGTACCACCACAGTACTGGCCTGTTTCATAAACCATCTTTTCCAGAACATAGACAAAGGAAAACTCACTGGTGCCATCTTTGTGGATGTCACAAGACCTTCGACGTGGTGGACCATAACATCCTGCTAAGGAAATTGCACGGTATTGAGTGCTCCACCACGACCACTGCTTAGTCAGAGACTACGTCTCTGGGCAAACTGAGATGTTCTGCATCGGGGATGCATCTTCCAGTGCCAGGGAGGTCAACACTGGGGTCCCCCAAGGATCCATCCTCAGCCCCATTCTTTTCTCCCTATTTATTAACTCCCTTCCCAAAGACGGCATAATGCGCAATTCCCTAGTGTACGCTGATGACCTCATATTATACCACAGTACTAAGACCCAGGCAGAGCTCTCAATCACACTTTCTAACTACTTTAGTGCTACCCAGTAATGCTTCCTAGCACACTGACTCCTGGTTAATGCCAAGAAGACAATGGCTCTGCTCTTTGGCTGTAAATCAAGGCTAGCCAGGGTGGCCACTGACACAACCCCTCTTTGCATCCAATCACCTGGAGGCTCACCTCTAGAGATAGTGACCTCTTTCAAATACCTGGGAGTCACCCTCAATTCAACTCCACCCTACCATTCAGTGATCACATATGACAAACTGTTTGGTGAGGGCACCAAAAACTAGGAATCGGCTATAGACTCAAGGTTTATTTAACCCCTGTACTCAGCCTCGCCATAGCCCAGGGCACCTTTCTCCCCCTTCTGGACTACTGCTCTCCTATTTATATGCAAACCTCATCGTCAGGTCTCTCCAGACTTAATATGACCTGTAACAGTATATGTAGGGTTGTCCTCATGGCACCGTATGCCACACATCACTGCTCCCTCTACCAAACCCTAGGATGAATCTCCCCACAGACCTGCTGGGACTACCTTCTAGGCTATCTTGCCGATAAATCCATTAGGGAAAAGGAGGTGTCCCCCCTCTCCCACTCTCCATAAGCCAAGCACCTGCCTTTGAGGCTTCCAGGATTCCTCAAGCCTTACGTTAGAGAGCCCACATGTGACCAAATGCATGAGCCAGAAGCCTTCTCCTCAGCTGCCGCTAATCTGTGGAACAGGCTATCTGCTCCCTACAGACCCTGGGCTCACACCCCCTATTCAAGTCCTACTACAAAACTTCATTAGTGGCAGCAGTCACCTGCACCTGCACCCCTGGTTAACTAAATGACCCTGCCTCAGGGAAGATGGACTGCCAGCCGCCTCTGAAAATTGGTGCCCCTGACATACCATACCTGAATTTGTTTAAATTGCTGTAACTACATTGTATTTTGTTGGGCACTGTGCTGCCACCATACCTCTGTGCACTTTACTTGTTGTCACTGTGTTCACTTTCTTCCAAGCTGACTCAAACTGTTTCACTTGTATAGCATTGCTTAATGTGTCACCTCTGTATTGTACTTACTTATTTCACATGTCTTTTGTACCCTGTATCCTGCATGCTATGGTAAGGTGCCATCTTTATGGCCCGGGTCGTGCCTGAAAAAGGTCAATTAGATCAGTGCACCTATCTAGTAAACAAACAAATAAATAAATAAAAATAAAATATCCCTATTTCTTCTCTGAGGCAAAGTCAAGGGTGGCCTTAAACCTAATCACCCTGTGGGATATACTGCTATTGGACACAGTCCTTGAAGGAGGACTGGAAATAGGTCTCAGCCCTGCTGTAGCCTTTTTAAATTGCCAGTCTATATCTGGCAGATTGAAGTCCCCCAGGACCACCACTGTATCCGATTTTGCTGCCCTGTTAATTTCCCCCACCTCCAGTTGGGCATCATGCTCCACAGAGCTGTTTGTGAGCCAGTAGCACATACCAAGACTGATGCTGCTGCTCCCTTTTTCCCTATGCTTGACTCAGAGAGACTCTGTGGCACAGTGCTCCCACAATATGTCCTCCTTGTCCTCCATAGTGACTCTCTGCCTTACAAAGAGAGCCACCCACCACCTTTCCTGTCAGGTCTGTCCTTTTAACATAGTCTGTATCCCTCTATCCTTGCATCCCAGTGAGTTCCCCTTAGTTCTGACCCTGAAGTATATCATACCCTAAGGTTTGCTCATTTGTTTGGGTACATTCCTCATACTAGCTTGCATGCTCCCCCATCTCCTTTCCATGTTCTCCCATGCTCTGCTGTCCTTTTCTTGGTATGCCTCTGCATCTGTCTGCTGCCCTTGGTAATGCCCTGTACTAAACCCTTCCCCCATCCTATAGCTCAAAGGGACATTGTCAACCCTTTTTGGCATCATATTATTTGTAGTTGAAAACCCACATTTTATGATTGCTTACCTTCTCAAAAATTCATTGATGCTGCTGGTTGTTTTATCTGCTTTCTTTCTTGGGGGAACTGAAATGCGTGCCAATGGTGTAATGAAACGCAACCTTGCTTTGTTCCAGACCCTTGATCTACTCATATTGCATACTTCTTGAACCTTAGTATCACCACCAGACAGTGCAGCCACTCGTGATGCAATACTCTACTCTTCTTCCACTGCATTGTGAGTGTCTAGACTGTGTTGTGTGTGTTCCCAAGTCCAAGAAAGATGCAGTGGGTGTTGATTAAGGACTGTAAACAAACCTGTTTTTTGTGTGGTAACACCATTATGATGGGCAGTCTGTTTTTCACTTTTAAATGGAAAAAAGAAATTAGAATCAAACTACCAGCTACATCAGCAATCTCTACAGAAAGTGAGCAGTCCTAACATGTGTTTTCTAAACTAGAGACACTTTGAGGCCTGTCCATCTAAATTCCTCCTGACTGCCCTGTCCATTTTCTTGGCCAGTACCCCCTTTCCCATCTGAGGCAGGTGCAGCCCATCTCCGGTGTACATGCATGCCTTGGCCTAAATGGTCCTCCAGTTGGCCTCAAATAGAAGCCTCACACTCTTGCACCAAACAATTAATCAGGCATTAATCTACCTAATGGTCTGCTGCTGCTTCTCACTAGTCCTCAGAAGTAGGAGGATCTTGGAAAAGATCACCCTTGGTACTTTCCATTCAGCAACATAGAACACTCATTTTCTCATACAGACTTCTTTGCATTATGTAACCAGGATGAATGTTCCCTGCCTCTCTCTCTCTCTCTCTCTCTCTCTCTCTTCTCTGCCTCTCTTTGTTCAAGTCAAGGCGTCTAACAACAGCAGTTTACTACTGATGTCATACAAGTCGGCAATCATCTCAGCCCTGAGTTGTTGCCCTAGAGATGGAATTTGGAATGTAACAAATTCAAGCTCTGCATTGTTGTCATACTGCCCCTAGTGTTCTACTGACAGATTAATTTTCTGCTGAAGAGTTCAGAAGACCCGGAGTCCTGTGCCAGTTCTAAATGGTTAGTTTATTTTTAAAAAATCTTATTTTATTTCATAAAAGATTATTTATTTAGCTATTTGATACTCTGATTTATTTTACCTGTTTTCTTACCTTATTAAAATTACCAGCATTTTTTCAGTTTCCAGGTGGTTCCTGAAACCGAGGAGACTGCAGTTCAGTGTCAATATCCCCGCATAGTGTTTATTAAAGTAAGACTGTTTTAAACTTTTTTATTTTGAAATTCCAGGAATCCATCAATGATGCTTTACAAGATCATTATCCTGTCAGAAAATGATGCCCTGGAGATAGAACTTTATGCAAATTTTAGAGTTAGAATGCAAGTTCAAACTCTGCACTGTGGTCATGGTCCCTCTAGTGTTTTAACGTCAGATTTGTTTCTCCACCTGAAGAGAGTAGTTGCCTCAAAATACAGCTCCAGCCTTCTGGTCAACAAAGTACTATTTTATTCAATTGTTTTGTTATTTTCCAAAGTCAAGTTTGTTTCTTGATACTCTGTGTTAGTTAGGGTGCATATATATTTTTTTTATTTTTAGTACATTTTCTGGTTTCTCTGGTTCTCACTTGGTTCCAGGAACTGGAGAAGGTCACAATTGGAATGCAGCTCCTGCTTTCAGGGAACCAATGTCAGTTTAAATAAAACAATGTATAACTAATTGTCAAGGATTTACTATTTAGGTGGTTCCTGGCTATTTTACACTCTGTTACTATTTTTAGGGACCCAAACAGCTTTTCTTGTCAAATTATCACAGCACTTTGTTCTAGTGGTTCCTCACTATTGGTGAGGGGAATGACTTAAGATATTTTAAAATATGTTTTTCTATGGAACCGAGTGATTGTTTAAAAGAGGTCTTTCAGCAGTTGGCATGACAAATAGACCTAAAAAGTGAACACGACCAACAGGCTTTAAAAATTGTATAAATTATTTTCAGGTCCTGGCAAGGGCAGACTGCCACAAGCTTTGCTTAAAGTGCTTGGGTCCAGGTCACACTTTTATTAATTGTGTGCTCTTTAAAAAGTTTTGCCCTAAAACCCAAAAGAAAAGGGCTAAAAAAAGAGAAGAGTTCATGGCTTCTCATTCTGCCTCTATGTCACCTAAGCACAATAAAGGCTCTGAAGGAGTTCCTAATAATGGTGGAAAGCATGCATCAGGGGGTTCCTCTCCTCATAAATAGCAGTAGTCCCTGTCAAATGGGACAAATAAGAAATAGAAAAGTGCCCAGCCATCAGATAAGCATGGTAAAGATCATAAAGATACCAGGGTGTCGCAAATGGGGAAACCTGACTCCAGTGATGGCAAAAACACATATAAAAGAGCATCAGAGCAGGTACTGGAACCGGTGCCTGCCAAGTAAAAAAACCAAAAGAAAAGCATGCCCATGCCATTCCTTCTGCAAAGGAAAAAGAGCAGGCAGTGGACCAAAGACAAATGCCATCAACAGAGGACATGACCAAAACATGGCAGTTTTTCCAAGCCTTCCAGGTTATGGGAAACTTCCTTGATATACCTGCCATTTGCCTGTGGAGGAGGAGGAGGAGGAGGATGTGTATTACAAGGAGGAAGGTGAACCTACAGAACCTGATTGTTCACCTGACCAGGAGTGTGGCTCCCCTACTAGGCCCATAGAGGATTATTCTTCGTACTCCACATTCATCAAACAAATAGTCAACACCCTCAACATCCTCTCTCATGAGACAGAGGAGGATGAGGAGGAAGAAGAACTTAGGGATATGACAGAGCCAGCACCTACAAGGAGGCTGGTAGTTGCCATCCACAAATCACTCCAAAAAAACTACTTGAAAAAAATCATGTCAGCACCTAATTCAGCCACTGACATTGATTAATAACAACAACAACAACAATAGAAAAGAAGTTATCAGGTGGACATTCAGGGGGTGAGATACCTGTATACCCATCCTGATCATGAAGGAGTGGTTCATGCAGTTAATTATGAGAAAGCCAAAGTCCCCTTCTCTGCACAGCCTCTTGAAAGGGATTCCAGAAAACTGGATATTGTGGCTGAAAAAGTGTACAACAGCTTCCCTACTCCTAAGGTAGGCAGCTTATCTGGCATATGCAGCCTAGTAACAGAAAACACTGAGGAATGCAGTGATGGCACTAACTGATCGGGTTAAGGGTGAGGTGGTCCAAGAACACTGACACTGCTACTCGAGTGGTGCAGGGCAGTGCTGATAACTGAGGCAGGTTGCCTCCACACAAACCAAAACAGTAAAGGTTATTGAACACAGGGATTAACACACAAAATACAAAACACGGTAGCCAAAATAGCAGAAAGGTGCTTACTTAATTTGCTGGAGTACACACTTGTCCAGTTATTCAACCTGATATTACGGCAAAACACCAGCATGCCTGCAGATGCTCGGAACATAGAAACATAGACTTTGACAGCAGATAAGGACCACTTGGCCCACCCAGTCTGCCCATTTCCCTACCTATTGGATATGCTGCAGATTCTAGTTAACCAACAGCCTACTTCCTGCAACCCCCTACCACAACTGCCTTATGTCTGTCCCATGCATGTTTGAATTCCCCCACTGTTTTAGATCCAACAACCTCCCCAGAAAGGCAGTTCCATGCATCCACCACTCTCTCCATGAAAAAAATGTCCTCACATTACCCCTGAGCTGTCCTCCTTCTATCTTTAAATTGTGCCCCCTTGTTATTACACATCTCTTTTTCTGAAAGATTCTACCCTTCTGGACTTTGTTGATTCCCTTGAGGTACTTGAAAGTTTCTATCATGTCCCCCCGTCCCTCCTTTCATCAAGGGTATACATATTAAGCTCTCAGTCTCTCTTCATATGGTTTCTGATGCAGACCCTGCACCATTTTAGTTGCCCTCCTCTGACGACTGCTTCCATCCTGTTTATGTCCTTGTGTAGATGGGGTCTCCAAAACTGCACACAGTATTGCAGATGGGGTCTCACCAACTGTCTGTACAGAGGATAACCATTTCCTTTTTCTACTTGTGATGCCCCTTCCTATGCATCCCAGTATCCCCTAGCTCTCCTTACTGACTTCTCACATTGCTTACCCACCTTTAGGTCATCTGATGATATGACTACCCTAAGTCCCTTCCGTTTTTGTTGTTGTTAGTACCTCCCCTGCTATTTTGTACTCTTCTCCTGGGTTTTTGTTTCCCAGGTGCATTACTTTGCACTTCTTCGCATTGAATCTAAGTTGCCATATGTCTGACCATTCCTCCAACCTTGCCAAGTCCCTTCTCATACTTTCTACCCCCCCGTATATCAACTCTGTTACAGATCTTGTGTCATCAGCAAAGAGGCATACCTTTCCTCCAGTCCCTCTGCAATGTCACCTATAAAGATGTTAAAGAGGACTGGACCCAGTACTGAGCCCTGAGATACTCCACTAGTAACCCCTTTCTTGGAATGTGTTCCACTCACTATTACCTTCTGTGTCCTGTTGTAAGCCAGCTTGCAACCCAGGCTACCACCCTGGAACCCACTCCCAGGCTGGCTAACTTGATTAATAATCTTTTGTGCGGGACTGTGTCAAATGCCTTGCTAAAGTCTAGGTAGGCCATATCCACAGCCCCTCCCTGGTCTATTACTTTGGTCACCCAGTCAAAGAAATCAATTAGGTTTGTCTGACATGACCTTCCTGCTGTAAATCCATGCTGCTTTGGGTCCCGTGCCATGCTGTCCTCTAGGTACTCAACAATTCTTTCTTTCAGAAGTGATTCCATCATTTTCCCTACCACTGAGGTCAAACTTTCAGGTCTGTAGTTTCCTACTTCTGCCTTGCTCCCACTTTTGTGAAGGGGAATCACATCTGCCCTCCTCCAGTCCTCAGGTACCACCCCAACCTCCCATGATTTGTTAAAAAGTGTGGTCAATGGTGTCACTAGGTCTTCTCTTAGTTCTTTTAGGATTCTGGGGTGAATCCCATCAGGCCACATTGCTTTGTCCACCTTGAGTTTTATGAGTTCTTTCAAGACTCTTTCTTCTGTAAATGGACTGGTGTCAACCCCCTACCCAGAGTGCTTCTATTGTCTGGTTTAGGTAACTCCTCCTCACCTTCTTTTGTGAATACTGAGCAAAAGTATTCATTCAGTATCTCTGCCTTTTCACTGTCTCCCTCTGCCCACCTCCCCTCTCCTTTATTAATCTTCACTATTCCTCCCTTAACCTTTCTATGCTCCCTAATGTACCTATAAAGGTTTATCCCCTTCTTAACTGGGTTGGCTATTTTTCCTCGGTTTGGGCCTTTGCTATTCTGACTGCCTTCCCCACTTCTTTCTGCTTTAATTGATACAGTTCCCTGTCATTGCTCCTTCTCGATTCTTTATACTTTTGAATGCAACCTTTTCTCCTTAACCTTTCTTGCCCTCTTTGAGAACCATAGTGTTTTTTTTAACCCGCTTTGTTTTCTGTATTTGTTTCACACAAAGGCTTGTTGCCTCTATGATGGCAGTTTAGATTTTTCTCCATTGTTCTTCCACCCCTCCTTTTTGGCCATTTGCTAGTGCATTCTTCAGGTATTCACCCATTTTGCCAAAGTCAGCCCTTCTAAAGTCCAGTATCCTTGTTTTTGTATGGCTTGTCTCCATGGTTGTTTTTATCACGAAGCACACTGTGCAGTGGTCGCTTGTTCCCAGATGTCTACTGACTTCTAAATTTGTGATCCTCTCTCCATTTGAGGGTACCAGGTCTAGTATTGCTCCCTCCCAAGTGGGTTTCAACACTAGCTGTCTAAGGCCTGCCCCCTGCAGGGCATCGAGAATGACCCTGCTCTTGGATGTGGCTGCTGTACATGTCATCTAGTTAACATCTGGCAGATTCAGGTCCCCCATCAACAGTATCTTCCCTTTTTCAGCCATTTTGAGAATGTCCTCTATCATTTTCTTTTCCATTTCCTCCCCTTGAGACGGGGATCTGTATATAACCCCGTGCAGATTGTAATGTCATTCCCTGTCTCCAAGGTGACCCAGAGTGCCTCTTGTCCTCCCCCTTTACTTTTTAGTTCTGTAGCTTTGATCCCTTCCCTTATGTATAGAGCTACTCCACCTCCTCTTTTACCCTCCCTGTCCCTTCTGTAGACTGTGTACCCTGGTATGTTGACATCCCAGTCATGGTTCTCCATGTACCATGTTTGTGTGACTGTCACAATATCTAATTGTTCATCTTCCATCAGGGCTACTAGCTCAGGAAGCTTGTTTCCCAGACTACGAGCATTGGTACTCATTGCTTTTGTTGGCTTTATCTTTTTTTCCCCCATCCCTGCTCTTATTGCCCTTGTCTATGTTTCCATTTACCCCTGGACCAAGTAATAGCAATAAGTCCAAACTGGCAGTAATGGTATATAGTCTAAGAAAGTTCCACTAGCATAGCAAATAAGTTCCCAGTAAACACATAGAAGTTCCTGGTTTTTGGTGCAGTAAGGTGTACCTGCTGGTGCCCTGGCACTTCATCTTGGCAGAGAATTTGTCACTGCAAAACCCACTGGTTTACTGGTATCATGCTGGTGGAGAGTAGTACATGGAATCAAGTAGCCAAATAGCAAAAGATAGGGAACAGAGAGAAATACCTACTATATGAACTGATCGTGTTATCACCCTTATTTATTCTCTCACCTCAAAAGTCTGTTCAGTGTTTGGATGCTTAAATACAATGCACAGTTGTGCAGATTTGCAAATGTTACATCTATAGCATTTAAGAAAGCCTTTTGGCTTTTGTGGCAACCAACTGGAAGCATTGGTCAGCTGGTCAGGCTCAAGCTGGCTGTGTATCAGCCTGTGTCTCTAATATTAGTACCTCTGCCCTACAGCCGCACCCACTTCACTGTCATCTAGTAAATGGGCCAGTTGCGGTGTATTATGTTACCAATTTGGCTCACCCACTGGTTGTATTCAGTGACAAAAGTAATGGGTCCCTGATATCCATTTGTCCTGTCCATTGATTTCTCTGTTAACAACTCTTCTCTGTTTAAAGTCTGAGCCCTTTCCTTTGCTTGTGTTAGTAAGTCTGCAGTATACCCTCTAGCTCTGAACTTCTGTTCAAGTTCTTAGCTGGCAACCCCCATACACTGGACTGGCTATTGACAAAAAGGCGGGAAAAAAGTACCAGCTGGACAGGGCTGGGTCTGAATTCCTATATGCCCACCCTGACCATGAAGGTGTAGTAGAGTCTGCTGCTAGTGAAAAGGCTAAGGTCCCCCTGGCATCAGTTCCTCTGGAAAGAAATTCCAGGAAACCTGACAATATGACAAGAAAGGCATATAACTACCTTAACCTTGCTGATAAGGCTACCAGCATACCTTAGCTACGTAGCTCACTGCCAGCAGGCACTATGGATCACAGTCCTGCCTATGTGTGACAACCTGTTTCCAGAAGAGCATTTCCATCTGGCCATACAGTAAAGGCCAGATTGGGAGCAGCAAAATATCAATTTCAAATGGGCATAGATGAAAAAGATACTGGGCCGGATTCACAAAGATCGGTACAAGCTGCATCAAAAAGCAGCATGTGCTGATCTCCGGTGTGCCAGGGAGCCTGCATCCAATTCCCTATTGGAAGGGGTCCTGGCACCACTGTCAGAGATGCAGCTGAATCCATTCCCCTGCACCAAACAGAAGGCACATGTGAGGGGAATGATGAAGGCTTGCAGCAGCCCCTGGCTCTGTGGTTGTCAAGCTTGGCAACTGACAGTGCCCAAGGTATGTGCAGTCCCCCTCCACCACATGGACATTGGTGACTGGTCAGCGGCATGCCAGTGGGGATGGACAGTGTGGGAGGGCAGCCGGAGTTTCATGGTTGGGGTGGGCATTGCTCCATCTGGCCCCATCCTGCACTGGGATTGTGGGACACTCCTGGGTGCATGCCACCACTGCCAAGTTTTCTGGGGGTCCCAGTACTAGCTTCAGTATCCTTACAGCCAGTGGGATATAGGGAACAGGCAGAGAGGTGCCACTGCTGTGAGGCACTGCATGTCTTGGTCTACCCACATACAGGACGTGGCATGGAGGGGCCAAGGGTGACCGCACCATGCACTGTGGGGTGCTACCGTCCCAGTGCCCAGGGTGCATGGCCACCATGGGTGGCTGGTGTGGCACACGGGTCGATAGACCAGTCTTTTGCTGGTCTAAGCATTGGTGCCAGCATCACCGGCAGCAGGGCTTCCTAAATCCCACCTTAGGGGATGTTGCAGCTGGGTGCTGGTGCAAGCCCCCTTATGCTGTGGCCCCTTCGGATGCAACACTGGTGCAGGATCTGCTCAGCACACCAGATTTCACTGTCACCGCAGCTGCTGTTCCTAAATAGGGAACTCTGCAATTTTTGATGCAAGCTGCCCCTTGTGTCAAATCTGATTGACGCAGGCACCTTGCATCAAATATTTGGCTTAGTGAATCAGGCCTACTGTATCGAGGGCCCTGGCATGTGCAGTAGCATTATTGAGGTTTACATGGTTCAGAGTAACCTCTCTAACACAGGATGCACAAGACAAAGCTATGAACTTTCCATTTGAAGGCCACTGCTTAGTTGGGAATAAGACAGATGCCTACGTGAAAAAGTGGATGATCTGAAAACCACCTTTAAAAAACTTGACAGAAAAAAGAGAAAGCCTCTTGTTCTCATAGACCTTATATGATGGAGGATGGGAAGGGCCTTTTATAACAAACCCCATGTGCACTGTGAATATACAATTCACAGGGGCTGGGAGAAGCAGAGATAGGAGAGGATAAAGGAAGAATATTGCCTCAGCTTCTCCAACACAAGCTAATGCCAACCCCTGACAACGTTGCCCATGTCACTATAGACTCACTGCCAGTAGGAGAGTGCCTGTCCCTTTATCTCCAGGAATTGGAAAAATACCACATATAAGTGGGTTCTGGAGATAGTGGGACTGGGCTTAACCCTTCAATTTGTTAAATTCACAAAGTTAAAGGAATACTCCAGTTCAAAATTTGCAAAAACTTATGTTGTACAGAGTATTTTCACTTGTGCATTTAGCCCTGTTGTGTCTTTCCCTTTGTTTGCTATTAGGAGTGTTTTTCTAAATGTGCCTGCTAGTTTTATGCCTCTGGAAATCTCCATCTTAGCATGGTTTATTGCTCATCTTTGTCTTACAATGCCTCCTCTCTCATGTAACAGTGATATGTCCGGGACCACTGATTCAGTGAGGGAAAGTACTGCAGCACTAATCTGAAGATAGAAGCCTGATGTTCTGGCCTCAACTAAATAACTCTAATTCAGTATTTTGTCTATTTTGGTTTGTCTAGATCTAGCCAGCAGAAGTAGATGTTTTGCTTTTAAAGCTTTTAATTTAATCAGACTGCACCCAGTCATAAAAAGCATACAATTCACCCTAGGTCATCAATACTATTTTAGTGAAAACTTTAGCAGTTTTCTTACAGAATACCCACTCAGTTAGACCTCAAATGATTGCTAAGCTGTAAATGTAGCATTCAGTGCCCACTGGGTAAGGAAAGTGACTTAAAATCATAGCTGTACTGTTGTAAAATTGACTTGAAACCAGTACTTGCTGAATCTATGGTCCCGGATACATCACTGTCACATAGGGCAGGAGGCATTGTAGAACAAAGAAGAACAATAAACCATGGTAATATGGAGATCTCCAAAGCCATAACACCAGTAGGAGAGGGCATCAAACTAGTAGGCAAATTGAGAAAAAAACTCCTCATAGCAAACAAAGGGGAGGGTACACCAGGACTAAACACACATATCAAAAAATCTGCACAACATATGTTTTTGCTAATTTTGACTTTAGTACTCCTTTAAGCAAAACATGATTTTTTTTTCATCTCATATTTAAGAGCAGAAAATCCTACTGGAATTAGTGGTGTCAACATTACTGCATCTGAAGGCAGTGGAAAGGGTTCCTGTTTTCCAGCTAGGGAAGAGACTCTTTTCCAAATACTTTCTTTCCCTAAAGAAAAATGGGGAGTGGTGACCAATTCTGAACCTTTAGTTGGGATCCTGAACAGGCACTGGAAAAGGAGGACTTCAGGATGGTGACACTACAAACAGTTATATCATCTGTGCAAACAGGAGACTAACTGGGGTCATTGCATCTGAAGGATGCATATTTCCTTATCCCAATCAGAACAAGCAACAGAAAATATCTGAGGTTTGGGATGGCACTTCCCAGTACCAGTTCACAGCACCAGCAGTGCCCTTTCATTTGATCTCAGCTGCAAGAGTGCTCATGAAGTGTTTAGATGTGGTAGCAGCACAACTGAAAACAGGGAATAGTGGTTCCCCCCTTAGGCGACTGGTTAATAAGTGGAAAAACATAGGGCAAAGCAGTCCACTCAATCTAAAAGGTAAAGTGTACACTGCAAAAGCTAGGCTTTCTTCTAAACTTGGAAAAATTCCACCTAGAACCCAGTTTGGTTCCTGTCCACTCTGGACTAAATTTCATAGGTGTAGAATTGACCACGGTACAGTTTAGGAGACAGAAGCCCACATTCATTGTGCATGCACAGTCCTATAGGCCACAGAATGTCTGCTCAGAAATCCCTGCAGTTGCTCGATCGCATCGCTTCTATCACATCTGTGGTGCTATGAGCAAGCAACAAATGAAAGATGTTGAGTACCACCTAAGAAAGTACTGGCTTTAGAAAACTGCACCACTAGAACAAGTGCCAGTCACCCAATACTTGGTACAGGCCTTAGAGTGGTGAAAAGAGGTAAGCAACCTCTGAGGGTATTCCCTTCCTTCAGCTGTCACCTCTAAAGAACCTAACTACAGATGCCTCACTGTTAGGACAAGGTGGTCATCTGTAGAAGCTGACATCCTGTGGAGTCTGGGACTCAAAGGAGGGCTTGAAGCACATCAGTCTGTTAGAACTCCAAACAGTACTGTCCGTAGAGTTTCCTCCTCTCTGTAAGCGGGACAAACAGTCCTATGAAAACAGTCAATTCAACTACAATGTGTTACAAAAAAAAGGGAGTTACCAACACCTCAAAACTCTGTATAGAGTCTTTGAGAATATGGAACCTGGCATACTACTTAAAAGTATCAATATCTGCAGTACATGTACCAGGCAAGGACAACGTACTGAGAGCTTCCTTGAACAGGATGGGTCATGGGCCCACGAATGGCAATCCACAAGGTACTCAATTCTTTATTCCAGAAATAGGGAGTTTCAGAGGGTGGATCTATTTGCCTCCTGGATGAACAGAAAGCTTCCCCATTTCTGTTGCATCTGTTTACTGTGTTATTGTTTGTAGTTTTGTATGGTTCTTTGGTTTAAATCTTAATAAAGTGTAATTATTAAAAAAAAAAAAAAAACATGGATACTGTCCCCATCCCTGGAAGGGCAGATTTCTAGATGCATTCCCTTCCTTCCTACTCTTCTTGAGGGTCCTGCTGAAACTGAGGAGGGAGTCAGCAAACATTATTTGTATAGTACAAGACTGGGACAGACAGACCTGATACTTTTCTTCTGCTGACAATGTCTCAGACTCAGAGGACATCTGTTTCTCTGCTTCTGAGGCACAGTCTCCCAACTCTGACCCAGGGCAGAATAGTTCACCCAGATCTAAAAACTCTTTGCCTGAAAGCAGGCTTCTTGAAGAGCTAGAATATTCTAGCTTAAGTATAGCTAGTCAGGTGTTGGAAGTTTTCAAGGTTGCCAGAAACCAGCAACCAGAAAATCATATGATTCAAAGTGGAAAATATTTAGTATTTGGTGTGCTTTACAGAATGTCATGGTAGCCAAAGGCAAGCTAGCAGCTAAGAATACTGTACATTTTTTTTAAGAGATAGTCTTCTGAATTCAGATCTGCTATGAAAGGCTGGCTAGCAGCCATCAAAAGGCCAATGGGTACACTTCACTAGAGTTACTTTTTACCACACTGACAGCATTAAAGGGTATGCTCCCCAAGATATCTGTAAGCAGCTGCCAAGTCTTCTGTATACATCTTTACTGCACATTACTGCCTGGGCATACAATCTAGAAGAGATGCCAGGTTTGGTACTTCTGTGCTTCAAAACCTTTTGCCTAAATTGGTGCTAGACCCTGTCTCCCAAGGTATTACTTGGAGCCTGCAGACTTGTATGACATCACCAGTAAACTTTTGTTGTTAGAAGAAAGTTACTGACAATAGTAATGATGTTTCTTCTAGAGGATTTACTAGTGATTTATAAAAATGTTCTTCATAGCAAATCAAAGATATTGTTTTATGGCTTCAACATTTCATTAGTGCAAACTATGCAGTTTTTATGATTTCACTGTGTGAATTTTTAATTCATTTACATCAGGTAAGAATACTTAGAGATTAGGTATAGTAGGTGCTCACTGCTCTATTCAGGAGTTCAGCTATAAATCTGCCATTTGAACACTAGGGGGATCATGACAGTAGTGAAGAGTTTATTACATTCCAAGTTCCATCTCAATGGGCAATAACAAAGGGCTGAGATGACAGCAGACTTATATGAATCACTAGTAATTCCTCCAGAAGAAACATCATTATTATGGTAAGTATTTTTTTCTTCCATAACCAGTGCTCAGCAGCATCCATTAATTCCATTGTTGTTCTCCATGTTGAGCCTCAGAAGTGCAGATTAGGGCTTTAGTGGTGGGAACATATGCTCAGTAGCATGGAGTCATATGAAATACTTCCCGTATCACCTTCTTGAGGGCCTGATCCAAAGACTGACTCTTCCCTCCCTTCCTAAAACAGAGAGAATTGCAAATAACTAGTGGAACTAGGCACTGAATGGTGGTCCCTTTACAACAGGCACTAGTCGCTGACTGCTCTGTCCACTGAGTCACCACACCTGTCCATTCTATGACTCATAACAGGGTCTACATGGAGGGAACAGTATCAACCAAGGATCGGTGAACATACTGTACCTCAAACTCCTTCTGAAAAAAAGGTGTTACTTGTTTGCAATAGTGTTGCTAGAGTTACTGTGCATGCTCCTTGTTCAAGACACCATTGCAGTTTGTACAGAAAAGGGAGGGCTAGATATGGAACGGCTAAGGTTGCTGCAGTTCTCCTTTCATTTGTGTAATCAAATTGAAGTCAGAACACCTAAATGTGCATTTAATGCTACTGACCCAGTTACTCAGTTCACCCCCAAACTAAGGACAACTGCAGGTTAAAGTTCATTTGTTTATTTAATTCCACATCAATGGAACTGTTTACCTATTTACAGTATATCAGGGTCTCCTAAGTCTGCATGATTCGAAGGAATGTGTATTTACTTCCGTCACAAGCTGGCTGTGTTTGTTGAATCTGAAATTTGTGTAAGCCTGTGAATTGGCCTAATGTTACTTATTTAGTTATCATATACATCATTTATAGATATCACTGTACTGTGTGTAAATGTGTGATGTAGTTTATGATTATACACTACTAAATAAGATGTGTATCTTGTTGGGTGCATTATCTTAGTTAAATGTATACATTTGTATTGGAAACTTTCCTGATTTACTTCTGAATTTTAGCTGGTAAAGGTTCTTGTTTCCAAAATGACATTTTTAAACCAACATTGCGATCAGTAAAGCTTCTTCAAATAAATTATAGCTTCCTTCCATATAATTTTCTGAACTGGAGATCAATCATCTCTTCACTTGTGACCTCTGTTTCCAAATTTAGTCCACCAGTGCAAAATGTTTGATATGCCAATGAATAGCTTACTCTGTGGCACACCACTACTCCCTCTCCCACTGGGCTAGACCTTGCATAAAACCATGAAACATGGGCAGTGGCTACTTTGCCACCTAGCAGTCAGTTGACTTACACTTCTAAACCTTAACTTTGCCTTACCCCTGCTATGCATCTTGCACCAACTACAGCCAAAGTTTCAAACTGGCTGCATAAATCAGAAACTGGCACTTTGTGGCACTCAGCAGCTGAGATGTCTGTTGATGTCAGATGCACACCGTCTTAGGCCCAGTGCCATACAGCTGATTTTTTTCATAGCCATAAGGTGTCGATTGTGTCCCTGTTCTCCAACATCAAACACTTACTTGATATGTACAAGATTCACTTTCCGAACTGTCAGCATTTTTACATTTGCAAGTGTTATGTTTGTTCATGGTACTGTTAGAAAATTCATAGAGGGAATTCTAGTTGCTGGACAACGTACCTGCAGAACAATTATTAAACTGGGCAGGAAAGAACGCACAGGAGCTAGGCACCCCCTATTGTTGGTAACAGACATTTAAGAATGATGTTGTACTGTTTCAGCATAGTATGGTTCCTCTTAGAAAGTCATTCTTAAAGTATTTAATTTGGGATTTACATATAGCTTTGCAATCCTTGTGCCTTTTTTTGTTTTACAGTTTATTTACCCAGAATAGCCCAGCAGAGACGTTGCATCTCCTTTCCAGTGGGCTCTGGCTTCTACCCATTTCTACAGCTGGGTGAAATGGAACACTAAGTGGTTATGGGGCATGCCCGCGATCACACTAAGTATTTGGCTCGGGTTTTAACCTGTGACCTAACCACCAGACCACACTGTGTCCTTTGAAGCCTCCTACTCAGCTGAATGTACTCTGTAGATCAATGGATACAACCATAGTGCAAATAAATGGGAATAAACTCAACATTTTATTTATTTATTTGTTACAGAATGCCAGACTTGCTGGGATACCCCCGGGACCTCATGAGGAAAGCCTTTATTTAGAACATAGAGAACGACTTTGTCATGAGGAAAAAATGGAAAACGTTCTGGAAAAAACTCAACAGCAGATGCCAAGATATCTATTTAATCTTCCCATGGATTCTCCATTCTCCAGATACTGCAGCTCTTTGATCAGGCAGAGAAACAAGCTGTAGGTTTGGATTGCTATGGCTCTGGAACTAAAAACAGAGTGCTGTATGAGTAGCCCAATCCATTCAAAATAAATTTGTAAACAAAGCAGTTCAATGAAGTCAGAGTACATTTTCCAATTGCTAATACAATGTACTGTATCTCTCATGTTAAGGCAATTAAATGATTATAATCATTTCTGTCCAATGAGAAAAAAACAATGTTATTAACCAGAATAGGGAATAATTGTTAAGTCTGAAACAACTAAATATTGAAACCGTTTTTGTGTAGCAAAGTATACTGCCATCGCTACATCCTTCTTTTTCTTCTTAATTATTGTACTAATCATCCTTTTAATAAACTCCATTTATTGTGATTCAGACAATGGCAGTTCATAGTTCTCAGCAGTAAAAAGGGTCTTTGCGAAGGATGTTTAGTAGTCAGACATACCTCAACTGCAGTCAGAAAACAAAGCCAATTCAAAGTGTTCTTCAGGTATAATGCCAAAGGACTGGAGGCTGAAAAATGCACTGTAGTTCCCTTACCCAAGGGGGCAATAGAGAAATTCTGGGAAACTATAGGCCACTGAGCCTGGCATTGGCAGTGGTGAAACTTCATTAGACGATTATTAAAGAAGAGATAGTCACATTCTTAGAGGAGGCAACAGAGCAGAAAAGGCTAGTTTTAGCTACAGTTAATACAAATATTAGCATACCTGTCAAATCTAGTTTTCTAGGTGCCTTCAATGCTGCACGCCATGACTTTTTTTTTTGTTTAATTTCTCAGTGCTCTCCTTTGCCAGGTCTTCAGTGCTATTTCTAAACCAAATATGATGGTCATCTTTTCTTAAGGGAAAAAAATGAAATTAAAACAGTTATTAAATACTCACATTTTCATGGTGGTAGAACATCTTATCACCAAATAAAACAGGAAGATGTCTGGAGTCTTTCATAGAGATAAAAAAAAATAGGGTCAATTTATGTTTGCCCAATTTCATTGCACTGCTGCTTTAATGGATAGGAACTTGCATGGGTTCACTAGGGGGCCAGTCATGTCTAACTTAATTTTGACTTTTTTAATAAAGTGACACAAATAACAGATGGGCCAAGCAGTTGATATATTGGATTTCAGCAAAGACTTCAACTCTGTGCCACATATGAGACTGGCTAAAAAGATAAGTGATCTTGGGATAGGATAAGGAATAACTGGTTGGGGCAAAACTGGCTGAGTGCTAGAACTGAGAAGGTGGTCCTAAATAATAAATTCTCTGAGGACAGGACAGTGTCACATTGGGTATGACAGGGATTGGTCCTGGGACCTCTTCTGTTTAATATATATATTTGTGATATAGGAGAGATTATCCAGGGCAAGGTGAGCCTGTTTGCAGATGATACCAAGCTCTGCAGAAGGGTCAACAGTGAAGAAGGGATTAACATTATGAGGCAAGATGTGAGGAAACTGGATAAGTGGTCCGGCATCTAGCAGTTGAAATTCAGTGCCAAAAGGTGCAAGGTGATGCACATAGAAGGGGAAACTCCTGAAGCAGTGTACTTTGCTGATTGAGAGCACAAAGGAGGAGAGAGACCGGGGAATGGTGATTAGCAATAACCTAAAGCAGGTATTTCAGTGCAACAGGGTATACAGGAGGGATAACAGAATACTGGGGTTCATAAGAAGAGTGATTACTAGCAGAGCATGGGAGATGATATTGCCTCTGTCTAGATCACTGGTGAGACCACAGCTGGAATGTTGTGCCCAGTTCTGGTGCATACACCTAAGGAAAGACAAGGATAAATTAGAGACAGTACAGTGAAGGGCCATGAACCAGGACCACAAAGATGACCCATGGCTAGCGTGGTGTGACATATGATGACAGTTTGAAAAGTCTCAAAATGTATTCAATGGGGGACAGAAGGCATATGATAGAGACTTTCAAGTTCATGAAAGAGTTCAACAAAGCAGACACAGCAAGTCTGTTTAGTTAAGAAACAGCGCATCCACCAAGGGGCATGTGCTCAAGCTGGAAGGGAGAAAGTTCAGAAAAAGCATTAGGAAGTATTACAGTACTTCATGGAAAGGCTGGTGGATTGGTGAAACAAACTTCCTCACAGGGTTGAAGAGGCAAAGACACTAGCTGGATTCAAGAGGAAGGGGAAGGCATACAAATGAGTTAGACCAGACGCGGAGGGGGGCAGAGCTGACTGGGAGAGAGGAAGAAGACTAGAGCAGCTCCATGTAAGGAATCTTGTAATAGACTGGAGGGATTGTTCTGGTCTTTCTCTAAGTTTATGTATTCCAGTTAGCCTCTCCAGTTACTTGGTGATTAACTGCCTTATCATCCACTGGGTATGTTGAAGTTAATTCCAGGCCTAGTTTTTGTTCTGGTCCTAATGGGAACTGAGAAGAATAATGAACGGATGGAGTATGCAGTATGTCCTATGTCTAGCTTCCT
Organism: Neoceratodus forsteri; assembly: GCA_016271365.2. Lineage (NCBI taxonomy): Eukaryota > Metazoa > Chordata > Ceratodontiformes > Ceratodontidae > Neoceratodus > Neoceratodus forsteri. The sequence goes on from CM057454.1 coordinate 113,644,707, forward strand.
GCTAGAATGCCAACATAAACATCTTTATTGAATTTTTAAACTATCCCTCCCCCAACAAACCGATTAAATTATTCTTTTGCCTGGTTATGAACTTTTGGTTGGCATATAGAAATATTTTTGTTATGATTGTTTTATTAGTTTCACATTTAACCATATATACAGATATTTTTATTGCCTTTTATTAATTTTGGTCAGCGAAATGCCAGTAAATTGAATATTAAACAAGCATTTGTTAATGCTGAATGTTTGCTTGCTGTGCACTAGAGCTTTAAATAGTCCCTGATGCCTTTGTGACAACTTTGAAAAAGTACTTAAGCACAATTCAACTTACATTTAATTTTTTTTCTGTAATTCTTACCCTTACTTCTTTATAATAACTGGCTATCCTTTTTTCCCTAAGGGAAACCTGTTCATAATTTGCAGTTATAAAGGAGTGTTTATAATGGCAAACACATGCTGGGTTTCCCTTGTCCTGCACGTAGGCCAGCTGATGCTCTTCCCTCGTTCACCACCGGATGCCATAGCTTGCCGCCGGAGACTACATCGTAACTCTGACTTGGCACTAAGCTCATTTAACAAAAAATAAATATGCTGGTCTAAAAGAGGGCTACTTTAAAACAAAAATAAAAATAATGGGAAACATTGAAACTTTTTTCAGCAGCTGTATTGACCACGGACCCAGCTGAAACCTGGTTGAACCGTGACTACGTAGAGATATCTAATTATTTTATTTAATTGCTGTGGTGAAAAAACTATACCCAGCAATTATATAAAATAAAACATGGGGATGTCTGTAAAACTCAAATTTTATACAACCCCTCAGTGTTGGATGATTTAATAAACCCCTTCAACTTTGCTCTCAGGGTTTATGTAGCATCCAACACCTTGGGTGTGTGTAAAATTCTTGTTAAGCACGCATCCCCATATAATATTATATATATTATTAGGACATTTACATGTAAACAGGATTACTGCCCTATCTGTTCTGGCTGCTTGCCTATACTTGACATCACAGTTCTGTATATGACATCACAATCTATTGCTGTGGAGATAATTATCTTGCCATAAACAAGGGGTTATGATGACAAATGTAGGCAAGCAGAAAGAGCAGATACAGTTTAAGGGACAATGATCCTCTTTCATTGAACTGTCCTCAGTATTGAAAAAAAGGGGAAAAAATTATAGAAACTTTATAAAATATAAACTGAATTATGTCTAAATCTCACTTTTTATGCCTTTCTAATGGTGTCAGGTGCTTTTTAAAGAGCCCTTGGTGTTGTTTGGACAGCTTTGAAAAATATAATACTTAGAAGGAGGAATAGTAGTAACTTTAATTATAAAGCACCCTTCCCCAGAGGTTCAAGGCACTGTACAGGAAAAACAGGCAAATAAAAAAGAGTAATACAACACAACACAGCACAGCACAACACAACTACAGCACAACACAACACAATGCAATAAACTAATCAGTCAATCAATAAATATATAAGACAACTTATACTCCATATATAGAATAGTGAATGGGAGCCCATACACAACCTTGCTATTCTCATACCAAGTGGTTTCCATGACTATGAGGACCTCGAGACCGAAGCTCAAGAGGTTCCTTTTGTCATGGAAACCATGAGGTATTGAGAATATTGTGGTTGTGTATTTGGGCTCCCATACACTTTTCTTTATAGTGTATGGTGCCCAAAAAGAAAAGATCACTTACTTTTTTCTTGTACAGTTGCAGTGTTTGCCAATGGGGACATGCACTTCACATACGTCTACTTACTGAACAGCTCACGCACACCAGGAGTCAACCGCCCCCTGTCCTATGAACGGCACTGTTGGGGTGGTTGTATTGTGATGTGCCTACTGGCACAGAATGAAAAGTTGTTCTGCGTTAGTAGGTAAGTCACTAGTGCAGCTGAGCAACTTTTTCGTGTGTATGGATCTACATACACAATCATGTTCTGACATACACTGTAATAGCAGAGAGCACAGTTGAACACAATTCTAGTAATTTAAAAACAGATAAAATTAGCAGCAGTATCATTCATATTACGTAACCAGAGACTTCTGCTTCCAAAAAGCCAGTCTGAAAAGGAAGGTCTTTAGCCCTCTTTCAAAGGCCTCCACTAAGGGATCTCCTAAGTGTCCTTGGCAGAGTGTTCCACAACACAAGACTGGCCACCTCAAAGGCCCAGTCCTCAGAGGACTGAACGCACCAATGCATGACAGCAATGAACATTTTGACCTATACTCTTTTTATTCTATTTTTAGATTGCCCCTTATCTCCTGAGTTGTATGATACCCTTCTTTCTCCATTTTGAGTCTACTTTAATACTTTTGTTCACATCTGAAATAATAAAAGGAGTTCTCCTTTTAATATGGCTCCCACCAGGTTTTCATTAGTATTCTCAGCTGTTTTTAAACACCTTTTGTCCCATAAGGTCAGGGAGCATTTCCTCCTACAAAATAGTTCATTTTAGTCTCAACAGAAGTTATTTTAAACAATTGATATACAAAAACAGCTGAAAATACCAATGAAAACCTAGCCTGAGCCGTATTAAAAGGAGTGTTCCTTTTATTATTGTAAATGTAAAACAAAGTACTAAGACAGACTTCTGTTGGGGAAAGAAGAATATTATTCAAGTCAGGAGACAAAGGGCAATCTAAAATTAAATAAAAAGTATAGGTCAACATTTTCACCATGATCATGCACTGCTGCTTTAAGCCAAGCCACAGGGATTAATAGGAAACCCTCCTCAGTGGAGCAAAGGGGGCGCATGGACTGGAGAGGATGCAGGAACTTTACCACGTAACCCTGGCCCAACCCATATAAGGAAAGGGAAAAGGGAAATTGTTTAACTAGGAAAGGCACACAAAGCTGGAACTTGTTTCCAGGTGCAACCTGGGAGCACAAAAAAGTAAAGCGACTTGCTCAGGGTCACACAGTACACAAGTGGGGGCTGATGGGATTTAAATCCAGGTCTCTAGGTTTGCAACTGAGTGCCCTTAACCACTACATTATACTGCCCCCATGTAGGCTCCATAAAGGACTTTACAGGTTAGTAAACCAATCTTGAAGGTAACATGCCAATTCACAGGCAGCCAGTGCAGGTCATGAAGGGCTGGCATCACATGACTAGACCATGGCAGGCCAGTCAGCAACCTGGCCAATGCATTCTGCACCAGCTACAAGTGTTGTAGGGTACCCCCATTTACCTCAAGGTAGCGTGCATTACAGTAGTGTAGTCTGGATGTCACAAAGGCATGCAGCAGGGTCAACAGGTCTTCAGACGGGATAAAGACTTAATCCATCTGATGTTCCTGAGATAGTAAAAGCCACTTCTGACTATAGCAGACACCTGAGCCTCCAATGTTAGCTGATCATCAAAAAATGATCCCAGATTTTTCACCTTGGCAGAAGCCAAGAGCCTGGATGACCCAACTCTAGCCTTGTCTCTCCCTTGACCACTTCTGCCCCCCCGACCTGGCTCAGTCACCAGCACCACAGCCTTGCCTGGATTAAGTCTCAGTCAGCTGGATTCCATCCACTTCTGAATTTCAGACAGGCATAAATTCAGCATTTCAATGGCATCTGCTGTCCCAGGTGCAAAAGACAAATACAATTGGCTATCATCCACATAGCAGTGGAAACCTAAATTGTATTGTCGACTGATCCTCCTCACGAGGCAACATGTACACTGTGAACAGCATAGGTGAGAGGACCAAACCCTAGGGCACACCAGAGAGCAGAGGCATCAGGGATGATGATAACGTTCCTATTACCACTCTTAGCATCCTAGCTCTGAGATAGGACTCAAACCAGCAGATGACAGTGCCAGTGAGTTTTACATGCTCCTACTGATGGTCCAGCAAGAACCCATGCTCTATAGTGTGAAATGCTGATGAGAGATCGAGGAGAATGAGAATTCACCATTTGCCCCATCTCTCACCCTCTAGAGGTCAATCAATCAATCAAAATTTTATTTATAAAGCGCTTTTCAATAAGTTAAAGTGCTAATACATAACAAGAGATAAAACATCAACAATAATAAATAATAACATAAACAATAAAATGACCATAAAATAATCTATCCGAATGCCAGTGTAAAAGTGTAAATAAATGACTTTTCAGAGACCTCTTAAATGAATCCACGGACAGGCACTCTTTAATCTGATGAGGTAGAGAATTCCACAGGGTCGGGGCCATAAAAGAAAAAGCCCTTGTCCCAGATGATTGAAGACAAACCCTGGGAATCTCTAGCAATCCCTCGCCAGTGGAGCGGAAAGGGTGGTAGGGACAAAGGAGATCTTGCAGGTAGCCCGGTCCCTGACCGTGAAGGGTCTTATAGGTCAGCAATGCGACCTTGAAGGTGATTCTCCACCACACTGGCAGCCAGTGCAGTTCACGCAGCACAGGTGTGATATGGCAAGTTCTTGATAACCCAGTCAACAATCTGGCTGCCGCGTTCTGCACCAGCTGCAGGCTGGTCATTATGCACACTAACCAGTGCCATCTCAGTGTTATGCTGACACCAAAAAAACAGATTGGAGGAGCTTATAGATGTCATGAGGTATGAGGTGCACCTCAAGCTGCAGGACCACAACCTTCTCAATAACCTTACTTAAGAAAGGTAGGTTAGAGATGTGACAGTAATTCACTAGAACATCCACGTCCAAAGATGGCTTCTTCAGAAGGTGCCAAACCAGCATATTTTTTCAATTCCACTGGAAAGACCCCCTCCAAAAGGGAGTACTGAACTATTCCAATGAACACCGACTCAAAAACCCCATGCAGCTCATTAGTAGATGCATTGGGCCTGGGTCTAATTCACAACACGTGGTCCACAGCCCCAAAATCACCTCGCAGACTTCTTCCATCACAGTCAGTCTAAACTCTCCCCAAGACAGCAGAGCGCTTCTGTGAAGTGCAGGCCTCACTCCCGCAGGTTGTGTCAGTCCAGTTGGAGAGATCCTGGCCCAAATAGAGGACACTCTGCCCAAGAAGAATTACGCAAACTCTTCGCACTTAGCCGATTAACCGCTCTTGCTGGCTGGGAACAGGTTGGATTTAACAGCCCATCCACAGTACGAAAAAGCTAAGCCACTTTCTTCCTCCCAGCAGCAATCTTCTTGGACAGAAATGCTGCCTTCTTACAGGAGACTGCCCTTTGATATTCATCATAATGAATCTTCAAAGTCAGTTTGTCCTCCTGGGCCCCTGGACCTCTTTCAACAGCATGCTAACTTCTGATCTCAGATTTTCAACTCTCTGAGCTCCCTATCAAACCATGGGGAGCCCAAGCATGAGAACCAGTGTTGTACAGGGGCAGATGCTACAGAGCTGAAGTCCTTGGTAATAACCCTATTATACAACACCACCGTATTCTTTGATCTCACCTTACAAGCTGCCAACATCTCAGAGGTATCCAGTGCCACAGGTGGTCCTTCTGGTCTAAGCCCTCTTAAAGGGCAGTACTGAACCATCTCTAAAAGGGGAGGACTATAGGGGTGCCCCAAAGGAGTTCCTTCATTGGTGGATTTGACAGTGGGCTATGTGTGTTAGCCAGCTGACTGTCATGCTGGAACTTTTGCTTTCTCCTGTGGACTGATATAACTTTTGGGACTGCCTCCATTCCTGCCAACAGCAGGTGTATTGGGTCTCTCTTTGCCCTTGATCTTCAGTTGGGAGACAAAGTGTGTAGTGAATGTGGCTGGTCCCTCCTATTTCAGGGCCAGTTCCTAGTGGTCCTCTGCTGTGGTCCAAGTGCTTAAGGGCTGTAGGGTAAGGGCCTAGGAGGGTCTGCCTGGAGTCAGCCATGAGGAAGCTGTCTGGCCAGGCATGTGGCTCCCCATAACTCAGTAGAGAATTCATCTACATATTTCCTGTTTACTATGGAAGTATACCAATTCCTGAACATGTATTGTCACCTTATATTGAAATGTAGCTCCTATTAGTACACTTCTGTTAGTTGTTGCTAATCATTTACCTATTGTATTAATTAGCATAGGTAGTAAACGTAATAATATACTGGATCTAGTACTTGGCACTGAGAATGTTAAGATCTGTGACTGTGTAGTTGATTTACTATTGGGAAACAATGACCACAACATGGTCAAGTTTGTTGTTGTTTTTTATTTTATACTGAAAAACCTGTGAACAAATTAATGCCCATTTTCACAGGTGTCCTGTTTTGTAAAAGAAAAGTTACAAACACAATTTACAAAAAAAGATAAATAACAAACACAATAATACACTTAAACAATTATTAAAACAGTTACAGTCAGATCGTGCCATTAAATAACTATTGATAGAGCACTTGAAGGTTGTAATAGTTTTACAGGCAACAATACAACTAGGCAATGTATTATACAGTCTGACTGCAAGAACGTTCAGTGACTTTGGGAAAAAGTTGTATGATAAAAAGGAATAAGAAAAATTTGAAACAGATGATAATTTTACCATTGTGGTGTTACTAAAGAGTTTCTTCATAAAAAAGCTAATCTATGTGAAACAGACATTGCTTTATCTGGTATCAAGTGGGATGAACTATTTTAGAAATTGTACTGTGGAAACTATGTGGCAGAGACTAAAGAAAACTATCCTTAAAAAAGGAAATAAATTGATCCTAAAAAAATAAAAAATAAAAACACTAACAGTAGAGGTAGACCAAAATGGAAAACTAGACACATTAGTAAATTGATTATTAAAAAAAAGTCTTTATAAAAAACTCCTGTCTCATCAAACTCCAGAGAGTTGGGAGGATTTTAAGAAGCTACAAAAACGATGCAAGAATAATATGAAAAAAACCTGAATTCACCATGGAAAAATCCCTTAGCTCTTTAAGCATCAAAAAATAATAGTATATTATTCTATAGCTACATAAATTCCCTGAAGAAACCTCAATGCAAGTTTGGTCCATTGAGTTTTAATAATAATATGATCAGTGCCCCAAAAGACATGGCTAACATATTTAACCAACATTTCTCTGACATATTTGTGAAGCAGGACAAACCTTCTGTGCTCATTGATTCCTCTTCATGCTCTGAGATTGCATTTGGCATTGGGGGAATTGGCAACAAACTAGGTTCGATTAAAACTTGCTCATCTCCTGGACCAGATGGTATATCGGGCAACATGGTTGTGATTATGAGGAAACACTTAGCAAAGCCACTTAAATTACTTTTTGACTGCAGCATTAAATATTGGAGAGGTATCCTCTGAGTGGAGAACATCAACTGTTATCCCATTATTGAAAAAAGGTCCAAAACAGGACATAAATAACTATCATCCTATAAGTCTTACCCCAATACTAGGCCAGGTTATGGAGGGTATAATTAAAGACAGGATACAGGCTGTACTATATGATATTGACAGTAATCAGCATGGACTTACAAAAGGTAGATCAGGTGTGACCAACCAACTCTGCTTTTACGAAAAAGTTATCTCTACCTTGGACAATAAAATTCCATGTGATATAATATTTTTAGACTAAAGCAAAGCCTTTGATTTAGTCCCCATTGGGATAGTGTCAAAAAACTATACAGGCTAGAGATTGCTCCTAGATACACTACATGGATAGCCAAATGGCTGACAAATCATATTCAATGGGTACAAATTGATATCTACTTTTCGGATTGGGGTCCTGTGTTAAACGAAGTTCCTCAGTGCTCCATGCTTGATCCTTTGATTTGTAATATTTTAATTGCTGATTTTGTCATCTCAGCTAGATGGATGGGTTGCTAAATTTGCAGACGATTGCAAATATAGCTGACCTTGTAAAAATCATGAGGATGGCTCACGCATCCGTCTGACCTTAATGAATTCAAGGTATGGACAAATAAATGGAGGATGAAGTTTAATCTGAACAAAAGTGGTGTGATGCACTTTGGTTTGCACAACCCCTTAAATGACAACTATTTGTGTGGTATTCAGCTAGATAATTGAAATCAGAAAAAGATTTGGGAATAGTGATCTCAGACTACTTTACTTTCAATAAATATATCTCCAAGATTATCAGTAGAACCAAAAAAGTATGGTGGGAGTCAAAACATAAAAGTCAAAACATAAAGTCACGAGATAGATCAGTTATACTACCATGCTGTAGATCCTATATCCTACCACACTTAGGTTTTTCATCTCAGCTTTGGAACCCCTATTTGAAAGGTGATATTGCACGTCTCGAAAATGTACAAAGGAAAGTAGCTAAGCACATTCAATTTAACCCATCTTAACTACGATGTTAGGTTGTGCGAATTGAGTCTCCTGTCGCTCAAGAAAAGAAGAATGAGAAGGGATTTAATGATTACATGGGAAATTTTACAAGACAATTACTTGATGTCTGAAATTGGATTGGAGTTCAAGCAAGTTAATGTTGAAACTGGGGGCTATCCCTTACATCTGGCCTATCATAGGTTCAGTACCATCAAGATGGGTTATTCTTTCTCGCAAAGGGTTATTAAACTCTGGAACTCTTTGACTCAAGACATTGTAATTAGTGAGACAAAAACACCTTTTAAAAACAGCCTTGATAACTTTTTGTTGCACAACGTCAAATTAGCTTATTATGGTTAAATGACAGGAGCTTGTATGGGCCCTGGCCTTCTGCTCCTCTCTCGAACCTTAGTATCCTAGTTGTAGTAGTTATTTAAGTTGGTTAATGTACAGACTGTTTCCCTTAATGCTCAATGTAGCCAGGGCCGGCCTTAGGGTATATGGCGCCCCTAGGCAAACTTACCAGCGGTGCCCCCCATGGACATGGAAACCACTAATGAGCTATTTTCATGCCAATTGTGGGCTCAAATCAAGTGCATAATCACAGCAGCCCATTACTGATATCCTGTAGCATGACTGAAGAATAACATGGTATGTAATGGCACCCTCACTCCTTGATTGTCCATTCTGTTTCATGTGATGAATTCCCTGGTATATAGTCACCCCCCACCTCTTGATAACCTGCTCCATTTTATGAAATAAATTCCCTTGTGTCTAATGGTAACCCCACCCCGATCACCCATTCTATCATATTTATCCCTGGTGGTGTCTAATAGCACATGCCGACTGATGAAACAAAGTTTTAAATTAAAAGCATTGCAGTTCTATATGTAATGCAAACACAACATCTTACAGGGTGAGGGGCCAGGCGCAATGTTTCTGAAGGAGCCGAGTGACCACAGGAGCCAGTGGTGGCACGGTGCACCCCCACCTCTCTCCCTTCCCTCCACCCACCCTGCCCTGGCCCCTGTGACTGAGAAGGGAGAGCCACCCGACATGGCGGCATCCATAACAACAACAACAACACAGGAGCACTGACTCTGCAGCCAGGATGAGAGACGAGAGCCCCCCTCCCCTCCTTTACTTTACATTGTCCTTAAGCTCTCTCTCTCTCTAGCCTGACTCTTAGGCCCCAGATATTCAAAGGGTTGCGCATGGCACAACAGTGTTGCCATCGCAACCCACTGGCTCCTTGACGATATTCAAATGGGAATTGTACCGGCACAAATCCCCGATACCAGAGTGCATCAGTAATGTCTGGCAGGTGCAGGTGGGGGGCGAGCCCATGCATACTCTGCACAGCCCGATATTCAGCCCGGGATGTGCTGAGCCATGCATGCACAACACCTAACTGCACCGCACAAAGTTGGAGTGAAAAGACTGGCTGGCCACCCACAGGTGAGCTGCCGATGAAGGGTGCAACACAGCAGCTGCCACCCGTGGGTGGCCACCGAGCTCCGGCTGCACCTCCGCGATGGCACCCCCATGCTTGATGCTAGCAATGGTGTCTAAAATAGAATCCGATATCCCTGGTGGTCCAGTGGACGCTGTCAGCCCAATCACGGGCTTGGTAAAATGATAAAGTCTCCTATATCCTGGTGGTCCAGTGGACCGCTCTCTGCCCGATCGCGAGCTGAAGTAATAAATAACAGAATCCTATATCCCTGGTGATCCAGTGGACCGATGTCTGCCTGATTACGGGCTTAAGTAAAATATCACTGACTCCACATCCCTGGTGGTCCAGCGGACCCCTCCCCACCAGCCCACTGATTCACACTGCCTCGCTCCCCAGTCAGTGCTGGGTGGCAGCACCACCTGCCTGCCGACTGACGTCGATAGGGCTGTCGCCCATTGGTCCACAGCGTGAGCCAATGGGCGTGCAGCTCTGCTCTACACATTCCAGATATGTGAATGGTTCACATATCTGGAATGTATGTCTGATATAGGCTGCATGCCCATTGGCTCATTAGGACCAATGGGCTTACAGCCATACTGACGGTGTCAGTCGACGGGCGGTGGGGCAGCAGGCAGGGGGAGTGCTGCCGCCCACTGCTGACCCCCACCGTACCTCTGACAGTCCTGTTCAACCACTCACTGGAGATGGGAGTGGTGCCAGAGGACTGAAGGAGGGCAGATGCAGCCCCGCTCCACAAAAGTGGTAGCAGGGAGGCTGGCAATTACAGGCCAGTCAGCCTGACTTCAGTAGTGGAGAAATTAATGAAATCACTACTGAAGGAAAAGATTGTAGAATATTTTGAATCCAGTAGCTTACAAGATCTGAGGCAGCATGGATTCACTGGGGGGAGGTCATGTCAAGCAAATCTGATAGATTTCTTTGACTGGGTGACCATGCAATTAGATCAGGATGGAGTGGTGGATGTGGCTTACCTAGATTTCAGTAAGGTCTTTGACACCATTCCACATAGAAGACTCGTACACAAGCAGGGCAGTCTAGGAGTGGGTCCAAAGGTGGTAAAACTGGGTAAGAAATTGGTTGGGGGATAGGCAACAGAAGGTGGTGGTAAACAGAGTTCACTCTGAGGAAGGAAGGGTGACCAGCATGTGCCACAGGGATCAGTACTGGGACCAACCCCTTTTTTTTTATTTATTCTTTTGTACTCCCCTGTTTTGGTCGGCCCTCATTCAAGCTGGTCCTCCCAGCCTCTGTCACACCTACATCTCCCAGAGCCTACCTCTCTCCTGGAGTTCCCCCCACCCCCTGTGCCTTCAATGGCAGGGGTGATTGGGAGTCCCTCTATCCGCTAGGACTGATCCAGAGTCCAGCGGTGCCTGAGTTATCGGGTGCAGGGTGTGCTGACATCAAGGTACATGTGTGCTGTCTGCCACTAACCCCACCTCTTAGAGCTTGGGCTGTTTTTCCCTTGGCTTCCACCAGGGCCCAGTCCAGCACTGAGCTTGTCCTCACCCTCCCTTCTGGAGGAGGAGAGCAGTTCTTGGGACACTTGATCCTCCTTTTCCCAGCTGACTCTCTGACTCCTTAGGTTACTCCCAATCCCAGGTCATCGGTGCCACAAGTGGTAGTGCTACCACTGTGCCAGTGGGCTGGCAACTGGGATCGGTCCTCTTTAATGTCTTTATTAGTGACATTGCAGAGGGGCTAGAAAGTAAGGTATGCCTTTTTGCAGATGCACTATGATCTCCAATAGCGTGGACACTCTGGGTGTGTGTGTGTGTGTGTGTGTGTGTGTGTGGAAAAAATGAATAAGGATCTAAGAAAGCTTGAGGAGTGGTCAAGAGTGTGGCAACCAAGTTTCAATGTGAAGAAGTGCAAAAAAACATGCACTCGGGGTGCAGAAACCCAGAGGTGTAGTACAAAATAAGGGGGAGTGGTACTAGCAACCACCAAATAGGAAAGAGTCATGGGGGTAATCATATCTGATGACCTAAAGATGGCCAAACATTGTGATAAGGTAGTGGGGTGAGCCAGTGGGATGCTAGGGTACATAAGGAGAGGTATCACCAGCAGAAAAAAAGAGGGGGTGAAGCCACTGTATAAATCACTAGTGAGATCTCAACTAGAGTACTGTGTCCAGTTCTGGAGATCAGGGGCCCAGTTCTCAAAGCTCCTGGAATGGCACAAGGGGCTTGCATCACAATGAATGGTGCAAAGTGCCCCTTGCACTAAAAGATGTGCCAGAAGTGATTTTGAAACATAGCCTGTAGCAACCACAGGCTGCATGCACCAAAGGGGGGCATGCATCATCCTTGTGGCACAAATTCAGGTGTGGCATGGTGCTAGTGGTCTTGGGGCAGATGCAGACTGCCAAAGTCCCTAATTTGGGATTCGCAAAACTCTTCCAGAGGGTGAATTTCTAAGTACTGTTAGATCAGCCAGGACTGGTGTAAGGGTACTTAGAAATGTACCCTCTGGGAAGGTTTAGCAATGTGCGCCAATGTACCATGGTCCCTCCTCCCCAGCCCCAATTCCCCTTTTAGGACCTCCCCAGTCTGATCCCCTTATCATTAAAATATTTTTTCCCTGGTGGTCTAGTGGACCCCCCCCAGTCTGATCCCATTATCTGTAAAATAAACAGGTCCCTGGTGGTCTAGCAGACCCCCTCACCCTCATCTGCCTGAATAATAATAATTTATTCATTCCCTGGTGGTCTAGCAGCCCCTTCCTTATCCCTGATCAGCCCATATAATTATAAATAATTTCTACCCTGGGGTCTAGTGGACTCCAACCCCGGCAGGCAGTGCCCTACCACTCTGCTCCCCCATCCCATCCCTGAGCTGGTGACTGGCACAGCCCTCCTCTCCCCACTGTGGCCAGCTGCTGACTGAACAATAAAGCTGTCATTGATTGACAGCTCAGTCAATCAATGAGCACGTACTGTATACAGTATGAGCTCCTTGCAGTTCAGTCAGCGGCTGACCCCGGTGGAGAGAGGAGGGCTGTGGCAGCCGCCAGCCCAGGGATGAGACGGGGAGTGGGGTTGTGGGGCATTCCCTGCTGGGCTGGGGGTGGGTTCCACTGGACCACAAGGGTTAAAATGATATATAATTATATGGGCCAATTGGGAATAGGGAGGGGGGTCCGTTAGACCAACAGGGAATTAATATATTGTAATATATATTATTTTATTGCGACAAGCCATTTCCCTGAACCCATGCCCCCACCTCCTGTAACCTACCAATTGTAAAGTTTCCCAGCAGCCCTCCCTCTGGGTGGCCACATCCTCTAATTATGTTCACTTCCAAGTAATCAAGTCTTCCTCTGTATTTAACTAAGACTCAAGGTCCTTTTCTAAGACCCACTGAAGCTGCAACCTACCAATTGTATAGTTTCTCACTATTGTATTGTATAATTCACTACTGTATTGTATTATTAATTACTGTATTGTATAATTTGTGTATTGTCTTGTATTACTATGTACCTGAATTTCTGACGTGGAGCCTTTGCAAAGGAGTCCCTGACTCAAAGGATTGTAATTCTGATTCTGTTAAATAAATAAAAATTATTGAGGCAGATCAGGGTAGGGGTCCACTAGACCACCAGGGATGTCTTATTTATTTAGTTGTTTTAACCAGGTATAGCACACTAAGCTGAAAGCTTTTTTACAGGAGCGACCTGGGAGCACAAGGAGGTTAAGTGACTTGCTCAGGGTCACACAGTATGCAAGTGGAAGCTGTGGGATTCAAACCCAGGTCTGGTCTGCTGGATGTCACCAGATTTGCAGCTCAGAGCCTTAGACCACTACGCTATACTGCCTCCTACTGCTGACAGTTTGTTGGTATGTGGATCCATGACTTAGACTGGCACATGGCCACCCTGCAGCTTGCAGCAACCTATCTGTATGCACTGTCTGTTTGACACATGGCCACAGTTGCTGCAAGCTACGGGACTTTGCTGCTGGGACCCTGCCCAATACAGAACTGGGCACAGGGTCCTTGGCACACCGGCAATTGGCACAAGTCACCTTTGGCATGGCTTGCTCTGGATTTTGAGAATTGGGTCCCACATCTCTGGAAGGATATAGACAGAGTAGAGGTGGTCTGGAGGAGGGCAACTGAAATGGTGCAGGGTCTGCATCAAAAGCCCTATGAGAAGAGATTGAAGAACCTCTATATGTACACCCTGGAGGAAAGGAGGGAGAGGAGGGATATGGTAGAGACTTTCAAATACCTCACAGGTATAAATAAGGTTCAAGAAGGTAGCCTTTTTCAGAGAAAAAGATGCTCAAGAACAAGGAGTCATGCTATGAAGCTGGAGTGGGGTAGGCTCAGGGGAGATGTAAGGAAGTGTCAGGGTCTAAGCCCTTCTGAGGTTCTTGGTGGTAAGGTAGCCCGTGACAATGGCGACCATGATTGAGCAATTTGAAGAAATGACTCAGTCATGTCACCTGTCCACAGGGCTACTGGGCATGGAGGGTGACCGGATTGGGGGGTCTATGAATATAGCCACAGGATGTCGCTATATGTACACGTACGTGGGGGGAAGTGTGAGCATGTCGTGCGATGGGTAGAAGGGGAAGGAGGGTTTGTGAGGCGTAGTGCAGAAGTGGGCTGCTGAGCTGGCCCTGTGGTGTGGTGGGTGGATGGCAGGCTAGGGTTGTGAGGGTGCCGGGTTCGGTTCTAGGCCACATTTGTTTTGTTGCGCCCGGCCATTTTTTTTTACGCATTTGCACCACCCCGACATGCACCCCCCTGGAGTTCAGAATCCTTTAATAGGGGGGTGCAGGTGGATAAAAAAAGTCCCTGGTGCCCTTTTGCTATGCACCAGGAGTGTACATCACCTAAATAGATTTTCAGCGATGCATACTCACCCTAACGGCGATCGCCATTATCACATGGAACTGGTGGTAATAAACCAGCAGGAGAAACAACAGACAAGTGGCATATGTAGCAATAAACTTATTTATTACATAAAAGCAGACTTATGCCCTAAAAACAGGTCTTACCAAACAGACACTGGGAGCCAGAGTTTCCCAATACCCCAGGGTATGAAGACAGTCTCAGTGAGAAAATATAATACAGCAGGTTATATACTATGATAATTACCACAGCAACTATTAATTCATGCAGGAGTTAGATACATACAACATGTCCTATTGGCCAAAAGTTAGGTGGCTCCACAGTGTATCTAGAGATATACAAAAAGTGTAAAATCAGCTAAAATAAGAACAAAGAATTCATACAAAATACAGAAAATAGGTGCGGTGTTGCATAAATCCACACAATGGCAATGTAGGCTATACAATGACTTCTCAGAAGAATATACAAAGAACACAGAAATGTATTCTCTGCACATTACTTATGCATTTCCATAATAAGCATAGTAATAATATTGGCAATAATCATAATTATATCTCTGGTAACTTACTCTTATACGGTAAGTGCCAATGCCCTAAATGTTAGTACTGGCTATTGTCAGTGGTGCACAGTGGGTTTCTAGTAAGGGTGTGGGGGCCAAGCCTAACATTCCCCCCCCTTGTTGCCTTATTGAAAAGGCAACAACTAATGGGGAAGTTGTGGGCATAATAGCCATCATTTACAAACCCGACACATGAGTCCTGTAAAGGAATTTGAGTTGTTCACGGTGTTGTTTTAGAGTGTGCCATAGACAGCAAAGAGTTAGTATCAAAAAGATAATCAAAACAATTGTACAATAACAAAATCTTTTAAAGTTAGCTCTAACCATGTATTGGGAAGTGCGGTGCTTAAATCACCATCATGGATAAGAGTGTTAAGGGCTTCTCCAGCTTTGGAGATGTTATTGCTGATGTACAGTAGATGAGATGGATATCTTTTCTATCTAAAAGTGTTTAAGTGATAAAGTCAAGGGATCAATATGAACACTAAAAATTGATTAATATTGAGATAGAGCAAGCAAATATTCAGGGTCAGTATCAATAACGTCAGGTTCCAGGATGGAACAGGAGTAATCACTGTATGACCAATCACAGTAGTTTGGTGAGGAATAAAACAGAAGTTAGGAAACTGTATGTCACAAGTTTTAGACCCATAGGAGAAAGATTTATGATTAGTAACCACACAATACTGACCATCAGAATTATATGACACTCTCACTGTAGAAATCCACCATTTCTGCAGCTGAACTGGGCAAGTGAAAGATTGATTTGTGAGTCTGATAGTGAAGCGATAAACCTCTTCTGCGGAGTTCTGGTAGAGACGTCCAATGTTGCCCACTGGTGATGATGTAGCTGAAGTTGATGATGCTGTTGCCCTAGGGGTACCAATGTTATCTGATGAAATGTCCAAGTCCAAAGTAAAAGACCAGTCAGTGCTGTCCGGTGAGTATCCACAAACCAGCATGATGACGTTAAATATGTCACAGCGACATAAGTAGTGGTATCCCTTTTTGGCACAACAGTCTGTATGAGGCATCACCCAAACTTCCAGAGTGGGATAGAATACCAGAAGAGGTGGAAGGTCAATTCTCTCTTGGTAGATGTCCTTGTCAAGATGCTCAGTGGAGTGGATGGAAGCCAATCTGTCGAAGATGGCAGTGTCTGGGTCAAACGTGGCAAGGAGACAGTGAAGGTCATGAACATGGTGTCATGGATGGTGCAGCGGTTGGCAGTGTAACATGGGCCCCTGTTGGGATGGCGTGTGACATAACCTAGATTTCTAGCAGTAGACATTGGTATAGCAACAGATCTAGACATACACATTGTAATACAAGGAGTGGATCTACAATGTGGACAGTACCATTTAGCAAGTCTTCTATCATGAATAATATCTGGAATACACCCAGATTCCAAATCCCGGAAGAGATTATTGATAGTGGCTATGACATAAGAGCCATAGGCAGAACATAAAAGTTCCCTGGCAATATATTGCAGGTCTGCCTCCTTGTTATTCTGGAAAACAAGTTAATTGATTTTATTCTTAGTGTCATTAAAACTTTTAGCAATGTAATGCATGTTGTACACAATGTATCGCTCTTCCTGACTCACTCCATCTAAACCATGCAGTAAAGGGGGTACAACATCATTCTTCATGCCATTCTGGAATTTAACTGTTTGATTTTTTTTTTATTATTTATTTTTTCCACCTCTACCTGCCCTCCAACCTCCACTCAATCAGGCATCTAAGGTACTTCACATCCCCGATCCTACCGGCTCACAGGGTCTGCCCCTAGAGTGCCTCACCCAACTCCCCGAGACTCTTTATGGCCCAGATAAACCCTCAGGTGGGGTGAGGAGAGATTCCCCTTACCTCCCTCCATTTCCAGAGGAGTGAGCTGCACAGCGGGGTCTGCCCTGTTCTGTCGGTGGATGGTGAACTAATACCAGAGGTCTCATCTAGCAGGTGCGTAGGGACATTTTTCTTCCATGTACGGATACCCGACGCTGGCGTGCAATGAGGAGCAAGGCTTCTGGTGTGCACAGAGATGCATGTCAACTCTAGTCCTCTGCCAGTGTCAACCCTTATGCTGTGATGTCCCCCAGTGGCACCGACATCCCTGAGTTCCCCCAACAGGCGGTGGTATAGTGGCAGAGAGTGCACCCCATCCCACCCCAGAGATGGAGAGCAACTGCTGGGCGCTCGATCCTTCTCTCTCCCAGCCAACCTGCTGTTTGGCTTTTAATGGCAGCAATGTCTGCCCGGTTCCAAATGGACATGCCGAATCCAAAGAGTCCGGATATGGTGCCAGCTGCACCAGTGACATCAGAAGTGGCATGCCTCCTGCTTGTTGAGGAAGTTTTCTTATTGTTGGAGTTAGATCTAGACATGAATAATCCTAAGTGTTCAGTAGTGTGTGGGACAGCCACAGGGTCTTGTGCGAGTGTCTGATATGCTGCAAGACTATCTAATAACATAGTGCTGAAAAATGTAGATGTGTTAGTTTTAGCATACATACCAAATTCAGCCATATTCCAATGTGTGAATTAAAAATGACTGGAATGTGCAAAAATTGTACATTGTTCACAAGAGTGCCTGGAAGTGAGGTGGCAGTGAGACTACTAGGCGGTCCAGGTTCCTGTGTGGGACAGTCAGTTAGTTCTGCTTCAGTTGGGGGTACTACAGACAGAAACATAGCTGCTGTAGCCATGTAATTGTGAATACAAAAGTCTCTTGCAGAGCCTTCTGGGTATTTATCACAAAAGGTGGGATCAATCAAAGCAGTAAAAGTGTATAGACCAGAATGTCTGTAATTAGCTTGGAGAATAGACAGGGTACCATTTGGGGCACTTCTGGTATTGGGCCATCCTTGAAAGGTGCCTTTGTAAAGGTGGGCAACAGGAAGTGTCTGTCCATGACTGTCAGTTTGCCATTCAGTTTGGAGGGATGATTTGTCATGTGCTACTACCACGATGGTCAGTTTGGCATCTGTGCCTTCCTGAACAGTGATTAATTTTTTGGGAACATCTATGCTGACTCCTTCAGGGATGATGGTGGTGGGTTTGTTTTATGAGGTGAGATATCTTCCCTCTGGATGGTCAAGAAGTGAAAGGAGTCACCTTAGATGTTGGTTTTAGTTGGATATAGTTTTCATATCCTTGCTATGGACAAAGGGGAGCGCTCCTAGAAGGAGGATCAAATGCAAGATAGCCATCTTGTGTAGGTACCTGTAAGGAAGAAAGAAAAGGTCAGTAAGTACTATTCCGTCCATTGAGGTTAGGAAAATAAATTATTCTCCTTTGTACAATTTGAGCTGATTAGCATGCAGTCATTTAGACATTAGGTTTCTTCTGGTTGGTAAGTCTAACTTGTTAGACTGCGGGACTGAGTTTGTTAATGACGGGGTAGGGCCCTTCCCATGTATTGGAGAAGAGATGAATAGGGTGTGCAAACCTGAGTACCATTACCTGGTCTCTGACTTGCCAGTCCTCCTCTCGTGCATGTTTGTCAAAATGAACCTTAGATTGCTGTTGGGCTTTGCCCATGTGATGTGCAGCATACAGGTGAGTCTTGATGATATAATCTCTCAATTTTGTGACATATGTGTCCACGGACACTCTGTCTGCAGTGGGTGTGTTCAGATCAATCAACAGGTGCTCAGGTAATCTCATGGTGCTACCAGTCATCACATTGAAGGGTATGCACTGGGTGGTGGCTGAAAGAGTACCCCTAATTGCCATAAGGAGTAACGGCAAAAGAGAATCCCAATCCTTGGGATTGTCCTCAGTGAATTTGGATAGCATTTGCTTTATCCATCTCTTGGCTCTTTCTACCTGACCGGAAGATTGTGGGTGATAGGGAATGTGAAACTTCTGGTGCACACCAAGAAGTTTGAGTGTTTCTTGCATCAACTCAACTGCAAAGCTAATTTCTTGATCAGAGTCTACCTTAAGAGGTAGGCCCCACATGGAAAACAATTGTTCTACCAGGACTCTTGCAGTTGCCTTCACTGTGTGTTGTCGAGTGGGAAAAGCCTTGACACATTTGGAGAATAGGTCAGTGACCACAAAGACGTACTTGTTATTCCTGCTGGTGGTGGTCAGAGGGCCAAAGAAATCAATTTGAATTGCATGCCAGGGACCAGATTGTCTTTGGGGAAGTAATTTAGCATTCCTTTTGGTTGGGGCAGGATTGTTCTGTGCACAAACTAAACAGTTGTGGATGTATTGTTTAACATCCCTAGTGACGTCAGGCCACCAACCCACAGATTTCAGTCTCTGGACTGTGTTTTCCATGCCCTGGTGTCCTCCAGTCAGGGTGTCATGGACCTGATGGATGAACTCAGATTGCAATGATTCGGGAACTAACCACAGCCTGTAGTTCGGGTTGTCAGATTGCTATCATATCAACTTGTTGTCATGTGATAAATGCAATTTGTCTGCATGTCTTCTGTAGGGGTTGTTGGTTGGCAGTTCTTGTTCAGTTCCTTTGTTTAGGAATCTGAACACCTCTTTCAGCTGAGGGTCAGATTTTTGTGCTGTGGACAAGTCCAGTGACACATAAGATTCAGTTTCCTTCTTTCTCGTAGCAGCTATGTATATAGCTGCCAGAGCTACAGGGTGAGCCATATCCCATGTGTCCCCCCCCAAGCACCCTCTTTTGCAAAGAGTGTCTGCTCGGTCATTGAAACCATGGTATGGATTAGACTTTGAATGGGCCTTCACCTTGTGAATGAACAGCTTGTGCTTAAACTGTTAAGTCAAAGCGTGAATGTATATGAAGAGTGATTTGTATTTCACGGGGTTGCCATCAGAAGAAGTGATGGAGTTCTTCTCCCAGAAGGGTAAGAATTTGGTGAGGAAGCAACAGACCCAGTTAGAGTCTATAAAGATGATGGTATCTATGGTACCATGGTGTATCAGTTCAAGGGCACAGGCCACAGCTGCCAGTTTTGCATACTGAGAAGATGCAACACTGCAGCGTTTGGATGCATGGACGGTGCTACCATTAGGGGACATGATGAGCACTCCAAATCCAGCTACTGTATCTGTTTTCCTTAGTAGTATGAGGCAGAGCCATCAGTAAAGACATGACATAGGGAAGTATCGGCAAGGAGTATTGGTGTAGCAGGAAGAAAGGGGCCTGTATCAGGCAAATCAGGGGGCTGGAGTGCATAATCATGCGGGCCCTTGGTACAGGAGAACATGGGCCAGATTCGAGGGCAGTTTGGCAGTGTGGACCTGTACGTCACAGTCCTGAAGAAGAAGAGACCAGTGAGTTAGTCTGGTATTAGATACAGAACCATCCTTCACTCTGTCCGACAACAGAAAGTTTGTGAGGGTGTGATTGGTATGCAAACTGATGGGTGAGTACCCAATAATGTACAGGAAGTGCTTAACAGACCAGTAGGTGGCCAGAAGGTGTCTTTCACAAAGACTGTACTTCTGTTCCACTGGGGACAGCATCTGGGAATAATAGGCAATAAGTTTCAGAATGCCATTAACCTTTTGAGCAAGTACCGCAGACATGGCAATGTCTGAAGTAGCCATTTCCAGATGGAAGGGAAAGGCTGGATTGAGGTTAACCAGTGCTAGAGCAGAGGCCAGAGCCTGTTTCAGAAGGGTCACAGCATTGGTGTGAATGGGACCCCAAGTCCAGGGGACATCCTTTTCAAGAGCTCATACAGAGGGGCAGCCTTTTCATGCAAAGTCACAAATGAAATCCCTGAATAATTGACCATTCCCAGGAAATGTCTGAGTGTTGCCACACTAGTAGGAAGTGTCAAATCTTGTAGGCCTTGGATCTTCTTCCAGGCCAGGCTTCTGCCTTGTTCTGTTATATGCAGACCAAGGAAGATAACCTTTTTCTGGCACAATTGTGATTTTGCAGGATTTCACTTGAGGCCTGCTGTCTGTAAGAGAGTCATTAACTCATCAAGGAGGTCAAAATGTTGCTCTGTAATGGAGGTTGCCAGGAGTAAGTCATCCACATACTGCAGAAGACATTGTGGGGCAGAGAAACCCCGCAAGGTGTCCATCATGTGTAGATGGAAGAGGGAGGGGCTATTGTGAAAGCCCTGCAGGAGGCAGGTCCAGGTGTACTGACATCCCTCAAAGGTGAAAGCAAACTTATATTGGCTTTCCTGAGCAAGCGGCAGTGAGCAAAACCCATTGGAGATATCAAGGGTGCTAAACCACTTACGATCTGGTGTTATAAATTTGAGAACATCTGGTGCTGAGGCTACTGTAGGGGAGCAGCTAGGAGTCACTTGATTGAGCCTCCTGTAGTCAATAGTGAGTATCCAAGATCCATTGGGCTTTTTCACTGGCCATATAGGTGAGTTGAGGGTTGAGACACAAGGCCTAATCTCACCTTGCTGAAGAAGTGACTGAAGGGTTTCTTTGAGTGATGGTAAGGCCTCTGCAGGAAAGGGATAGTGCCTTTGCTTGTCATATTCAGGCCTGGATCTTCAATGATGGTTTGCATTCTCCCACAGTCATGTTTGTGTGTTGCAAAAACCTCAAGGTGCTTCTTCAGAATGGGTAACAGTTCTTTGAAGAATTCATGTATCTGGAATAGAGTTATGACGTTATACTCCTTGTCATTGACTGCAATGGCGGCAACCACGTGGGAATCAGCAATCATGACTGTATGGTATTTTTATTTATTGAAATGTTTCACCAGGAAGCCACACTGAGCAACAAGTCACTCGTATCCCGGTGTGACCTGGGGAGAAGGTGTACAACTGGAATGAGACATTATACACTCAAGTTACAGGATCAACATTAACATACAGTTGTAAGGCAGGTGTTATAACCAGTGTTACAACAGTGTTGTGCATAACATATTGAAAGAGGGGACAATAATAAGTGCTGGGTTAATAAGTAAACAAGTGCTTACATGAAAGAAAAGGGGGAAGGGGAGGGAGGGGTGAGGTGGGGGAAGATCATGCCACTGGAGACCCCTTCAGGATGTGAGGAAACCTGCAAGGGGACTGGGGGACCAGAAAGAAAGGGAAACAACAGTGTCCCAGAGAGATCCCTTTAAGATGGTGGGGGGGAAAGTAGATGAGAGATACAAGCCCCTTGGGGGGCAGGAGAAGGACCCATGGAGAGCATTCAGGGTTCTTTACATTCTGTGAGAGATCAAGGGAGGCCAGTAAGGGGAGCAGTTAGGGTGAAGGGGTGGGTGTGCACAAGGTAAAATGAAGGTGATGGTAGGGGGGTAGGGTTTGTTTAGGGCTTAGAGGAGGGAATTAGGAAGGGACATGGCAGGAGCAGCTAGGTGCAAGGTAGTTATTGAGGGCAGAGCTGATGGAGTAGGCAGAGGATGAGTGCCAGATTTGGGGGTGAGGGAATTCCACATTTTTGGGAGGCAGTGAGAGTAACTGGATTGGCCGATTTGGGTGGATCTGCGAGGGACAACCAGAGTATGGGAGTCAGTTGATCTAAGGGAATGGGAGGGTGGTGAGGGTGTTATAAAGGAGGGGGTGAGGTAGGAAGGGAGCTCACCTAACCAGTGTTTGGAGGTGAATTTAGCACAGTGGGAGAGTCACCTATTTGTAAGAGAGGAGAAGGATAGGGCACGATAATGATCGCAGTGATGGGTGCGAGGGGGGGCATCCAGGGCAAAGCGGAAGAAGGAATTGAACAGAGTGTCCAGTCTGGCCAGGGAGGACTTAGTGGCAGCACCATAGACCACGTCACAGTAGTTGAAAATGGGTAGTATCATTGTTTGAACAAGTTCATGTCAAGCCATAGGAGGGATGCAACTACGGTTCCTGAACAGGGCACCAAGCTTGGGGTGCAGGTTTTTCTGGGTGGCGTCAATATGTCCAAAGAAGTTTAGGTGTTGGTCCAACCAAACACCTAAGTACCTGAAGGAGGATGTGTCCTCAAGTAAAGTCCCCTCAAGGGTGTTAAACTTGGGTAGGGAAGGAAGCCTAGAGAGTCTCTGCTTTGTGCCAAAGGTCATGGGGACAGTCTTTTTGGCATTAAGGAAAAGTTTATGGTTAGCAAACCACAGCTGAACCTTGTTGAAGTCTTGCTGTAAGCTGGTTGTAACCTCAACAGGACAGGAGCCAGATGCATACAGGACTGTATCATCTGCATACATATGTATAGTGGAGGATGGGGAGCAAACAGAGAGAAGGTCATTTAAGAAGATGGAGAATAGGAGGGGCCCTAATACTGAGCCCTGGGGGACTCCAGTGCTAATCGGGAGAGGTGGGGAAGTGGAGTCCAAGATCTCAACTGATTAGGTTCTACTAATAAGGTAGGCCTTGAACAAGTTTTTGGCAGAGGGAGATAGGCCAGCTGCTGGGAGGGGGTTGAGGAGAAAGGAGTGAGAGACGGTGCCGAAGGCCTTGGACAGGTCGACAAAAATGGCCGAGGTAATTTGCCTATTGTTCATCCTGGTTAGGATGGAGTCTGTGAGCCGTAGGAGACAGGTGATGGTTGAATGTTTTTTCCTGAAATCAGATGGAAAGGGGTGAAAAAGGAGGTGTCAGACAGAAAAGAGGTAAGTTGGAAGAGGGCAATGTGTTCTTGAAGCTTGGCAATGGTAGGGCGGAGAGAAATGGGGTGATAGTTGCCAGGGGATTAGGGGTCACCCCCTTTGGGTAGAGGGAGGACCACAGCATGTTTCCAAGATGAGGGGACAGAGGCAGTAGAGAATGAGAGATTTAGGATTATTGAGACGGGGTAGACAATGGCTGTAGCGGAGAGAGAGAGGAGTTTTGGGTCAAGGCCATCGGGGGAGGCACCTTTAGAGGGGTTGATGGTGAGGAGGACACTTAGGGCATTGTTTTTGGTTACAGTAGTGAAAGAGAAGGGAAGATGGTAGGGTGGTGGAGTGGGCACACTGGTAGTGGATGTGGAGGGGGATGGTTAGGAGGGAAGGGATTTCAGTAGCTCAGTGGCACAGGAGGTATAGTAGGAGTTACATTCTGCAGGTACAGCTGGTGGGTCAGACGTTAGTGAGCTATTTACTTTAAGTACTGGGGGCGGTGGGTGAGATGAGGGGTTAAATAGGGTGTCGACCACCTTCCAGAACTTTGAAGGGTAATTTATGTTGGTGATGAAGGCAGATTTGAAATATTCGGACTTGGCTAACCTTGCAGCCCTGGTGCAAACATTTCTGAGCATGAAGAAGTTTGCAAGGTCACTAGGATGCTGGGTAGCTTTATGACACTTCCAGGCTCGATCTCTAGCCCTAAGACAAGCCAGAAGTTCAGGGGTTATCCAAGGTAAGTGGTTACCTCTGACTCTAGTTTGTTTGAGTGGGGCAAAGGCATTCCAGTTTGCAGGAAGATTTCTTTGAAGTAGGCAAGGGCCTTATCAACTGAGGAGAAGGAGGTTGGGGGGACCAGTCAGAAGTGGCAAGGTTACTCAAGAGAGGTTCAAGGTCAACAGACTTGAAAGAGTGCAGTTGTATGGCTTTGTGTGGCAATTTAGTCCTGTGGACTTTATTAACTATGAATATTGGGTTATGGTCACTGAGAGCATCGGGGAGGATGCCAGATGTGATGACGTGGTGGGGGTGGGATGTAAGTGCCCAGTCTAGTAGGGAGTGTTGTTGTGTCTTGTGGTTTGGGTGGACGGGTTTGGAGATCAGTTGGGAGAGGTTTAGGGCTCCAATTTCATTTTTAGTTTTGGTAATTTTAGGTGACAACCAATTTATATTGAAGTCACCTAGGATGAATAATTCCCCCAGAGCGAGCAAGGGAAGTGATGGAGTCTTACATTGGTATTGCTTTGTGTTTAACTATTTTAGGTTTTAAATCAGGAAGGGTGTTTTCAAAACTGCTTATCTTTTGAGTAACTTCAGAAGGGTTGAAATAACTGCATATCTGATTTTCCTTTGTGGGTAACTTAACTGGACTGTCTACTAGTATTCTGTGACAGTTTGCATCAAAATATTTCGAAATAATTTACTGGTGGCTGTTTACGTCTAATAGCAAAGGCTACAGTTTGTAATTTGAAGCCAGACAGAGCCTCAGGTGGGGGAAGTTGTCTTCACTAGTCAGAGAGGCCTGCATCATAGCCAATTGTTCTGGGTGGAACATTCCAGCATTGATCAATTACTATAAACTACTGGTGTGATCCAGTTTCAGATCCAGGTGTTGGTTGAATTACTGTAAAGAAGGGCAGTACTCACCAGGGGTGGTGCAGCAGTGGTGTGTTTGATTGTTTCTAACAGTCACTGGTGGTTGTGGACTACCCACCCACCCTTCCTCTCACCCCACTCACCCCAGGCGTGGTATTTCCTTTATAGCCAATGTTCTGATATCACTTCCTCAACAGCTCTTGGGACAGAACTGTCATATTCTTAATAACTCAGCAAGTGCATAAAGGGTAAGTACACACCAAAATATATATATAAAAAAATTATATGTTACATATTGTAAGAGAGAGAGAGACATGTGGGGAGTGGTGCAATGCACTGGCTGTGGGGCAGCAGTTTTCTGGGAAACATTCTGGAAACTGCATTGCTGCCCTAGTTGCAGGCAACTATCAGCTCTGAGGGAGGCAGTTGCCCATCTCCAGGCTCAACTGGCAAGGACTATGGAGGTCTCCCTCACCCAACAAGCACCAGTGCCACAACCACTGCCACAGAGGTTGCCAAGTATGAGGAGCAGTTGTACCACAGTGGGTTTTGGGAGGGTGAGGGTGGTGGAACAGAGGTGAATCCCTCTAGTTGTACCTCTTCACAAATCACATGCCAGTATGGCAGAGCAAGGTTCCTCTATGATGACACCCTCAGTGGAGACCAAGAAGAATGCTGAGGACATCCACAAGGGAGACCCACAAAAGGGTGGCAAGGGACACCACAGGGGAAGGAAACAGCTTTTGGTAGGGGACTCAGTTGTTAGGGGGGTAGAACTGGAAAAGGGAAGGGAGAGGGAAGTAAGGTGCCTGCCTGGTGCAATGGCTTGGAGGGACAGGAAGCAAATCCTCAGGATTGCAGAAGCAGCATCACAAGAGAGGGAACTAGATATCATTGTCCACCTTGGGACAAATGACCTAGCTAGGCATGAGATCAGGGCAGTGCAGGATGAATTTGTGGCATTGGGGAAGGGCCTCAGACAGGTAGCAAACACGGTAACCTTCTCAGAGGTGCTGCCAGTCTATGGCAGACGTGATGCTAGGGTACTGCTCACCATGCAGTTTAATGAATGGTTGCAAAACTGGTGCAGAGCACAGGGCTTTGGCTTCACTGGGGACTGGGGGTCCACCTGGAGAGATGAAGGTCTGTACTGGCACGATGGTCTGCATCTGTCCGGGAAGAGAACCAAGCTCCTAGGTGATAGGTTTGAATGCTTCCTTGGCAAACTTTTAAACTAACCAAGGGGGGAGAAGCTGATAGGAAGCAGGAAATGTCAAGCCTCCCCCCACAAAACATGGCAGGTAGTAAGATAAACACTGAGGTACAGAGGTTGACAGAGGGCTGGACAGGGGGAAATGGAGAAATAGACAAAGGATATAAGAGCAGGGATGGGGGAAAAAAGGATAAAGCCAACATTATATGAAGGGCAATGAGTACCAGTGCCCGTAGTATGGGAAACAAGCTTCCTGAGCTAGTAGCCCTGATGAAAGAGGAACACTTGGATATTGTGGCAGTCACGGAAACATGGTACACGGAGAACCATGACTGGGATGTCAACATACCAGGGTACACAATCTACAGAAGGGACAGGGAGGGTAAAAGAGGAGGTGGAGTAGCTCTCTACATAATGGAAGGGATCAAAGCTACAGAACTAAAAAGTAAAGGGGGAGGACAAGAGGCACTGTGGGTTACCTTGGAGACTGGAAATGGCATCACAATCTGCACAGGGGTTGTATACAGACCCCCATCTCAAGGGGAGGAAATGGACAAGAAAATGATAGAGGACATTCTCAAAATGGCTGAAAAAGGGGAGATACTGTTGATGGGGGACCTGAATATGCCAGATGTTAACTGGACAACATGTACTGCAGCCACATCCAAGAGCAGGGTCATTCTCGATGCCCTACAGGGGGCATGCCTTAGACATCTAGTGTTGGAACCCACTCAGGAGGGAGCAATATTAGACCTGGTACTCTCAAATAGAGAGAGCATCACAGATTTAGAAGTCAGTAGCCATCTGGGAGCAAGTGACCACCACACAGTGTGGTTCACAATAAGCACAACCATGGAGACAAGCCATACAAAAACAAGGATATTGGACTTTAGAAGGGTTGACTTTGGCAAAATGGGTGAGTGCCTAAGGAATGCACTAACAAATGGGCAGGAAGGAGGGGTGGAAGAACAATGGAGAAAAATCAAAACTTCCGTCATGGAGGCAACAAGCCTTTGTGTGAAACAAATAAAGAAAACAAAATGAAGTAAAAAACTACTATGGTTCTCAAAAGAGGTGGCAGGGAAGGTTAAGGAGAAAAAGGCTGCATTCAAAAAGTATAAGGAATCACAGAAGGAGCACGATAGGAAACTGTATCAATTAAAGCAGAAAGAAGTGGGGAAGGCAGTCAGACTAGCAAAGGCCCAAACCAAGGAAAAGATAGCCAACTC
Source organism: Neoceratodus forsteri (assembly GCA_016271365.2). Classification (NCBI taxonomy): domain Eukaryota; kingdom Metazoa; phylum Chordata; order Ceratodontiformes; family Ceratodontidae; genus Neoceratodus; species Neoceratodus forsteri. The sequence continues at coordinate 113,672,356 of CM057454.1, forward strand.
AGTTAAGAAGGGGGATAAAACCTTTTATAGGTACATTAGGGAGCATAGAATGGTTAAGGGAGGGATAGTGAAGATTAATAAAGGAGAGGGGAGGTGGGCAGAGGGAGACAGTGAAAAGGCAGAGATACTGAATGAATACTTTTGCTCAGTATTCACAAAAGAAGAAGAGGAGGAGTTACCTAAACCAAACAATAGAAGCACTCTGGGTAGGGGGGATTGACACCAGTCCATTTACAGAAGAAAGAGTCCTGAAAGAACTTCTAAAACTCAAGGTGGACAAAGCAATGGGACCTGACAGGATTCATCCCAGAATCATAAAAGAACTAAGGGGGGACATAGTGACACCACTGACCACATTTTTTAACAAATCATGGGAGGATGGGGTGGTACCTGAGGACTGGAGGAGGGCAGATGTGATTCTCCTTCACAAAAGTGGGAGCAAGGCAGAAGCAGGAAACTACAGACCTGTTAGTTTGACCTCAGTGGTAGGGAAAATGATGGAATCACTTCTGAAACATAGAAACATAACATAGAATTTGACGGCAGATAAGGACCGCTTGGCCCACCGAGTCTGCCCATTTCCCTACCTACTGGATAAGCTGCAGATCCTAGTTAACCAGCAGCCTACTTCTTCCTACCCCCACCCCTAGAATTGCCTTATGACTGTCCCATGCATGCTAGATTCCACCACTGATTTTGACTCCACAACCTCCTCCTGAAGGCCGTTCCATGCATCCACAACCCTCTCTGTGAAAAAATACTTCCTTAAATTACCTCTGAGCCACCCCCCCATCTTCAAATTGTGCCCTCTTGTTCTTGCACACCTCTTTTTTTGAAAGATGCTACCCACTTGGACTTTGTTGATTCCCTTGAGGTACTTGAACGTTTCTATCATGTCCCCCCTTTCATCTCTCTTCATATGTCTTCCAGTGCAGAAGAAAGAATTGTTGAGTACCTAGAGGTCAGCGGGGCACGGGACCCAAAGCAGCATGGATTCACAGCGGGAAGGTCATGTCAGACAAATCTAATTGATTTCTTTGACTGCGTGACCAAAGTAATAGACCAGGGAGGGGCTGTTGATATGGCCTACCTAGACTTTAGCAAGGCATTTGACACAGTACTGCACAAAAGATTAAAAATCAAGTTAGCCAGCCTGGGAGTGGGTCCCAGGGTGGTAGCGTGGGTAGCAAACTGGCTGCACAACAGGACACAGAAGGTAATTGTGAATGGAACTCATTCCGAAGAAAGGGGAGTTACTAGTGGAGTACCTCAGGGCTCAGTACTGGGTCCAGTCCTCTTTAATGTATTTATAGGTGATATTGCAGAGGGTCTAGAAGGAAAGATATGCCTCTTTGCAGATGGCACAAAGATCTGTATCATAGTTGATACACAAGGTGGGGGTAGAAAGGATGAGAAGGGACTTGGCAAACTTGGAGGAATGGTCAGAGATATGGCAACTTAGATTCAATGCAAAGAAGTGCAAAGTAATGTACCTGGGAAACAAAAACCCAGGAGAAGAGTACACAATGGTAGGGGAGGTACTAACAACAACAATAATGGAAAGGGACCTGGGGGTAATCATATCAGATGACCTAAAGGTGGGTAAGCAATGTGAAAAGTCAGTAAGGAGAGCTGGGGGGATACTGGGATGCATAGGGAAGGGCATCACAAGTAGAAAAAGGGAAGTGGTTATCCTTTTGTACAGACAGTTGGTGAGACCCCATCTGGAGTACTGTGTACAGTTTTGGAGACCCCATCTACGCAAGGACATAGACAGGATGGAAGCAGTCCAGAAGAGGACAACTAAAATGGCGCAGGGTCTGCTTCAGAAACCATATGAAGAGAGACTGAGAGAGCTTAATATGTATACCCTTGATGAAAGGAGGGACAGGGGGGACATGATAGAAACTTTCAAGTACCTCAAGGGAATCAACAAAGTCCAGGAGGGTAGCATCTTTCAGAAAAAGAGATGTGCAAGAACAAGGGGGCACAATTTAAAGATAGAGGGATGACTCAGGGGTAATGTGAGGAAATTCTTTTTCACAGAGAGAGTGGTGGATGCATGGAACCACCTTCCTGTGGAGGTTGTGGGGTTTAAAACAGTGGGGGAATTCAAACATGCATGGGACAGACATAAGGCAATTATAGTGGGGGGTTGCAGGAAGTAGGCTGTTGGTTAACTAGAACCTGCAGCTTATCCAATAGGTAGGGAAATGGGTAGACTGGGTGGGCCAAGTGGTCCTTATCTGCCATCAAAGTCTATGTTTCTATGTTTAGGAGGTCTAGCATGACCAAAGAATGGACATTTGGAAGGTATTGTCCTTTGATTTGGAACAGAAGCCAATTGACCAAGTCTGCTACACAGCCGTGTAGTGCTAGGAATTCAATTCCTAGGATGCTGGGGTGATGACGTAATACCATGAGATCAAAAGTGTGATTCGTATTGAGGGTACCCAACACCAAGGAAAGTACAATAGAGCAATAGGTAGGCAATCTAGAGGCATCCACACCTTGAGCATTGGTCCTCCATCCGGTGGACCAAGAGGAGTTAGTAGGGTCCTCATCATGTAGTACAGACAGCCGTGCCTGTATCTAGCAATACAACAATTTGGCAGCCCCCTACCATGGCCTTGGTACAAGGCCACCCATTTGAGTCAATAGTAATATTGTTCACAATACAGACTGGGGCCTGTAATTGTCAATCTGAACTATTACTGATGTCTTCAGGTGGGTCCTGAAAGCGCATGCCAGCAGGATCTTGGCGGGCATCTTCCAGGTCCTGCATAGGATACTGGGAAGCCTGTGTACTGGTAGTAGCTGCAATAGACAAGGCCTCAGGATTAGGACCTGCTGCAGCCTGACCAGAGGAGGTTCCATTATTTCCTTGATGTAGTAGAGACTGGGTTACTGGAGCTAATGCTGCAACGGTCTGCCTTGGGATAGACTCGGCCACTGATTGGACTTTCCCAAGGAGTGCGTGGAGGTTATTATTCTCCGCTACTACATCACGGTAGGAAGGGCCTTGTTGATAATTTCAACTGCCCCAGCTGTCATTCTGATCAGAATTAGGGTTGTTCCAATTTCTTTGTCTGTTCCTATTCCTGTTGTGGTTTCCCCTGTCTTATAGGTCTGTTTGTTGTCAGAGGGCACAGCCTTTTTGTCCTGGGCCTTGCCCTCCACTGTGTAGTGAGTTGTGGGCTCGCTGGCAGGTTGTGCCACAGCCACCTTGGCTTTTGAGCCAGAATTCAACTTCTGGAGGTAGAGCTGGTAGACACGCTCTGTCCTTACATGAATGTCTGAGAATTTGTCGGTTCTGGGGAAAATCGCAAGCTTGACCTTGTCACGCATGGCCCGAATCATGTTCTGAATAAACAAGGTCTTGTATTCAATTTGGTCTCAGTCCGCTATCTCTTGTGAGAGCACCTTGCCAGTACGGTAGGCCAACCATAACCTTTGATGGTATGACGGACTTTTCTTTGCATACTGTTTAATGGGATGGCCAACATAATGCCAACCACGCCTGTAGAGTGTGCGGCAATGAGTTCTGCAGCTACGTCATCAAAAGTCACATCTGAGGCTAGGCGGACGTCCTCTGAGTGTTTTGCCCAGAGGCTGGGGTCTACAGTCTGCTGGAGGATCTGTACTTGGAAGCCCACCAGTAGACTGAGCATCTCACATTTGGAACAAACTTTTTCCAAATGACAGCTGAGATTATTATTAGGGGTCATGCGGCCTATGCTGTCAGCGATCTGCTGTACAGAGTGAGCCGCCTGAAGGGGATTAGTCTGAACTATAGGACACGGATCAGGAAAAGGGTTGGAGTGTGTGCTGTGAAGGGCGACCTCCGCTGCAGCATCAGCCACAGAGTGGACAAGTGACTGCTGAGTAGCACTGTCCTTCAACATGCTTTCCATGTGTTCCTGGAAGACCTGTCTGCTCCGCAGTCATCTGTGTCCTAGTGAGGGCTGCCTTGATCATCTGATCGATCACCATTTTTTCCTCCTTTTTCATGATGGCAATCGGAGGGGCTCGGCCTCAACCTCCCTCCCATCATGGGGGTCATCCATCTTGGCATTGCACATGAGAGTCGCCATATTTCTCATGACATAGGGTCGCACTATTACAGCATAGGGAACCATCTTATGAATGGTGTGTAGGGGAAGCATCCTATTGAGAGTGTGGCTGGGCATCATCTTGGCTGCTGTCATCACCAGAATCATCATCTCTGGATGACGTAAAGTCAATGGGTGTGTAACAGATCCTGCCCATCGCTTTGACGTGACCAGCCAACACCTCTTGCTGATGATGCAGTTTCGCCATCTTAGCTCTGCACTGTATGTGACTAACATTTGCATTGTTCTGCCAAACACCTCATGCAACCTCTTTCTGTAACACTCTATATGCAGTGCTCAATTCACAGTTGTCCCTAAGCTCTCTATCCAAATCTTCACTTACCCGTTTCAGGTCCTATCTCAACTCCTCGTTCTCCTCACACAAAGACTCATTCGTCTCGCTCAACAAATCATTCATTGGCAAAATCTGCCTCTTATCCTGCTTCAACCTATCACAATCCACTTGCAACATACATAACTCTGGATCATTATTCTGTACAGTACAATGGAAAAGAGTCTCGTTCTTACTATGCAGGGACTGAAGTTCTTCCTCCAGTCTTTGCTCTTTCCTAAGACTTTCAGATGCCTGCAAGCCCATCTCTTTCTTAAGAGCTGAGTTTTACAGTTTAAGGGAATGAAACCTCACCTCGGAGGCTTCCAAAGTAGCATAGAGAGCCACGACCAACAGCCCTTTAGAATCACACATTTTGGCTGTTTGTCTCACCTCTGAATACTGGGTTGATATCCCCAGTATGGGGTCATCAGAGTTTTTTTGCGTACAGCGTAAAGTCGCTCCAGCCTCCATAGGAAGCAAGAAAGTTGGAGACATCAGCTCTCAGATCTGCGCAGATATTGGACATGGTAGAAAAGGTTGGGAAACCCAAATGAACTCGGCAGTGGTTACACTGCTGTGTATTGCTCCGCAGTGGTTGAACCAAACAAACGAGGCACAAGGTCATAATCTCGCATCACACTACCATGCAGCAATGTACCGTTCTGTAAATTCAGCAGATACATTGCTGCTGCACAGACATACTGCTGAAATGAATTTCGGTGACATAAACATGTGCTGTTTTTTGTTATCTGCAGGGGGAGCCCCCCGCACCCCCCATTATGGGGAGATGTGCCCCCTGAACCCCCCCAATTAAAATAATCAACTCTGGGGTGGTTCAACTTGGGGACGGGGAGAAACACAGAGGGGGAGTAAAATAAAGAAACAGCACAATGCAGTTTCCAAAAAGTCTGAGACCAGGATTCGAGCTCCGGTCCACAGATGCACAGCAACCTCCTGTATTGCCACGGTTCATCCCACTGAGCCACGACGGCAGCTTGGCGGACCAGCTCCCGAACAGAGATCTTCACCTCCATATAACTTCTCCTCCTTCCCACCCATGCACAATAGGGTACAAAACTGCACATACACCATATCTGTCTTGTGAGGTTGTGTATCCTATCACGCTAGTGCACTGCACAATGTATTTCATGCTCGGTTTTCTCTGTGAGATAGTGACCCGGTAGGAACACATGGTCAGGTGTCTACACTCATGCAATCCTGCAACTCAAAACTGCTGTAGAACAAGGTGAGATGGCATCAACCTTGCCTAGTAAGCAGCCAGACTTTACACAATGCCACAGAGTAAACAACATGGGCAAGGTGATATGGGTGTGTACACCTACTTACTACTCACAAGGGAAAAGCCAGTAAACAGTGAAACTTTGCTAGTTTAGACTGCCTGCACACGGTCTCCAATGATGTCAGGGTCTAAGCCCTTCTCCGGTTCTTGGTTGTAATAAGCCAGCAGAAGAAACAACAGACAATTGGATAGGTGGTAATGAACTTGTTTATTACACAAAAGCAGACTTATGCCCTAAAAACAGGTCTTACCAAACAGACACTGGGAGCCAGAGTTTCCCAACACCCCAGGGTATGAAGAAAGTCTCAGTGAGAAAACATAATACACCAGGTTATACACTATGATAATTAACATTGCAACTATTACTTCGTGCAGGAGTTAGATACCTAAAACATGCCCTATTGGCCAAAAGTTAGGTGGCTCCACAATGTATCTAGAGATATACAAAAAGTGTAAAATCAGCTAAAATAAGAACAAAGAACTCATACAAAACATAGAAAATAGGTGCAGTGTTACATAAATACGCATGATGGCAATGTAGGCTATACAGTGACTTACTAACATACTAAAATGCCAGCAGAATAAGCCTAATGGTCTTTCGTGTCTGCTTGTTTGGTCAGTCCCCACCCTGGGAGCTGACCTTGCTGCCCCCCTCTCCCTCTCTGGCTTCTGCCTTCCCAGTCCTGGATATTTTCGCTGCACTAATTTTTGCTTCCAGAACCCTTCCACTGTACCTGTCCCACCCCCTCTTGAACCCCTCCACCATTTCTGCCTCCACCAGCCCTCTGGGCAGTGCATTCCATGGCTTCACCACCCTCTCAGTGAAGTAGCACCTCCTCCTTTCTCCCCTGAATCTCCCCTCCAGCTTCCACCCATGACCTCTAGTTCTCCCCCCCTTCCTTTGGAGCACCCTGACTGCTCCTCCCTTATTTACCTCCTTCATGTACCTGAAGACCTCTATCATGTCCCCCCCCGGGTCCCTTCTCTCTTCCAATGTGTATATATTTAGCTCTTTGAGCCTCTCCCCATAGGTCCTATCCCCCAAGCCCCAAATCATTTTGGTTGCCCTCCCTGGACCCTCTCCAGGAATTCAATGTCCTCTTTAATGTGGCCTAAAACTGCATGCAGTACTGAAAGTGCCTCACCAAGCAGTTATACAGTGGGAGTATCACTTCCTCCTCTGAGGTGAGTCCCCTAGCGATGCATCCAAGCATCCTGTTGGCCTTTGCCACTGCCCTCCTACAAGTCTCTGAGTTGTTCATCTTGACATCCACCACCACCCCAGGTCCCTCTCAGCCATCAAGACTTGTAGCATTCCCCCAGGGTGTACACTTGGCCCGGGTTTCTGGCTCCCAGGTGCAGCACCTTGCATTTTCCTGCATTGAACCTCAGCTTCCGCTTTCTAGACCACCTTTCCAGAGCCTCCAGGTCCCCCTGTAGGGCCACCCTCTCCTCCTCCCCATCTACCACTGCCCCCAGTTTTGAGTCATCCACAAAGAGACTCATCTCACTCCTGATACCCTTCCTTATGTCAAAGACATAGGCGTTGAACAGGAGGGGCCCAAGGACTGATCCCTGAGGGACTCCACTAATGACCCTCCTTGGGGATGAGACTATCCCTCCAACCACGACCCTCTGGGTCCAGTTCTGGAGCCAATTTCCTATCCATCTGATCATCTGGTTCCCCACCCCCATTTCTCCCAGCTTATCCAACAGGCCCACATGAGGAACAGAGTCAAATGCCTTGCTGAAGTCAAGAAAGAGGATGTCCATTGGTCTATCCAGGTCCAAGGCACTCGTCACCCAGTCATAGAACTCCACAAGGTTTGTCTGACACGATTTCCCCAGGATGAATCCATGCTGTCTATCGTCCAGGCACCCCAACTTTTCCAGGTCCCCCCAAGTCTCTCCTTGACAATGCCCTCCATCACCTTGCCCACCACCGATATCAGGCTGACAGGCCTGTAGTTCCCTGCCACCTCCCTTGATCCCCCCTTGTGGATAGGCACTGTATGCACCACCTTCCAGTCCTGGGGCACCCACCCTTTCCTCAGAGAGATGCTGAAGAGCTCCGCTAGGGGTTTTGCCAGGACATCCGCCAGTTCCTTCAGCACTCTGGGATGTAATTTATCTGGCCCTGGTGCTTTCTCCGTCTTAAGGGACCTGAGGGCTTCCCTCACTCTCTCTGCAGTGATTTCCACTCCACTACCTCATCCCCTGTTTTGCCTTCCCCAACCTGCCAGTGATGCCCCCCAGACCCGCCAATTGGTAAGGGCCCCTCAGTTTCACCATCTCCTCCCATGTATGATGCAGCCCCCCATTTTCCTTGGTGAAAACTAAGGCGAAGTACTCATTTAGTACCTCAGCTTGCTCCCCGGGTCTTGTGCCCATCCCTCCCCTAATTTAATCCTGCTAATCTGCCCCTTCACCCTTTGTTTTTCCCCAATGTATCTAAAGAACCCCTTGTTCCCTCTCCTAATTTCCCTGGCCAGGTTCTGCTCCTTCCTTGCCTTAGCTGCCCTCACCACCCTAGTGGCCTTTCTGGCCATCAGCTCATACTCCCCTCGGTCCCTTTCACTCCTTGAGCACTTGAATTGCCTATAGGCTGCCTTCTTTCCCCTCACCACCTCCTGAACCTCCCTGGTCCACCAGCAGGGTTTTTGGGCCCTACCACATTTTCATCTTACTCCTGCGCTGGTGCTGGTAGCATACTGCACCCCCCTCCTGATGATTTCCCACCTACTGTCAGCATCCATGTCTGGCCCAATCCCATCCAAGTGCTCCTTAAGGATCCTTCCCATTTCCTTGAAATCCGCCCCCCTGAAGTCAGTTACCTCCATCTTTGTGCAGCCTTCTACCCCTCCTAGGTTTAGGCTGAACCAGACCGTGGCATGGTCGCTCCCCGCCAACGGGTCCCTTACCTCCAGGCCCCCAATCTGGTCACTGTCTGCCAGGACCACATCCAGTATCCGCTCCTCCCTGATCGGTTCCCCCACCTGCTGAGTTAGGAACGTGTCCTGAAAGACATCCAACAACCTCTGTTCCCTGGCCACCGAGGATGTCATAGTCTCCCAGTTTGTTCCTGGCATGTTTAAGTCCCCCAACACCACCACCCTTGCCCTTCCCAATCTGTAGTGTCTCCCAACCTCTGCCACCAGACTCTCCACCAGCTCCTCTGCCAGTGCAGGGGGTCTATACACCACTCCTATTTTTACTCTCTTGCCCCCCCTTGTTATCAAAGTGACCCAAATCACCTCCTCAGTTCCCTCCACCTCCTCCACTCCTCCTATGGCAATGCAGTTTTTGACTATTATTGCTGCCCCTCCTCCCCTTCCCTCCCCCCGTCCTTCCTGAACATGGTGTAACCCTCCAAGTTCAGGTCCCAGTCATGCCCTGCAGTGGCCCAGGTCTCAGTGACCGCTGCCACATCCACCTCTCCCTCAGTTAGCATCACCTGGAGCTCAGGCATTTTATTGCCCAAGCTCCTGGCATTTAGCAGGACTACCTTCCACCCTTTCCCTATACTTCCATTTCCCCTGCTCATGTTCCTGTGGGGATTCTGTCTTCCCCTGGTCCTCACCTTACTAGTCGGCCTTTTCCTGCATTCCTCCAGCTCCCCAGGGGGGGTGGAGACAGAGTCCCTCCTTTATCGGACCCCCCTCGACAGCCTTTTCTCCCATCCCTCCCCACTTCACAAGTTTAAACCCCACCTTTCACCAATGAACCCCTCTGTTTTCAACTTAAGGATTTCCTTCCCCTCAGAATTGAGATGGAGCCTATCTCTAGCATACAGCCCCTTATCCTCCCAGGTCTCCCGCCAATCCCCCATCAACCCATACCCATACACCATTCCCTGAGCCACTGGTTTATCACCCTACTCTTCCTCTTGTGTTCCCCACTAGCCCTTGGCACCAGCAGGATTTCTGAGAAGGAAATTTGCACATCCTATATCATGAGAGATCCTGGCAAGCTCCCTGAACCTTGTCTGTATCTCTTGCTCACTATTTCCCTCAATGTCATTGGTGCCCAGGTGGACCAATATGTCCAGGAAACCTCCACAATCCTTTGCCAGCTGATATACCTCATGCTTGGCCCTGTGCACCGTTAGTCCAGGGAAGCATTTTGTTCTAACTGGGCAGGCTTCTCCCCCCTATCCCATTTGATCCCCCTGATCATGGAATCACCCAACAGGAGCACTTGGCCACCCCTTTCCCTCCATTTCCTTCCATGTCCCTCATCCTTTCTACCGCCCTCCCCAGCCGGCTCCTTGCTCCTCCCCATCTGGGTGCCACCATGCCCTCCTTATTTAACCTGGCCACCCCTCCCTCCGCCTCCCATGCCCCTTGTCCCCTGAGTATCCTTCAGTACCTCGCTACCCCACCGCTACTGCTTTCATGACTGGTCCTTCCCCATCTGCTAAACTAGCCTGGCCTGGCCCTCCCTTCCTTCCCATCTCTGTTCAGCCCTCCTGCTTGTCATGCCCCTGGCCTAAACCCTCAGCTCCCTTTACTGTATCCTCCTTGTACTTCTGGTCCTTCTCCTTGGCCTTTCCTCCCAACTGGTCCTTTTCCTTGTGCTTCTCCTCACCCCCTCATCCTCCTGCTCTGATCCCCTGCCCCCATTTTCCTGCATTCCAAGTTCTCTGCCTCCCACTATCCAACCCCCGCCTCCTGCCCCTACTCTTCCATCTCTAACCGCCCCTGTCACGGTTACATCACCCCCATCCTCAAGCAGAAGAAGAGAACTGAAGCACTTACTGAGCTTAAGGTCCAATCCACCTCCTATCATTTCTTCTTTCTGTCCAGCCCCAGCCATCTTCCTACTTCCCTGAGAATGTCCTCCCTTTGGCCCCCGTCTGTGAGGGTCCCCAGTTACCTGCCAGCTTCCTTTGTAGTATCCTCCTTTTGTGCCCCATCTGCCAGGGTCCCTATGCAACCCCAGAGTACTCTCCTGCACTCCTTTCCCTATGTCCCCACCCCTAGTGTTTGGTGCAACCCCATGGGAGAGCCCCTGCCCTATTCCCCAACCATACCTCCCCCCTTCCCCCAGCTGTCTCCTAAGCCCCTCAACCTCCTCCTTAAGCTGTGCCAGCTGGTAGCACACTGGGCAACCACTGAGCTTCCAAGCCCAGTCCAGTATCATGTCTGCCCCACACCCTGTGCACCCCACCACCCTCCCAAAGATGCCGGCCCTAATGACATGTGGTCCCATCCCCCTCCAAGTAGGTTTCCTTGGGTGAGCCACAAAGTTCCCCACTAGTCTAAGACTTTTAAACTTTTAATACTTGAGTGGCTGAACTTTTCCCCACCTATTAGCCTTAAGAGTTTGCTCATAGGGGAAGTTTGTAACTCCCTAAGCTCCTCCCTCCCAGCCTTTAAGCTCAACCCCCAGTGACTCTTCTGTTCTTAAGGAGTTAGGCCAATTTTAAAACACAACTTACAAACAATAAAAACTTACAGAAACGTATGACAAAGTTAGCTTTCCAGAACCTCACCACAATTTCAGATTTCAACTGCTACCTCCCTCTGCCACAGCCAGAAGACTTAAAATGCCTCAGTGAGAATTTTAAACAGAGATTAACTGAAATGCAAACAACCTTGATTGGCTGGCTGTGTTACTGACCAAAGACCCTCCCCCACAAGAACAGTCTACAGCTAGCACAGAGAGATTTAAGGATTTGTGTCCCTCTGTTCCAGAGAGTTCTTAAGGAGTTAGGCCAATTTCAAAACACACTTCTCAGAAGAATATACAAAGAACACAGAAATGTATTCTCGGCACGTTACTCATGCATTTCCATAATAAGCATAGTAATAATATTGGCAATAATCATAATTATATCTCTGCTAGCTTACTCTTATATGGTAAATGCCAATGCCCTAAATGTTAGTACTGGTTATTTTCAGTGGTGCACGGTGGGTTTCCAATAAGGGTGTGGGGACCAAGCCTAACAGAAGTACATCTTCACAGAGAGGATGGTGGATGCCTGGAAGCCTCCCAGCAGAGGTGGTGGGGGAAAAACTGTAGTGGGATTCAAGATGGTATTGGATAGGCATAAGGGAACCTTAATGGTAAGGAAAGAAGGGAAAAGCCAGTTCAAGTAGGGTCTGTGATGTTACAGTAGGTAGGGAAAATGGGCAGACTTGGCGGATGAAGTGGTCCTTATCTGCCATCAAACTCTTATGTTTCTATGTTTCACCGTGCAATGATCTGACCAACTGACTGGGTCAATCTTGAGGTTTCCAACCTCAAGCCCCAGGGAGAAAACTGAGCCCAAGGTGTGTCCATACTGGTATGTCACAGAAGTAATAACTTGTGCAAGGCCCAGTGATTCCATCAACTGGAGAAAATCCCTTCCAAACTACAAGAATTTATCATCGAACCAGGCATTGAAATCACCAAGAATAATCCATCTGGATGACTCCAGGACATTTTCAGTGATGAAATCCACAATTTCCTGCAGAATTCCCCTTACAACCTGGAGACTGGTACATCAGGAGAATCCTGCAACCTGCACCTGGACCCCCATGCAAGACACACATCAAAATGACAAGGTATTCCCCAATGGATTCACAGTAAAGTTAATTTTGGTGTAAATCAGAAAGCCACCCCCCCCACACACACACACACACACACACACACAAAATCCCTCCATGGACAGTGTACCATGGAGAATCTAGCAGGGACTGCCGCTTCCACTGGGTAGAAGACTAGGTTTGCTGGCAAAGTCACCTAACTTCACCTGAACTCTTTTCTTCTAGGTTTGCTTGAAAGAACAGAGCAAGGAACAACATTATCAGAGCAAGGAGAAACATTAAGGCTTCTTTTGGCTAGGCAGATTTACTGTGTGTTATTATTTTCTTTTGTGCTTACAGGTTTTGTTACTATTTTTTCCTTACATATTACTACTTTATTGTTCTCTGATTCAGATTGTTTTGCAGGGTTTACTTTCTGCTACCTTGTTACAGGGTGTGATTACAGGGTTGTTACTGTTTTGTGCTTACAGATTACTGCTTTATTTTCTTTGATTCATATTGTTTCTTTGCAGGGTATATTTTCTGTGGAATTGTTCAAGGTTGTGCCTACGGGTTTTTGTCACTGTGTTGTGCCTACAGGTGTTACAGTTTACTGCTTTATTTTTATCTCTTATTTCATTTTTTTTGCAGGGTATATTTTCTGCTAAATTGTTACAGGGTGTGCTTGCAGGTTGATACTGTATTGTGGTTACAGATCACTGCTTTATTTTTCTCTGTGTTGAGGGTTTTTGCAAGGTATATTTAAGTGATAACATTCAGTTAATTGGAGTATATGAAGCAATAACTAGCTTCTGTGGTGATTAAATGCCGAGACATTTAATCACCACAGAAGCTGGTTATTGCAAGTATACTCCAATTAACTGAATGTTATTACTATTATACGAGTTGGAATTTGTAGTTGTAGATGAGCTGGTGAAACATGCTGTGGTGGCTGTGTGCTTCGGTACATAATACCGTTTCTCTTGTGGGGCTCAGATTTAGAGCAGCCAGCTCTTAAAAAGATCACAATGCTTTTAGCACTCTCTGTAATCCGTCTCTCCCGGCCAGCCCCTAAAAAGTACTCACACAAACTAGTGAATATGCAGGCGTGCGGCAGAACTGTAACCTGCTGTCACAGTGAGAAAGAAAGAAAGAAAGAGAGCGAGTGAGTGAGCATGTATTTTCCACAAGGTTCTTAGTCCAGCTGTCATGGGTATAAATACAAGTCCCCCCTCCCCATCGGCGTAGTAGTAGTGACAGCGAAAGGCGGATCACAATACTGCTTACTTACATGATTTCAGCTGACCCGATTGCCTGACTGAGTCCTGTGATCCTTCGTGATGTGATATTTTGAACTTGTGGAAGACGTCATGTAATTGTGATGTATAGCCATGTGTGTGTGTGTTGGTGGGGGGGCTGAGAAAGAAATATGTTTTAATTTATTTTGTATATACTTATTTTATTGGTGTGACAGATAGCGTGGGAATGAAGGGAAATGAAGTGAGGTGATATTCATTTTTACAGCTGACGGTGTGTTTCAGTGTGACGATGCAATGAGGATTAAGGGGTTTAGCGGGAAAATATAAAAATGAGAAAGAATGTACAGTAGTAGCCACAGACATTGCCAGCTATTTCCAGATATTTCACAACATTTCTAAAGAGTTTCTCTCTGCTGCCCCTACTGTAGAAATGGAGAAAGCATTAGATATATCTGGAAATATCACAGAAATTTCGGGAAATAGCTGGCAGTGTCTGTGGCTGCTACTGTAGTTACCTTTAAAAAGCTTAGTTGCTCATTTTGTTTGCTTTTTTGTCGTTTTTTCATCTTTTTCCGAGACAATTTGTGCTTTGTGTTACTCAGTAATAGTGAGAAACCAAGTTTTGGCTACTACTGAAACTGCCGAGGTGGAGGGCTGTTCTGACGCCTTTTTTTTTTTGTGGGTGCTTGAGGTGTGAATAAACGACTGTGGGTGTGATTTCTGGATGATTAAATGACTGTGGGCGGTATCTAGCTGAATAAACGACTGTGGAGGTATTTTTTTGAAGGTTGTGGTATTATAATTGTTATGTGTTGTGTGCTGTGATTGGCTAATTTACTTTACCTCTCATATAATTTCTGTTAAATTGCTGTGCACGTTGTGCTTACAGGTTGTTACTTTTTGTGCTTACAGATTGCTGCTTTATTTTTCTGAAGCAAAGTGTTTTTTGCAGGGTAGATCTGTTAAATTGTTACAGATTGTGCTTACAGGTTTTGTTACTTTTTGTGCTTACAGGTTTTACAGTTTTAGGCTAAGCTTTCAGGGCTAATTACAGGAGCACACATGAGATACAGACTGAGGGATAGCATCTGCATTTGTTGTTGGTTGATTGTTTCTGCTCTTACCTCCCTGTTTCTTTCATCCATGGTTCTTCTTTTTTTGGCAGAGGAAGGGTGGTTAGGAGGGGCAAATCGGGTGCCCCATCACTCAGTGCTCACCAGCGTATCACCTCCACAAACTACATAAAACTACAAAAAAACTACAAACAGCTATCTGCCTCTATCCCCAAAATCAAACAAAGGGGCAGAGGACACTGCAGAACAAGAGCTAGTGCTACAAAACTCACCCATAATAGGGACCAAAACAAAAAAGACAAAAATTAAATCCAAATCTGATCATAGGAGACTCCATGATTTGGGGAGTTAATACCTACCTCTGACTGAGGGTAATGTTCAGATGTCTCCCAGGTACATCAGCATGGAGAGACACTGACTGCATTGCTAAAATCGTGCAGGAAGCAGGAAAAAACACCAACATCCTGATACATATAGGGACTAACGATCTTGCCAGCTGGTCAGTTGTGGAGACCAAGGAGCACCTGACCAGGCTGGGAGACAAATTGTCATCCATTTCGTCTGGCATCTCCTTCTCTGAGGTCCTGCCGGTCTGGGAGAGGGGGGCAGATGGGTGGAAGGTCAGAGAAGTGGAGATAGGGGAGCTAAACATGCGGCTCAAGGTCTGGTGCCAAGAAAAAGGACACACATTTGTAGGTAAATGGCAACAGTTTTGGGAGTGAAAGTTCTTTAAATTCAATGGACTGCATCTAACTAAGGATGGAGTCAGTGCATTGGGGCAGAAGTTTGATGTCTTTGCAGAATATTTAAACTAGCAAATGGAGAGAGGGATGCAGCACCCGATACACTGAACAGGAAGGGCACCCTTCCCCCCTCAGCTAGTGATCAAACAGGGATTCAGCATGTTTGTAATTCATTTGCATCACTAGGTGAGAAAAAAGGTCTAGCTCCTCATGTGACATGCAGGGGAAAAGCCGGATCCTGCCCCACAACTAATGCACCAAAATCTGGCCAATGGAAAATCATATACACAAATGCTCGCAGTCTGGGAAACAAGATCTCAGACCTGGAGGCAAAAATGACAGAGGCTAAACTGGACACAGTAGCCATTAGCGAGACATGGTTCACCAGTAACCACACTTAGGAGACTATAGTGCCTGGCTATGTACTGTTCAGAAGAGACCGAGGTGAAAAAAAAGGGGGGGGGGGAGTGGCTCTTTATGTTAATGAAAATATCAAAGCTACAGAAATTCAGAATACACATAAGGAGCCAGAAGAACTGTAGGTCACCCTAGAAACAGGAAATGGGACAGCCATATGAACTGGGGTGGTCTACAGGCCTCCAGACCAGAGGGAGGACATAGACATATTACTGTTAGAAGATATACAAAAAATGACAGCTAAAGGGGAGGTTCTGATAATGGGAGACTTCAACATGCCAGATACGGATTGGTCAATACCAGTCAGAGCATCCACCAGAACTAAACACATAGTGGATTCCCTGCAGGAGGAGGGCCTCAAACAATTAGTACAACAACCCACAAGAGACAGGGCTATCCTGGATCTAGTACTAACTAATGGGGAAAGGATCACCAATCTCCAGGTAGAAGGTCACCTGGGGGCCAGTGACCATCACATGGCATGCTTCAGTTTGGCCACTAGAACTAAATCATACCCTTCCAAGGCAAAAATATGGGACTTCAGAGGAGCTGACTTTGATAAGATGGCCAACAGAGTTAAGCTAGCCCTGGCAAGAAGAAATACAGGTGAGGGGGTACAGGCAAAGTGGGCAAGCATTAAGGATGCAATACTTGAAGCAATATCCCATTGTGTTAGAGAGAAAAGGAAGTACAAAAGAAGAAAAAAACACTTTGATTCTCAGAAACAGTAGCAGAAAAGGTCAGAGCCAAAAGGTTGGCCTTCAGGAAATATAAGGGAATGCAGCGGGACGAAGATAGGGAGGCATACCAAACTTCCCTAAGGGAAGCAGGGAAGGCAGTAAGGCAAGCAAAGGCCCAAACTGAGGAAACACTAGCACAAACAGTAAAAGAAGGGGACAAGACTTTCTATAGATATATTAGTGAAAGGAGAAAGTCCAGAGGGGGTATTGCTAAGATCAAAGGGGATAAGGGGGAGCGTATGGAGGAGGACCAAGGAAAAGCATCTGTCCTAAATAGATACTTCTGTTCAGTATTTACTGAGGAAAAGGTAGTGCAAAGCTCCCACAGCTCAGCATCATGGATACAGAGGGGAGGGAGGTGTGCACATGTCCCTTCACAAAAGAAAGGGTCCTACAAGAGCTCACTAAGCTCAGAGTGGACAAGGCAATGGGACCTGATGGCATACATCCTAGGGTACTAAAGGTGCTAAGGGTGGAACTAGCAGAGCCACTAGCAGAACTGTTTATTGACCCTCTGAGCACAGGAGAAATCCAAGAAGACTGGAGAAGGGCTCATGTGATCCCACTCCACAAGAGTGGCAGCAGGGAGGAGGCAGGGAACTACAGACCAGTCAGTCTTACCTCAGTAGTGGGCAAGATTATGGAGGCACTCCTTAAGGAAAGGATAGTGCAACACATGGAATCCATAGGAGTACAGGATACAAGACAGCATGGATTTACAACAGGAAGGTCCTGTTAAACTAGTCTCATAGATTTCTTTGACTGGGTAACCAGTGTGGCAAATCAAGGGGGTGTAGTTGATGTTGCCTACCTTGACTTCAGCAAAGCTTTTGATACTGTTCCACATAGAAGGTCGATTAATAAGCTGTGTAGGCTCAGGGTGGGTCAGAAGTTGGTCAACTGGGTGGCAAACTGGTTGGCGAGTAGAAAACAGAGTGGTGGTAAATGGTATACAGTCAGAAGAGATGCAAGTCACAAGTGGGGTACCTCAGGGATCAGTCCTGGGGCCAGTCCTCTTCAATATCTTCATCTGTGACATTGCAGATGGACTGAAGGGTAAGGTTTGTATCTTTGCAGATGACACCAAGATCTGCAACAGAGTAGATGGTCCAGATGTGGTGGGCAGAATGAGAAAAGATCTGGAAAAACTGGCAAAATGATCTGAAGAGTGGCAACTGGGGTTTAACGCAAAGAAGTGCAAGATCATGTACATAGGGAAGAGAAACCCTGAAGCTACCTATAGGTTGGGAGGGGAGTTGCTGGCAATCACAAGGGAAGAAAGAAACTTGGGCATCATCATCACAGATAACCTGAAATCATCCAAGCAGACCACTAAGGCAATAGGTAAGGCTAGAGGGATGTTAGGGTGTATTAGTAGGGGTGTCACAAGTCGTAAGAGGGAGGTAATAATCCCTCTTTACAAGACACTGGTTAGGCCCCATCTGGAGTACTGCGTGCAGTAGTGGAGGCCTCACCTGCACAAGGACATTAATGAAATGGAGGCAGTCCAGAGAAGGGCAACCAAAACGGCGCAGGGTTTGCATCAGAAAACATATGAGGACAGATTAACAGAGCTCAATTTGTATACCCTAGAGCAAAGGAGGGAGAGCGGTGATATGATCAAAGCATTCAAAATATGTTAACAGCATTAACAAGGTGTAAGAGTCTAAAATATTTCAATATAAGAAAAATAGCAGGACAAAAGGACACAGAATGAGATTAGAGGGAGGCTGAGAAAATGAAATCTGTATGTATGCCTGTAATCTTAATAAACTTGAATTTAAAAAAAAAGATTAGAGGGAGGCAGATTAAGGGGTAATGTGAGGAAGTTCTTTTTCACAGAAAGGGTGGTGGATGTATGGAATGGCCTACTTCAGGATGTGGTGGATATGAATACAGTGCAGGGCTTCAAAAAGGCATGGGATAGGCATAAGGGAGCAATACAGATGAGTATGAATAGATAGGCCATTGACAGAGTAAAGGCCTATGGCACATTCATAAGGTAGAAAAAATGGGCAGACTGGATGGGCCTTCCAGCCCTTATCTGCCGTCAACTTCTGTGTTTATATGTTACTTCGCCACTTCACCAACATTGTCACTCAGCCAGCTCTCTGTGATGCAAGCCAGATCGACAAGGAACCCGATATTAAATATACCATAATGGCTGTCTTGTTCCTCATCAGTCTTGCATTGTAAAGCACTATCCACAGGGGATAGAGTGAGGCAGCCAGTCTAATGGCTACTTGCCCACGTGGTCTGGTGGAATCCCTGGGTATGGGAACCAAACATGTCTCACCTATCCCTAAGTCCCTTTTCACCCCAGGACATCTCGTAGTACTAACTGCCCTAATAACACGCCCTCATTAGCATCCCTCACTCCCAGCTGCTGACCACATCACATCCTCTCAATCCCCACTTCCCCACATCAACGAGAGCCACTCTACACGGGGGGGGGGGGGCCATGAAAGAGAAGCAGATCATACAGCTGGGAGGAGTACTAGCTAAACCTAGGCGGCTCAAGACTACTTCCCAAACACACATACTTGAAGCTGCTTCACTAAAACCAAACTCTCAAAACTCCTCACACACACCCACACGACTACCCTTAAAATAAAAAAATCACCCTCCCACTCCACCTTCACTACCACCTCTTAATCAATGCCCAAACACACCATAAACTCCACATTATTCACCATGCACACCACTAACCCTAAACATGCATCCCAAAACTCAAACACCCCTAAAACAATAACGATATTTGTCTAATCATATACTGCAGACCATTTAACCTATCCTTGCACACCCAACACACAGCCATGTAAATGAAATGTCTATATAATAAACTAAAACTAGCAGTATAGTGGTGCACTGAACTGTCCAGAAAGCAATACCAAGTAATGTATACATGCATCAGTGTCAGTGGCTCAGCAGGTTGCACGCTTGCCTCTGAGGCTGGAAAATCAGAAGGCTGTGGGTTCTATTCCCCACTCCAGGCACTTGAGTTAAATCCTAATACTGACACTATAGTGCAGCATGTGAGGGGTGCTACACTCCTGAGGTGCTGTCTTTTGGATGAGATGTTAAACCGAGGTCCCATCTGCCTGTTCTGGTAGTAGTTCAAGTGGATGTTAAAGATCCCATGGCACTTATCGAAAAGAGTAGGGGAATTTCTCCAGTGTCCTGGCCAAATTTTCCCCATTCACTAAAAATATCACCAACAGCTTAAAAATCAGGTTCAGTTTTAGTTGACATCCATCTGTATCCCCCCACACCAGAATGAGGCTGAAAATAGGAAAAAAATTGTCTAGTCCTCCTTCCCGGTCAACAAAACTATATATATATATATATATATATATATGTATGTATATAGGTTATATTTCACACTCTTTTTGTAATTGTCACTGTTATTTTTTTATTACTAAGTACATTTGCATGGAAACAGGACTTCTGCCCTATTTGCTCTACTTGTCTACTTCTTCAGTCACAGTTGTGTTTATGACATCCCAATCTGTTGCTGTGGTGATAATTATGATGTCATAAACAGGGCATTATCATGTCATGTGTAGACAAGCAGCCAATGCAAATAAAGTCTAAGGGGCAGTACTCTCATTTTTATGTCACTTCCCTCAGTAATAAAGAAAGAGGGGAAAGAACTGCAAAAATATAGTTCTGGCTGAATGGTACAGAGGGTAAAAGCACAGAACTGTAAAACAATGGGTTGCAGGTTCAGTGCTTCTCAGAGCCCCAAACAATATTGTCTAAGGAAATCTGAGCTACAGTAAACTTTTAGCTGGGCCCCTGGTATGGTGGGCTGAAGTGCTGGATGCCTTTCCTCCTGCCCCATCAGGGGGCTGGGAGGGTGTGTGTGTGGAGAATTTACCATCCATTGACAGCTCTCCTCCTTCAGGTGGTGAAACAGTGTATACTGCTGTTTGGTTGCCACCTAGTGGAGGCTAGGTGGTACAGCAGTGGTCACCAGAATCGAAAGCTGGAGGGGGGCATTGAGATCATGTACCGTCTACATGCGTGCCATTGCATGCCGCTGGCTCTGATTCAAGGGGAGTAATGGGCAGAAAATAACCCCCATCTGCAGGATGATGCTGCAACCCTGCAGGCACCACACCACCACCATCCATGACATCCACTCACACAACGAGGTAAGAAGTAGATTGGACAATTCTAACCCCAGGAATCTCATGATTATACAAATGCAGCCAGCCTTCAGTGTTGTACTGCCACAGAGAGATGAAATGTATGCAAATGATGGAACTCTAATTGGCTCCTGCCAATTTCAAACTGCTGCCCCTAGTAACTGCTGCACTCTGCTTCTGATTCTTTATTCCGCCTGCCAGTGCAGATGTCTCGGAGAGCTCTCCTCAACTTTCTGTCAGAAACTTAATTAGTCAATAAGTACCGTTAATTTTCATTATATTCCAATTTGCTGCCCCTGTAGTTTAGTTAGTATTATTTGGCTTTTTTGTTTGTGTTTTTTGGTTCCTCATTGGTTCCGCGGCACCGTGAGGAAACGTTGGTTTTAGAGATTTTTTACCTCAGAATTAGAATTTTGTCTCCTTTTATACTGGTTCCCTTTGGGTTCCATAACTTTAATCTTTATTTTTTAATTTTTATTTATTTGCGTTTCCTTTTTCCTGTCAGGAACTGAGCGGTTGTTGGTTCCCTTTTAAATTCAGGAACAGACTGGGGTTGTTTTTCTTTATTTAATATCGGTTCCAAGGAACCAACCATTTGGTCAGGTAAACTTTAAAACTTTAAAATCTGACACCAATGTCAGTGATTCCTAGACCAAAGAAAAAGACAAGACCGACTGGGTTTAAAACTTGCATTAGCTGTGGTTGTCTAGTAGCTAAAGCTGATAAGCATAATCTCTGTATTTTCTACTTGGGTCCCCAGTCACATTTTTTCAGACTGTGCTGTGTGTAAAATCTTCTGCCCTAAAACCCTTAAAAAGAGGGCTAAAAAATTACAAGAAATGGCTACACCTGCTCCTCCTTTTAAAAACTCTTAAAAGTTTGCCGCCTCTACCTCTTCTTCTGCTTCTAAAAAAGATAAGGGGAGGCTTAAAGAGTCAGTGGATCCAAAATCCACAAATAAAGCTGACTTTTCTAAATCCAAAAGGCCTGTGGAACTGGCTGGTGAGTCAGTTACAGCGAAGAAAAAACAAAAAGAAAAACATGTCACTGCACCTCCAGCCGAGAAGGCTAAGGAGCTCTCAGCAGACAGGCCTGCCATGCCCACAGCTGAGGACATTGCTAAGGCTCTGCAGATTTTGCAGGCACTCCAGGCTGTGGTACCAGTCCTCACACTGGCCCCATCGGTTCCTGCCCAGGTACAAAGGGTACAGGAACCAGCCTATGTGTATGATGTCCCAGAACTGGAAGAGGAGGAGGAGGAGGAGGAGGAAGGAGAGCCTATCAAACCTAAGGTGTCCCCACTGAGGGGTCCAGATGATTATATTTCACATTATTCTTTTTTGAAGCAGATGGTGGACACCTTGAATCTTCCTATTCAGGAAACTGAGGAAGAAGTGGAAGAGGCAGACTTCCTAGAGCTGATGGGGTTAGTTCCCACTAAAAGACTACTGCTACCCATGCACATGTCTGAGAAAACAGGTACTAAAAATCCTAAAAACCCCTACCACTATTCCAGGGGTTGAAAAGAACATTGAAAAAAGTGCCAATTGGATAGGTCCAGTGCTGCCTTCTTATTTACCCACCCAGACTATGAAGGAGTGGTACAGGCAGCAGCCTGTGACAAAGCTGGAATCCCTCTGTCTTTCCACCCTCATGATAAGGACTCAAGAAAACTGGATGGTACAGGAAAGAAGGGGTACCTAGCAGCCTCACTGCTAGTGAGGCAGGCCAGTTATATGGCATACACAGCACAATGCCAAAAGGCCTCGTGGAACACTGTGCTGTCATAAACAGATAAAATTCCATGTGACGTGGCAGTGGACCTAGCAGAAACTGGAAGGACAGCATTGAATGCCACCATGTACCAGTTCCACATGGCTGTGGACGTGAATGACACTGTAGCCAGGGCTGCCAGGCTTATGGCCCTTACTGTCTCCATGAGGCGGTTTGCTTGGTTTAGGACAAGTCTGACCTAAGATATGCAGACAAAGGCTATGGATTTCCCCTGTGAGGGTGATTCCCTTTTTGGGTACAAGACAGAGGCCTATATGAAAAAAGTGGAGGAATACAAAGCTACATACAGAAGTAATTCTGCTAAGGAGAGACCCTTCACTTCTTACAGGTCCCAGTACAGGGGAGGCAGGGGTAGGATCTCCTACTCCAGACCCTTTTTTCAGGCCCAGGCAACAACAGACTACCAGCAGCCTAGTGGCTATTTCAGAATTAGAGCAGAAGGACCATGAGGAAATTAGCACAAGTGCCTCAGGCTCAGGACCAGCCAAAACAGAATCCCTGATTGGCTGGTACAGGTCTCCTCCCCCTACCAGTAGGAGGCAGATTGGTTCACTTCTTCCAAGCTTGGCATGCCATCACCTCAGACAAGTGGGTCTTGGAGGTAGTAAGCCAAGGACTGTCACTAAGTTTCAAATCTCTCCCTTAACTAAGAGACAGGCATTTTGCCCCAGCAACCTCAGTGGACAAAGTCCTTCTGGAAGCAGATGTAGCAAATCTACTAATCATCAGAGCAGTAGAACCCATGCCCCTATTCCAGAGGGGAAAGGGCTTCTATTCAAGATACTTCCTTACTCAAAAGAAAAACGAGGACTGGCAACCCATTCTGGATCTGCGACTCCTAAATAAGCATGTCTCTAAACCAAAGTTCAAAATGGTCACTCTGGCCATGATCATCCCCACACTGCAGAAAGGGGATTGGCTGGCATCCTTAAACCTCAGGGGTGCCTACTTCCACATATCAATAAGGCCAAGCCACAGAAAGGTTCAGACTCCCCTCAGGTCACTATCAGTTCACAGTCATGCCCTTTAGCCTAACATCTGGCCTCAGGGCATTCACAAAACATCTGGCTGTAGTGGTGGCACACTGAAGAAGGCAGAGAGTGACTGTATTCCCATACTGGCTAGTCATGGGTTAGTCCATGCAACATGCCAAGGACTCCCTAGCTCTAAAAAAAACACACATTAGAATCCCTAGGATTTTTGAAAAATGTACAGAAGTCCAAAATGGAGCCAGTACAGCTTCTGGACTTCATTAGAGCAGAGTTAGACACCTGCCAGGGAAGGGCTTTTCTTCCACAGGACAGGATTGACAACATCCTGCAGTTAGCAGGATCATTCTGGCTGAACAGACCAAGGACAGCAAGAGAGTTCTTGTGGCTGCTGGGCCACATGGCAGCTTCCACAGCAGTAGTTCCAGGGTCCAGGTTTCAGATGAGGGGCATATAGTTTCACTTGCGAGTTCACTGGTCCCAGAGAAGGGATTCCCTGGCCAAATTGGTGCCAGTATCAGACGCAGTCCTGCAGGCCATGCAGTGGTATCTGGACCCAGAAAATCTCAGGGAAGAAGTCCCCTTTCAACAGGAGCATCCCTTAGTGGTGCTCACCACAGATGCCTTTCTATTGGGGTGGGGTGCACATATGCTAGACCTAACTGCCAGCGGAATATGGTCACCTCAGGAATCTCTCCTGCACATAAATCTCCTGGAGCTCAGTGCAGTTTACCTGGCTCTACAGGAATTTGCTGCTCACATAAAAGGAAAGGTGGTACAGGTCAGGTTGGACACCACCACCACCATGTACCACATAAACAAGCAAGGGGGAACCAGGACCACCCCACTGTGCACAGAAGCTATGAAGGTGTGGGGCCTGGCCTACTCACTACAAGTGCCCCCATCAGCTGTTCACCTCCCAGGAAAGGACAATATCCTGGCAAATTCTCTCAGCAGAATCAGCCAGAACCATCACAAATGGTTCCTAAATGCACAAGTGTTCCAGTTGGTAATCAGGAGGAGGGGCACACCAGAGATAGATCTTTTCACCTCCACAGACAATCACCAGCTGCCACAGTTCTGTTGCAGACCTCCCAGCAGGGGCACAGTCCAAGTGGATGCCTTAACACTGGATTGGTCAGGCAGATTCCTGTATGTCTTCCCTCTATTCCCCCTGTTGCTCAAGACTTTGATAAAACTCAGGTCTCAACCAGCAACAACAATCCTGGTGGCACCAGATTGGGTGAGACAGCCATGGTACTCACTACTGCTGACCCTGTCTGCCTCACAGCCAATCCACCTGCCCCAGAGACACAACCTTCTGATATCCTCTCAGGGCAGGATCCTGTACCCAAACCTCAGAGCCCTGCGACTGAAGGAATAGCTCTTGAAGACTTAGAGTTTGCCAACTTAAACCTCTCTGAAGAAGTTTTGACTGTGCTCAGGGGCTCCAGGAAGCCATCCACCAAGAAAATGTACTCCTCAAAATGGAAAAGATTTTCCATTTGGTGTAAGGGAAGAGAGGTGATTCCCTCTGGTGCTAGTCTCTCTGTCCTGCTGGACTATCTGACTCATCTACACTCCATGGGCCTCAGGCCCTCCACACCGAAGGTCCATTTGGTTGCAGTTGCAGCATACGTATCAGCTGGTAGGGACAGGTCCATTGCCTCTTACGCTGTTTTTAAGAAATTCTTCAAGGGTCTCAACCACCTTCACCTTCCCCTCAGGGAGCCAGTTTCGGCCTGGAATCTCAATATCTGTATTGCTAAGTTCATGGAGCCTTCTTTTGAGCCCATGGCAACTGCAAACTTGAAGTATGTCACATAGAAAACTGTCTTCCTGGTTGCCATCACTTCAGCCAGAAGAATAAGTTAACTGCAGGCCCTGTGCACAGACCAAGACTACATATCAGTCCACAGGGACAAGGTAGTACTCTGGACCAACAGGAAATGTCTTCCTAAAGTGGTCTCAGATTTTTATTTGAACCAGTCTTTTTTTATACCAGTCTTTTTCACTGAGAATTCTAACTTATCTGAGCTAAAACTGCATAGCCTGAATGTCAAGAGGGCTCTTAGCCACTACCTTGACAGGACCAAGACTCATAGGCCTGAGTATACCCAGCTGTTCCTCACTTATGGGGAAGTGGGTAAAGGTAAACCTGCATCAGAATGAACCATCACACGCTGGATTGTAGCTTGCATACAGTTCTGTTACAGTAAAGTGGGAAAACAAGCACCCCTGAGCCTCAGGGCACATTTTACCAAGGGTACAGCTGCATCTGTAGCAGCTGCAAGAGACATTCAACTGTTGGAAACCTGCACAGCAGCTACATGGAAAACTGTACACTCTTTTACCAACCACTAGTTTGGACATACAGTCCAGAAGTGATGCCAGATTTTGCACAACAGTTTTGCAGAACCTGTTCCCTAAATAGGTTCTCTGTCCAACCTCCAAAGGTACTGCTTGGTAGTCTGCATTTGTTTAATCATAATGAGTGATTCCTGGGGTTAGAAGAAAAAATTACTCACTGTAGTAATCTTGTTTCTTCCAGGGGATCACTCATTATGATTAAAGCTCCCACCCTGCCTCCCCTACCTGAACCTAATAAAGGGAGCAATTCTAGTTTCTGAATCCCTGCTGACTTTCTAGACATGTTGTCTACATCTACTGTTTCAGTTGGCATTTATTGTTGTCCCTACTTTAGGGATTTTAATGTTTTACTGGGATGTGATTAAAAGGGGGTTTAATCCATAGAATTAGATAGCTAGAGAGTACTGTATTTACCCTGTAAGGCTGTGTATGAATCTGAAGCACTCAGTGTACAGCAGTTACTGGGGGCAGCAGTTTGAAACTGGCACGAGACAATTAAGAGTTCCATCATTTGCATACATTCCATCTCTCCATGGCAGTACAATACTGAAGGTTGACTGCATTTGTTTACTCATAATGAGTGATCCCCTGGAAGAAACAAGATTACTACAGTGAGTCATTTTTTCTTCCTGGAGATAGGGTGACAGGGCTGGGAGTTGATAGTAGAAGGAGGTTGAAGGGGAAGGGTAGGAGGATAAAGTCCATAGAAAAAAAGAATTGCAAAAATATATAAACTATAAACTGCATTCTGTTTAAATCTCGTATTTTTCAAAATTATCCAACTGGTATCAGTGGCTCTTTAAACGGAACATAAACAATATGTAATTTAAATAAACTATTGTTGTTGTTTTCTGTTCATTATTGACATGCTATTAACATATTTTATGCTGTTATATAAGCAATAAGACACAACAGGGTGTGCATTATGCTGTGGTAACCACATTCCCAGGGGCATAGTTAGGCACAAGGCTGTAGGCTGAGTACCAGTTGCCCCTTGGAGATGGTTATCACAGCATAATGCATATCCCCAGAGTGTCTTATTGAACTTTTAAAATGGGTAACTAGACACATTTAAATAAAATACATGTAGAAAATTTAAATAGATTGAATAAAATCATGAAATAATAAAAACAATTATGTAAAATAGTCCCTCCGCAGTTTCAAGGACTCTAGGGGGTGATATGATTGCTTAGTGATTTTTCAGATTCAGCTTGAAGAGGTGTCCTCCTACGTGCACATGCTTTTTCCCAACCGCTCCCAACCCCTTCCCTGTTTTGGTAGAAGCAACTCTCTTTTAAAAATAATTTGCTTTTAGTGAGTCAACCCATCATAGATAAAGTGAGTGGTGAGTCAATGTGTTTTTGTTGCAGTTCAGTCGGGGGTCAGTGTAAAAGTGCACTGCAAGCAGAGCAAGGGTGGCAAGATTTTTTTTTAAATTATTTACATAATCTACTTATTAAGAGTGCCATCAGGTCTAGGAGCCTTACCGAACTGAACATGGGATCACACCCATCAGGAGACTGAGAAATCCTGGTAGCCATGGCACCAGCATGCTACCATCTGTGGAAGCGAGTTCTGAGACAGTACCGCTGCTCAGAGTCACCGATGGACAGCTTTTAAATTAGTGGAGTGCGGTCAGGTGTGTGAGTTTGGGAGCTCAGTCAGGTTAATGAATCAAAGACATTCAAGATGGTAGCTATTATTTAACATAAAAAAGAGCCACAAAATAGATTTTAACTAATATGTTACTATTGGCAGCCAGCAGAGCAGACGCTGGCTCTGGCAATGGCGGGCAAGGGCAGGAACACATAATTTTTTAAATGAGATGTAGTCACCTGTCAAAGGTCCTCCCTTACTAATTTTTTCATTATTTTGTTTCTGTCGGTGTGTTGTTTGTATGACAGTCAGCAGTCTTGGTTGTTGTTTGTTTGAAAAAAATGGTGTCTGTTTTACATTTTAAAAATGTTAAATGTAGGTATATTGATATTTAGAATGTTATTCATCCTAATTGGCAGAACTTATTCTTCTACAGTGCATTATACTCCTATAATGCACTGTTCATAGCCGATCATGACACAGGAGTCTTCCTATCTATTTTATAAATTTGCATTCTGCATGCTAAGTGTGTTTGTTTAGTGCTTTCAAGGAGACGCTCTCCAGACTCCTGTTTGTAACTAGGGAAAACCAGGAAAAGTGGGAAACACACACACACACATACACATACACACACACACACACACACACACACACACACACACACACACACACACACACACACTATGGGCCTGATTCTGAAAGATCTGTTGGAGTGATGCGATGTACATCGTTCCAGGGATGTGGCAAACTCCATGTGTGCCAGGGACCTTGCACTAGATTCTGCAAAAACAGGGTCCCAGCACCAAAATCTCTGGGTTTGCTGCAGGTATACAACAGGTGCCAAGCCATTTGGCGCACTCAGTGGTATGCCACAGGATCCAGCTTCCCTCACCCGCTAAATACAAGAAGGGCCAGCATTGCTGGGGGGGCATCTGCTTGCCAGGAGGGGGAAGGGGCAGGAGGGGGCATGGGGGGCATAGGGTGAGTCGGGGAGACAACAGGGAAGTAAAGGATTGCTGTGGCACCTGGCAGGGGCATGTGCCTCTTTATTTATTATGGTGCCATTCTCCTGTACAACATAATTATACTGCAGATACATTATCGGACAGTACAACTGAAACACAGCCACTGGATAGTTTTGTGATCTGTTGTGTTCCGTGTCAATATGATGCGATTCATAAATAGCACTTTCCCCTCTGTGACTGTGCTTCATTTGTACTGTCCAATAATGTATGTACAGTATAAGTATGAAGTACAGCAGAATGGCACCATAATAAATAAAGAGGCATATGTACCCCACTGGGTGCCACAACAATCCTTTACTTCCCCGCTGTCTCCCCAACTCATCCTATGCCCCCTGTGCCCTTACTGCCCCCTGACCCCACCTGTAGCTCCTCCCAGCTCACCACAGTGTGTGGCACTGGTGTAAGGGGCTTAGACCACCTCCTGATTGGTCTAAGTTGAGCCCCTTGCTATGACCATGGTGGGGCTTTCAGAATCCCCAAAAAAGGGACTTTGCAGCCCCACCATGGCACAAGCCCCCTTGTGACCTGGCATACCTCGATGTAGGTTGTGATGGGGGTGCAGTGCCTGTTTGGTGCAGCAGCTTCCCATTCTGATGCAGACTGTATTATGAAATCCCACTGGAGACTTCAAGTTCACTGCCACCATGTGGGTTTTACCAACAGGACCCAGGAAACCTGTTTTTTACCTCCTCCTTGCTCAAGGTCAGGAAGGTCAAACACAATAACTGTGGGGAGGGTGCCCTTCAGAGATGGACTGCAAACAGAGTCCAGCAGAAACAGTAGAATTACCCTTTTAAATAAAACAAGCAGTCACTGATTCTATAAAAATAGAAGCTTTACTAAAAGACTATGAGTATTTACAACAGGATGTATTTACAGGAAACAAAAGGGTTGCACATTTACTAAAAAGAAGAAATTAAAACCAGGTTGAGCAGACAGATAGTGTACAGCAGAATTCTGAGCTATTCTCATTTAAAACCTATGTCTTTACCTGCTGCTATCTGAAGAAAATACTTTTCCCTAAGCTGTCTTTCTTACCAGACTTCTAGCTGCAGGGCTCTGGATTTCAGATATGTCAGGTCCAAGAGGAGGAGTTTTCTTCCAGCACCACAATGTATTTCTCACTCCCTGTGGGAGTGGATCTCACTCACTTTGAGTGACAGTTCCGTGTTGTCCCAGCCCTCTTTAAGAGTGTGTGTGTGTGTGTGTGTGTGTCCACGCCCATCAGCACCTCCTTGCTAACATTATGACAAGCACCTGGGTTCTTTGTCCAACATGGGAACACCTCCAGGAAGGACTCCCCACTGGGTTTATTGCTTTATTGCCGCCTCCCTAGCTTTCCTGTTCACTTTCCCATGAGAACATCAGTCCCTCCACCCTGGCTGACATAAGCCGTCATATACTACTTGATCATGTGATCGGGTAGCCATCTTGTACCTGAAGCAGATGCATATTTAGAAAAGAATAAATGATTCAAAAGAATACATGGTTCTGGTCCCCTTTCCCATCACAGACTGCGTTTCAGAATTGGAAATGCTGCAAGCTATGGTGCAACGTGCCAGTTGCATCATTGATGTTTGATGCAGACACCTTGTGTCGGTCTATGGGCTTTCAGAATCATGCCCAATGAGTCTTGATGTTTATCTACAAAGTTTGATGATGATGATGTCTATTAGCTGGATATTGGGCAGAAACATAATGTGATTGGTGGGGCTGCATCCTTTGAACTACACAAACTTAACACCCATCAACTAGCTGAACACTGTCATCATCAGCATTCTCAGCAATGGCTTTCGAGTAGCAAGTTTCCTGCATTTTTATATCCATTGGCTTATATAGCACACACCTCCACAGCTCACTGCCCTACCTGAGCTCCACCAATATGTTTGCTTTGCACATGCATGCAAAGCAAATATAAAAAGGAAATAAACTAATTGCCATGGGTGCTGAGAAAAAAATACACATGCTATTTTTACAGATTTATCTCATCCCTTTAATACTATTGGTCAAATGTTGCTCCTTAAGAAACAGGATATGGTGCATCTTAACCTTGAACCTGTAAGATATTTGCTTCTTATTTCAAGCACAAGAAACAATTTATGTCTCTTCTGGGAGTTATCATCAATGCTCTATTAATATCAAAAGTGGTCATCGCCAAGGTTCAGTTTTGGGATTTCTGCTGTTTTCAGTATTATAAACGACATGCAAACTTTGTAATGCTTCCTCAGTGCAGACAAATGCTGATGATTCTCTGTATATTGTTGTAATTCCACTGAAGCTGATAGTGATTTGTAGGTAAATTGCTATGACTTTGAACATCCACAGCACACTTTAGATTTTGGAAATTAACCCATAAATGTACATTCTGATAGGGTTACAGTTTGAACTTTCAACATTTTTAGCCTTTCTGGAGACTATAAGAAAATGATGTTGCTACCTCCACATGGCAATGTTTGGGGTAAAACAGCACAGATTCGGGGGCTCAGTTATTCATGTATGAACACCCTCCTGTAGTTGGGACACTCTCTGGGTGAGCAAAAACTATTGGCAACATTGCAAAGGTATGAGTGTGAGCAGGCATATACAGGGGAACAATGGTGCCCAAAATAAATGGTGGGCAGAAAACCTGCACAAAGTTAAAAAAAAAAAAAACTCTGAGAGATGTAGTGTTGCAGCAGGAAAACAGTCCAACACACAAGAAAGCTGTGCACTAACACATCACTGAGAGAAGAAGCAACACTGAGTGAAGTAATAAATCACAAGCTGGTCTCCTGTTCTAAATGTTTTATTGTTGGCAAAAGCAACTGTAACAACTCCTCCCACAAGAGAGACCCTGGTGGGGCAGCAATCTTGGAAAAGTGTTTGTTGCAGAGTTCCATCACCCTAAGAAGACAGATGAGACTCCAGCAGGAAGAAAACCTGCCAGACATGGTAGGTTGGAGACTGGTTTTCAGCATGGATGAGGTCATCTTAGGGTATAGGCTTTTCAGCACGGCCACTACTGTTCAGTTCCGTGGAGGAGTTGACCTGCGAGGGAATAGCAGTTGGCATGACAGTACCACACATAGCAGTATGTGGCATCTAGCCAAATGGATCCAGGCTCATGCTAGGGTAACCAGGGAAGTGTTGGTGGGTGATGGCCAAAATGGATAGAATTTTAAAAATTGAAATAAATCATTACTTTTCTTTTTTACTAGCCCAATTCATCTTCTACTAGCCACCATGTGACAAAAGCAGTTCCTTTTTTAACTGAGTGTCCTGATCTAGCCCTTTATGCTTTAATTACTGTATAAGAGAATGAATTCACTGCCCTTAAATATCACTGTTTAGTCCACACTGACATTTTCATAGCAGTTTGATTTAGCTGAAGTGCAAGAGCAAGCTAACTTGTCAATTACAGTATATATTTTCACTAGCATATAATTTTCACTGGTTTTGCAAAATAGTAAATATAGCAAACATTTTATTCCAGCAAAAATAATGTCTTATACAGTACTTTGTTGCAGTTGCACTGCCATGGTTTTGCATTTTTTGAACCATGGCAAATGAAATATTTTTTTTATGTAGCACTGTCACTTTAAATCCTACTATTTAAATGGCACACTGTATTGAACAAAGTATTCTTTTGACAAAGTGCATTCATGCAAATCGTGGAGGAATCTTTCTTCATAGTCTGGTCCTTTTGCTAGATTGCTGTTTTTTTTATCCTTTAAATAAATGCGTGGAAGATAGAATCATCTGTCTGCGTTAATCAGTTTTAATCAGCGTGGGTCAGCTATGCCAGTTTTCCTTTTGTACTTGTTGTCTTGTCACTAGCTGCACCACCACCACCTCACTAGTGGCCCTTTCTGTTTGCCAAGGTGGGAGCTATGCTGAAAGCTAAGAGCAGTTTGGTAAACCAGAGGAAAGGTATCCTTAGGCTATATTAGAAACCTGAATATAAAGGAATAGGGAGTGTCGAGATATACGACTATGAAGAAAAGTAAAGGCAATGATACTATTGCTACAAAAACAAACAAGAATTGCCAATGCACAGCTAATTCAGTGGTGCAAGTTCCAGATAAGAACTGAAAGCCACCAAAAGAGCCTGCACTCAGAAGCCAGCATAACAAACATTTATTTAAACTTGCACCTTTTCAAGGAACAATGCTATATGTATCATGTTTATACCAATGGGAAAGGGGGTGGGGTGAGCAGGTGACACTCTTTATATACTGGCTTTTTTTAACAGTGACCATACACTATAAATGATTGTGTATGTTCACCCATACGTAGACTAGCCTGTGTATGACTCTCAAGGTTGCCGTGGCAACCAGTGAGCCTCTTGAGCTGCACTCTGGGGTCTTTGGTTGCAACGTCAAGCTTTCCTCGAACAGAATTTTATAAGGGTGACCATACACAATCCTCTATATTGTTTACACTTTATGCAGTCATCTCAGCTGAGAGTGACGCCCCGGAAGTAGATCCTATGCAAAATATTACAATTTAGAATGTGAGTTCAAACTCTGCATTTGTGCTCCACTCTGGCCATTTGCTCAGATCTGTTTCTACACCTGAAGAGAGCAGTTGCTCCATAGTGAACTCTGGTAACAGCTGGTTTTCCAGTCAGGTTGTTTAGTTCGGAGTTTTTAGCTAAGTTTTTTTTCAGTAATTTATGGCTTCTTCAGTTCCCAATTGAATCACAGGAACCGGAGAATATCCTGTAACCCTGGCACCATTATATCAAGGGCTACTACCTCTGCCTGCTGCCAAGGATGCAGGTTGAGGAGCCTGGGTTCAGAATTAATGAGTACTGTGGCCTCCCTACCAACAGTACAACTATAATAATGGTGCCTCCACCCAGAGTAACACTTAAGTGGGTAAATAGTGACACTGGTACAGCCCTCTGGGAAGCTGTGACCACCCACAACCTCACCTAGTGACCCAACACACAGTTTGCCTAGGGACACAGTATTCGGATTATAATTACACATTTAATGACTAGACCTAATAATATGCTCACCACCCTTACCCGCAGGGCCTGGACTTCTGGGATATGCTCTATGTCCCCTGCAAAAGAACAGTTTTAGCAACAACAATGCAGTTTCACAGCACCGGCCCATTGGCGCAGCGGTGGGATTTCCGCTTGCGGCTGCGGCGACCGGGTTCGGAGACGGACCCGGTCAGCCAGAGGGCTGGCTGGGAGGATGGAGCATCCTATGGACTGCTCTCCTTCTCCGGGGAGGTGGGAAGCACTCAGAGCTCTGAGGACTCCTGGCGGAGGCCGAGAGGTCTCGCGCTGCCGCGCTAGTCTCTCTGGGAGGCAGGGCGGACGCTGGCGTCATTGCACATCCCCACCTTCATGAGGAAAATATAGAAAACACAGGCGGGGCGAGGGCTACCTGTCTAAATGAAGCCCTCCCGGGAAGATCTCGCCAACCACCGTCGCTGCGGGTCCCCCGACCAGATACTGGTTCCGTGATCATGGAGTACGTGACCATGGCCCTGCCCTCCAGGGGGCAAGCCGGGGTGACTGGGGGACCCCGGCAGCCATAGACAGTGGTGGAGGCTTCCAGGAGCCGTGGCCATGGCCGACCAAGTGACAGGGGTCCTGCCAAAAAAAAAAAAATGCAGATTCACAGTACCCTTTTGAATAACCCAGTAACTGAATGCCAGATGATAATATGCTCACAGCCCAAATTAACATTAAATAGCAAATCTGGTTTATTAAGGGGGCTTGAACAAGGGAGGGGCGAGAATTTAGCTTAATTATTGCAGCACTGTATTTAAACAGATAGCATTGATTAGTCTCTAAATTAATCAGTCCAACCATCTGCTGGATACCTAGAGTGGAATAGGTAGCAGTCCTGAAGCGTTGCCACGGTTTGGATGGTGTTGCAGCTGGTTGGGGCCCTTGATGGAGAGAAAGGTGTTATTAGACAGGAAAATACTTGCAAACAGTAGAATATTTATAATCCCCATCCGGATTGGCCTGTAAACACAGTTAAAACCCAACGAGGAATTATAGGGCAAATCAGATGACAACATACAGTTATTTGGTTGTTGCAGGGGTTACCCTGTTTATACCCACTGCACCCAGACAGACTGAAGAGACAGCTGGCGATGCCATGGACCTGCTGGCCTTTCAGGATTCTGGTGGGGACTGGGGCTGACACAACTCACCTCCACTTCACGGCCTTTCCCTGTAGGTGGCCGCAACCTGCAATCTGGTTTTCCACAGGGACTGACTCCCCAAGGCTTGTCACTCACCAGGTAGATGCTGGATCTGGTGCAGGAACAGTCTTTTGGGTCCGATGCTGGCATAGCCCTAGAGCTGGAAGATGAAATTAGTAGCTTGGCTGTTTTGATGCTGTTAGCAGTCTGGATGGCCAGAGCAGAAGAAAACCCACATCAGTCTCCCCCTCTTGGTGCATGGCAGGAGACAATCTTCACAGAAACAGACGCCACTTTATTCAGGAGTCCCTGAAGCAATCTCTTCACAGCAGTCTGTACAACACTGAGATGGCTGAAGGACAGATCCTTTGGCTTAGAGTTTAAACCGGCTTCCTGATTCAGCTTTGGCTGCAGGAACCATACTCTGCTGTTTGGCAGGCCTGAGTTTGATTGATCCCCTTTGAAATCAAAGTAGCTTGCAGTGAAGCAAGACAGGCCCTTCCCTGCAAAAGCAGCAGAGCCACACACTGGCTTCCTCTAGACACTCGACATGAACTCCTCCAGAACTGACCCAGTTCAAACAGTCCCATTTAAATAAAGGGCAAAGTTCCAGCAATCCGATTGGCTGCCCAAGTTGTCTGAAACAGTTCTAGTTCTTTAATTGGCTATCAATTAGGCACCAAGGATTTGTCCCTGAATTTCCCCCAGAATCCTTTGGCACAGTCCCAAGAGTCCCTAGGGTGAACCCTGGCTCGTGATTGGCTGCTTAGCTGCAAAGATGGCTGCTGCTGTACACAGTTTCCATGCAGTTTACACAATTCTTGACTTTAAAGTTCTGGTGTAGCCATCAGTTTAACTTTTTATTTATAAAACCCCCACAATCATGTAGCCCTAACTGTGCCCTCTTAAATTAGCCCATTATTATACAGCCACACTTAATTCGTTTGCTGGCACTGCCATCGAAATACTGTCCCCCAGGCAGCAGGCAGCACCTCATTAATATTCATGAGGGCTCATTATTATATATAAGCCCTCGCTATGTGTCTGGCTCAAAACCCTATTCCCAAGCCCTAGGGAGGCATCCCACTCACCTCGCCAAGGTCACCGGTCCCCACCGAGCCGAAGAGGGGCACCGGGACCACCGACACACTCCACGCTCAACTGCAAGAATGGTAGTCGGCACATCAAAGTGCCTCTACATGCATGCAGGATTGGCTGATTGCACTGCAGTGCAAAAGAAGTAGTGGCGATTGCAATTCAGCATTTCAAGCCCCATATGGTCTGAAACCATATGAAGGGCTGCTCGGGGGAACTGGGAGTACATCTAGGACTCAGGAAGCTGGGAGGAGAACAGGAATGCCAGAGGCAGAAATGGGAGAGAACGGGGAATGAGGGGCAATTAAGGTAAGTCCTCCCAAAGAGGGGTTACATCTCTCCCCTGCCTGCAAACTTGGTGTCCGCGCCAAGTCTATAATAAACTAGCAATTATAATATCATTCTACTATATACACTGTTAAACATACTCTGTATCAGGCCCGATACATAATAACTATATACAATATGGCATGTTATCACTTTAAATGGTACCTTTGTAAATACTGGGCCGGATATTCAAACTGCGCCCAAAAAGTGTGCAACAGCAGGAGCAAGCCCAAGTCAATTGCGCACATGCGCAATACACGCGCTATTCAAACACGGAGCAAGACAAATTGCGCAACCAGCCAATGTCTGAATATCGCACAACCTGCACCATAGCGCAACCAGGAAGGGGAAGCTGAGCAGAGATGATGCGCCATAGCGCAACAAAGGCATCCCAGCTGAGCAGTACAGAGGCGCCATAGCGCAAGCAAAGAGATCCCCAGCAGCAGAGCAATGGAACTGCACAACCAGGGAGGTAGGCAGGGGCCCACCACCCATGCCACAGATGGGCACAGGGACACACTGCAGAACCAACAATGAACCCCCACACCACAAGCACAGCATAACTGGGGGAGGGATGGAACAGCCACCGGACCGTGGGGACAAGCAAAGAAAGCACATCCCAGCTGTGTTACTGCAGCACACCCACTGGGAAGCTGAGAGTGCCACACAAAGGGGGCGGACCACCCCAGTGTCCAGAAGCCCCCCCTGTGTGCACAGCACACCCAGCACTGTGACCCCAAGACACCACCCATGTGCAGTGACCAGCACTGCAGGAATCCCCAGGCCCCCCGCACACTGCAACCTGTGAACCACAGAACTATACAAGCCAAACCCACCATAAGCACCCAGCAGTGGGTGGAAGCACCCGGCAATACTGAGTGGAAGCCACACTCCACACCAGAGACACCACCCCACACACACGCACATACCCATGACCATACTCACCCCAGATGCCATGCACACCACTGCAACTGAGCACCTATAGCCAGCTGCAAATCAGAGACCACCACAGTATTCATATCAAAATATAAATGTAATGAAGAAGAATAACAAGAACAACAAAGCAACTATGTACATATATACAAAGCAGGGGTGGGGGTATGGGTATAAGGTAGGGGTGGAGTAAGGGGCAGGGGTGAACAACCGGGAGAGGGAAGGTGGGGTGTGGTGATGGGCAGCTACCGGCCGGCAGCCTGCCCTCCTTCCGCCTGGTGCTGTGCCCGGGGCCTCCTCCGGCGCTGTATCCCATGCTGCTGCATGTCCAGAAGGATGGCGTGCGAATCCATGGCCACCTGTGTGAGCCTCCGCAGTGCTCGCTCGATGCGACGCAGGATCTGGATACCTAGGACAAGGGTTCAGAGTAAATGGCTGTGACTGTCCACATCCCTGAATCCCACCCATCATGCATGACACACAGCCAAGTGCCCCGCTCCTGTGATGGACTGCACCCACCCACAGTGACTGTGCACAAGACATGCCCAACCAGGCAGCAACAGCTATGTGTACCACTGCACTCACACACCGCCCATGTCCATCACAGCACAACCAAGGCTGCCCAGTAACGTGGCTACATGGTGGGATGCTAGTGCCACAGCCATGTACCCAGTGCATGCATGGACCACCAGTGACGCACACACACACATGCAGTGACACTGGACAGTGATGACTGTCACATGTTGCGTGCATGGTAGTGTAGTCCATGGACGGTGGCCGTGCCCCCCCCAGCATGCAATAGCATCCATGATGTAATGACACTCACCCTCATCAAGCTGCTGCTGCTGGTGCTGCTGCGGCTGCGGCTGCTGCTGCTGTGGCTGTGGCTGCTGCTGCTGCGGCTGTGGCACACCACCTCTGCCAGCCACCCCGGCACCGCCATCCCATGCCTCAGCCTGGGCCCGCCTCCACTCCTCCACGCCTGTGGGAGACAAATGAAGAGAAACACATCAGTGAGATCCCAAAGCAGACAGCCCCTTGCCCCATTGAGTATGCCTGCCCACACAACCAGACCCAAACAGCACACACCTGCAAACACCTTCACAGCAAACAATAGCCCAACCCACCCCCATGTGCAGGTCACATTACACAGTGTCACCCATGTGGACAATACCGGTGCATACACAGCACACCCACCTGGCCTAGGCACAATGCCCCTCCTGGCACGAGACCTGAGGCGCTCCAGCAGAGCACGCTCCCTCCTTTGCAGGTCACTATAGCAGTGCCTGCACTGCTCAGGAGTCCTCCTCCGCCCAGTGGCCTGCTCTAGGGCAGTTGCCACCTGCTGCCACACATGGGTGCGTGCCATCTGCAGGGGCATTCCCCCAAACAGTGTCCCATGGTGAGGCTCCACTACAGCCACCAGGTTTGCCAGCTCCAAGGCCCTCCACTGTGGAGCTCTCCTGCGTGCCATTCCACAGTTATACAGTGGCAATATGGTGCTCCGCAGCACGGCAACCCCATGTGGAAATGTTGAGCAATACAACTCCATGAGTCCCTATCGCGCTGTTCATACAGCGCCGTCGGTCCACATCGCGCTGTCACCGAACAGCGTGATAGAGCCATACACATGCCAGACATACAGCACCAGGGGGCAAAGGTCGGGCACAAGGTCATGGGTCACTGGCACAAGGCCACGCACAGCGCTATCGGACGTCTACACATCCTGCGCGATCAGTCACCTGCGTTCCAGTGCCACAGTGGACTATTGCGCAGTTGTGCCACAGCGCCATTTGGTGACCAGCGCTGTAGCGCCACTGGCACAATGGTGGCTATGTCCGGAATTGCTGATCGCGCACAGTACGTCATCAGTGCGGCGAGCGCCTGCATAAGCTACCTGGGCATGCAGCCACGGTACTCGCAGTCACAGAAATGCGCCATTGGCTCAGCCGGCTCAACCGTATTGCGCAAATCGCAACGGCGCGATATTCAGCCGACACATGCAAATCATCTGATCAGCCATTCCAAGGCACAGTGGCGCGATTTGCATCTCATTACAGTTGCTCCACTCCTAATTTGCATGCATTGCACTATAAATATGTGACAGTGGACTGCGCTGGCCAGATTCGGGTACTGCAGGTGAGAGGTGAGTTGCAAGCTGTGTGATGTTCTGGGCAATGGTCATGGGATAACGCTGTAGACTGCACAGTGACAGGTGTCCACTTCCACCCATACAGACCGACATGACCGAGCAAAGACCAGGTGAGGATGAAGATGGTGGGCGAAAGAGGAGGCCCAACTTCACCAAGTCAGAGACAGAGGCACTCTTCCAGGCCTACCTGGAAGAGGAGCCACTACTGAGTGGACGGCGGGGCACCCCTCAGGCCCATGCTGCTGCATGGGGGAGGGTAACCGGCGTAAACCTGCATGGAAGCCACCAGCGCTCATGCAGGAATGCAAAAAGATGGGGACAGACCGAGACGGGTCAAAAGGTGGCAGCCCTCAGGGCGGCACGCTGCCACAGGCGGTGGCCAGCCAGAGGTGGCAGAGCTGACCCCGGCGGAGGACTGTCTGGCTGCATCAATGCAGCGTAGTGCTATAGAGGGCGTACCAGGAGGTGGATTCCAGACCGGTGGAAGCCCATCACTGCACGGTATGACATGGTGGTGGTGTTGGGGGGTTGATCACATGCACTAACATGTTCTCACTTTCTGTTACAGATCCTGTTCATCTGCAGGGGATGGTGGTGGTGGGACCATGCAGTGTGGAAGACCTGCCAGTGTTGGTGGAGGGTCCATCCACCTCTGCTGCCAGCCGGCATGCACTGCACCAGCATGCACGCCTGGCTGCCACCTCTGTTGTCGGTGAGTCAGGTGTGGGGGTGCACAGCCTGTGTCTCAGCAGTCTGGCATGCAAGCATGCCAGCACGCTGTGACTGTGGCTGTTGCATGAACCTGCACCATTGATGATGCAAGGACTGCAATGGGCAGTGACACGTGTGTGTCTCATAACAGACACACAGCAGGCCAGCACGTGCCTCTGGACCTAGCTGGTGCCAACGTGTGTGCCAGCACAGCACAGTCCCAGGCTGTGCCTGTCAGCACCGGTGGGGCAGCACCGGTGGCTGTGCAGGTCTCTGGCACTGTTGCGGCCACAGCAGTGGAATGAGTGGTCCTTGGGACACATCAGTTGGAGGGGCAGCAGCAGCAGTCACCCACCAGATCTGGGGGTACAGGGTCCAGCGGTGGCACATGCACACCGCCTGTTGACTTGCCCACACCTGGTCCTGGTGAACAGCGCCCACCCTCAAGGGGTGTTGAGCATCAGGCCCTTCCATACCCTGGGGGACAGAATGCCGATGTGGCACAGGACCCATTGGACGAGCACACCCGCCTGCTGCGGGCATCAGTAGAGCAGCAGATGTGGGTTGCAACGTGCGTGGAGGCACTGTGCATGGCTGTGGAGTGGAACAGCAGGGACAATGCATTGATCCTTGCAGAGATGGTCAGACTGCGGATGGATGTGACCGCCACCATTGACAGGCTGACCCAGGCAGTGGTCTCTGTCGTGGCTGCATTGGGCACAGAGTCAGGTGCCCTTGTACTGCACACCCCACACAGTACGCTCTCCACACCCCATTCCCAGCGTCGTGAGACACCCAGACTGTCAACGCCGGGTTCTGCTGTGGGCATCCTGAGCACACCTGGTGCAGGTATGTTCAGCATGCTGCACACCCCTGTGCAGACAAGGTCGCGATCATGCAGTGGGACCCCTGGTGGTCCATCGGTGCCACCCCATGTGGCCCATGATCAGCCTGCCAGTGCTGCTGGGACATGGCGGGGCCGCCCACACATCCGAGGTGGCCGTGGCACAGTGCCACCTGAGTGACCTGTCTCCCAGTGTGGGCCCTGTCTGATGCTGCCCTGTGTGCAATGTGTGTCATGGTGGGCAGTGCACTGGTGGGTGCCCTGCCCAACACGCCGACACACGGACCACCTGCACACCCACCTGACTGCTGTCCACAGGTGCGTGTGCATGATGATGCCTGCACTGTACTGTACACCAAGGTGCAAGGGTGCCCAGCATCTGACACACGTACTTTGACAGTAAAGGTGGTGGGGGTGGTCCATTGATCTGTGTGTTTGCCATGTCTGTTCCTGCTCTGCTGTGCACCTGCCCATGTACGCTTTGTGCCTGGTGTGTGTGTGTGTGTGTGTCCATATGACTATTCACCCCTCCCTGATGGTGTGTTTGTGCACCTGGACCCTACCACTCCCCTTGCCGTCATGCACCCCTGGTGTGTTACCCTGTGTGCCTGTGGGTTGCGCCTAGACAGTGATGGTTGCACATGGCCCCTTGACTTACCTGTGGCATGCAAAATGCTCCTCCGTGATGGTGTCCCGGTGCAGCTGGGCCTGCCGGATCAGTCGGGAGTCCCGCCGTCCAAGGGGGGGCTGCTCATCCCCATCATCACCGGCGTCACCGGCGGCCCCATCGCTGTCCCCCTCCTCGACCTGTACGGCTATCCCACAGTCTTTGGCCATGTTGTGCAGGATACAACAGGACAGGAATATCCCACAGGCCTTGAGGAGCTGTACTGTAGGGCACCGCCGGAGGTGTCTAGGCATCGGAAGCGTGCCTTAAGTATCCCAAACACCCGCTCGATGATGTTGCGTGTGGCAGCATGTGCCTCATTATAGCGTTGCTGCGATGGGGTCATGGGGCGCCGGTAGGGTGTGAGCAGCCAGGGGCCGGATGGGTATCCGCTGTCACCTGTGTGGAGATAGTGGAGATAAGTATCATGTTCAGGTCCATATTGCCCATATCCCGTGTGCCACTACCATGGCACCTGTGGCTTTCCCACCCTTGCCCCAACCTTGCAATTCTTACATGCATACTCACCCACTAGATGTCCTGTGGGGATGTCCACACTCTTGAATCGATGGCACAGTGCAGATTGGTACCATATGAAGGCATCATGTGCTCTGCCAGGGTGTGTGGCACAGACATTGATGATGCGCCCACTGGCATCACACACCGCTTGGCAGTTGACACTCGAGAAACCCTTCCTGTTTCGGTATGCTGCCCCATCGGGGCCAGGTGGCATGCGAATAGCCACATGGGTGCAGTCTATCACCCCTAGCACACCAGGCATACGTGCTACCCTGTGGAACTCCTGCATGTTTGCTGTACGCTCTGCCGCGGTGCTGGGGAAATGGATGTACTCCGCAGTATGTGGCAGCAGTGCGCTGAGGAATTGGGTGAGGATGTGTGATGTGGCCGACTGTGTTATGCCTGCGGTGTCCCCTGTCAGCCTCTGGAAGGTACCCGTGACGAGCAGACACATGCAGGCTGTTACCTTTGTCTCCACTGACAGAGCGTGACTCCGTCGTGAGGGTGCCTGCATCACATCACTGCACAGCTCACAGAGCCGCCTCAGTATTGCCCTGTTCTGGTGGTACTGGACCACAATCTCTACATCCGTGTACAGCTCAAAGCTGACGTGGGCATGGTACTGCCTGTTGGGGGCGTGCCGCCAACAGACCCTTCCACGGCCACGTCCCCCTGCAGCATGCCTTCTCACCCCCCTCATTACAGCTCCCATGAGGAAGCTGGCACTGTCCATGTCCCTGGCTTGTGTTCCCCCTGGCTGTTGTTGCTCTGTTACCCCCGCTGTCCTGACTGCTACCTCCACTGCACCGGGTACACCTACTGGCCTCTGCAGTCTGTGGCCCCACACACCTCCTTGTCCCTCTTCTCTCCTGTGCACTCCTGGCCTGCACTGTTTGCCACTGTCGCCTTGTCTGTCTCCCTGCCTCATGTGGCTTCCTGTAGTGTTCTTGCACCCTTCCTTGAGCCTTTATTTGGCTCATTTCCGCCGTGGCACACCTTCCGGTTGATCTGCTGTTGCTATTACGCCTTCAATATCGCATTGGCGCTTTATGCATGGATCCACCCCTTCTCAAGCCATGCATGCCTTCATCTGCATTAGCGCTGTTGCTCAGCATGTGTTCGGTAGCGCAACTGCTTCCCGCTGAATATGGCAGGATGGCGCATTTTTGGACTTGCGCATGCGCAACCCTATTGTGCATGGCACAACCCTTTTGAATATCCGGCCCACTTTGTATAGTTCAGTTATTTACACATCGTCATGACACTTTACACCTCACCTTCACACACTGTTTTAGACAGTTACCCATATGAAATGACATTTGCTCCCTTAAAACCTTTAAGCATTGACTCATTTATAGAAACATCTTGTATTTTTTTAACTGACCCCCTGTTACTGTATAAGGGCGACCCCTAGGATATTGGGTGGAGGGTTTGATTATTATTTTAGAGGATGAAGTGAACACTATTTTGGACAGGGAATTAGTTGTAATATACACCCCTTTATGAACTACATTCATGAACAAGTCCCCAGGCTTTCCTGGTGGATCATATGTGAGCCAAACCACAGGTTTTACAGTTCTTCCAGATCTTCGAGGCATCGGAGGCACTAGCACTTGCTCTTTATAATTAGCATTCGGGTTAGCTGCTCCCAGCTCATTGTCCAGCAAAAAGACAGCTTCTGATGAAGAAGGTACTACTGCACTCTCTTGATATTCAGAACTGTTTACTGGTTCTTCACTTTGCACATTACTTGGGTTCTCTGGTTCGTGAGGCTCATCTTCATTGGAAAGTGGCATTTCAACAAAGTTAGAGTCATCCAACATGCAGTTAGCATTCTTTGAAACAGCAATACTTTCTTGACCATGAAATAGTTGATTTATCTCACTTATTCCAACATCACTTCTGGGTTCGCTGGCATGCTCACTACTGGCTGTTTCTGGTTCAGGTACGTTAAGTTCAGACAACTCCACCAGACAAAGGGAGTCAGCTATTTCTGAGGTCACACTTTGTACGTCACTCTCTGGCGGTTCAGGGACAATTGAGGAAGCAGGATTGTCAGAGGTCATGGTACTGATAGAACTATTACTGGAGGCAGAAGGAAAGTCTCCTTGCAATAGCTGAGCTAATGCAATAGAGGGATATTAAGCAGCACCATACTTACTTTCACTTTCATCAGTTAGTCATTGTCAGCTGTCACTTTGAACTAGAGGCTCTAACTCGGGGACAGCAGGAGGCTGGCTTAATTGCTTTTTACAAGCAGCAGATCTGGTAAGAGGCCCAGCTGGGGCAGCATCTTGAGGTACTGTGTCCAAAATTATTTGCCCAATTAGCAGAAGGTGATTTCTGTGTATTGTCATTACAGCATGAGGGTCCCCTTCTGGGCGTACTTGGTATACTGGCAAATCGTTCAACTTGCTGACAACAATATATGGAATGTGACTCCATCGATCAGCTATTTTGTGTTTTCCTTGAAAATCTAAGTTACGTGTTAACACACGTTCTCCTGCTTAAACTCTTGGGCTTTGACACACTTATCATGATGGGTTTCGTTGGCCAGGTTGTTCTTTGCTGCCATAGTGTGTGCCAGCTG
Organism: Neoceratodus forsteri; assembly: GCA_016271365.2. Classification (NCBI taxonomy): domain Eukaryota; kingdom Metazoa; phylum Chordata; order Ceratodontiformes; family Ceratodontidae; genus Neoceratodus; species Neoceratodus forsteri. Next base: position 113,716,762 of record CM057454.1, read on the forward strand.
GTACGCATGATTCAGTTGAGCCTTCAGTTTTTTTACATACTGTAAGTAATTGTCTGAGCACCATCAGGAAACACTCCAAAACAAATATCTACAGGAAGGTGAGCTTCTCAGCCAAACATGAGATGATATGGCAAAAAACCTGTGGCATCATTGTTTGTGCAATTATATGCATGGACAAGGGCACTGATTTGTTGACTCCACCATGGCTTATCTTTTGGATGCAGAGTGCTGAGCATATCGAGCAAGGTTTGATTATACCTCTCTGGTTGCTGATCCCCTTGGGGATGATAGGGAGTAGTTCTAGACTTTTGTACTCACCAGATAGACAACAGGTCCTTAATAAGGTGACTCTCGAAATCTCGACCTTGATCCGAATGGATTCTCTGAGGGGCACCATGGTGTATGAAAAACTTCTCCACCAGGACTTTTGCGACAGTGGAAGCTTTTTGGTCTCTGGTTGGGTAGGCTTGTGCATACCAAGTGAAGTGATTTGTTACTACTAACACATCTGTAATATTTCTTGAATCTGGCTCGAGATTTAAGAAATCAATGCAAACAAGTTCCACTGGTGCACTGGTTGTTATGTTGACCAGGGGGGCTGCTCTCTGAGGCTGGGCTTTTCGCTGCACACATCTTCTGCAAGACTTAGCATACTGATCGATGTCTAGGCCCATCTTAGGCCAGTAGAAGCATGATCGGGCTAGGTCCAGAGTTCTCTCACTGCTTAAGTGTCCCATTTGATCATGCAAAGCCCTTAATGCAACATACTTGAAACTGAAGGGTGACACTAGCTGATTTTTTACAACTTCCCCATGGTTATCAGTCAGTTCTCTATTCAGCAACTGCTCACGTAACTTGAGTTTAGGCCTTTCTCATAGTAGCAAAGTGGTTTTGAGGTCACTGGATCACAGTTTGGAAATGTCTTCCCTTTTATTTTAAAGTATTAATAATGGGTCTGATCATTGGATCATAGTGCTGTTCTCTCTGTATGTCAGCTGGGGTTAGCTGGGGTAAGGCACTTAGGTTTAGGGTGGCAAAATTGCAATAAGCTGCTGGTAGGCAAGTGTCAGGGGGCCCTGAGCAATCTGCCAAGCAGTTAACCATCTCTGAAGCTGGAGTTTCATCTCTATCAAACTTGTGCCTTTACAGATTGTTCCAGAATATGTACCCACGGTTGATTTGAGGCAGGTCTGCGGGACAGAGCATTGGCATCAGTGTGGTTTAGGCTAGATTGGTAATCCACTGCATAATCATATGTTGATAAAGCTGAAAGCCACCTGTGCCCAGTGGCATCTAGTTTAGCAGATGTTTGGATGTACGTTAACGGATTGTTATCTGTTTTAACCAGGATTTTGGCACCATACAAATACTCATGAAATTGTTCCATGACTGCCCACTTGATAGCAAGAAATTCTAATTTGTGACCTGGGTAATTTTTTCTGAAGGTGTCAGACTTCTGCTGGTGAACGCCACTGGGTACAATCCTTCTGTGTACTCTTGATAAAGCATAGCCCTAGACCATGCAGGCTGGTGTCTGTATGTAATACGTAAGGTTTGGATGGGTCCACATATGCAAGAACAGATGCATGCGTTAGTTGATAAATGATTTCCTCAAATGCCGTGTCACAGTCAAGAGTCCATCTTGAACCAAAGGGCTCATTAGGTTGGAAATAAGTCTTCGGTCTCTTTATCGTTGCCTTTTTGAATTTTTGTGAGTTGGTGGGTACCCTTGTGTCAGATTTAACAATGGGCATACTATCTTGATGTCGTCCTTGACAAAACGACCCATAATAACCACAAAATCCCATAAAACTTTGCAGTTCTTTTAAATTGTTTGAGTTTGGCCAGCTGGTTAATGCTTCCATTTTGCTAGGGTCGGTTTGTATACCCTCAGAAGACACAATGTGGCCCACGTACTTTACTGAACTCTGGAAAAACTGACATTTATCCATTGACAGTTTTAGGCCAAACTCCTCAATGTGTCGAGTACTTTGAATAGACGAGTCTCATGCTCTTTGAGAGTTTTCCTGAAAATGATGACATTGTCAAAGTATATGAGGCATTCAAGGAGGTTCATATCTCCCACCACACGCTCCATAAGTCATTGAAACGTTGCATGCACACCTGAAATTCCTTGGGGCATGTGGAGAAATTTGTAGAAGCCTAAAGGACAAATGAACACTCTTTTCTCCCGGTCTTCTGGAGCCATCGAGATCTGATTGTACCCATTGTGGAGATCAAGAACCAAAAACCACTTGCTCCCATTTAGACAGTCCAATGCATCCTGTATGTGTGGCATGATAAATTGGTCAGGGAGAGTTCTTTTGTTCAGGGTCCAGTAGTCCACGCACATGCGGATGGAGTCATTCTTTTTTCACACCCCCACGATTAGAGAGGCATATGGACTGCGTGATTCTTATATGATACCCGCTGCTGACACCTCTTGCAAATGGCAGCGCACATCATTGATGTCTGCAGGAGCTAGGCATCTGGATCTTTCTGTGAAGGGTCTCCCATCATGCAGGTGAATATGATGTTCAGCACTGGTGACACAGCCAACATCCCATTCCTTGAGGGAGAATACCTTAGTCTGCTGGGCCAGCTTCTAACTGATTTTGTCCCTCCAGCTATCCAGGATGCAAGACTCCCTGAAATCAAACATGTCAGGTGATACATTGCATTTTCCTCCATTTTGGCACTTAGAGGGCAAGTCAGCAATGTCAGCACAATATACCTTTGCCAATGTGTGACCTCAATTTACCTTGATGTCTCGATCTGTGACTTTTTGAACTTGGACTACCACTCAGCGAGCCTAAGCGTGGGCATGGACAGGAAGCACACTAGGTTTAACTAAGAGTCCTCCAGGCAACTTTCCTTCTTCTGGGGCATCCAGCATTCGTATTTTGTTGGTCACATCCTTTTGCAAGTGCACTTCTCCACTGACACTTCACTGAACATTTGGAGGGAGAACAGTAGCTGAAGAGTCCTTCTTCCATACAAATCCAGCTGGCTCATCTTTGTCGCCCTCTTCTGGGTGCATATGCATTTCATAGGCTCTCTGTACCATAGCATGGATATGAAGAGCTCTCCCAGACTTCTGTGCTTGTCTCTCTTGGCACATTTGAGCAAGGTGGCCAAACATATGTGTGTGGTACCAATTAACACTGGAATTCCATCGTACAAACCAGAGGGAGGATATACTAGAGCTAATGTCTCCACAGCCTCTCCTACGCCTGCCACAGAGGATGGAAAAGAAAGCCACACTCTCGGAAATCCAAGATAGGGATACAATTGATCATTTAACCCCACACATGTAGTCCATCAAGGGGTTGTAAGGGATGGTCAGATAGGTGCTGGTCATACCAGTTTTTGAATATGATTGTGACTTGAGACCTGCTGTCTAAGATGGTTCAGGCCGGGATGCCAACTATGTGTATGGTAGTCTCCATAGAGGGACCCACCATTTCTGTGCAATCCGGTGGAGTATTGGCCGGAGCTGGAATGAATGACTTTGCCACAAATGAGTTGTGTTGAGACTGGGCCAGGGCTTCACTGGCATTACTTTGCCTCGGGTGCTTTTCTGCAAGCAGTCTATCTCTCACCCTGGCTGGGTCCTCTCTGGATTGCCTTTCCTCTTTTTGTGACCATCCTTCCCACATCTGTAACAAAACACACCTTCTCTGGTCCGCTTTGGCTGTGACATTACATCAGAGGTTGTTCTCCATTCACGGTTAGGGGGCGGTGTAGGGCACGTATTTGGAGCTTGGGCAGGAGCACAGACAGCAGTGGGTCCTTGTTGGGTTTGCATACTATGCACCAGCAATTAATTCACCATACCAGACAGTTCATTTATTTGAGTCCCTAACTCTCCATGCACAGGGGGCACCCTGGTGTGCACTCCCACTCCCATGGCAGATATGTTCTGACGGGTTTCTTGCCCTTTAACCATATCTACAGCGCTTTGCGCACTTACAGTTAGTTCTCCCAACTTTGTCAGTAAGTCTTTTAACTGCTGTGAGTCACTAACAGTCTCTTTCTCACTCGACCTTTCAGGTGCCAGAGTTACTCTAGCAGTGCCTGTGTAAGGATCCTAAACTTCCTCCTCACTTTCTGCCTCCCTGAGTTCTTTCGTCAGCCCACAATAAGCAAGGGGATCATCCCTCCTATCCTGGAACTGTAGCTTGAGCATTAGCAAAGCAGAATATTGGGCAGATTTGAGTATATGAACTAGTCTCACACAATTCAAGTCAAAGGCCAGTACCCCACTTTTTCTGTGAGCTCTCTGTAATGCCTTTTCCAAACGAGTAACATAAGCAGACAAGCGTTCATCTTTCCACTGTTTGGTGGATTTGAATTTCCACATTAAATCTTCTCCAGATTCAGTACTACCAAAGACACCTTCTAGTGCAGACAAATATTATTGGGCTGAAGCATCAGAGTTTGTGGACCTCAAAAATCTAATTGCTTCAAGTGCAAGACCCCTTAAACTTTCCATGAGTCTTTCCCGCTTTTCTGTTTCCACACATTGCCACTCTTGGACCAGAGGGGAGGCCTAGTCCGTCCAAGTTTCTAAATCATCTTCCCCCTGTGGTGTGGGAAGAGCACCCAGAGAACTCCCTTAACTTGCAGTAATAGTTATGACTGATTGAGGGCACAGGCATAGGTACAGGCACAAGTGTAGGTGCGGGGGCCGGCATAGGGGCTGGTACAGATGCAGGCACTGGAAAAGGCCCTGAGGGAGGGGTACCGTGAGGGGTTTCAAACAGCTTCTGTAAGTCCTCTAGGGTTTGGCCCTCTGCCTGTAACAGTTTGGTGAGCTTGTCGTTGAGACTTTCAGTCTTGGGGGACTCTTCAGACCTGGGCATTGCACTGTACATATGTATGACCCTCCCCATTTCCCTGGGCTCATCAGGCACAATCTCAAGTGGTACTCCAAAGAGATCTATTGGAAGACCACATTCCACTAGGGCCACTAAACTTTGGGTAGCTCAGTTAATACGGCAGGCCTTCACCACAGCTTTACTAAGGCATTTAATGTTACCTAAGGCTCCCTCAAGTGTAGTTTTGTTAGTGCCCAGGGGAAGGTTCAGTAGCAGTAAGGCCTTTTTGGGGGTCAACCTCCCAGTCTCTCACCAATTAAACAAATATTGCAGAGACATGTTAATAGCAGCAGTTTCAGCACTAGGGTCAGTAACATTCTCCATTTTGATACCAATCTCATTGTGGGGATAAAACTGGAAATTTGATGGCCTGGCCACCAGGGGAAAGTAATCCCAGTGGTGCCTCCAAAGATGTAACCCTGGCACCATTATACCAATGCCTACTACCTCTGCTTGCTGCCTAGAATGCAGGTTGAGGGGCCTGGGTTCGGAACTGGAATGAGTACTGTGGCCTCCCTACTAGCAGTACAACTATAATAATGGTGCCTCCACCCAGAGTAACACTGAAGTGGGTAAATAGTAACACTGGTACAGCTCTCTGGGAAGCTGTGACCACCCACAACCCCACCAAGTGGCCCAACACACAGTTTGCTTATGGACACAGTATTCAGATTACAATGACACATTTAATGACTGGCCCTAATAATATGCTCACCAACCTTACCCACAAGGCCTGGACATCTGGGATATGCCACGTCCCCTGCAAAAAATCAATTACAGCAAAACAATGCAGTTTCACAGTACTCTTGAATATCCCAGTAACTGAATACCAGATAATAATATGCTGACAGCACAAATTAACATTAAACAGAAAATCTGATTTATTAAAGGGTCTTGAACAAGGGAGGGGCAAGAATTTAGCTTAATTATTAAACAGATAGCATTGATTAGTTATCACATTAGTCCCTAAATTAATCAGTTCAACCAGCTGCTGGGTACCCAGAGTGGAACAGGTAGCAGTCCTGAAGCGCTGACATTGGTTGGCCGACGTTGCAGCTGGTTGGGGCCCATAATGGAGAGAAAGGTGTTATTAGACAGGAGAATACTTGCAAACAGTAGAATATTTGTAATCCCAGACCAGATGGCCTGTAAACAGTTAAAACCCAATGAGGAATTATAGGGCAAATTAGATGACACCATGCAGTTATTTGGTTCTTGCAGGAGTTACCCTGTTTATACTCAATGCACTCAAACAGATTGAAGAGATGTCTGGTGACTCCATGGACCTTCTGGTCTTCCAGCATTCTGGTGGGGACCTGGGTGACACAACTCACCTCCACTTCATGGCGTTTCCCTGTTGGTGGCCACAACCTGTGATTTGGTTCTCTGCAGAGGCTGACTACCCAAGGCTGGTCTCTTAGCAGGCAGATGCTGGATCTGGTGCAGGAACAGTCTTTTGGGGCCAATGCTGCCATAGGCCTAGAGCTGGAAGATGTACTTATTAGCTTGGCTGTTTTGATGCTGTTAACGGTCAGGATGGCCAGAGCAGAAGAAAACCCACGTTCGTCTCCCCCTCTTTGCATGTGGCAGGAGACACTCTTCACAGAAACAGACTCCACTTTACTCAGGAGTCCCTGGAGCAATCTTGTCACAGCAGTCTGTACCACACTGAGATGGCTGAAGGATAGAAACTTTGGCTTATGGTTTAAACCAGCTTCCCAATTCAGCTTTTGGCTGCAGGAACCATACTCTCTGCTATTTGGCAGTCCTGAGTTTGATTGTTCCCTTTTGAAATCAAAGTAGCTCGCAGTGAGGTAAGACAGGCCATCCCTGCAAAAGCAGCAGAGCAACACATTGGCTACCTCCAGAAGCTCGAGATAAACTCCTCCAGAACTGACCCAGTTCAAACAGTCCCTCATAAAAGAAGGGTAAAACCAGCAATCCAATTGGCTGCCCAAGTTGTCAGTAACAGTTCTAGTTCTTTAATTGGCTATCATTTAAGTGACAAGGATGTGTCCCTGAAATTCCCCCAGAATCCTTTGGCACAGTCCCAAGGGTAAATCCTGACTCGTGATTGGCTGCTTAGTTGCAAAGATGGTTGCTGCTGTGCACAATTTCTATGCAGTTGACACTATTACACTTGGTCCCCATACCCGTGCACCACTGACAATATCTATTATGTATATACATAAGCAGTATTAATATTTAGGGCATTGGTACTTACCGTATAAGAATAAGTTACCAGAGACATAATTATGATTATTACAATGCTTATTATGGAAACGCATAAGTAACGTGACAAGAATACATTTCTGTGTTCTTTTTATAGTCTTCTGAGAAGTCATTGTATAACCTACACTGCCATCATGCAGATTTATGTAACGCCGAACTTATTTTCTATATTTTGTATGAGTTCTTTGTTCTCATTTTAGCTGATTTTACACTTTTTATATATCTCTAGATACACTGCAGAGCCACCTAACTTTGGCCAATAGGGCTTGATTTATGTATTTAACTCCTGTATGAAAGTAATAGTTGCTATGGTAATTATCATAGTATATAACCTGCTGTATTACGTTTTCTCACTGAGACTGTCTTCATACCCTGGGGTATTGAGAAACTCTGGCTCCCAGTGTCTATTTGGTAAGACCTGTTTTTAGAGCATAAGTCTGCTTTTGTGTAATAAACAAGTTTAATACCGCATATGCTACTTCTGCTGGTTTATTACCACCAAGAACCTGAAAAGGGCTTAGACCCCCTGACAGCACAGTTCTTGACTTTAAAGTTCTTGTGTAGCCAGCAGTTTAACTTTTTATTTATATAACCCCTACAATCATGTAGCCCCCACTGTGCCCTCTTAAACGTGCCCATTATTATACAGACACACCTAATACATTTGCTGTTGCTGCCGCCAAAATACTGCCTCCCTAGGCGGCAAGCAGCACCTCATTAATATTCTAGATAGTTCATTATTATATATGAGCCCTCACTATGTGCCCCACTCAAAATTCTATTCCCAAGCTCTTGGGAGGCTTCCTAATCACCTCGTCAAGGTCGCCAGTCCCCATCGAGCCAAAGTGGGGCACCGGGACCACCAACGCACTCCCCGCTTGACCACAAGAATGGCAGTTGGCACATTAAATCATATCTACATGCATGTGTGATCAACCACTTGCACCACAGTGCAAAAGAAGTAGCATCGATCACAATTCAGCATTTCAAATTCCAAATGGGCTGAAACCACATGTAGGGCTGCTCGGGGGAACTGGGAGCACACCAAGGGTTCAGGAAGTGCAGGGGGGAGAACAGGAATGCCAGAGGCAGAAATGGGAGAGAACAGGGAATGAGGGGAAATTAAGGTAAGCCCCCCCAAAGGGGGGCTAAAATCCTAGCTGGCCACCATTTTACATTTTATCTATTTTCAACTGCTAAACCACATTTTACATAAATCAGCAGGGAGTTAGTATTTTTTGACTATACAAATGACAGAAAACAGATAATTTCTGTCTGTGCCCTTCCACTTAATTAATTGGGCTCAAAGTGAAAGGCAGGGCTGCAATCTGAAAAAATCACTTCAGTGCAAAAGAGCTGTACACAGTTTCCACAGTACAAGAGCTGTGTTTTTTACTTTTAGGCTCTTGTACTGCATTGTTTCTTGGAATCGTTCTGTAAATTTAAGGTTCTATCAGACTGGTATGTCAGAGAGACCTTGTGGACCTTCAGTTTCAAAAAGTTGTAAAAACTGTTTCCAGCTATGGCAAGGGCAGACTGTCATGAGTTTTGTTCAAATTGCTTAGATCCACAGCATGACTTTAAAAATTGTAACTCCTGTCATATTTGTTCCCCAAAAGCCTAATTAAAAAGGATAATAAAGTTAAAGAGACATATGCCTTCTCAGTCTGCCTCTGTGTCACCTTAAAATAATTAAAAAGGCTATGTGGGAGTTCCCAATGATGGTGGAAAGCACGCATCTGAGGGGTCCGTTTCCTCATGTACCACAGAGAATAACATGAAGGTGACAAGAAAAAACATAAAGCTGCACAGCCATCAGATAGGTTTGGTAAAGACGGTTCTGATATCAGGGTGTCCAAAAGAGGGAATCCTGAATCCAGTGACAACAAAAATAAAAGAGGCTTAGAGCAGACACTGGAGACAGTGTCTGCCAAAAAGAAATTTAAAGAAAAGAATGTCACTGCCACTCCTCCTGAATGGAGAAAGCAGCAGACAGATGTACTGATAAAATGCCCACATCAGAGAACATGTAAAAAATGTGGCACTTTTTCCAGGCAGTCTATGCCATGAGAAGTGGTGGAGGAGGATTAAGAATACTATGTGCAAATGGAGGAAGATGACCTTATGGAATTGGAGGGTGCACTTGAAGAAGATTTCAAACTCCCTCCAAGGCATAATAAGGACTACTCATCTTTTTCCTCATTTGTCAGACAAATGGTTAATGCCTTCAACACCCCACCACCACCACCACCACCACCACTAAACACAGAAGAAGCTGAGGAGGATGCTGATTTTATGGACATGTTGGGAGTAACTCCACCAAGACAAATGTTGCTTCCCATACATAAACCACTTAAGAAAGACATATCAAAAATCATGGCTGCACCCAACTCTGTTGCAGCCATCAATAAGAACATTGAGAGAAAATATCAAGTGGACAAGCAGGGAGTGGAATACCTGTATGCCTATCCTTTTTTTTAGTATGCTTTTCCCCACTTGACAAGCCTACATTGGCCCAAACTTCGCCCCTAGCCCTGTCACCCGTCTCCTGGGACTTACCTCCCCAGTGTTCCTCTCTGGCTTGCCCCCCAATATGGAGCCTTTGGGGGGTGGCCCTGTTCCCCCATTGGACCTTTAGTTCAGTGTCCATGGAGCGCCATGGGGCAATGGTGTGAGACCAGTGGAGCGAGGTGGGTGGCACACTGGTCAGTTGGCATTTTTCTGGTTTTATGTCATTGGGGAGGCATGGCATGCAATGACATCAATGGCCTTTATGCCAACATCTGCCCCGCCTCCCCCTTCCAGCAAGCTCCAGTTGTTAGTTCCCTGGCCTATACCAGGGTTCCGTCTAGCGCTGGTAGCTAACCCACCCTCTCCCCATGGAGGAGGAGAGCATTCCCTAGGATGCTTAATCTCCCTCCCCTGGCCAGCCCTCCAACTCCCGGGCTTATTCCTGAACCTGGGTCGTCAGCATTGTGAGAGGAACTGCTACCGCTGTGTCTGTGGGCCAACCCCTGTATGCCCATCCTGATCATCATGGAGTAGTTCAGCTGCTGCTTGTGGGAGAGCAAAAATCAATCTATCTGTGCAGCCCCCTGAAAAAGACTCTCAAAAATTGGACACTATGGCAAAAAAGGTTTATACAGCAGCCTCCCTGCTTATCAGACAGTTAACTTGTTCAGCACATATAACACAAAATCAGAGAGCACTTTGGAACACTGTTCTGGCACTGGCAGAAAGAGCAGATGACGTATTGACACAGGACTTCATTGCCACAGCAAGATCAGCCCTGGATGTTACAAAATATAATTTCCACACTGCAGTGGACACTAGTGACACTGCTACTGGAGTTTTGGCTCATGCAGTGTCCTTAAAGAAGGTTTTCCTGGCTTAGGACTCCCATTCTTTCTCAAGATACTCAAAACAAGGCCATGGATTTCTCCTTTGAGGGGAAATTCAGTATTTGGTGACAAAATAGAGGCCTGCATGAAAAAGTGGAAAATACAAAACCACTTTCAAAAGCAACAAAGAGAAGGAAAAGGTCTCTACTTCAAACAGATCCTACAGAAGGGGAGGCAAAGGCAGGGGATACTATGCCTATGTCTGTTATGCCCGTATGATGACCAATCACAAAGAGGTTACTACAGGGGAAGGGGAAAAAAGCTTCCAGGCATAATTCTGCAGCTCCAGCACCTAAGCCCCGGCTAAAATAAAACTCCTGAAAATTTTGTTCATGTCACTCCAGCCATTGTCAGTAGGAGGAAGACTGGCACACTGCTTCCAGGAATGGGTAAACATTACTACAGACAAGAGGGTACCAGAAGCAGTGGCCTAGGGGATATGGCTGCAGTTCAGTTTCCAAAGCTGCAGAAACATAAATGTTTTCCAGCTCATTCTCCTGCAGAAAAATGTCTACTGGAATGGGAAATAAAAAGCTGTTAGTATCAAGAACCATAGGAAGAGTCCCTGCCGTCCAGTGAGGCAGGGACCTATTCACAAGATACTTCGTAGCCCACAAGAAAAATGAGGCGTGGTAACCCATTTAAGATCTCAGGGTTCTGAACAAGCATTTGAAAAAAGAACAATTTGAGATGGTCTCACTAAGGATAGTGATACCAGCTTTGCCGAAAGGTCATTGGCTGGGATCACGGGATCTGATAGACGCATATTTTCATGTTCCAGTCAGGCAGTCTAACAGAAAATATCTCAGATTCGAGCTGGGGAACTGCCAGTACCAGTTCACGGCTCTTTCCTTTGGTCTCACCTCAGCTCCAAGGGTTTTTACAAAGTGCTTAGCTACAGTGGCAGCACAGCTGAGAAAACAAGGCATGATGGTTTTTTCCCGATCTGGACAGCTGGCTAGTTTCAGGGAAGTCAGAACAGGAGACAAAGTACTCAGATCAGTTGGTAAAAAAGCACCTTAGCGAACCTGGGATTCTTTATAAATCTGCAGTAGTCTCAGCTATATCCTGTTCAAGTGGTAGACTTTATAGGAGCACAGCTAAATAGCCTGCAAAGGAAAGCTTTCCTCCGGCAGGCCAGAGTTATAGCTTTGATAGCAACAGCAGTCTTTCACAGTAGGTCAGCCAGGATCTGCAAGAGAATTCCTGCAGGTACTAGGGCACACGGCCACATCCACAGCTGTGGTCCTACGGGCCAGTTTTCAAATGAGAGATATACAGTACCACTTAACTGGTCCCAAAGATGGGATCCACTTTCAAAGCTAGTGTCAGTGACAAAAACACTAGTGGAATCATTAGAGTGGGGGAAGGAAGGAAGAAAACAACCTCGGAGAGGGTATCCCCTTCCTTTGACAGTCACCGACAAGTATACTTACTACATATGCTTCACTCCTGGGGTGGGTTGCCCACCTGCAGGACCTCACAGTGAGTGGTACATGGAGCCCACAGGAGTCACTAGAACACGTCAAACTCCTGGAGCACAGAACAGTGCAGCTAGCATGCAATCTTTCTCCTCCCAGCTACAGTGTCAGTACGACCAAATCAGTACATACAACACCACAACAATGTATTACATGAACAAGCAGGGAGGAACACGACCCTCAAACTGTGCACAAAGACAATGAGTATCTGAGACCTGGCATACATATTCCTTAGCAGCAAACATATTTGCAGTGCTTATGCCAGGCAAAGACAGTGTCCTTGCAAATTCCCTAAGCTGAATCAGCTAGGGAAATCACAAATGGGACTTAAAACAACAGGTTCTGATCACAGTGTTCAGAAGGTGGAGCACTCCCAATATTGATCTGTTCACTTCTTGGGTGAACTGTCAGTTCCCTCAGTTTTGTTGTAGATCACCAGCTGCAAGGACATTCCCAGAGGGCGTCCTGGTACTGGACTGGGCAGGGAAGTTTCTATATGCTGCCCACCATTCCCAATCATTCAGAAAGTACTCCTGAAGCTTGGGAGGGAACCTGAAATAATGATCCTGATAGCTCCAGACTGGGCAAGACAGGCCTGATACTCTGTGCTCCTGGTCCTGTCCAGCAAGAATCCAATCAGCCTTCCACTTGGCCACACTCTGTTGACTTTGTCCCAAGGCAGAATAACATTTCCAGACCTCAGGACCCTAGGCCTGAAGGCAATGTTCTTGAGGAGAGTTTTCAAGACTGGACCTTTTAGAGGAAGTCCTGAAGAACATACATATGAACATACAACAAAGCCAGCAGAATAACGCCATTAGGTCTACCTATTCTGCTCAGAATGCAGAGCCTTCAGCATAAGCTACTGACTCTGCCCCCTACCCCAGTACTCCCTTCCTCTCCATTGACCCATATTTTCCCCTGAACTCTATTCCAGTCTCTCTGGAAACTGCCTACCGTTTTTAAAGAAACCGCCTCCACCTTCAGTACATTCCAACCCCCCACTACCCTCGCAGTAAAGAAGTGCCTCCTAGCCTCTGTCCTAAACCTCCCCCGTTCAGCTTGAGACTGTGTCCCCTCATGTATCAGTTCCCATTTAGTTTGAAGAGACCCTCTTCATCTACTTTATTTATTACTTTCAAATACTTAAAGGTCTCAATCATGTCCTCCCCTTCCTCTCCCCCATTGCGTACATGTTCAATGCCCTCAACCTCTCCTCATACAGCCTACCCTGTTGGCCCCCAAATATTGTTTTGGTTTTCAGGATGGAGGTGGTAAGTTGCAAGGGGTTGTGGGGCATCGTCTTCAGGAGTCTGCTCTGGAGGATGGGTCAGTGTCCTACTTGCAGGAGTCTGAACGACCTCTGAGCTCAGCTGGAAGCAGCATGGAGTGAGATAGGCAGCCTGCATCACCAGCTAATCTGGAGTTCAAGCCAATCATGTTCTCTCCCCTAGAGACCCATTGGCCCTTGGGGTTGGAGGGTAGTGGGCCAGTGGAGAGGGAATATTTTAAGGAAGGACCACACAGGATCTGTTCAGACCAATACCATTCCAACAAAGAACCATTTTTCACCACTGGAGAAGATGAATGATCCTGACTCAGTGTGAGGTGACCCTGAGCTTATCAAGGGGACTGGGTGTAGAGAAAAGGTGGCACTAAAAGGTGGCAAGAAAACACACGGTGGAATCAGGTGCAAACAATTTCATGTTCTGGGGGACTCAATGATCGGGGAGTCGAGTACCACCTAAGTAAAGGTACGCAGCCTAAGGTGATGGTTAAATGCCTCCCTGGAGCTTCAGCACAGAGCGACACTAAACACATCGGGAGGCTGGTAGACAAAATGGAGAAAGGAACCAATATTCTGATTCATCTTGGTACGAACTACCTGTCTGCTTGAACAGTGGAAGAAACCAAACAAAATTTCATTAAGCTGGGGAATGGCTGGGAGGCTAGAACAACCACCCTGATATTCTCAGAGATCCTCCCAGTGTGGGGCAAAGGGGGAAACTGATGGAAACTTTAATAAAACAAGACTTGGAAGAGTACCTAGATAAGAATGGTCTGCAGGATGACAGGTAACATGGGTTTATGGCAGGAAGGTCATGTCAAATGAGCCTAATCACATTTTTTGACTGGATCACTAGGGAACTAGGCAGAGGCCACCTAGTGGAACTCCTCTACTTTGATTTTAGTAAGGTCTTTGATTCAGTGCCGCACAACTGCCTGCTGAAAAAGTTGGAGGACCTGTGTGCAGCCAAGTGAATAATCAGCTGGGTAGGTAATTGGCTTAGGAACAGAAAACAGAGTAGTGGTCAACGGGGTGAGGTTTGATGAAGGCACAATCACTAGTCTGTCCTGTTTAATGCCTTTATCAGTGACATCATCATAGGTATTCAGGGCAAAATTGCCCTATTCATGGACGATACCAAACTAGGAGGAAAGGTTGACAGCAAGGAGGTGGTTAAGGATCTACAAAAAAACTACAGAGGCTGGAAAGATGGTCCAGCATCTGGCAGTGAATGTTCAGTGCCAAAAAATGTAAGGTGATGCATCTGGGTAAAGGAAACCCAAGGACAGAGTACCACCTCAACGGAGTCCAGCTCAGTGCCACACAGGAAGAACGGGACCTAGGTGTCATCATAAGCAGCACCCTTAAACAGACAAGCCAATGCAACAAAGCTTATAGCAAGGCTAACAAAATGCTGGGGTGGATAGGGAGGGGATTCAACAGCAGTAGGAAGGAGGTAATACTGTCACTCTACAGGTCCCTGGTAAGGCCCCATCTGGAGTACTGTGTCCAGTTTTGGAGTCCACATCTGAAAAGGTATATCAACAGGTTGGACGCTGTCCAGAGAAGAGCGACCAAAATGATCAAGGGCCTTCAAGGGCACTCATACAAGGAGCGTCTGGAAGCATTAAATATGGTCTTATTGGAGACAAGGAGGAAGAGGGGAGACATGATTAAAACATACAAGTTCCCTCAGAGGAATAAATAAGGTGCTATCCTTGGACCTGTTCAACACAGTCTCCGACTCTAACACTAGACGGCATGAGTGGAAGTTGGAGGGGGGGAGCTTCAAGAGGGAGACCAGGAAACACTATTTTACAGAAAGAGACATGGAGCCACGGAATAAACTGCCAGCTGAGATAGTGGAAGCAAAGTCCTTGATATCATTTAAGCTGGAGTGGGACAAGGCTAAAGTGCGATCAAACACAACAGGAGCAGTAGAGGCATTAGGCAGAAGGGGGTTAGGTCCTGGAATCTAAGAAGGTCCAAAGAACACATGGGCAGCCTAGATGGACCCTTGGTCTCCTTCTGCCATCATTTTTCTATGTTTCTATGTTTTTCTATCCTAAATAGATACTTCTGCTCAGTATTTACTGAAGAGAAGGTAGGGCAGGGCCCAAAGCTCAGCACCATGGACACAGGGGGGAGGGAGGTGTGCACTAGTCCCTTCACAAAAGAAAGGGTCCTACAAGAGTTCAATAAGCTCAGGGTGGACAAGGCAATGGGACCTGATGGCATTCATCCAAGGGTACTAAAGGAACTAAGGATGGAACTAGCATAGTCAATATCGGAACTGTTTAGTGAGTCTCTGAGCACAGGAGAGGTCCCAGAAGACTGGAGAAGGGCTCATGTGATCCTGCGCCACAAAAGTGGTAGCAGGGAGGAGGCAGGGAACTGCAGACCAGTCAGTCTTACCTCAGTAGTGGGCAATATTATGGAGGCACTCCTTAAGGAAAGGATAGTGCAACACCTGGAATCCATAGGAGCACAGGATCCAAGACAGCATGGATTTACAAAAGGAAGGTCCTGTCAAACTAATCTCATAGATTTCTTTGACTGGGTAACCAGAGTGGTGGACCAAGGGGGAGCAGTTGATGTCACCTACCTTGACTTCAGTAAAGCTTTTGATACTGTTCCACATAGAAGATTGATTAGTAAGCTGGATAGGCTCAGGGTGGGTCAGAAGTTGGTCAACTGGGTGGCAAACTGGTTGACAGGCAGAAAACAGAGAGTGGTGGTAAATGGTATACAGTCAGAAGAGATGCAAGTCAAAAGTGGGGTACCTCAGGGATCAGTCCAGGGGCCAGTCCTCTTCAATATCTTCATCAGTGACATTGCAGATGGACTGAGGGTAAGGTTTGTCTGTTTGCAGATGACACCAAGATCTGCAACAGAGTAGATGATCCAGATGGGGTGGGCAGAATGAGAAGAGATCTGAATAAACTAGCAAAATGGTCAGAAGAGTGGCAACTGGAGTTTAACGCAAAGAAGTGCAAGATCATACACATAGGGAAGAGAAACCCTGAAGCCACCTATAGGCTGAGAGGAGAGTTGCTGACAGTCACAAGGGAAGAAACAGACTTGGGTGTCATCATCACCGATGACCTGAAATCATCCAAGCAGACCACTAAAGCAGTAGGTAAGGCAAAAAGGATGTTGGGGTGTATTAGTAGGGGCATCTCAAGTCGGAAGAGGGAGGTAATAATCCCTCTTTACAAGACACTGGTTATGCCTCATCTGGAGTACTGCATGCAGTACTGGAGGCCACACCTTCACAAGGACATTAACCAAACTGAGGCAGTCCAGAGAAGGCAACCAAAATGGTGCCGGGACTCCATCAGAAAACATATGAAGACAGATTAACGGAGCTCAATATGTATACCCTAGAACAAAGGAGGGAGAGAGGTGATATGATCGAAACATTCAAACACTTTAAGGGCATTAACAAAGTGAAAGAGTCTAACATGTTTCAATATAAGAAAAATAGCAGGACAAGAGGAAAAAAGCATGAGATTAGAGGGAGGCCGATTAAGGGGTAATGTGAGGAAGTAATTTTTCACAGAAAGGGTGGTGGATGCATGGAACCGCCTACCTCAGGAAGTGGTGGATATGAATACAGTGCAGGACTTCAAACAGGCATGGGATAGGCATAAGGGAGCAATACAGATGAGTATGAATAGATAGGCCATTGACAGAGCAAAGGCCGATGTCACATTCATAAGGCAGGAAAATAAATGGGCAGACTGGATGGGCCTTGCGGTCCTTATCTGCCATCAACTTCTATGTTTCTATGTTTTTTTGGACTGTCTCCAGCAGTTTTACGTCCTTTTTAAGGTATGGGCACCAGTACTGTACAATGTACAGTGTACTGCAGATGCAGTCTCCCTAATGACCTGTACAAGGGCAGTATTACCTCTTCTCTCCTGCTGCTGATCCCTCTGGCAATGCAGCCCAACATTTTATTTGCCTTTACTGCTGCTTTCCTACATTGTGTGGGTTGTTTCAAGTCACTAATTCTAAGAACTAAGAACTAAGAAGATGCTTAATTCAAGGAAACCAGCTACCAGGAAAGCATATTCCTCTAACTGGAAAAGGTTTTCTTACTGGTGTGCTCCAAGAAAAATAAAAGCAATAGAGGCAGGGTTGAATATAACTCTGAAATACCTAGTACACCTACAGCCACTAGGCTTATAACCTTCAACTGTAAAGGTGCACTTAGCAGCAGTATCAACATACATATCAGCGGGCAAGGAAACGTCTTTGGCCTCACAACCTATTTTCAAAAGGTTTTTTAAAGGCCTCAGCCATTTGTACCCACCAGTGAGGGACCCTCTCCAACTGTGGGACCTTAGTGTATGCCTTGCCCAGCTTATGGAGGATCCCTTCGAGCCTACGGAAACTGCTGACCTGAAGTATGTCACATAGAAAACCGTATTCCTCATTGCAATGACCTCAGCTAGGAAGGTAAATGGATTGCAAGCCCTCTACACAGAGCCAATTACATAAGCCCTCACAGGGATAAGGAAGTTTTTAAAATAAACAGAAAATTTCTACCGAAGGTGCTGTCTGAATTCCACCTGAATCAGTCAGTGACCCTCCCGGTACTCTGTCCAGAGCATTCCAGTCCAGGTGAGGAAAAGTTGCATAGCCTGGACCTAAAGCAAGTCCTGATCATGTACGGTACATGGACCGGACAAAGGAGCGCAGGTCCCTGAGTACACATCTTTTGTTACCTATGGTGAAGTTGGCAAAGGCAAACCAGCTGCAAAGAGATCTGTCTCTCACTGGATAGTCTCTTGCTTTTAGGTCTGCTATGAAAAAGCTGGGGAAATGCCACCACAAGGCTTAAGGGCACAGTCTACAAGAGGTATCTCTGCCTCTGTGACATTCTCAGGAGGCGTCCTATTGTCAGAAGTTTGCAAAGCAGCTACCTGGAAAATGGTTCTATGCCATAATGATGTTTGCCGAAAGGTGACCATCATTATAGATAGGGTACATAGCTGAAAATCAATTTTGGTGATGTACATCCCTGGCGCACAGGAAAGCGGCACCGGGGACTTCGAAATTCAATGTCGTACTGTCACTATATGTGCGAGCCTCCTCGCCCTGCCCCTCCTGCGTCACAAGTGGGTCACAGTTTTGGTAGGCACCTACTTACGGCTAGTCCACATCCCAGGATACCCTGGAAAACAGTATATACTTTCACAAAGCATTACTGTTTGGACATACATTCCAGAAGGGATGCCAGCTTTGGAACTGCTGTCTTGGAGAACCTTTTTCCTAATTGGGTTCTGGACCCAGCCTCCCAAGGTACTGCTTCTGAGTCTGCATAAAGTGTAGATATTACGTGAGTGATTCCTGGGGTTAGAAGAAACAAGCATTTGTCAATGCCGAATGTTTGCTTACTGGCATTGGCAGTGGTAGTGTAGAAGTTACAGAGCTGCGTAATAGGAATGGCAGTGAAGTATTGAACTGAAGCCAACCCCACCACCACCCTGCAGAGAGTGACAGGCATTGGGGTGTGCATTTGGGTCGTCAGGCATAACGGCCACGCCATTTCACCACACCCCACTCTGCAGAGACTGACAAGTGTGACGTGTTCCTTGGGGTCTTTGGCCCTTTATGCAATTTATTTCATTAGGAAATACGGTGAGATGGGTGCGATATAGGAGAATGGGGTGAAGTTTGGGGCCAAAGAGCCCAAGGCATACCTCGATGCCTCTCAGTGACTGCAGGGTGTGGAATGGTACAAGCATCACAGGCAAGAATCCCAAGTCACACCCCTGATTCCTGTCATTCTCTATAGGGTTGGGCGATTTAGTTGAAAAGCCTAATACCTCAGGCATTCGTTGGTATTTTAACTCCAAATTTTCAACATGTTTGGTTTGTGACCCCCCACCTCATGAACAGGGGGAATATCAGTTTGGTAGCCGAAGCTGCTTATGCACAGTGACTCGGCATTTAGCACCACAGGTGCAAAAATATTCCGAACAGGCTGTAAAAAATGACAGCTGTACTCTTTCATGGGGAGGTGTAAAAATGGCTATGTTGCAAATGTGTAGTAAAAATATTTTAAAAAAGGTGAAGTCACGAGCGTACATAGAAACTGTGCAACACACACCCGTTATATAAGTAGGTTGGGGATATTTTATAGCAGATTGTCAACTCAGGCATTTTGGTGCCTCCGATCATGAACAGTGTCACTGTGATTTTCTTTATCTGTGCCGAACAATGATTTCCCACAGCGACCACGCATTCTGCACTGAAAGTGTGAAAACACACTTCGCCATGTTGTGAAAATGCCAGCTGTACTGTTCATAAGGAAGTGTTGAAAAATGCCACTAGTGAAAATCTGACTGAAAATATTACAAAGTCATGAAGTAACGAGGATGCGTGGAAACTGCACAATGCTCACTCGTAACACAGTCATTTTATGGACTTTGTCACCAAATTTTCAACATAGCCATTTTAAGACCTCTGCTCATGAACAGTGTAACTGTGAGTTTCTTAATCTGTCCTAAACATTGCTTTCGCACACCAACAGCACCATTGTGCGCTACATGTGCGATAACACATTTTGGGAGACATATGAAAAATTGCAGCTGGACTGTTCATAAGGAAGTTTAATAAAATGGACATGTTGAAAATCTAGAGTGAAAATATTAAATCTGCAAACTTACGAGCATGCATAGGAACCGTGCAACGAACGCTCGTTAAAGTAATTTTTAGGCATTTTTTCACCAAGTTTTCAACATAGCCATTTTAAGACCTCTGCTCGTGACCAGTGTCACTGTGGTTTTGTTAATAATGTCCCATACATTGAGTTTGCACCGACTGCACCATTTAATAGCTACATGGAGCAGAAACACGTTTTGGGCAGGATGTGAAAAATGACAGCTGTACTGCTCATAAGGAGGTGTGGAAATGGCAATGTTGGAAATCTGGAGTGGAAATATTGAAAATTCGCAAACCCACGAAATGCAGCATGGAACCGTGCAACGACACCGTGAAACAGTCATTTTAGGAATTCTGTCACCAAATTTGCAACATTGCCATTTTAAGATCTCTGCTCATGAACAGTGACACTGTGATTTTCTTAATGTGTCCCATACACTGAGTTCGCAGACAACGACTGCGCCCATTAGCGCCATCATGGGCGGAAACATCTTTGGGTGAGATGTGAAAAATGACAGCTGTACTACTCATAAGAAGGTGTGGAAAATGGCAATGTTGAAAATCTGGAGCGGAAATATTGAAAATTGCAAACCTATGAGCGTGCGAGGAACTGCGCAACTACGTCAGAAACAGTCATTTTAGGAATTTTTTCAAATTAACATAGCCATTTCAAGACCTCTGCTCATGAACAGTGTCACTGTGATTTTCTTAATTTGTCCTGTACATTGATTTTGCACACCGACTGTGCCATTGTGCGCTACAAGGTGGAAACACATTTTGGGGTGAGATGAAAATGACAGCTGTACTACTCATAAGACAGTGTGGTGAAATGGCAATGTTGAAAATCTGGAATGAAAATATTGAAATTATCGTGAACTTTACGAGCCCGTGAGGAACTGCGCGACGACGCTGTAAACAGTCATTTTGAATTTTGCACCAAATTTCAACATGGGGTTTGGGCCCCTTCTCATGAATGATGTCACCGTCATGGTGGTTTTGGTCCCAAAGGGTGATTTCGCAGTAACTGCGCAGTCACTGCGTGAAATCACCCTTCGAGTCCGAATAACTCCATGACAGTGATATCATTCATGAGAAGGGGTCCCAAAAACCCCATATTGAAAATTTGGTGCAAAAATTCCCAAAAATGCCTGAGATATGCAATAAAGTTGAACCCCCTATTCTAGCCCATTATACAGCTTACCGCATTTCCTCAGTTCGCGGTCGGCTTTGAAGAGTGCAGACGTGTTCCCGGTCCAGCGATGCATCGTCGCGCCGAGTCCGGAGGTAAGTATGGGGTGAGGGGTGTGGGAGGCTGGGCGCGCAGGGTGGGGCTGTGTGGAGGGGCTTCGGAGACGCCACTGCTGGGACCGCTTTTGTTTTACAGGGAAAACAAAAAAAGACATCGTGGGATGCTTGCCACACTGGGGTGGGCTCCCGGTGTGGCACCAGGACTTGGGGCATTCAGCCGACGGGGATTGGGCACCCCGGCCGGCAAAAAATTTAAAAACAAACGCTGATTGCTTGCCACGCTTGGGGTGGGCCTCAGCGTGGCACAAGGACTTTGGGGAGGGAGGCTGCTCAGCCGATGGGGATTGGCACCCCATCGGCAACAAGATGGATTGCCACGCTGGGGTGGGCTCCCAGCGTGGCATCAACTACTTGGGGACGAGACGATGCAGCTGAGCCGACGGGAATGGGCACCCTGTCGGCTATACGCTCTGCGTGCAGGGACGCCAGACGCCTGGCTGGGAGCTGCCTGTGAGCAGCTTATCGCTGCTCACCAAGCGTAGCTCCCCTTTCAATCAGAGTGTTACTGCATTTTGGAGCGCGCCACAGACAGCTCCAAAATGCATTGGCTTACAGGGGCCATGCCTGCCAGCACAGTGCCTGAATTGGAGGAGGAGGTGACACACCTCTGAAATCTCCGATGAAGGCACTATGTTTCTTGCACATGCGTGCAAGCAAACATAAAAAATTACTCACTGTAGTAATGTTGTTTCTTCTTAAAGGATCACTCACTATGTTTATGTAACCCCCCTGCAAATGGGGGTTCCCAAAAGACTTCCAGGAGCTTGCTTGAATGCTCCAAGCCTGAATGGTGTTTGGCGTTTAAGCCATTTATCAGTGAGTGTTTTTAGAGCCTCTGGTACTGTCTCTTTAAGAGCTGTCTGCTTGCAGACATAATTAGTTTGTATGGGGGGACTGTGTGCTTCTCTGTTTGAGTACCACTCGAGCTGCTGCCAATTCACTCCATTTTGCAGTCACTAGGAGTGCAAAGGGAACCTATCTGAAAGATGTAACTGTTTGCCAGAAATCATTTACAGTAATAATGAAATTACAGTTTGTCTAACCTGCTTTCTTTGCAGTCAGAACTGTGTCTGCCTAGTTCCCATTCTGGTTTTGAACTGCTGAACTGGACCAATCAGTGTGGGGTAAGCTAGCTCTAAAATGGTGTCTTGGACGAATCAGAACTTGGACTCATAATCTGAGCCAGTCACAAGAGGATTGTATGGGCAGTGACTCTGGGAGATGTAGTTTAGACTTCGGCGCCTTTTTGGACCAACAGCAGCAGTCTATTGTGAGTGACAGCCAATCCAGTCAAGAACTGGGAGGAACTCAAAGGAAGTGCCCAGTTTTGTCTGTTGGAGTTTCAGTTTAGCTCTGGCAGTGAAGGAAAGAAACCCTGTGCTCCTTCAGTGCACAGTTTTAGTCAAAACATGTGTAAGGTCCAGAGTTCCGTCTGCAGCTTGTGTAATGCTTGTTAGGACTGAATCCGTCCTGTGAAGAGAATCAAAGGATATCTGAAGAGTAGAAACCAGGCTCACCCTGTAGAAGACTGGAGGAATTCAGGAATTGCACTTTCAGTCTGTCAGGAACTAAATCTGCTGTGTGTTATCCCGGTATTGTGCAGTAATTGCGATCGGGATACAGATGCAGCCTGCCTGGTATAGTGCTTTCTTTTACCATATAAATGTGTGAAGAGGTTTGTGTACCTCAAGTGAATCCTGCTGCCATTAAGTGACTTTTGCCTGTGACTGTTTACCATATAAATGTGTGAGGAGTCTCTTGAGCTCAAGAGTAGCCCTGCTGACATTGAAGGACCCTATCTTGTTTGGAGGTCGTGAGTACTAATTCAGGGTCGCCCTGTTGAATTGCCACATTAAATCCAAATGGAATTACTGTACTGTTGACTGTTTAATTTTCCTTTCTTGTGTGAAGGGGCCCCTACCAGCTGCCACGGTTTGGACTAGCCACTAGGGCTTGGGTACCCAGGGACAGTAACTGATAGGGATAGGCCTGTGCACAGAGCCATAGGTAGATGAGCAGAGTGATAAGCTAATTAACCTGATTTCCCCCTGCCCTTGTTATACCCCCCTAAATAAATCAGAGCTGCTTGTTTCAGCAAAGTTATACTGCCTGAGGTATTTGTCTATGTTAAAGTACCGTACTGTGATTGTTACACTGTATCTTATTTCACAGGAGGTCCCAGTGCCAGAACCAGTCCTGGGGGTAAGTGTATACTGTGAAGGTAATTCTGATATATTGTGTGGGCCACTAGTGGGAAGAAAGGGGGGTTGCAGTGTCCCAGAGGGCTGTGACCAAGTAAGTTTAACTATTGCAAACCCTGACCTCTGGGTGGAGGCACCCGCCATTGGATCCGGGCCCCTCAACCTGTTAGTGGCAAATCAGGCAGGGGTAGTAGCCCCTGGGATAGCGCCATCTAGGGGTTACATTTACACTCCCTAAACCTGCCTCCCCTTCCAGAATCTGAAATAGATTTACACAAGAATCGGTCCTTTTTTTATTGAGGTTCAATATTATGGTTGCATTTCCTACAATTGTAAGCTTGTTGTTATTGTTTATATGGTAACATTTCACACGTCTGCTTCAATTTGTTTTCATCTTTGTTGTTTATTGTCATCTTTGTTCTCAGTTGCAGGCTTGGGCAACACCAGAGAAAGAAAGTGTGTCCAAGGGAAAACAACAGGCCCAGCCACTTGAGTCTATAGCTTAGTGGCTAAGAGCACCACAATGGTATTCTGGGGACCTGGGTTCAAATCCCAGTGGATCATATTATTTCTTTCTCACTACAATTTGTGATTTAAAATTGCTTAGCAGAGGCTAGTACTGCACTGAAAAAACATCATTGTCATTTTTGTTCCTAGTTGCAGGATTGTGTAACACCAGAGAAAGAAAGTGTGTCCAAGAGAAAACAGCAGGCCCAGCCTACGGACTGTATCATGGGACAGATCAAAGGGGAAGGGCGGAGGAGTTGCTTTATTTGTGAGGGAGGGGATAGTGAGCAGTAAGGAAGAGGGGGATGAGGGTATGGCGGAAATCTTATGGGTTCAACTGCAGAACAATAACAGCAAAAGGGTCAGCCTGGATGTTATGTATAGACCACCCTCACAGTCAGAGGACATTGACAGGGAACTGGCAGACCAAATATGGAAACACTGTAGCAGGGTTGGTACTGTGGTGGTTGGTGATTTCAGTCTACCAGGGGTGAATTGGAGAACCATGTCTACCACGAGCACTAGGGAACAGGTCATTCTGGATTCCTTCCAGGATGTGTTCTTGTCACAAATGATGGAGGAGCTGACAAGAGAGAGGAACATTTTGGATCTTGTGCTAGCAGATGGTGACCACATACAAGGAGTAGAGACTGCAGACCTTCTAGCAGGCAGCAACCACCATACAGTGTAGTTCTCCCTGAATCTGGGTAGGGAGAGGACCTCTGCAAAGATCAGGAGAGTGGACTTCAAAAGAGCTGACTTCAGTGGCATGGCTGGCATCCTTAGGGGGCATTTATATACCATCAGCCCAGACATGGATGCTATCCAGAAGTGGGCCATCTTGAAGTCGGGACTGGTAGAGGCCACAAATGCCTGCACAAGGAGCCGCAGTAAGAAGGTAGGGACCAAAAAGCCAACTTGGTGAATAAAGGAGGTGCAGAAAAGAGTGAGGGAGAAAAAGGCAGCCTTCAGAACATGGAAGGGGTCCAACAGGGGGGAGTATGCAAAAAAAGTCAGAGAGATAAGCAGGGTTGTGAGGGCAGCCAAGGCTTTAAGGGAGTTAAAGCTTGCACAGGGAATAAAGGAAGGTGACAAGGCCTTCTTCAAGTACATAAGGCAGAAGAGAAACTGCAAGGAGTAAATTGCCAGGATCAAGAAAGGCAGAGGGTGGGTACAGAAGGGAGCTTAACAGGCAGAAACACTCAATGAGTACTTCTGTTCAGTATTTACCAGTGAGAGGGATGCGCCGATCCCGCAGGGGCACGGCAAGGCAGGCAAAGGAGGAGAAAGGATAACGGATGGAGTGATCCCTGTGAACAGAGTGCTGAAGGGCCTTAAGTGCTTGAAGACAGACAAGGCACCAGGACCAGATGGGATACATCCTAGAATCCTGAGGGAGCTAAGTGAGGTCCTGGCAGCACCACCAGTGGACTTGTTCAATACCTGTCTGCAGACTGGGTGTGTGCCTCAAGACTGTAGGATGGCACACGTGGTACCCCTACATAAGAGTGGCCCCAAGGACAAGCCAGGTAACTATAGGCTGGTCAGTCTAACATCTATTGTAGGTAAGCTCATGGAGACCATCCTAAAAGAAAGGTTGGTCACCTTCCTGGAGGTGATGGTCTTCTGGACAACAGGCAGCATGGTTTCATCTCCAGAAGATCACGTCAAACTAACCTGGTCAACTTTTTTGATTGGGCAACAAAAGCAGTCGATACCAGTCAAAGCGGTTGATGTCCTGTATCTGGGCTTCAGCAAGGCATTTGACTCAGTGAACTATGGCAGATTAACTAGTAAATGGACTGGTTAAGTGTGTTAATAACTGGTTGAGGGACAGACATCAGAGGGTGGTGGTAGGGGGGCAACTCTCAACTCCCAGAGCAGTCATCAGTGGGGTAATGCAGGGATCGCTGCTGCGGCCAGTGTTGTTTAACATCTTCATAGCTGATACAGCAGAGGGGGTTAAGAGCAAGATCAGCCTATTCACTGATGACACCAAGATAGGTGCAATAGTGCATACCTATTTAAGTCCCAAAATCAGCACACTGGAAACACTGTATACTAAAAGCACCAATGCTTTATTGAAGGCGTGCAGAAAATCTTATTTAGAACAACACACACACACCAGTCGCCTCAGCGCTTCAGGTCCAAGCCTTTCGTCAGGAGGCGTGGTTTGGCTGGGGGATGCAAGATCAATTTAAACCTCCACCTTAATTGTTATGTGCATAACAACAGCTGTTTTGAATTAATCACTCATATTATATATACCTACAAAAAGCGATCTGCCAGCATCACCAGTTAAACCAGTTGGTCTGAACAGTTATTGGGATTTAAAACCCTATCTGTAAGACTAATGCTTTCCCTTCATGTACTATGCATGTACTGGCAACATCCTTTATTCATTATTGTAGCTCTCCTTTATATAAGCATTAAGTGAATTGCATTTTAAGCAGGAGACATATGACTGGGAATTCATCTAGGAAATGAAAGTCAATAATTAATGAAATATCCAGCATTAACACTAAATTTGCAGGCTTAAACCCTGAGTCAGAATTACTGCTTCCTGATGATTCCCCTTATATGTCTTAAGTTTGAAATTAATTATCTCTGTTATAAAATAAGTCCCATGAGAAGTATTATTTATATTATGTGGAAGACTTTTTTTTACAATGTTAAAAGATTTCTGAGGATAATTTCTAATTTTTCTGTTTCTTTTTTGTCTCTCTAGGGCCCTCTAACTTTTCTTCAAGGAGCTGGAACTTTGGGCTGATTGCTGCTGCTGGCAGATCGCTTTATTTTCCTACTCCATCTCTCTCTGTCTTTAAGCTGTGGAAATCAGCACAAAACAGTTTATTCTTAGAGCTATAATATGCATTTAAGCATTTATTGAATAACTTGGATTTACTCTATTGTTAAAAACTTCTTTTAATAAGCTCTTCAAGTTGACTGCTGTGCCATTACCAAGCAACCTTTTTTGTATGTGATCTATTGCTTTTTTGTAGGTATATATGTATGTACATATCTTTGTTACTATGAGTGATTAATTCAAAACAGCTGTTGTTATGCACTTAACAATTAAGGTGGAGGTTTGAATTGATCTGGTGTCCCCGTTGATCTTGCATCCCCCAATCAAGCCACGCCTCCTGACAAAGGGCTTAGATCCCGAAGCGCCGGGGAGACTGGTGTGTGTTGTTCTAAATGAGATTTTCTGCACGCTTTCAGTAAAGCATTGGTACTTTAAGCATACAGTTTTTCCAGTGTGCTGATTTTGGGACTTAAATAGGTGTGCACTTGGCTTTTGGTCTGAGTTTATCTAGACTAGCTGGTTTTACCTAGTGCACCCTCTGTGCAGGGGTGGATCGCGGTCACCTCTTGCTTTTTTAGGTGCGGTAGTGGATGGTGCAGAGGGAGGAACAGATCTCCAGGAAGATTTGATAAGGCTTGAGCAGTGGTCAGACACTTGGCAGCTGGGTTTCAATGCTAAGATGTGCAAAGTCATGCACTTCGGAGCCAGGAATCCAGGGTACAATTACCAGCTGGGAGAGGTGCAATTGTCCATCTCCGAGGAGGAAAAAGATCTGGGGGTAATGGTCACAAGGAATGTGAATCACTCATCTCAGTGTAGGAAAGTGCGGCCAAAGCCAATAGAATGCTGGGGTGCATTGCTAGACGAATCACCTCTAGGATGGATGAAGTCATTCTACCACTGTACATATCACTGGTGAGGCCGCACATGGAGTACTGTTTGCAGTTCTGGAAACCCTTCTTAATGAAGGACATCAGGCTATTAGAGGGGGTCCGGTGGAGGGCAATAAAGATGATCAGAGGAATGGTGGGGAAACCTTATGAGGATAGGTTGCAGGAGCTCAACATGTACTCATTGGAGGAGAGGAGGGAGAGGGGTGATATGATCAAGAACTTTAAGTATTTAAAGGGTATGAACAAGCTTAGCACAGAGGGCATGTTTCAATCAAAGGGAGAGGGGATTACTAGGGGGCACAGTCTGAAGTTGGTGGGGGGTAGGTTCAAGAGAGAAATGAGGAGGCACTACTTCACAGAGAGAGTGGTGGTGAGGTGGAATGCGCTGCCTGAGCATGTGATATCTCTAAAAACAGAGGGGAGCTTTAAAAGGGAGTTGGATATGATGGCTCTATGATGCCGGTTCGACAAGAAAAACGTTGACTGGCATCACAGCGCCAGGCTCCATGTCAACAGTGATTTGCAGTCTGCATGAAGCCGCACACATTGGTGTATATTTTTTCTTCGGTGAGCTCTGCCCCCCGCACCCCCCATACATTAGGAATTTTTTTTTTTTTTATTTATTGTACTTTTTCCCACACTGCCATCAACCCAGTACCTCTGCCTGGTCACAGACCTCAGCCTCCACCTCCATATAGGACCGCGGACCCTTGAATACCCCCGGCTTGCCCTCCAGGGTGGAGTTGCAACATTGACCCCCTTAATGGTGCCACAATGATGGGATTAGGTCTGAGGGCCAGTCCTGGAGGCTAATCAAGGCTGAGACAGGCATCATTGAGGGTGGATAGCAAGAGTATTTTTGGAGTGTTTTTTCTTGGGGGGGCGGGGGCGTGCAATGACATCCTGTGTCTGCCCCACCCCCAGAGTCATTCTAATGCTGGTTGTTGCAGTACCCCTGGCCTCTGCCAGGGGTTCATCCAGCATCGGACATTCTCCCCACCCTCCCCCCGGAGAAGGAGAGCAGTCCTGGGAATGTTCCATCCTTCTTCCCCTGGCCAGCCCTCCGATGACCCGGATCTGTTCCCGAACCGGGTCACCGGTGTCACTAGCAGAAATCCAACTGTTGCACCAATGGGCTAGTGTGTACTTTAGGATTCTAACTCCAGGTCAGAGTTAGTTCGGGGAGGGGGTGCAGGTCTGGGATGGGGTTTCCCGGTTCCAGCGGAACTTCTACGGCGACATGAAGCTGTTGTCGATATCGACGCATGTCGCTGTAGAAATGTCGCTGTTCGGGGGCATACCGGATAGGATAAAGGTAAAGGTACTAGTTGGTGGGAGGCTGACCAGGTTAGAGAAAGCAGCAAGAGGTAAGGAGGATAAGGGGCAGACAGGGGATGGGGGGGCAGCAGCAGTTGTCTAATTGTGTGCTGCACAATCAAACAGACTTGAAAGACCATTTGGCCTGTATCTGCTGGCATTTTCGTATGTTCGTATGTAACAGCACCAGGACAGCATTCCAGTGGCCTGGGTTCAAATCCCAGTAGGTCACATTATTACTTTCTCACTACAGTTTGTGATTTAAATTGTTTAGCCGTGCCTAATACTGCGCTAAAAAGCATCTGGTATTCATCTTTTCATCTACAGTAGTTGCAGGATTGCGCAACATCAGAGAAAGTGTGTCCAAAGAAAACAATAAACCCAGCCATGCGAGCCTATAGTGCAGCGATTAAGAAAACCGGGACGGTATTCTGGGGCCTGGGTTCAAATCCCAGTAGGTCACATTATTTCTTTCTCACTACAATTTGTGATGCAAAATTGCTTAGCAGTGGCTAATACTGTGCTAAAAAACATCTGGTTGTCATCTTTGTTCCTAGTTGCAGGATTGCGCAACACCAGAGAAAGAAAGTATGTCCAAGGGAAAACAGCAAACCCAGCCATGTGAGTCAATAGCTTAGTAGTTAAGAGCACCAGGACAGTATTCCAGGGACCTGAGTTCAAATCCCAGTAGGTTACATTATTTCTTTCTCACTACAATTTGTGATTTAAAATTGCTTAGCAGTGGCTACTACTGCACTAAAGAACATAGTTGTCTTTTTTTTTATTTCTATAAAAAATGTTCTAAAAGTTTTGGTAGCCTTTTTTTTAGTTCTTTTTGTTACCTGGGTGACAGGCAGGGGATGTACCCCCTTCTCTGGCATCACCTCCACATCACCCAGACTAGGGATCCCGCAGCTTGCGCCCTGCGGTGGGGCTCCCCCAAGGGAGAGACTGAGATCCACCTTGAGTCCCCTGCTTAGGCTGCACCTGGGGCGTCATTTGGGTGGAGGGTCCTGGGGCACCACTAAGCGACTGGCGCAAAAGTTTTTCTGGCTTTGTTTCCCCAGAGGTGTGGACATGCAATGACATCAGCCCAGAATGTCTATGCACCCACACATGCCCCACAGACATCCACCATTGCCTCCTCCCCTGAGACATGGTCCCATCCTTGGTGCACACCCACTCTCCACTGGGTATCTCTTGTACACTGAGAGTCCACAGCTCACCCCCCACCCCACCCCCTGGAGGAGAAGAGCAGTCCCTGGGATACTCGATCCTCCCCCCCCAGCCAACCCTCTGACACTCCAGAATCATTCCTGAACCCGGGTCGTCAATGCCGCAAGTGGCAGGGCTACTTTTGGTAGCCTCTTTTTAGCTATTTTCACTCACCACTGCTCTACTCAGGCTTGGAAACAGATCTGAGCAAACAACCAGAGTGGAACACAGATACAGAATTTAAACCTACATTCCAAATTCTAGTATTTTGCTAAAGTTCTATCTCTGGGGCATCACTCTCAGCCGAGATGACTGCATAAAATGTAAATGCAGTGAATGAACCCTTAAGAAGAAACAACATTACTACAGTGAGCACATATTTCTTAAAGTCAAATAGAATTTAAAAACATTTGATACATTTATGAGGCACTAAGCTATAAATGCAATTCTAGAGAAATTAATAAGCAGTAATATAAAATCTATCACATAATCCATAACATGACAGACACAAATGAATACTGTCTGAATAATGGAAAGGGGCTATTATATCAAATATTCATCCAAACAGAACCAACAAAGAGTTGTTGGCAAGTTCAAACCTAAAAAGACAAAAAGTGTCCCTCAGTGGTTAAATTGAAAATGTTTAGGTGGGGAACTCTTACACATCGATTTCTAGGTAGTAGAACTGTCATTTATGTCCCCAGCAATCTCTCACATATGTTTAACAGCTGCATCAGGTCCACTGATATGAGTGTTCCACAGAGTCAGATTTTTTTTTTAACTCTCTTTATGCTCCCCCATCTCAGAGCCCCAGACTCTCTCCAGTGTGGACACTTGGCTCGACTCTATCCTGCCCAGCTGAAGTCCCAGCCTTACTTTTTTCCAGTGAAGGGGGGTCTCCACTCCAGTCCTCTGATCCCTTGGACCCCCAGATCTACATCCCCCGGGCGGGACCGCTAACTCCACTGGGGACCTTTCTGGAATCTAGACAGGCAATCAGGGAAAAAAGAGAGCACCAGAGGTGGGCTGAAGGACCCGGCAGTGGGCATGGTGATCAGCCACTAGACCCACCATCACCTACCAAGGGCCAGGGCCATTTTCCTTGTTTTGTTGTCCCCCCTGTTGGCACAGATGTGCAATGCGTCCAATGCGTGTGTGCGCGCTCCCACCCACGCACACCGGATCGCCACTGCCGCCAATCCCCCATGGCAAGGATCCCAGGCTGCTGTACCCCAGCCACCACCAGGAGTCCCTAGAGCCCAGGATCTGAAACCCCCCTCGCTCCCTGGAGAGGAGAGCAGTCCTCCAGATGCTCAATCCTCTCCTCCCCCGTCAACCCCCCAACGACCCGATCTCATTCTCAAACCAGGATCACCGTTGTGGTGTGAGGTGTGGCATTCAGTGCCTCAACCCTCAGAACCACCGGGCCAGCTAACAGATTCAGATTTGTATGTAAATGATGGAATGTTTACACGGCCTTGAATACAGTTCAAACTGTACTGAGTGACCACAGCTCCTCCTAGCAACCAACGTCAGATTTGTTTCTCCTCTTGAAAAGAGTAGACACTCAAAGACAGCTGCACTCTTCTGACCTACCAGAACAGTTTTATTGTTTTATTATTATAAGTTTCAGTCTTCTAAATAATAATAAGTTAGTTTGCGATATTCCTTGTGTTAGGTTGTTTTAGTACCAACTGTAGTTTTTTAGTGGTTCCCTCCAGTTCCTCCTTCAGTTCCAGGAACTGAGTAAAAACGCATGTCAGCACAGTTTCTGCCTTCAGGGAACCACATTTTAAAACTTCATTTCTTATTAAAAAATGCTACAATTGTCTTTTACTACACCTTACTTAGTGGTTATATTTTTTTTATAAAGTATGTCTGTTGCTGTATTGGTCTTTGTACAATAAGATGTACAACATAGGTGATTTGATACCTTTTATCAGACCAACACAGTTTTACAGAAAAAAAAACTTTAGCTTTCAGACTACGCAACAGAGTCCTGTGTCAGAAAATGGCAGTTATACAAGAAAACACCTCAAGCACATAGAACAGAATTGGTAACAAAAAACAAAACAAAAAATGCTTTAACACATCCATGTGACAGTTAAGTTAATAAATATTTTTTTCAATCTACACATGATGCCCCAGTCAGGAGTGTAGCCAGAAATTTTCTTTTTGTACACACAATCTCCAACAGTTACACCCCCCATTAAAAAAAATGTACACATCCTCTCCAAATGGTACCCCCTTTCAAACAAGTCAGATTGTTGTCAGATGAGTCCTCTAATCTCTAAAGAAGTTATACATGTATCTGTCTCCTAAACAACAGAAGTTTAAACAGAGACACTCCTCAGTGGCCTACACTAACCTAAATACTACCGATTAGAATAAAATGTTAACAGAAAGGCATATGGTTTGTGAGAGGCACTCAACAAAACTGTACACAAATGTGTACAGTGAGTATGCCTGCCTATACCCTTGGCCCCAGTTTAAGAGAAGTAATTAGTTGGGATGCACAACTTAAATATAAGAGGGCACAAAACTTCTGGGAAATGTAGCAGTGTGAAGGTTAACTGCCAAAAGTAATGCTATGCAGATGTACAAGATCATATCAGTGTGTGTATATCTGTGTGTGTGTCTGTTGGTCTCTATGGCTGTGTCTGTGTGCAGCCCTTGATGGAATTAGAGACAGACTACAATAACATCTTCAATGCTGGCACTAGGTTTCTGTCTGTAACTATGTATTCATCTGTCGATATTATTAGTGAATATTCAAGTCTGCACTGTTTAAACATGTACCATCTGTACCACTGTATTCATTTGTCAATATTATTTTTGAACAGTAAAACTGTAACCTGAAACAAGACCACCTAGGACTCTGTATCCCTAATGGAGTCAGTGTACCAACATATGCCTGTATAGAAAACAACATTTTTCTACTACCAAATAACAGATCTGCGTGTGTCAATTAAAACCCATGAGAGCCCAAACCACTAATTAAAAACAAACCTAGAAATACATTGTAATATAGATAGGTAGAACCATTCTCTATATCTGTTCATGTATTGTACCTGAAACAACAAGAAAAAACAAACAAACAAACAAAAAAACTCGAATCATTTCAAATGGTGTAATGGGTCATGAAACCTGTGTCCTGATTCATGCCATCATCCACCATCATCCAGCGCATTCAAAAGAAAGATAAGCTTAACCTCACATGCTCACCTCTGTAGTGCATTTTTGAAATGTCCTCTGAGAATCAGGACAGAGAGGTCAGATGGAGTGATCAGACTGAGAGAAATGTTGTCCCACTGGTTTTTCAATCTTTTTAATTTTAATATCATGTCTGTGTGAGTTCATACGGGTCTGAATAGGTTGTCCTGTCTCCCCCACACGACCAGTATGTGGACATTTCTTGCATTGGATGTGTAACCCCCCCCCATTCCAGGGGTTACTATGATGCCCAGCTGGCATCGGTGCCCAAAGTAATGCCAGGACCCATTGAATGGGCGGGGCCATGGCATCAGGCTTTAAAAGGGGCATTGCGGTGGGAAAAAGGGTCAGGTTTGAGTCTCTGTAGTCTCGAGGAGTTGTTTGGGGCCAGTAGCTCCGAGCTGGGGAGTGGGCATTCAGTCAGGGCCAGGGGGCCAGGATGGGCCGAGTGCCACTCCAGTCCCACAGTAAAGAAAAGTCCCCATCAATCCATTGGGGACGGGCAAAACAAGTGTCACAAGTGCCATCCGCACCAATGTGAGGAGAGTCGGGGAACCCATTCGGTTCTGAGGAGGAAAGCTGTGTGAGGTCAGTGGCTGCCATGGTAGGCCCAGAGCCATAAATTGAGAGATCGGGTTCTGAAAGGTTCCTGTGTGGTAGCTCAGGCCCTTTGCCATAAATCCATGTCGACTGACAAGGAGGCATTTTGGTTATCCTGTGTGGCCACCCTGGGAAGAGCTGGTGCTCAGCTTCAGCCCCTCGCAGAGCTGTAAATGGGAGTACCGAGAAGAAGGAGGGGATTAAGCCCAAAGGTGCCTGGAGAGACTCTGTAGTGTTCCCAAAACTGCCATTGTGGGGAGAGCTTTAGTTCTGAGCCAAGGGAGAGCCAGAGAGAGAAAACCGCTGCCTGCCACCATAGATCATTTGGAGCCTGCTTAGCTTCACAGTAGTGAGAAGGATCCAGGTTCGGGACTTGTGTTCACTAAAGAAATGTGCCATGGCCCTGGACTTTGTTGAGTAGCTTGTTAAAGAGGTCCCCCCCCCTTCCCCCAGCTCCATGGAAAAGTAAAATGTGTGACATGGCTTGAGCCTTTGGAAAAGTGTTGACAAATTCTGCCTGATTGCAATGGATTTGTCTGGATGGACAGTGATCTTTGTTCCTCACTTCTGAATTTGGTTGAACTGTAATGTTGTGTTTTCCTAACATGTTTGCCCCCCAGACAGAAATCTGCTGCCCCTCCAGCCCTCGCATTACCATCATACCCAAGATGGAGATGCTTCTGTCATTGATTGAATCCCTGCAGTAAGGTACTGTCAGTTATGTAATTTTGAGAGACTGCGGAACTGAATGTGTGTAGACAAGGGGCCGTCCCCCCTTTCCCATGACTGTATACCATCTAAAAACCCCTAGTCATGGGAGGGGAGTGAGTTACCAGAGAGAAAAGAAAGACAATGGTTATAACTTGCAAAGATGTTTACAATGCCATACGGCCCAATGTGAACTAGACAAAGAGTAAAAAGTTATCAAGTTGGGGTATGATATGAACCATGAGAAAGGGTTACAAGCATGAAACGTTACAAACGTGGTGGTATTGTCTGGGATTCTGAAAGAAATTGGTGCTCACCACCTACCTGAAGTGCAGGAGGGTGTCAAGTCTGGGGAGAGGAGAGGGCCATGAGGCACTGAGTAAAGTTTAATGTTGCCGCATGTCAACCAAGTGCCTTTCATGAGAGACAGGATGGTGCCTGGTGCCTCATGGCATGCAATATGCATGCATGCATAATGAACAAGGATGTCTGGAGTGTGGTTGGTGGAGCAAGTGGGGCAGAAAGGGGCATATAAAAGAGGGTCAAAACTTGAGACTGTGCAAACCGCCGAACTGACTGGTGTCTGAAAGAGACTGCAGCCAAAAAGATGTGAGATCTGCAAGTGTTGCTGTGGAGGAGACAGAGAATTCCATTGATAGCTATGGCATCTGCACCAAATCCCACAGGCAGGACTGGCAGGACTGTAACTGTGCCCGAGTCGTTGTTAAGCTGGCTATGGAACATGCTGGAAAGGAGCAATGCAGCTGAAAACTGTGTCCTGTGTGGACATGAAGGAAGTGGAATGGTGCACCAACCACTCTGTCTACAGTGCACCCGTGGTGCTGCTCTGTTGCCCTCTTTGCCCCCCCCCACCACCACCACCATCAATTGCTTTGCCTTGGGGTGACTGGGGAGGTATGCTGACCCCCACAGGGAGTGAGTGTTTTACCATGGAACCCCTGGAGAAGTGGGAAGATATGTGAGCCAGTATACTGGAGGTGAAACCTGTGGGAGAGGGGCACAGCCATCTGCCCAGCCCTTCCCCACCGCCAGCTGCCCGTGAACCTCCCTGTGGTAGAGGGAGAGGCTGTGGGTAGGAAAATCCAACTGAATTCCATGAGGCTGGGTTTGTGGAAGACAGGCCAGCTCAGGGGAAATCACCCGTAGCTGTAGCAGTTGGTCCT
This sequence comes from Neoceratodus forsteri, assembly GCA_016271365.2. Lineage (NCBI taxonomy): Eukaryota > Metazoa > Chordata > Ceratodontiformes > Ceratodontidae > Neoceratodus > Neoceratodus forsteri. The sequence continues at coordinate 113,752,671 of CM057454.1, forward strand.
CTGGCTAGGGAGAAGACTTTAAACATACCCAAGGTGCCAGAGAGTCCAATGGGTGCTGAGGGGCTGGACGTGGTGGTGGAAGCTGTAATCGATGATGACGGATTGGACTCGGAGCCAGAGAGTGTGGCTAGGGTGGGTATGTCCAGGGACCCACAGCCACGTGAAGGAATCACCAGAGTATATGAAGATCTGGTGGTCGAGAGGGACGTTCCACAACCTTATTTCCTCCCACTGCTGGGTTTGCCTGATAACACACCCTGCTGCCTGATAAATGCAGATGAAGACTAGCTGGCATGGAAGCCCTGCACCCCATGGAGCTGAACTACTTAAAATACTGTGAGAGTAGCTGGCTGCTGAAAGGAAAGGCCCATGCGAACCAGCATCCAGTCCATACCTTCCTGCAGCCAGGTGGAGCGCTGGGTGAGGAGGTACCTAAAGAAGGAATACCCAGGAGAGAACTACCCCTATGTGAGTGAATGTCTCCGGTACATCATCGAGACCAGGTGGGTGGATTGGGTGTTCTATGGTGCCATTGAGAAGATCCACCTGAGAAAAAAAGTGGGTCCCTCCGATCCTACGTATGACCAATGGAAGGTCATCACTACAGCGAGGTCAATATGTGCATCCACTGTTTAGGAAGGGGTCACTTTGTTTAAAACCTTCTCACTGAGCACCCACCTCTATGCACCCCCCCCCTTACCCCATACTTACCTCCAGAGGTTGGCACTGTCATCTTCTGAGGACTGGGAAACATCTGCACTCTTCAAAGTCGAACCGCAAAATAAAGAATCAAAGGTAAGCACCGTATAATGGCTGTCAATGGGGGTTTCAACTTAAGATGATACCTCAACCATTTTTAAGAATTTTGACCCCAAATTTTCAACATGGAGTTCTTGTGACCCTATCTCGTGAACACTATCACTGTCATTTGGTTACTCGGTCCCAAAAGGAGATTTCGCAGTCGCTTCATGGAATCACCTATTGGGACTGATTAATGAAACAACAGTGCCACTGTTCATGAGGTAGGGTCCCAAAAAGCCCATGTTGCAAATTTGGTTAAAAAATTCCCAAAAATGACTGTGTTATGAGTGTGTGTAGCGCAGTTTATATGTGCGCATGTAACTTCGCTAATTTTTTATATTTTCACTCCAGGGTTTCAGCATTGTCATTTTTTCACATCTCCTCATGAACAGTACAGCTGTCATTTTTCCCATCCTGCCCAAAATGTGTTTTCGCACCTGTGGTGCAGAATGGCACGGTCGCTGTACAAAATCAACTTTCAGAATGGATTAACAAAATCACAATGAATTGAACTGTGAATGAGTGGAGGTCACAAAAAAACCCATGTTGACAATCTGCTGAAAAAAGTCCAAGCAATGACAAACTTACAAGTGTGCATTGTGCCGTTTCTACGCACGCTTGTCACTTCGCCAATGTTTCATGTTTTCACTCCAGATTTTCAACATTACCATGTTTCGCACCACCTCATGAATAGTACAGCTATAATTTTTCAGATCCTGCCAAAAATGTTTTTCTGCACCTGTGATGCAAAACGGCATTACAGTTGCACAGAATTATATTTCCACAGGGATTTGAAGTTTTTTTTTGTACTGGGTACATGCAGTGAGGTGATGAGATGGTTATGTTGAACATTTGGGGGTATAAATTATTTAAGATGGCACAGTTATGACTGTTGTGCTTTTGCTGCGCCTGCTCATAACTTTATGTGTGGCAGCGCAGGGAACAAAGACCCTTGTGTTTTCACAGCTTGATACATATGTGCATCTGTGGAGGGATTGACCCTGTGCTCTCACTGTGACATATGGATACTGTTGTACTATCTAGATGGAGGGATAGGAGCGCAGGGTCCAAAGGACCCTGCACTCCCACTGTGACATATGGACAGTGTTGTACTATCTGGATGGAGGGAATGGAGAGCAGGGTCCAAAGGGCCCTGCGCTCCCACAGCAAAATGAGGATACAATTATACTATTTGGTCTGGCAGTATAGCCTAGAGGTTAGAGTAACGAGCTGTGAACGAGCTTTATATATCCAGCAGACCAGACCTGAGTTTGATTCTCACAACCTCTATTTGCATACTGTGTGACTCTGAGCAAGTCACTTAACTGCCCAGTGCTCCCAGGTCACCCCTGAAAACAGGCGCTTGTGCCTAGGGGGCCTTACTCGGTTACCAAAGACTAAAATAAAATAAAATTAATAAAATTTGAAAAAGAAGGGAAATTCATTGCAAAAAAACTCCATTAATGCATCAGTTAGGGTGAATACTATAGCAACAAAAGCAGGGAAATGAGGTGTTAGGGTTTCTAACCCTAACGCCCCACCCCTAGGGTTCCCACCTCTACCACTCCAGCCCCACCCCTCCACCCTCCACAAACTAACAGGCATCTGGGTGTGCGTTGGGGTCGTTGGCCTAACATTCACCCCATTCTCCTGTACTGCACCACCTCAGCTTGTTTACACAAGGAATGGGGTGAGAGTCAGGCTGTCAACCCCAACGCACACCCAGACACCTGTTGGTGTGAGGAGAGTGGAGGGGTGGGAGTGGCGTGATGGGGTGGGGAACCTGGGGTGGGGCATTAGGTTGGAAACCCTAACGTCTCATTTACCTGCTTTTGTCGCTATATTATTCACCCTAACTGATGCATTAATGTTTTTTTTTCAATGAATATATATATTATGCTGCCACGGTGGTGGCAGTATAGTTAGGGTTGCATGGCCACATCTATGTTAAACCCCAAATTTTGCACTTTAATAACTTTGTCATCGTATGATGGATTTGCCAGGCATTTTGCATGTGCGGTCTGGTACCATAGATCTCTGGATCTAGCAAGTTATGTTATGGTCAGAAGAGTGGTTATGGAGCTGCAGAACAGCAAATAACGCAAAAAACCATGGTTTTGGTGTATTTTTTTTGCTCGTGCCTACAGCCAGCACAATTTTTCTGATTGGTCTGGAAATCTCAGGGAAGATGTAGTCTGGGTCACTAATGTGCCTTTCCAAGATTTGGTGAAAAAATATCAAACTGTTCAAGAGTTATTCAAAAAACAAATTTCCCATTATAGTCAATGGGAAAAACAATATATGTTTCTCGAAAGCTGCCGCCATTACATTTTACTGTCCAAATGGCCCTTTTACTGTCATGCAGTGGCAAATTAGTGTTACAAGGGTTCCTTGCCCTATAGGGCTGCTGTATGGTCCGTATTTATGTGTAAGTGGGAGTGCAGGGCCCGTTTTCAGTTAGAGAGACAGAAAAATGCCTGGCATTTAAATTTGGGACCCCCTAGATAAACACTGACTGTTGTGTTTACCTAGTCGGTGCTGAAGATGACAACCATATCTTTTTTTGGGGGGAAAAAAAAACCTAGAAATGCCATTTTCAAAATTGGAGCCCCAATACTGTCACAAATTGTGACAGAAATGGCCATGACACTTTCGCAAATCACGAAAATGTCATGCTATATTTGCAAAACTGTCGCAATCTGTGACAGTACTTTGCCCGAAAATAGCAAATCTTTGCCATCCTCCTGTAGCAAAACGGTTGGGGCTTTTGGGCTGATATTTGCAGGGTGGCAAGCCCTGGACCAACAGATGTGCCTTTTTGTGGTTTGGTCCCAAAACATTCAACGGGCCCATAGCTACAGTGCTCTGAAGTTAAGAAATTTCCCATAGGCTAACATTGTAGCACCCGTGGTGACTTTCAGTGCCTGTATCTCGGAAACGGTGCGAGATACGGATTTTTCACTACCTGCAGCTTAGTCCACCTTTGGACTAAGCAAATGAGGAAGTTTCAAAGTCATAGATGACACCTGCAGTGGAATTTATTTCATAGGTTGTACGGTTACTGAGATATTGGCAAATTAGTGTTTCAAGTGTTCCAAGGGTGCCTTTTTTTAGTGCATTTCGGTGCCTGTATCTTGGAAACGATGTGAGATATGGATTTAGTCGACTATTATGTCACATGGAGGTTACACTGTCATGATTACAATGGCGCTGGAATTTTTTTCATAGCTGCTACGGTTACTGAGATATTGGCAAATTAGTGTTACAAGGGTTCCTTGCCCTATAGGGCTGCTGTATGGTCCGTATTTATGTGTAAGTGGGAGTGCAGGACCCGGAGGGCCTGCATTCCCACATATGCATAGCATTATGTAAAAAATGGACAATATGAAGGAAGCACAGGGCCCTGAGGGCCCACACTCCCACTAACACATACCAGTTACTAGTTTATTTATTGAAAAGTTTCACCGGGTAAGGTACACTGAACAAACAAGTTGCTCATCTCCTGGTATGACCTGGTATGACTAGTTATATTACACTTTCTCAAAAAGGAGGCAAATTCATTGCAAAAAACTCCATTAATACATCAGTTAGGGTTGATAGCACAGTGACAAAAGTATGGAAATGTGATGTTAGGGTTACACCCCTATCACTCCACCCCCACCCCTCCTCTCACCAACAGATGTCGGGGTGTGCCATGCAGTTGTCAGGCCTCTCACTCCATTCTCCTGTGCCATAGCATGTCAACTTGTTTACACATGGAATGGGGTGAGAGTTGGGACTGTGACCCTCGGCACGCCCGATCGTGGTGAAATGGAGGGTGGTAGTGGGGTAACCCTAACATCATATTTCATACTTTTGTTAGCTGTGCTATCAACCCTAACTGATGCATTAATTTTTTTAAAGAATATATATATATATATATATATATATATATATACAGTTATACAGTCCTCTACAGTGTCTCTCAGTACAGGGGACATCCCTCTGTGTTCCTCTTGCAATAGCCCTAACCTGCATTCGTCCCTCCTGGTAACAGTGGTGCACACACAGAGACTGTACTGTACTGTACAACCAGATTTTCAAGCAGGGAGTTATATTATTCTATGGTGCTACATAACTCTTATATACAAAGGTAATGGTTTTCATTGTGTCCTGAGTTTGTGTCTCCATGTTTGCAGATGTGCCTCTCATTATGGTGATCAGTGTCCCTCTTTGTTCCACATTCAGAGTGTCTGTGTCTTTCATTTCTAGTGTTGACTGGGTGGGAAGTATGCACTGCGTATGCCTGTCGACACCCAAGGCCTGCAGCTAACAAACAGTTTCTCAAGGCTGGCATACAGATGGAGCTGTGTGCACACCCCGGCCTGCAGCTTTTAGCCTGTATGTCCAGTCTGACCTACAGGTGGAGCTGTCAGCACCATCCAGCCTGTGGTTTTTGACCTGTAGTTCCAGTCTGCTCTAGAGGTGGAGCTGTGTGCACCATGGAATAGCACCGGGCAATCTTCATGCTAATGTATGCTAAGCAGGTCTTAGTGAGATGCTAATGTGGCTATTTGCACATGGATTGCCTAAGTAGACTCATTTGCATAGGAGCTTTGAATATAGTAAACGTTTGCCCTGGGCTAATGTGTTTGCCATAGGCTGATGTGTTAGCACTGTGCAATTGGGTTAGCCCCAGGCAATCCTCTCAAAAGCATTGCACAGTTCTGCAGTGTGTGGCCTGCATTATTGTTTGCAGTTGTTGTGCAACACTTCATTGCTATCACACACATTGTCCATCGACTTCAGCTCTGCCTTACTCCACCTCTGTGTCCACTGAGCCGCTGTTGCATTTTATAATTCCTTGTTGCTATATTTGCAGCTGTCTTATTTCCCGGGCTATTTTAGCACTGCACTCCCAGCCCTGTTTGCACTGCTTCCTTTGCGTGCTATATTCAGCAGGTTTAGCCCCTTGACTATTCCTTTGAAAACAGTTTGTTACTGAGTCAGGGCTAATTTAGCATGCTGTGGAATGCTAATTTAGCCCCGGGGCTACGTTTTGAATATCTGGCCCCATATCTGTTATTTAGTAGTAGAAACATTTTGTTTTCTATACCTGCATATGTTGGTACACTGACTCCATTAAGGATACAGAGCCCTATTTACTAGGTGATCTTATTTCAGGTTACTGTTTTAATGTTCACAAATAATATTGCCAAATGGACACAGTGTTACAAATGGTACATGTTTAAACATTGCAAGCTTGAGTATTGACTAATATTGACAAATGAACATATAGTTACAGACAGAAACATGTTTTCCCAGTGCTAGCATTGAAAATGTTATTGCAGTGCAGCTCTAATTCCATCAAGGGCTTGCACACAGACACAGCCATAGACACACACACACACACACACACACACACACACACACACACACACTCACACACACAACCTGAGGAAGGTCAGTGGACCGAAGTGCTGGGGCTCTGCTCTAGCTGTTAATCTGCTGTTGGTGGCTGAATAAATTCTTACTACTTACTATTGGAGTTCCTTTGATTTTTTCTGCTGGAATTAGGAGTGCAACCAAAGTGCTGGTGGATTGTCTACAAGTGGGGTAAGGCTTGCACCCCTGGTTGTGTACCCACGGTGTACCACTGTGCATGGGGCACCTTCTTTTGTTGTGACCAGTTCTACAACAGTTGCCCATGGGAGGAGGAAGTCCAGTACTGAGATGAGGAGGAAGAGGGTGAATCTCTGGAACCTGATGGTTCCCCTGAACAACAGTTTTGTTCTCCTTCAAGACCTACAGAGGACCATAGTCCATTTTCATCTTTTGTATGGCATATGGTAAACACCTGCAGCATCCCCTCACAAGATATGGAGGGAGGATGAAGAGGAAGCAGAGTTTATGGATTATAGATTGAGGTAGCGTTCCCAACCAATCAGAGCGCTTCTTTCCCCTGTGTGTGAGATACTCTTATTCTATGAAGAGCATCTCACGCGCAGATGCCCTGGAAACAGGCACATTCCGGGAACAGTTTTAAAAACATATATATTATTGATCACTCTCAATCAATAATATATTAACACATCCCCCATCACCACTCGTTCCTGTATTAGAGTGGTTTCACTTGCCTTCAGCTTGAGCCAGAACAGCTCAGCTTCACTTCGTTGTTCTCACTCCAGTTGAAGGCACGTGAAGCCACTCTTATACAGCACTGAGTGGCTCTGGGGGATGTATCAATATGTATATAATGGGGCTGGCTCCCACAAGGAGAGTGCTGCTCCCCATTAATAAATCACTCAAAAAGGCAACCTTTAAAATCATGTCAGTGTCCACTTCAGCTGCTATCAAAAAGAGGGTTGGAAAGTAATTCCATTGGGACAGGCGTGGCGAAGACATGAGTGAGTGGTCCAAGCTGCTGTCTGTGAAAGGGCCAAGATACCTTTCTCAGTGCAGCCACCTGAGAAGGATTCCAGAAAACTCGATTCAATGGCCCAAAAAAGTTTACACTACAGCCACCCTGCTAATTAGGCAGGCAGCATAGATGCATACTCTGCTCAATACCAGAAAGCACTGTGGAATTCTGTTCTGGATATGAGTGACAAATTAAAAGATGAAGTGGCACAAGACCTGGCAAGCACTGTCAAATCAGCCTTGGATGCCACAAAGTACCAAATTCACATGGCTGTGGACAGAAACGATTCAGCATCAAGGGTCCTGGCACTTGTAGTGTCACTGAGAAGGTTAGGGACACTAATGTCTCCCATGATACTCAGACAAAATCAACAATTTTTCCATTTGATGGTAACTTCCTGTTTGGTGACAAAACAGAGGATCACATGAAAAAAGTAGACAAATGTAAAACCACTTAGAAGAGTAATACTGAATAAGAAAAGGCCTTCACTTCCTATAGACGTTATGGAAGAGGAGGCAGAGGCAGGAGTTACTACCCAAGACCTTATGCCTCTTATGAGTACCCATCTCAGAGGAAATACTACAGAAGCTGGGGTAGAAGGGGCACAAGGCATGTATCTGCAGCACCAGCCCCTAAGCCACAGCCTAAACAAAACCCCTACAAATTTTGCCCAGGTTGCTAAACCATTTCCAATTGGGGGGTGGGGGTGGAGACTGGCTCACTACTTTCAGGAATGTTCAAGATTACCACAGACAAGTGAGTTCTGGAAAAAGTGAGTCAGGGTCTGTCTCTTCAGCTTAAGAAATTCCCAACATTGGTAAAGCAGACTGTGTTTCCACCACACTTCCCAAAAGAGAAATTACTATCGAAGTTAGAGGTGCAACAAAATGCTAGCTGCAAAAGCAATGGAAACAGTGGCTCCAAATAATGGGGAAAGGTGTTTTTACAGATACTTCCTGGCCCACAAGAAAAACTGGGGAGTGGTAACCTAGTTTAGATTTGTGATACCTGAACAAGCATATCAAGAAAAGAAAATTCAAGATGGTAACACTTAGAACAGTTATAGAAACATAGAAACATAGACTCTGATGGCAGATAAGGACTGCTTGGCCCACCTAGTCTGCCCATTTCCCTACCTATTGGAGAAGCTGCAGATCCTAGTTAACCAACAGCTATACCATCCCTTCAGTAAGTGGAGTAGTTGGGGTCACTGGTCCTGAAAGATGCATACTTCCACATACCAGTAAGGCCATCCCACAGAAAATACCTAAGGTTCAGGCTAGGGAACTGCTAGTCCCAGCACACAGCCCTCCCTTTCCGCCTCATCTCAGCACCCAGGGTGTTCACAAAATGCCTAGCTGTGGTGGCAGTACATCTGCCCAGCTGTAAAGATGATGATTTTATAATGATGTATCATTAATATTCATTATCAGTTATGTGCAAAAGCCATGATCAAGCTTCAAAAACCATCAATGTGATCATGACTAACAATGATTAAACATGAATGCTAAATGGCTGCCAATCAAAAACCATCATGTTATGCAACTGGTGATTGTGGTTAATGATGATCGCATGTCATTCACTAAAAATACCACCAACAGCTTAATCTGGTTCAATGTCAGTTGCCATCCATCTGTATCCCCATCCGCCAGGACAAGGCTGAAAATAGGCATAATTGTCTAGTCCTCCTTTCCCGGTCAACAAAAATGAAATGAATAAAAATAAATAAATAAATCATCATGAGTTTTCATGATTACCCACGACCAAGAGTACTGTTGTAATAAATTTAAAAAATCTATTTATCTTTTTTTATGCTTTTCAGGTTTATTGAGTCTTCTATCTAGACATCTTTACTAGTATCATCAGCTATAATACATGTTCTATACAAACATGCTGCTTTTAATTATACTCACTGTGATAGCTCATTTTTTACTACTGTCATAAGGGCTCAAATCAGTTTATATATCTCCTTTAAATTATTCCTTTTATGGTTATGGTGAGTTTCTACAAGTACCTGGTTGCTGCTCAAAACCTTTTGTAAAAGTTGGCAAAATACTACTGTCAAGGCTAAATTATTTCAAACATAGAAATTACTATTGTTTTGGTTCATAAACCGAGCTATTGAAATATGCAAATTAGTTACGTAAATGTGTACCCTATATTGAACATTCCACTTTCTCTTTATAAAGGGATTAATACTTGACTTCACATGATTTACATTATAGTTTATTTGCTTTTGCTGATATTTGACATCCACATTTTCATATTAGCAACAAAAAATTATAAGCATTACTCATGTGACTTACAGTCTTATAATACAGAACTAATACAGCCATCAATGATCATCAGCAATCATCATTTGATCATCCACAGATCATCAAAAACCATCATGCTGATCTGAGCTTACAAAAATAATCAATAATCATCAGTTGGTGATTTGAAAGTTATATGCTTGATGATTAAATCATGATCTAGATGACGATCTTAAATCACAGTCTGTCTTGATGCTCATATGGTAGCATTTGATGATTAACAATGATCTGTCATGACTGACCTTCAAAAAGCATGACTGATAATTTACCAATTCGCCCGGGAAAGAAGGCTGGGTGTGATTGTTTTCCCCTACCTGGACGACTGACTAGTCTCTTGAAAAACAGAACAGGAAAGAAAGTGCTCAATACAGCTGGAATAGAGCAGTCTAGAAAGCCTTGGTTTCCTAATAAATCTGTAAAGGTCCAAAACAAAACCAGTGCAGGTGTCGAACTTTATTGGTGCAGAACTGTGATATCCTTGCAAGGAAAAGCACAACTTCCTCAGAAAAGATTGTCAGAACTGATTGCAACTGCAAATTCCTTCAAAAGGGCCACCCAAGGCCTGCAAGGGATTTCCTGCAGCTTATGGGACACATGGCCAGGGCCCCATGTTTTCTGCAATTCTGCAACTGCTGCAGAAACATGGTCCTGTTGCAGAAACAAGCCTCTGCTACAGAAACAGCATTTTTTGGTGCTGTAAAAATGGCTGTCACCACTGAAAACCCCAACTAAATGGCTAAAATGATTGCAATAGCTTAAAATGGTATTAGCGTGAGTTAGCAGTTCCATTATACATCCATTCCTCCCCCCTGGGTTGTAGTAGTCAGTGGGGCCACCCCTTTCCAATCTACTGGCACTCAGCCCTGAAGCTTATGGCCATTATGGCCTTCTACAAACACTGAGGGAACTTCAGGAAGTCTATTTCTTGAGAAAGAATGGTGGTTCTATTTGCCAATTGGAGAAATGTGGAATGAAAAAGTATTAGTAATTATTGCAGACAAAAAATGGGAGCCTTTCTGGACCTTTGTCTAATGTAAAATGGTCCAGCTACTCTCTAGCCTCACAGTAAATCCTTACAGAGTGGGAGAGAAGAAGATATGGAAGCCAAGTGGCATTGACACAGACAGCACCATTGGTGTTGAACTGTGCAAGCAGGAGGACGCAACTAGAGCAGCATTACAGCACAAACCAGCACCACCAGGCTTCAAGCAAGTGGGTGGGTGGGAGACATTGGAGCAGCACTGTTTTGCAATCAGGCAATACTGGTCTTCAAGCAACTGGGCAGGCAGGGGGAGGAATTTTCAGGAACACAGCTGTGGTAAACCAGCACTGAGTAGGTGGGGTGGAGCCATGGGACAATAAAACAATCTGCAGTAAAAAAATAAATATCCCTTCAATTCCCCCGTGCCCTACATCCAATCCAAATCATGATGCCAGAATTGCTTAGCATTGCCTTGCCTGTGCATCTGTCAAATTGCCCCAGACTGCCTTTTCCTGAGCATTCTTTCTGGGAAACTGGATTTTATTTTGGGGCTCATTTGAGTTGCCTGAGAATGTAAAGCCCATCACAGAATTGTTGCAGAATCGACACAAAATTTCTCATAGCCTGACCATAGCAAGCATGAGGTCCTGCTGCAGAATGTAGGTCCAGTTTGCTGCAGTGAACACGGGGCCCTGCACATGGTATCCTCCACAGCAGTGGTTCTAGGTGCCAGGTTCCAGATGAGAGACATACAGTTCCACTTAAGGAACTATGGGTCTCAAAAAGGTAGGATTCTCTGTCAAAACTAGTGCCAGTGACAAAAACATACATGCAGATACTAGAGTGGTAGAAGGAGGAAAGCAACCCAAGAGAGGGCATTCCCTTCCACCAACCTTTTCCCACAAATATAATCACAATGGATGCCTCCCTCCTGGGGTGGGGAGCATGCTTGGAGGATTGCACAGTAAGTGGCATCTGGAGTTGCTCCATGGAGATTGTTCCCCTAAGTCCTGGAGTCCACAGGAGACCAGGGAACACATAAGCCTGTTAGAACTCAGGGTAGTGTTCCTGGCTATGCAGGCTTCTCCACCACCAACTCCAAGATCAGTCTGCACAAATCAGAACAGACAATACCACTACAATATATTACATAGACAAACAAGAGGAACCACATCATCAAACCTGTGCACAGAAGCCGTGAAGATCTGGAGCCTGGCTTATTCCCTGGAAGCCACTCACTCTGTCAGCAGTGCACTTGCCAGGAAAGGGCAATGTACTGGCAGACTCACAAAACAGAATCAGCCAAGGAAACCATGAATGGACACTGAATCACATAATGCTGGCATCAGTGTTCAAGAGGTGGGTTACACCAGAAATAGACCTGCTTGCCTCCTGGGAGAACTACCAGCTCCAGCAGTTTTGCTGCAGATCCCCAGTATTGTGAAAAGTCCCAGAGGACACCCTAACAGGGGACTGGGCAGGAAGTTCTTGTATGTCTTCCCACCTTTCCCACTCATACAGAGAGTCCTCATAAAGCTGAGAAGGGAACCTGAAACAATTATGACGATAAGGCTTGATAGTCCATGCTCCTGTCCCTGTGCAACAAGACTCCAATCAGCCTGCCACTTGGACACTACATGGTGACACTGGCTCATGGCAGTGACATTCCCAGACCTCGGGACTCTATACCTGAGGGTATGGTTCTTGGACAGCTAGAATTCTCTGACCTAAACTTTTGTGGTAATGGAGGTTCTGAAGGTCTCTAGAAAACCATTGATGAGGAAAATTTATAAAATGGAAAAGATTTTCATACTGATGTGCTGCCAGAAATGTATCCCCCCTAAAGGTAAGATTGCCTTTCATCATGGACTATCTAGTGCACTTGCAATCTTTAGACCTCAGGTTTTCTATCCAGAAAGTGCAGCTAACACCACGTTCAGTTTACACATCAGACGGCAAGCCTAAATCTCTGTCGTCAGAATCAGTTTTCAATAAGTTCTTTAAAGGCCTCAAGCATCTGTGCCCACCTGTGAGAGACCCTATCCCTCCTTGGGACCTAAACGTATGCCTTGCATAGCTGATGTAGGCTACCTTTGAGTCAATGGATACTGCTGACCTAAAGTATGCCACCTGAACAAAAGTTTTCCTGATTGCCATGACTTCTGCCAGGAAGGTAAGCAAACTGCAAGCTCTCTGTAAAGATTCAAACTACATAATCTTCCAAAGTCATAAGAAAGTCCTCAGAGCTAGCAGAAAGTTTCTACCAAACGTGGTGTCAGAGTTCCACCTGAACCAATCAGTGACTCTTCCAGTCCTTTCTCCGGAGCCTTCTAGTGCAGGTGGCAGAAACCACACTGCCTGAGTGCAAAAAGAGATCTGACCATTTATCTGGACTACACAAAGGACATAAGGTCCAACCACACTCAGCTCATCATCATCACCTATAGTGAGGAAGGGAAGAGAAAGGTAAGCCAGCAACCAAGAGCACTATCTCACAATGGATAGTCTCCTGCATACAATTCTACTATGAGAAAGCTAGTAAAATTCCACCTAGAGGCCTAAGTGCACACTCCATAGGGGGCACCTTCCACTCTGTAGCAGCATCAAGGGGCATCCTCTTTCAAGATACACGTAAATCAGCTACCTGGAAAACAGTTTGTACCTTTACAAGGCATTACTGTCTAGACATCCATTCTAGAAAGAATGCCAACTTTGACACTGCTGTATTGCAGAACCTTTTTTCCAAAATAGGTTCTGTTTCCAGCTTCCCAAGGCACTACTATGGAGTCTACAGTTGCTAAACATAAGTGAGGGATTCCTAGTGATAGAAGAAAAAATTACTCACCGGTAGTAAAGTTGTTTCTTCCAAGGGATCCCTCACTATGTTTAACAATCCCCTATCCCTGCCTCCCCTTCCAAAACCTAGAAGGAGATTCACACAAGAATCAGTTGTTTAATTTGCTTCAGTAGTCTTATTGAAGTTCTTTGCAATAATTATCTTTAGTATAATTCAGTACTGATTTTCAATCTTGTAATGTCTGTCATACTTCAATTGTTTTTCAAAATTTATCTTAAGTTTAGAATTTTTTGGTAGCCATTTAGCTAGATTCGGTGGTCACATCTCCTCTAGCTCTAGAAGCAAATCTCACATTGGTTGCTAGGGGGAGCTGCGACCACTCAGCAGGGTCTGAATTGCATTCCAGTTCCATATAAACATAGAATGTGTTTGCAGGAAAGGACCAGTAGGCTCATCTGATCTGCCCTGTTTTCCCTACCTAACATTATACCCCAGACTCTGTTTTGTCACAGGTGTTCCTCCCTCCTCCCTTACCTCTATCTTTTATGCCCATATGCCAATCCCACACAAGCTTGAAGCTCCCCACTGTCTTCGCCCCCACCACTTCCTCTGGCAGGTTGTTCCAGGCATCTGCCACTCTTTCTGTGAAGACGTATTTACTCACATCCCTCTTAAACTAGCCCCCCCCCCCGAGCTTCATGGCATGCCCCCATGTTCTGGTGCTCCTCCTCCTTTGAAAGAAACTTCCCTCCTATACCTTGTTCACCCCCATGAGGTACTTATAGGTCTCCATCATGTACCCTCTTGCTTTCTTCTGCTCTAGGGAGTACATGGTGAGCTCCCACAGCCTCTCTGCATATGGTTTCTTATGCAACCTCTGCACCATTTTAGTAGCCCTCTGAACCGCTTCTACTGTGTCAATGTCCTTGTGGAGGTGCAGCCTCCAGAACCAGACTCAGTACTCCAGCTAGGGTCTCACAAGTGAGTGATACAGGGGCAACATCACCTCCCTTCTTCTGCTAGAGGTCCTTCTTCCTATGCACCCCAGCATCCTGCTCACCTTGCCTGCTGCTGTGCCACCTTGAGATCATCAGATATGACAATGCCCTTTCTTGTTTGGTAACTGTAAGGATCTCCATCTCATCTTATACACAGACCCCGTGTTTCCCTGCCCAAAGTGCATTGACTTTGCACTGTTGGCATTGAAACCCAGCTGCCACTCCCTAGTCCACTCCTCCAGTTTCCCCAGATCTCTTTGTATTCTCTCAAACCTCTCCTGGGTGTCCACCCTGTTGCAGATTTTTGTGTCACCTACTTAGAGACACACCTTCCTCCACAATGTCACTTATGAAGACATGAAGAGGACAGGGCACAGTGTCAATCCAAGTGGTACTCTATGGTCACCCTCCCACCCTCTGAGTGACTGCCTTTGACCACCACCCTCTGCCTCCTGTCTTTCAATCAGTTTGATACCTAGCACTCCACCTTCTCACCCATCCCTAGGTTACTAAGTTTCTATGTCAGCCTCCTGTGCAGAACAGTGTCAAAGTCCTTACTGAAGTCCAGATAGGCCACATCCACTGCCTTCCCCATTTCACCTCCCTCATTACCCAGTCAAAGAAATCTATGAGATTTGCTTGACATGCCCCCTCCCCCCCATGAAGCTCTGTTGCTGGTGGTCCTGCAGCCCATATGTCTCCAGGTAATCTATCACTCTCTCATTCAACAGGGACTGCCATTAGCTTTTCTACCACTGATGTGAGACTGACTGGTCTGTAGTTACTGGCCTCCTTCCTACTGCCATTCTTGTGTAGAGGGACCACATCGCCCCCTCCATTCCTCTGGAGCCAGCCCCGTCTCCAATGAGGTGCTAAATGGCATTGTCAGAGGGGTGGCTAGCACTGTGTTCAGTTCCTTAAGTACCCTTGGGTGAATCCTGTCTGGCCCCATTGCCTTGTTTTCCTGAAGGGCTTCCAACCCCCAGTGGAGTCTTTTTTCTGTAAATGGACTTGTGTTCGCTCCCTCTGCATCCTGCTGTCTGTTAATGCATGATGGCCCATCCCCCCTTCTAACAAAGATTCCATCATTCACGTACAATTCTGAATCTCCAGAGCACTCAGATCAGTGGACCTGATGCAGTTGTTAAACATAGTGAGGGATCTCATGGAAGAAACATTACTACGGTGAGTAATTTCTTACAGGTGATGGAACTCTCCTATAGTAGTCAATGGAGAAAGATGACAGAGGTGGTGGGTGCTTGGAAATTTTCCAAGCAGCTATGGCTGGGTGTCTGTGAGGGCAAGCAAATGTCCTGGAAACAGTTATGCTATCGAGAGCATGAGCCTGGCACATTCACTGTAAGAGTGGCCCCACAGCAAATTTAAGGCAAATTAGAGGGAACCTTACACATTCTGAATAATAGAATAGAAAGAGGCAACTAAGCATTTCAAACATGCTACATAACCCAGAGTACAACACAATCCTTAAAGTATCCATACCTGTGGTAGTAAAAGGAAGGATTGGTGCAGTGAAAAGGGATATACTGTATAAGAGAGTTGCCCCTTTAAGGGAGGTTTTTCAGATGTAAAGGCTGACTGTGGCAAGAATACAATCGGTTCCTTTGGGTTTACCTCTACCTGAGGTCTGTCCTAGTATTTCTCCTCTCCATTTGGTTCCTGATGTTGCATGATAGGCCTATATCCATTTATGTGGGTTCATGTTGTATGTGCTGTAATAGACTTTAGAACGGGACACTGTCTCTTTAAAAGGCTTTTAAGGAATGAACTTACAAAAATAGCCTTAATTGTTTTAATGGCTAGGGTAAATCTGGTACGTCTCCAGATAAGACAGTCAGTTTTATAGAGCCAGGAAAACATAACTCTTAGAGAAAACTGGGTATCTAGCTTTCCTTGACAGGAATAGGTCGGAGGGATGATCTAGGTTCAGGGGTTAAGCCAAATGCATGGACCAGATGTCACTAGGGTTGACATGAAACCTGACATGGAACCACAGTGACACCTACAGGGAAAGGTAAACTGTTGCACCCCATCACACTATGGGTATGGCTTGAAGATGACCAGCCTGTATGTATAAAACACACATTTTGAACTCAGAGCAGTTGTTAAATGGTTTAGCTGGAAGTCAGATAGTCTGACCAGCTGTCATATACTTGTAAGCCAGAAATATATGTGTAGGCCTGGCAACATCTCTAAAACTAGACCGGAGTGTGTGGAAATTTGACTTTTCACATAATGAACAGAAATTCTGATTTTAAGTCAGAATTTTGGAAACCAAGATTTTTCGACAAGGAAGCACCTGAAGTCTTTTTTTAAAAGGACATTCAGAGGAACTGACTTGGAATAAATACTTGCTACAGAACTGTTGCTTAAGGACTCATCTCTACAAGGACGTTTAAAATCTTGTCTGGACTCTAACATCAAAACAAGGTATAGTTTAGAATAACAGTATCTAGTGTTTTCTGTAAACCATCCAGTTTTACTTTTGTTATTGTCTGCAATTCAATGTTCTTCCAAACTGTAGACTTTTCTGTATTGCTTTTATTTTAAGTAAACTTTTATGATTTTCTTATCAACTCTGCCTAGGGTTCTGATTGTGTGATCTAACATTTTAACAGAAGGGTTTTGAAAAGACTGTGTGCCTTGAAAGATAGTACCGCTCAGCTATCGTACCAAACCACTTAGGCAACACGTAACCAGTGGCTGTGGTGGGCTTCAAACACTGAACGTAGTGCAGAGTCAAGGGAACTCAAAACTAAAATTTCCACCATCCCACTGGAAACAGGAAGGTTGGTGAATTCTTGTTGAACCCTTGACAACTGCTCACGAGTTTCAGAAAGGGGGATCCTCTCTGCAAACAGGAGGTCCTACTGGGCTGCCCAGGGGTTTGGAGGGCCAAGGGTTTGTGACAGATTTGGTGCCAGCTACTAGGATTTTGAACAGTCTTGCAAAACCATCACACAATCAAGAGCAGAATTTGGAAAGGAGAAAAATACATTTTTTTGCAGACAATAGATCCTGTCCTGTTTGCATTTTTTTTTAGCAGAGTAGTGTAGATAGAAGGTAGTCTTTTCAGTGTGGCACGATGAACCTGGAACAAATGAGGAAGATCTGTGGGGAGAAGGGCATTCCTAGTGAAAACAACAGTAAAAGGCAATTTATGGAGGCTCTTCTGGCAACTGAGACGGAGGAAGTGCCACTCCACTTAGTGCTAGAGGTGGTGACTTTGGAGGACCAGAGCCCATAGGAGAAGGAGCCATCTACAGACCAAGAGCTGGGGCTGAGAAGGCTACAGATGCAGGAGAAACAGATTCAGAATGAGCAAAAAAGGATTGAAATGGAAATGGCGGAACAACGGCAACAGAGCGAGCCCGAAGACTGACAGCGCCAGGCGGAGGTGGAGGAACAGCAGCGTCAGAGGGAACATGAGCTGAAAATGCTGACACTCAAATCGACAACAACCCCCAAGCAGGTAAGTGGTGGAGTTGGTTCAGAATCTCCAGGACTGGGGTACAAGTTAAATTCAAAATTAATGGCTGAGTTTAAAGAGGGGAAGGATATGGACATGTTTTTGAATTCATTTGAAAAGGTCTGTATCCAGGCCAATCTGCCCAAAGAGACTTTGAGCTTTCACCTGTCTCCACTGCTTACAGGCCGGGGAAGGGAAGCATTGGGACAGATGGACAATGTTGAAAGTAAAGATTTTGACAAGTTAAAAACTACTTTATTAAAAATATATGATCTGAACCCTGATGCATACAGAGCAAAGTTCCGGAAACTCTGAAAGGGGCCGGAAATTAGCTTTGAGGAATTAGCCAGTAAACAGCACCAATATTTAAAGCATTGGTGGGAGGGGGTGAAAGCAGATTCTGTTGAAGCTATTGAAGGGGTGGTATTGCTTGAACAGTTTGATTGGATTTCCTCACCTGACTTAAAGCTTTGGCAAGAGGACTGAGATCCTAAGACTACCAAATAGGCTTGAAGCAGGGCTGCTCCCAAGGGGAATTCAGGAATGAAAGGGAAAAGTGGGCATGTTGGACAACCAAAAACCACAGCGCCCCTGCAAAAAGTAGGGAACCCCCAGGTGCCCAAAAGGGAGGTTGGGGACAAGAAAAATGATGAATGCTGGTATTGTTACCAGCCAGGCCATCTGTCCTATGTAAGCTCAGAAGGTAAAAGGGCCTGTGCAAACAGAAACAATTGCCCACTGTATCGCTGATGCTCTCCCTGACAATATGAGGGGGCACATTCACCCAGTCACTGTGAATGGGGTACAAACTAGAGGGCTAAGGGATACAGGAGCATCTCTTAACCCTGCTGAAAGGGGATTTGGTGGGGGGTGAACAAATACTGCCAAGCCAGTTTGTCTCTGTGAGGGATTACACAGGGGAAAGGAAAACTTACCCAGTGTTACGCTGGATTGGGAAGATGCAGGTGAAGGGGTAAGGAAGGTGGCTGTAGCTGACAAACTCATTATGGATGTTATTGTGGGGAATTATGTTCCACAGGGAGTGGTTTGTGCTATGACCAGGAGCCAAAAGAATAGA
The DNA here is from genome assembly GCA_016271365.2 of Neoceratodus forsteri. Classification (NCBI taxonomy): domain Eukaryota; kingdom Metazoa; phylum Chordata; order Ceratodontiformes; family Ceratodontidae; genus Neoceratodus; species Neoceratodus forsteri. The sequence continues at coordinate 113,771,526 of CM057454.1, forward strand.
GGCTCCTGTGATCTTCAGGACCCCACAGAAATTCAGACAGGAGAGGTTGGGAGACAGGCCAGCCAACCTGCAGCTCTTGTAAAAGAGGGTAATAACAGGAAGATGGAACTTCCCCTAGTGGCAGTTCACCCAACTGCTACTGAAGGTTGCTCTCATGAGGGAGGGGTGACACATAGCCCGGGGGAGGGGGAAGGTTGTGATACTGTCCCCTACTGCCACAGCTAAGAACCTTGGCCAGGGAACTGATGGGGGCCTGCCCCATGATCTGGGTAAGTGGGAAGACTTAACAGCAGCACAACGGACAAACCCTAGCTTAGAGAAGCTGAGTGCCTGTGCAGTCTGCTGGGACACAGGGAGGTGATGGAAAGCATAGGGTGTATTGGGACAATGGACTGTTACACACACAGGACATCAGGACAGAGGGAGGGGTGATGGACAGGCAGCTTGTTGTTCCCCAGGAGTATCGTGGGTTACTGCTCAAGGTAGCTCATGATATTCCAATGTCCAGACGTTTGGGCATTGCTCGCACTATGCAGCGCTTAGTCTACAATATCTATTGGCCCAATATTACCAAGCAGGTGAAGCAATACTGGAAATCCTGTCACCAGTGTCAGGAAATAGGGAAGGCCAGAAACAAAGCTAAGGCTGTCCTGATTCCCTTACCACTTGTGGAGGAGACATTCCAGAAGGTTGGAATGGGTATTGTGGGTCCTTTGAATACCCCAAGTTCCTCGGGGAAAAAGGTAAATAATGACAGTTGTTGATTATGCTACCCGCTACCCCAAAGCCATCACGCTGTCCTCCACTAAGACGGCCAAAGTGGCAGATGCTTTGCTGGAGATTTTCTCCCGTGTTGGGTTTTTTTTGTTGTTTTTATTTTGTTTATACATCGGTTTACAACCTTTGAGCCAGAGGCTCGTTTCCAAAGGTACCTCGTCACAAAGAGGACACATACAGTACAACATTTAGTTACACATTGCAGTTAGAGCTTTTACATCATTGCGGTCACTGTCTAGGTAGATTTATGCAGTTATATCTTTGTTACAATAGAATAGTTACAGGTTTGGTATTACAAGCTAGTACAGTAGTTGGGAACAGATTGAGAGATAAAGCATACATTGGTAGTGCAGACAGGTAGTCTAGAAAAGAGACAGAGGAAGTGAATAATACTGGTGGTAAGGGCACAGCTGGTGATAAGTTTGGGTGTGGAGCCACTCAGAGAGTGTTGTCAGTTAGTTTGTTGAAGAGCCACTCAGGGAGTTTTGTAAGGGCATGGTGTGTTTCCACAGGAGGTTATCTCTGATCGAGGGGGTAACTTCATGTCGGACCTAATGAAGTGTTTCTAGGAAAAGTGTGGTGTCGTACAGAGGCGCACAACGCCTTTACCACCCACAAGCCAATGGTCTCATAGAAAGATTTAATGGGACTCTAAAAGCTATGCTTATGGTATTGTCAGAACAGCATGGGCGGGACTGGGAGAAATACCTGCTCCACCTGCTGTTTGCCTACAGGGAAGTGCCACAACAGTCAATCGGGTTTTCACCCTTCAAGCTCTTATATGGACGCAGGGTGAGGGGGCTCAGAGATTTAATATGAGAGAACTGGGAAGGTAAGCATGCCACCCAGGGGACTCCCATAGTACAGAATGTGTTAAAATTCAGGGAGTTGCTGAAGGAGCTTACAGGCATGGCCCAGAGCAACCTGGCAGCTGCCCAGCAAAGACAAAAGACCTGGTATGATTGTGGGGCCAGAGCTTGTACGTATGGGGTAGGACAGGCAGTAATGGTTCTGATCCTGGTCCAAATGGACAAGCTGCAAGACGAGTGGGCAGGGCCATATAAGGTAGTCCGGCAGGTAAATGATGTTAATTACATTGTGGAGTTACCTGACCAAAAACACACTCACAGGATGTATCATGTGAACATGATTAAGCCATATTTTAATAGGGCTGACATGGTACTTGCAGTTTGCAGTCCTGGAATGGAGCTAGGTGGGGAAGACCCCCTTCTGAGCTTGTTAGCTGAGAGCAAACAGGTGTCATTTGTGGAGACTATCATGCTGTCATCCCAGTTGACACCTGGACAGGCCCAAGCATTGAGGGCCCTTTTGTGAGACTTTGCCCCTTTAATTACGGCACAGCCTGGATGGACACCGCTAGTGGTGCATGATGTAGACACGGGGATCCAAGCACCCATATAGAGGACAGCTTACCAAGTGTCAGAGACAGTCCTCAAGGACATTAGAAGGGAGGTGGGGGAGATGCTGGATCTAAGGGTGATCCAGAAGTCCCACAGCCCCGGGCCTCACCTGTAGTCCTTGTACCAAAACCAGATGGGACTACACAGTTCTACATGGATTATCGTGGGCTTAATGCCATCACAAAATCTGATGCCCACCCAGTGCCACTCACAGATGGACTGCTTGACAAACTGGGAGGGGCGACATACTAGACTACAGTAGACCTGACAAAGGGGTACTGGCAGATGGAACTGACTGACAGGACTAGGGAACGGTCAGCATTCATCACCCCAATTGGCATGTTCGAGTTCAAGGTCATGCCCTTTGGGATGAAGAATGCCCCTGCTACATTCCAGCAGTTAGTAAATCAGGTGTTACGGGATATGGAGGACTTTGCAGTCGCCTACCTGGACAATATTGCTATCTTCAGCAATAGCTGGGAGAAACACCTGATACACCTGAGGGAGGTGTTGGTCTGAATACAGGCCACAGGTCTGACTATTAAGGCAGAAAAGTGTCAGGTGACCATGGCAGGGGTCGCTTATTGGGGACATGTGATGGGGGCAAGGCCAACTTCGCCCAAACCAAACAAAGATAGAGGCTATTGCGTCATGGCCTACACCTGAAACTCAGAGACAAGTTAGGAGCTTTCTTGGGACAGCAGGGTATTATAGAAAATGTGTTCCCAACTACAGCTCCCTGGCCACTCCTTTATCTGGGTTGCTGACAAAAAATAAGTCTAGGAAGGTAAAATGGGATGCAGAATGTGAGCAGGCCTTCATGCAGCTGAAAACTTCGCTGCGTAGGGCCCCAGTGCTGGCTAGCCCAGACTACAACAGGCCATCTGAGGTACAGACGGATATCTCAGATGTGGGAATAGGGGCAGTCCTCAGCCAAGTATCCAATCAGGGGAGAGAGCATCCCATTGTATACTTAAGCAAGAAGCTGCTTCCATAGGATCAAGCCTATTCAACAGTGAAGAAGGAATGTCTCGTCTTAGTTTGGGTGTTAAAAAAACTGGAACCATACCTTTATGGGAGGCATTTTGAGGTCCAAATGGACCACAACCAGTTAAGATGGTTGAGCCAAATGGGGAAAAACAAATGGGAAACTTCTGAGATGGAGTATTGCTTTGCAGGCTTATGACAAGGTGATTTTGCATAGGCCTGGGTCCAAAAATGGGAACGCTGATGGCTTATCATGCATACTGAATCTATAACAGAACTGAGAAGAACTGCCTCCAATAGGGGCGTGTTCCCCCAGGTTCTGTTTTAGGAGGGAGAAATGTTACATGACAGGCCTACATCCATTTATGTGGTTCATGTTGTATGTGCTGTAATAGACTTTAGAATTGGACACTGTCTCTTTAAAAAGCTTTTAAGGAATGAACTTACAAAAATAGCCTTAATTGTTCTATTGGCTAGGGTGAATCTGGTACATCTTCAGATAAGGGAGACCGTTTTATGGAGCCAGGAAAGCATAACTCTTAGAGAAAACTGGGTATCTAGCTTTCTTTGACAGGAAGAGGTCAGGGGGATGACCTAGAGTTCAGGGGTTAAGCCAAATGCATGGACCAGATGTCACTGGGGTTGACATAAAACCTGACATGGAACCACAGTGACACCTACAGGGAAAGGTAAACTTTTGCACCCCATCACACTGTGGGTGTGGCTTGAAGATGACCAGCCTGTATGTATAAGACACACATTTTGAACTCAGAGCAGTTGTTAAATGGTTTAGCTGGAAGTCAGATAGTCTGACCAGCTGGCATATACTTGTAAGCCAGAAGTATATGTGAAGGACTGGAAAAATCTATAAAACCAGACCTGAGAGTGTGGAAATTTGAATTTTCACATACTGAACAGAAATTCTGATTTTAAGTCAGAATTTTGTAAACCAAGACTTTTTACCAAGGAACACCTGAAGTCTTTTTTTTAAAGGACATTCAGAGGAACTGACTTGGAATAAACACTTGCTACAGAACTATTGCTTAAGGACTCGTCTCTACAAGGACATTTAAAATCTTGTCTGGACTCTAACATCAAAACAAGGTATAGTTAGAATAACAATATCTAGTATTTTCTGTAAACCATCCAGTTTTACTTTTGTTATTGTCTGCATTTCAAAGTTCTTCCAAACTGTAGACTTTTCTGTATTGCTTTTATTTTAAGTACACTTTTATGATTTTCTTATGAACTCTATCTGATTGTGTGATCTAACATTTTAACATAAGGATTTTGAAAAGACTGTGTGCCTTGAAAGATAGTACCACTCAGCTATCATACCAAACTACTTAGGCAAGACATAGCCAGTGGCCATGGTGGGCTTCAAACACTGAATGTAGTGCAGTCAAAGGAACTCAAAACTACAGTTTCCACCCTCCCACTGGGAACAGAAAGGTTGGTGAATTCTTGCTGAACTCCTGACAACTGCTCACGAGTTCTGGAAAAAGGGGGTCCTCTCTGCAAACAGGAGGTCCTACCAGGCTGCCCAGGGTTTGGGGGCCAGGGGCTCATGACACCTGACTTTGAATCAGTTTCAGATTTTGATTTGACTCCCTCCTAAGGGTTTATTTTTCTCACAGTTCTCCAGGAGATTCTTCTCATAATGGATGCCAGTCTATTCAGTTGGAGCCCAGTTCTGAGCCAGTTTCCATTTCAGGTGTCTGGGACACATAGGAGAATAGTCTCTAGATAAACCTTACTGTAATGAAGATATTTTACTCTTGCTCTCCTCCATTTTCAGGAAGAAATCAAGTTCCAAGAAAGAAAGGTACGTTCAGACAGTACAGCGATATTCGCATATGCAATCAGTCAGGAAAGCACAAGAAATGAGGTCATGCTCTTTGCAGCCCCAAGAGTGCTTCACAGAGCAGAAGAGAACTACTTTGCAATCAGCTGTTCTTCTATCGGGTGAGCTTGATTTGCTGGCAGACTGGTTCAGTCACCAGGCTGTCCATCCTAGTGGTCAGTAGTGTTGTGCGAAATTGAAATATTTTGCGTAATTCCTCAATTACGACAAATCTTTAGCCTACGTGAAATGAAATTTCGCCTGTTTTCTTGATTTCATGTAATGGCGAAATTTCGCTTACCATAACAATTTCGCCCATTGATGATCCAAATTTCACCCTGTGGCGGAATTTCACCGGGCGAAACATTTGATTACACCAGCAAAATTTTGGTACAAAGGTGAAATGTGCAATGCATTGTGGGTAAACAGGTCAAACGTCACGTGTAGCTTGTTTCCAGCTCATTCTGCTGCATGTTGAATCGGAGAGCAGTGTATTGTGGTGCATCAGAGCCAATAAAACCTTTTAAAATATAGCTAAAACTTGTTTTTTAGAGCTAATTGCTGCAAAATATAAAGTTTTTTCCTAGTGCTACTGCTGGTACTAGGGAACATTTTCTAATTTTGTGAATTTTTGTATAATAAGTCATTTAAATTAGGTTTACTTTTCTCTCTGTCTTTGAAAGAGTTGAATGCGGTAGGGAAGGAGTGTAAAGCAGTGCAGGCTATTTCTAGCCAAGCAGATTGGTATATTTACTCACGATTGTGAGTTATTTATTTACAGTTATTTCTTATTAATGTTGTTATATCTTGCCATTTATTTTTCTCTGAAAAGTTTCTCTGTCCTGTTTGAGAGAGTTCCTGCTGCTGATAGCAGTGTTATATATACCATTCTTCCGCTTTTAGTTGTGAATTGATTGTGAATTCTAAAGTTTTAAACACACAGAGCTAATCCTTTCTTTTATTTGTTTTATGGTTAGTTCTGCTAGCTGGAGTGTCAACTTGTATTACTAAAACTTTGAAAATCAACACTTGTATTAAGTACTTCTACTCGATCACTTGAACTTGTCTATTACAGTCGCACACATTATAAAACAGTATATATTGTATTGTTTGTTTTTATGTTGTTTGCTTGTATTTCTTGTATTTATGTTTTTTTTTAGTTTTGAATTTGTCTCCAATGAAAATGGGCAGTTTTGCTCACTTGGATTTACAAGTATAAAAAATTAAAATGAAAATGAAAATATTAAAATAGTCATTTTCAAGAGATTTCTTGTTGATCCTTCCCATCCAGACCACTAACATTTTGTGTGGTACTAATTTCCTCTGTTGCTGTTTTATGGTTGTCTCTGCCCGCATATAAACAACAAATTGTGGTACTGAGTAATAACATATTACAGTACTTTATTTGTCCAGAGACATAGGTGATCTGTATTTAAAGTGGGCCACTTGTGCCCTTTTTCCCTGTGTGTGTTTCTTTAATTCCTTCCTGTTTGGGGGAAAAAGTTGCCTTTTTGGTTTTTACTAGACTAGGCTGCCTACCATATATGGTATTAGTTCTACTGTAAATGCTGGTACCTGTCCTGATTGTGTTTGGACTTTTAAGGAAGCCAGTACTGTAAGTGTGTGACATCATCATTCACCTGTGAGGTATTATTCACACAGTTAGTAGTAATGCATCCTTTCTTCAAATACTCCCAGAGAAAGGCAAAGCTTTGAAGCAGCAGTCAGCAAAACTGCCTGGTAAGAAGCAGTCAAGTACAGAGGGAAACGTGGCAGGGGGATGAGGCAGCTAAGAAGTCTGCTGAAAAAAGTGCAATTTCAGTTCCAGTTCCCCATAGCAGTGAAAGCACAGGTATGTCTGCATCACTGTCTTCAAGTTCTGATGTAGGCACTGGTGGTGCGGTAGGAACCAACAAAGGAGTTGGTGGCCGAACTGGATCAGGCATACCTGTGTCTTACCTTTTTAAAGCTCAAACTGTTGCAGCCATGCTAGTGGGGGATGCTGACAGTGGGAAGAAGGGAGGTACTGACATCAGCACAGGAACAGTGGTCCAGGACTCGGAGGAGGGTGATAGTAAGTCTGTCAGTGTGACTGTCCATGTTCCTGTAGGAGTTGGTGATGATAGTGTTCAACAAAAGTCTGATAGTCCAGGAGATAAGGATAGTCAGCCCCCTGAGATAGTTGTAGAAAAAGGAAAAGGTGCCGTCCTCCAAGAAGACAGTTATGGGGGGAGGAGGAGGAGGACGACAAGGACATCATCGCTATTGGTGGTGATGATGATGATGATGACTAGGATGATCCCACATGGGAGCCTGAATTAAAAAAGGTTAAGGGTGATGTAGGCCATTTACATGTATTGCCCACGGTGGGTCAGTTTGTCACCAAGCCTATAAGCAAACCTCCAAGCAGTCAAGTAACCCCGACTCCCAAACATAGTCTTAGGGAAGTCATGGTAGCAGCTCAAAAAATACACACTTCCACACCTATTTCTGAATCATCCCAGTCCTAGAAGCATCTGAAGTCCAGAGGTCCTGCTGACGAAACCACAGCAATATGCCAACTTTGTCAAGCCATGTTAGTCGGGGGAAAAAGGGAAGCCACATAGGCACTGGTGGCCAACATGCCCACCTGAAAAACAAGCACCCACTGAGATGGCAGCAACACCAGAATGATGCCGGAGCTGTTTGTAGCAAGGTGCATGTAGTAGAGCAAGAACATGAAGAGGGAGGGCAGAGTGGGTTGGTGGTGGAGGAGGAGAGTGAGCAATCCTTTGCTCTCTCTAGTAGTGGGCATAGCAGTGGCAGTGCGAGTCCCAGTCCCATGAGTCTTAAAAGTACAGCACCCCCACACCCACAAGCAACCAAAATAACTGGCTTCATGTGGTCTACACCGCCCAGCCAAGAGTCAATTGTTACTCCTAAAAGAAAATCATTGCTGCCACAAGTACAGCATTCTAGTTAGACAGCCCCAAAGATGCAGCCCACTCTGAAGACCATCCTTGAGTGCCAGTCAAAGTACCCCCCCCAATCATGCTGCTGCATGAGAGTTAAATGCTGCCACTGCTGAAATGCTGGCCATCGATCTGTTGCCATCCTCATTCATAGAGAATGCTAGTTTCCACAGGTTGATGGCGCCATGCCTGTCCCAAATGGAAAGTTCTACCGCCAACCTATTTTAGTAAGCGTGCCGTGCCAGAGCTAAACAGTAGAGCTGCTGATTACATTAGACATGCATTGAAGCATAGTGCATTACACTATATCCATCTTAGCATGGATATGTGGACCAGTGGACAAACTGTAGCAAGCTCGTATCTGTGCATAACAGCACACTGGGCACAGTTGCCTGGTGCGGTACTTGACTTTGGGCCTGGCAAAACATGCATGAAGCAAAACTGTGGTGGTAGCAACACACCTGGTATTCGGCAGCATGCAACCCTGACTATGACAAGTGTCACAGGTTCACACATGGCTGCAAAAATGCTTAATGTTCTGCTGGATGAGATTGATGGGTTGCTACACACACAGTCACTCATAGCAGGATTCATCACAAGTGATAATGGCTCCAATGTAGTGAAGTGCATTAGCGATGGTGTTTTTTTCAGACTGCCCTGCCTGGCACAGTGCCTTAATCTTGTTGTTCAGCAGTTTCTCAACCATGCGGACATTAAGGAAATGGTTACTGTTGCCGTTGCATCTGTGTCCACTTTGCCTGTTCTGCAAAGGCCCATGACCATCTATGTGAGCTACAGCGCAATAACAATCTGTCTCAGCACCAGATGAAGCTTGATGTTGTCACCAGGTGGAACTCCACACTGTATGTACATGCTTGACCAGCTATATGAACAGTATAAGGCTGTGTCAGAATACCTGCTGCTGCACACCACCCGTGACAGTGCTGGAGTGTCCATCGCTCTAACAACAGAGCAGTGGCACCAAATTGATGGGCTAATATGCATTCTCTGTCCATTCGAGCATGCTACACAGGCAGTGAGTGGGGACACTGCTTGTATAAGTCAGTCCATACCTCTCATATGTGTGCTGAGGCAGACACTAGTGAATGTGCGACACCAGACAGAGGCAAGTGGGGATCATGGCACTTGTGATCTAATGGATGACATGCTCCATGTGCTGGACACAAATACCCATGTATCTGGCATTTTACAGTCAGCTGACTTTGCAATCACCACCATGCTGAATCCATGCTACAAACATGGCCTGCCCTCTATAATTGAAGGAGGTTGTCAGTGAGTACAACAGTTGACAGAGAACCTCATTAGGTTGGTATATGCTGCACAAATGAAAAATGCACACACTGCATCAAAAACGGGTGTTGATACCACTATCAGTGACTCACAGGGAACCCAATCACAGAACATGGGCAAGGCAGAGCAGAAAACAGCAAGCAATCCCATTTGGAATGTTCTCTTTCAGGTGGGAGTGGAAGATATGGAGGAAAAGGAGGAGGAGGAGACAGATGAGGCAGGTGGACTCCGGGCAGCAGAATGAATGGTGGAGGCCTACATAGGGGACCCAAAGCATCTTGCCATTAATGACAAGCCACTGCTGTACTGGAGCAGTAAAATGACTGAATGGCCAGCACTAACATCAGTTGAGGTGAAATACCTGAGCTGCCCACCATCCAGTGTTACTGTGGAATGAGTGTTTAGTGCGGCTGGAGCAACTGTGAAGACTGTGAAAAGGCAGAGATACTAAACAAATATTTTTGCTCAGTATTTACAAATGAAGAGGGGGAAGTACCTAAAACAAACAGTAGAAACACTCTGGATACAGAAGTTGATACCAGCCCATTTACAGAAGAAAGGGTTCTGAAAGAACTCTTAAAACTGAAGGTGGACAAAGCAATGGGGCCTGATGGGATTCATCCCAGAATTCGAAAAGAACTAAGGGTAGAACTAGTGACACCACTGACTACCCTCTTTAACAAATCATGGGAGGATGGGGTGGTACCTGAGTACTGGAGGAGGGCAGATGTGATTCCCCTTCACAAAAGTGGGAGCAAGGCAGAAGCAGGAAACTACAGACCTGTTAGTTTAACCTCAGTGATAGGGAAAATGATGGAATCGCTTCTGAAGGAAAGAATTGTCGAGTATCTAGAGGCCAGAGGGCACAGGACCCAAGGCAGCATGGATTCACAGCGGGAAGGTCATGCCAGACGAATCTGATAGATTTCTTTGACTGGGTGACCAAAGTAGTAGATCAGGGAGGGGCTGTGGACATGGCCTACCTAGACTTTAGCAAGGCATTTGACACAGTCCCACACAAAGATTAATATACAGGTTAGCCAGCCTGGGAGTGGGTCCCAAGATGACAGCCTGGGTAAAGAATTGGCTGGAGAATAGGACACAGAGAGTAATAGTAAATGGAGTCCACTCTGAAGAAAGGGGGGTTACTAGTGGGGTACCGCAGGGTTCAGTATTAGGACCGGTCCTCTTCAATGTCTTTATAAGCGACATTGCAGAGGGACTGGAAGGAAAAGTATGTCTCTTTGCAGATGACACAAAGATCTGCAACAGAGTTGATGCACAAAGTGGGGTGGAAAGGATGAGAAGGGACTTGGCAAGGTTAGAGGAATGGTCAAATGTATGGCAGCTTAGATTCAATGCTAAGAAGTGCAAGGTAATGCACCTGGGAAACAAAAACCCAAGGGAAGAGTACACAATGGGGGGTGAGATACTAACAACAACAAAAATGGAAAGGGACCTGGGGGTAGTCATATCAGATGACCTAAGGTGGGCAAGCAATGTGAGAGGGCAGCAAGGAGGGCTGGGGGATACTGGGATGCATAGGAGAGGCATCACCAGTGAAAACAGGAATTATGCCTCTGTACAGACAGCTGGTCAGACCCATCTGGAGTACTGCGTGCAGTTCTGGAGACCAATCTCTGCAAAGACATAGACAGGATGGAAGTTGTCCAGAGGAGGGCAACTAAAATGGTGCAGGTCTGCACCAGAAGACATATGAAGAGAGATTTAAGGAGCTTAATATGTATAGCCTCGAGAAAGGAGGAGGGAGGACATGATAGAAACTTCAAGTACCTCAGGGAATCAACAAAAGTCCAAGAGGTAGCATCTTTCAAAAAAGGGTGTGCAAGAACAAGGGGCACAATTTGAAGATGGAGGGGTGGCTCAGGGTAGTGTAAGGAAGTATTTTTCCACAGAGAAGGTTGTGGATGCCTGGAGCAGTACCGGAGGAAGGTTGTGGAGTCAAAACAGTGGTAGAATTCAAGCATGCATGGGACAGTCATAAGGCAATTCTAGGGGGTGGGGGTAGGAAGACGTAGGCTGCTGGTTAACTAGGATCTGCAGCTTATACATTAGGTAGGGAAATGGGCAGACTGGGTGGGCCAAGCGGTCCTTATCTGCCGTCAAATTCTATGTTTCTATGTTTACCGTAGGACCAATTTGTCATCCAAGAATGTGTCCATGCTAACATTCATCAAAATGAATGAAAGGCACATTCCACACAACACAGTGATGTCAGTGGTGTTGCCACAGGAACTGTGTCTCGGTGACGAGGATAATGACAATCCCTTGACTAAGGCAGCCACCGGCAGCGAGGTGGATGATGTCATCCACAACACACTGAAAAATAATATAAGAGCAGTACAATCATCCACAACACACTGAAAAATAATATAAGAGCAGTACAAGCATATTAGAAATCTAGATGCCATAATACCAACCCACCAACACCCTTATCTTGCATAGGAAAAACAATGAAGACAGATACTTACGTGTTCAGAAGCAGCAGTATGGACTATGTGAAGATATTCCACCAGGTATCAACCATCCAGAACAGTAGTTCTTGTAGCAACTTGGAAAGTAGTAGTCATAGACAGCAGCAGGCAGCAAGCTACAGTGCCCCATAATTTCATTCACTACCCCACCACCAGGCAAGGTACTACTACAGAGACAGTCAGTCAACACAGCTAGACAATCAGTACAGCAGCAGCACTGGGATAGGGAATTGATAATTCTGCATTTCTATGTCAATCAGAGGCATGTGTGGGGGGGCAGAACCTGGCCCTGCCCCCCCCCGTTAAATTCCCTTCAGTGTTCTTTTTCTATAATTTAATTCAGCCAGTAAATGCCCAGACTGTAAAACCTGATGCTCAGCATCTTTCGTTTCATTTTGCAGCCCTGCCCCGCCTGACTCCTGACTCTTGATCGCAATCACAACGGGCACAGCTGAGCTCTCAGTCTCCCAGTAGCCCCATTTATCAACCAAGTCCCATGTCCCAAGGATGTACCACAGGTGCACCAAAGTGTACACTAAAAATAGAGTGGCTGCTGTGGAAGGGCAGTAGGGTCATTGGTAAGGGTGAAAAAAAGGGATGTAGTGGTAGAAGTATAGAGGCTTGAAACAGGGGCAGTCAGAGGAGTGAGCATTGACTCATCATGCTAAAACTGAGTCTGCAGTTCGACGGTGCTGGGTGCCGCCGGTAACAATTTCAATTGTAAACACAACAGCACAGAACACTTTACCAACTATTTTGATTGGTATTTAAATTGAGTTACCTAAATCAATAACGGCACAAAGCAAGCCTGTACTGATCGGATTCCACTGGCTCATTAATAACGGATTTCCCCTCTTCATATTCAGGTTTCAGTAACATTAGTGCATTTACAACCCAACACACTGAATCACCAAGTTTACAACGTGTAAAAAATACCAAAAAGCAAGCGACTATACAAAGGTTTCTTCACTTATGTCACTTTTTTAAGTTTTGGGTCTGCAGATCATTAGGTGACCCGTTCCTCTGCCAGTCCCCTCCTCACTGTGATTACCGTCACTGCCGAATATACCATAAACTTTTATCTATGATTTCCCTTTTCCCATACTGACTTTGCTCCCGTTGCATTTATCACTTTGCAAGTTATAACTTACTAAGTCAAAACTGAGCCGAGTGGACTATTTCAAAGCCTTAAGACAAACCTGTACTATAAGCAGAAGCAAGACGCTCATGCATGAAGTGAAACACAAAGTTGCTGCTATGTTGAACAAAACAACTTACTTTCCCTCAGAGATGCCACTTTAGGATCTTCAACCCTTTTTGCTACAAATGTATTTAGGTACTGTCGAACAGACTTCAGAATCTCTCTTGTCTGAACAGCCGCGAGGACTTCACCTCACCCTCCCATTGTCTCATCTGACGAGTCCAGTCCGAATCCAGGTCCATCTAGACTGAGTGAATAATGACTTTTCCACCACCAAAAAAGGAGTGGGAGAGGGAAAGGTTACGTCGGACTTGTAGATTTTGACTTTGCTGCTTGTGGGGGTGGGGAGAGACTGTGCTGCTGCCTGCTGTTCTCAGAGACTGACAAGCTCTCCACTCCTGACTCCCACCAGTACTCCTCCCATCATGCCTCATCACCTGATTTCACCACCCTGATGTTGTCTGCCTACCACTGTCCATCTTCAGCAGGCAGCAGCTGCAACACACTTCACTTCACTTGTTCCTTCCCAAGTTCCTCCATCCTTCCTCCGTAAGCTCCATGGCTCTGAGTCTTTGGGGGCACCAGGGTTGTGCTGTTTAAGTGCTTGTTGTGACTGCCCGACCAGGCAACCAGTGGCCACTTGATTTAACATTATAGCAAAGTAGTAGTGCTGCTCCTCTGTTTTGCTGCTTGCTTACTGGCTGCGGGGGCTATGGTTGTACACTGGACCTGGACACCAGAAAGCAAAGGTCACTTGACTTTGTGTGTTGCGACAGGCATGAGACTACTCAGAGTCAGTGATTTTATTCATCAGGGTAAAGCTGTATTCATTTAATTATAGATTATTGAATAAATGCAGGCTTACAGCTTTACATGGCAGGCAGTGGCATCCACAGCAGGGATTTGTTGGAACTTGAAGAACTGGTAGTCTGTGTACTGTAGTTTGTTCAGACTTCAAGGGCTTCTGTCCTGGTTTAAACTTAAGCTGCTGTATTCAATTAATTCAATAAAAAAAAAAATTGGGGTATAGGTCGAGATAGACTGCTGTAGTTGCAGGAAAATGCACCATTTACAGTGATTTTCCAAACTTTCCTGGAGGGCATGCCCCCAGACCCCCAACTTTGTTAGAATTTTGGGCCCCATATTCACTGCTCCTGCACATGCCTCTGCCCACAAGTCTATCAAGTCTGCCCAATTGTGCAGCTCTTAGTTTCATATCACTACATCTGCCCTTCCCCACCAAACCCTCCGTACCGCCTCTTTCCTGGTCCTTCCCCCTTTGTGTTCTTGTCTGTACTAACCCTGCCCTTGACTCGATCCTAACCCTGCTTAAAGCCATCCACTGCCCTTTGAATGATTAACTTCTCCGGCAGTGCATTACAACCTGCCACCACTCTCTCTCTATGAATTAGTGCCTCCTCATCTCCCTCCAAAACCTTTCCCCTTCCAACTTTGGACTGTGCCCCCTAGTGACCCTTTCCCCCTTTAAGCGGAACACTCCTCCCTCCCTGACTTTGTTTATGCCTTTCAGGTACTTAAAGATCACTATTGTGTCCCCTCTTTCCCCTCTCTCTTCCAGCGAGTACATGTTGAGCTCCTTCAACCTTTCCTTGTACGGCAACTCCCCTAGTCCCATGATCATTTTTGTAGCCCTACACTGCACCCCCTTCAGTAATCTCCCATCCTTTTTGAGGTATGGGCACCAGTACCGTACACAGTACTCCAAGTGTGGCCTCACCAGTGATCTATATAATGGCAGGATGACCTCCCCTTTCTAGAGGTGATCCCTCTGGCAATGTACCCCAGCATCCTATTTGCCCTTGCTGCTGCCCTCCTACACTGTGCTGATACCTTCATGTCCCCTGTAACTATTACCCCCAGGTCTCTTTCCTCCTCTGAAGGTGTTACCTGTACTCTCCCAGCCATTAGCTGTTCCTGGGATTTCTGGCTCTGAGGTGCATGGCCTTGCACTTCTTATTGTTAAACCCCAACTGCCACTCCCTAGACCAGTGTTCAAGTTTAGCTAGATCCTCTCTTGAGTGCCTGCCTTCCTTCCTCATTGTTCACTTTTGCACAAAACTTAGTGTCATCTGCAAACAGGCTGATCTTACCCTTGACCCCCTCTGCAATGTCTCCAATAAAGACATTGAACTAAACAGGGCCCAGCACTGAACCCTGTGATGCCCCACTCGTTACTGGCCTTGGTTTGGATGTCTCCCGCCTTACAACTATTCTCTGTTGTCTGCCCTGCAGACAGCTCTCCACCCACCCCACCAGTTTTTCGCCTGCCCCCATGTCCCTCAGCTTTCTCATTAACCTCCTGTGCAGCACTGAGTTGAAAACCTTGCTGAAGTCCAGATACAGAGCATCCACAGCATGGCTTTTGTCAACCACCCTAGTGACCCAGTCGAAGAAGTCAATCAGGTTAGTTTGGCAAGACCTTCCCGCGACAAACCCATGCTGTCTCTTATCCTGCAGACCATTGCTATCAGGAAAGGTTATCAGTCTCTCCTTCAGAATGGTCTCCATTAACTTCCACACTATGGAAGTCAAACTCACTGGTCTGTAGTTGCCCGGTTGGTCCTTGGGTCCACTCTTGTGAAGGGGCACCATGTGAGCCATCCTCCAGTCCCTGGGTACACTTCCCATCTCCAAGGAGGTGTTGAACAGGTCCATCAGAGGGCCTGCTAACACCTCTGCCAGTTCCTTCAGGACCCTTGAGTATACACCATCCAGTCCTGGTGCCCTGTCCACCCGCAAAGCTTTAAGGCCCTTCAAAACTCTATTCTCTTGGATGACCTTATCTGTTATCTTTGCCCCCCACCCTTGCCCTTTCCCTTCGATACTGAGCCATCCCTTCCTTTTGTGAACACTGAGCAGAAATACTCATTGAGTGCCTCTGCCTGATCTTCCCCTTGTTCAGCCCATCTCCCCCTCTTGATTCTAACAATGTCATCCTACAACTCCTCTTCTCTCTTACGTATGTTGCAGAATATTTAAACTAGCAAATGTGGAGAGGGGTGCAGCACCCGAAATGTCGAATGGGAAGAACACCCCATCCCCCTCAGCTAGTGGTCAAACAGGAGTTCAGCATGTTTGTAGTTCATTTGCATCACCAGGTAAAGAAAAAGGTCTGGCTTCCCATACGATGCACAGGGGAAACGCCGGACTTCGCCCAACAACTAACGCACCAAAATCTGACCAATGGAAAATCATGTGCACAAATGCTCGCAGTCTGGGAAACAAGATCCCAGACCTGCAGGCAATAATGACAGAGGCTAAACTGGACATAGTAGCCATTAGCGAGACATGGTTTACCAGTAACCACACTTGGGAGACTTCAGTACCTGGCTATGTACTGTTCAGAAGAGACCGAGGTGCAAAAAGGTGGGTGGAGTGGCCCTTTATGTCAATAAAAATATCAAAGCTACAGAAATTCAGAATACACGTAAGGAGCCAGAAGAACTGTGGGTCACCCTGGAAACAGAAATGGGACAGCCATAGAACGGGGTTGTGTACAGGCCTCCAGACCAGGGAGGACACAGACAATTACTGTTAGAAGATATACAAAACATGACAGCTAAAGGGAGGTTCTGATAATGGGAGACTTCAACATGCCAGATACAGATTGGTCAATACCAGCAGGGACATCTGCCAGAACTAGGCACATGGTGGATTCCCTGCAGGGGGAGGGCCTCAAACAACTGGTACAACAACCCACAAGAGACAGGGCTATCCTAGATCTAGTACTGACTAACAGGGAAAGGATCACAGATCTCCAGGTAGAAGGTCACCTGGGGGCCAGTGACCATCACATGGTATTGTTCAATTTGGTCACTAGAACAAAATCATCCCATTCCAAGGCAAAAATATGGGACTTCAGAGGAGCTGACTTTGATAAGATGGCCAACAGAGTTAAGCTAGCCCTGAAAAAAAGAAATAGAGGTGAGGGGGTACAGGCAAAGTGGGCAAGCATTAAAGATGCAATACTTGAAGCAACATCCCATTGTGTTAGTGAGAAAAGGAAGTGCAAAAGAAGAAAGAAACCACTTTGGTTCTCAAACAGTAGCAGAAAAGGTCAGAGCCAAAAGGCTGGCCTTCAGGAAATATAAGGGAACACAGCAGGATGAAGCTAGAGAGGCATAGCAAACTTCCCTAAGGGAAGCAGGGAAGGCAGTAAGGCAAGCAAAGGCCCAAACCGAGGAAACACTAGCACGAACAGTAAAAGAAGGTGACAAGACTTTCTATAGATACATTAGTGAAAGGAGAAAGTCCAGAGGGGTATTGCTAAGATCAAAGGGGATGAGGGGCATGTGAGGAGGAGGACCATGTAAAAGCATCTATCCAAAATAGATACTTCTGCTCAGTATTTACTGAAGAGAAGGTAGGGCAGGGCTCACAGCTCTGCACCATGGACACAGGGGGGGAGGTGTGCACTAGTTCCTTCACAAAAGAAAGGGTCCTACAAGAGCTCAATAAGCTCAGGGTGGACAAGGCAATGGGACCTGATGGCATACATCCCTGGGTACTAAAGGAGCTAAGGGTGGAACTAGCAGAGCCATTATCAGAACTGTTTAGTGAGTCTCTGAGCACAGGAGAGGTCCCAGAAGGCTGGAGAAGGGCTCATGTGATCCCCACTCCACAAGAGTGGTAGCAGGGAGGAGGAAGGGAACTAAAGACCAGTCAGTCTTACCTCAGTAGTGGGCAAGATTATAGAGACACTCCTTAAGGAAAGGATAGTGCAACACCTGGAATCCATAGGAGCACAGGATCCAAGACAGCATGGGTTTACAACAGGAAGGTCCTGTCAAACTAATCTCATAGATTTCTTTGACTGGGTAACCAGAGTGCGTGGACCAAGGGGGAGCAGTTGATGTTGCCTACCTTGACTTCAGCAAAGCTTTCGATACTGTTCCACATAGAAGATTGATTAATAAGCTGGGTAGGCTAGAGGTGGGTCAGACATTGGTCAACTGGGTGGCAAACTGGTTGATGGGTAGAAAACAGAGAGTGGTGGTAAATGGTATACAGTCAGAAGAGATGCAAGTCACAAGTGGGGTACCTCAGGGATCAGTCCTGGGGCCTGTCCTCTTCAATATCTTCATCAGTGACATTGCAGATGGACTGGAAGGTAAGGTTTGCCTGTTTGCAGATGACACCAAGATCTGCAACAGAGTAGATGATCCAGATGGTGTGGGCAGAATGAGAAGAGATCTGGATAAACTAGTAAAATGGTCGGAAGAGCGGCAACTGGGGTTTAACGCAAAGAAGTGCACATAGGGAAGAGAAACCCTGAAGCCACCTATAGGCTTAGAGGGAAGTTGCTGGCAGTCGCAAGGGAAGCAAGAGACTTGGGCGTCATCATCACTGATGACCTGGAATCATCCAAGGAGACCTCTAAAGCAGTAGGTAAGGCTAGTTAGAGGGATGTTGGGGTGTATTAGTAGGGGTATCACAAGTCAGAAGAGGGAGGTAATAATACCTCTTTACAAGACACTGGTTAAGCCCCATCTGGAGTACTGCGTGCAGTACTGGAGGCAGGATCAGTACGATCACCCGAATACAAACTTCCCAACTTGAAATTAACCAACATTTACTTGCCAACAATACAAACTGACTGACGAAATATTTACTGACATATATTATACTGACAAGTGTCTGCAACAAGCTTTAATATATATTTCATTATCATCAGCACTTTTTAACACAAGCTTGAATATATATTTTAGCACAAAAACCATATCGCCCCCCCAAGACATTCCGTGCCTCCTAGTCCTCCCTTTCCTATGTCAGAGAACCGCATCCCTTTCTTTTTACAGAGAAACCATCAGCTGTCCATGAAGCAGACCTGCAGCTTCTACAGACAGTTTTTTTTTGTCATGGAACAGAGCAGTTTTACTGAACCACCAAAAGCCAAACCAACTGTAGCACAATCAGTTTCGCTCCCTGAGGGTGTCACCACCATAAAATAGCAATTCCACCGACAAGTGAGACAGTAACAGAAAACACAGTTGTGCAGGATACAAAATTAATTAAATTTTCATGCACATTTCTTTTTTTTTTCCCGAAGGGAGCGGCTTCACTGAACTGCACTGCCTGTAACTGCCAGGCATGTGGTTCACTGAAGTCGGTCATTTCAAACTCCCCTAGCCTGTCGTCCGCTTCACCAGTAGTGCTGAAATCAGAAAAAAATGGTCACAAGAACATGAAATTCACTTTCTGTCCTGCAAGACAGATGTGGGTAGTCTGCCTACACTGACCTTCACTGTTTGTGATTTCGTCAGCACACGGTCGCTCCTCAGCACTCACTCATTCATCCACATATCAGAATTCAAAACCCAGTAAAAGAAACAAGGAAAACCACCTCAATTAAAGAATATTGGTCCTCAGATGATCGCAATGAAATACAGTGCAATGATCAGCTTTACCGATCAGCTATGTGTGTCGGGAGAATCTTCGTCAGTAATACAGTAACAGCAGGAAGGTAATAATCGGGAAATAAAATACAGGATTTTTGCCATCGGGATATTTGCTGTCGGGAGATCGTACTAGACCCCTGGAGGCCACACCTTTACAAGGACATTAACCAAACTGAGGCAGTCCAGAGAAGGGCAACCAAAATGGTGCAGGAAGTATGTCAGAAAACATATGAGGACAGACTAACTTAACTCAATGGGTGGGATATTCAAATGGGTTGCACATGGCGCAACTATGCGGAAGCCACTGATGTGCCCTGGCACGATATTCAATGGGGGAATATGCGCAGCACAAATCCCCATGCGGTAATATATGCAGCGCAGGTAAAGGGGGGCATGCCCATACATATTCTGCACATCCCGATATTCAGCCCAGGATGTGCTGAGACTATGCAGGCGCAACCCCTACATGCGCCACACACAGTTAAGCCATAAAATAATGGAGCAACAGCTGGCCACCCACAGGTGAGCTGCCGTAATGCAGGATGCAACACGGCGGCAGCTGCCAGCTGTGGGTGCCCACCCAAGCTCTAGCGGCACCGTCTGCTGGCATAGCGCCCCCCCCCATGCCCAATCACGGGCTGTAACAATAATTAACCTCCCTGGTGGTCCAGTGGACCCATCCCCCTGCCCGATCGTGGGCTGTAATATTAAAAACACTCCCTGGTGGTCCAGCAGTACCCGTACCCCCCCAACCCGCCCATTCTTTCCACCACCACCTTCCGGTCAGCAGTGGGCAGCACCCCCCACACGCCACCCAGCTGCCGCCGACTGACAGCATGCAATGCAGGCTGTCGTCCATTGGTCACAGCATGGGCCAATGGGCATACAGACTCATGCTATACTCACAGTCGATATGTAAGATGGATCCATTCATATCAGGACTGTATGATGACAATGTCTGCATAGCCCATGGCCTGCTGTACTAATGGGTGTACAACTGTACTGTCTACGCTTCAGTCGATCGTAAAGATGATCGGAGCAGCTTACGGTGAGGTGCTGCCGCCCGCATACAGACTGGGGGAGAGGGTGGCGGGAAAGAGTGGGTGGGTTGGGAGGAGGTACGGTACTGCTGGACCACCAGGAGTGTTTTAATATTACAGCCTGTGATCGGGCAGGGGGGTGGGTCCACTGGACCACCAGGGAGGTTAATTACTATTGCAGCCCATGATCGGGCATGGAGATAGGTCCACTGGACCACCAGGGAGGTTCTTTATTATTACAGCCCGCGATCGGGCAAGGAGATAGGTCCACTGGACCACCAGGGAGTTTCTTACTTACTGCCCCCGATCGGGCATTGGAGCACATTGACGGTGGGGCAGGGGGTGTCGGTCCCCGACGGCTGCTGCCTGGCAGGGCACCAGGCACAAGCCGCCGGGGATCGGTGCACCTGCATGCAAATAGGGCCATAATGACATGCAAATGGCCCCATTTGCACCTTGCATGCATTATGGCCCCATTTGCATGTCCACCGCTGAATATCGCGGTTGATGCACCTAGCGCAATGGCACTTGTACTAGCGCACACCCCTGCTCCTCTCTGGCCACTTGTGCTGGTGCAGTGCCACTGCACCATGCGCTATGTGGGTGGCCACAGAGCGATTTTTAACGGTGCTGAGTCATGGCGCAGCACCGTTGAATATCACTCTGTCAGCGCCCTGGCAGATCCCAGTTGCGCTGCGCCCAGGCTTGCACCACAGCCTGGCGCAGTCTGAATATCCTACCCAATATGTATATCCTAGAGCAAAGGAGGGAGAGAGGTGATATGATTGAAACATTCAAACACCTTAAGGGCATTAACAAGGTGAAAGAGTCTAACATGTTTCAATATAAGAAAAATAGCTGGACAAGAGAACACAGCATGAGATTAGAGGGAGGCCGATTAAGGGGTAATGTGTGAGGAAGTTATTTTCACAGAAAGGGTGGTGGATGCATGAAAATCCTACCTCAGGAAGTGGTGGATATGAATACAGTGCAGGGCTTCAAACAGGCCTGGGATAGGCATAAGGGAGCAATACAGATGAGTATGAATAGATAGGCCATTGACAGAGCAAAGGCCTATGGCACATTCATAAGGTAGAAAAATAAATGGGCAGACTGGATGGACCTTGCGGTCCTTATCTGCCGTCAACTTCTATGTTTCTAAGTTTCTATGTAAAAAAAACCTTTTCCCCCTCTCTGATCCCCTGAGCCAGCTTTAGCTCCTTTGCTGCCTTGGCTGCCCTGACTGACCTGGTCACCTCCCTAGATGCCTTTGTGAACACCTCTCTATCCTCCTCATGCCCCGATTTTTTGAACTTAATAAATGACATTATTTTTTTCCTTGCCTTCCCCTCCACTTCCTTGCTGAGCCTGCTTGTGTTTTTTTTTACTTTGACTGCATACTCTGAGATTTGGTACACGTGTTCGTGGCCTCATTCAGCCCTTTCCTAATGATTGCCCACTTCTGTTCAGCATCCATCCCTGGGTTAATTTTAGCTAAATACCCCTCTAGGATGCTGCCCATTCTGGCAAAATCTGCCTTCCTGAAATCCAACACTCTTGTCCTGGTCTTAGCCGACTCCCTCCCTGTGTTGAGGAGGAACCACACAGAGCAGTGGTCGCTTCCTGCTAGAGGGTCCTGTACTACCACATCCTGGACTTGATCGCCATTTGTTAGCACCAAGTCCAGTATGTTCCCCTCCCTAGTAGGATCCATCACCCCTTGCACTAGGTAGCTGTCTTGGATAGCCTCCAGCAGCACCTGTACCCTGGCGTGCGCTGTAGTTACTGTCTGCCAGTCAACCCCTGGTAGGTTGAAGTCTCCCACTATAACTGCATTCCCTTTGCCACTGACCTTCCTGATTTGCTCCCCCAGCTCCCTATCCACCTCCTCATTCTGTAAGGGTGGCCTGTACACCACCCCCATCCTGAGCTTCTTACCTTTAGGGCTTTGGAGCAATACCCATATGGCTTCTGGTCTCCCTCATCCCTCCCCAGTACACAGTATCCCTCCCTGACATAAATAGCCACCCTCCCCTCCCTCCTCCCTCCTAGTCCCTGTGTAACACCTTGTATCCTGAGATCATGAGATCCCAGTCATGGTATTGGGTGGCCCAGGTCTCTGAGATGGTGGCAATATCTACCTCTCCCTCCGCCATCTTTGCCTGGAACTCTGCCACTTTGTTTGCTAAGCTCCTTGCATTCAAGGATACTACAGTCCACCTTGTGTCCTGCCCCTCCTCTTCCCATCTCTACCCCTTCAACTTTTGTCTTGGTAACTTCCCCTCATTCTCCTCTTCCCTCTCTGGGGGGCAAGGCCTTCCGGTCTCCCCTGGAAGGTGCCTCCTCCCTGCTATCCTACTCAGCCTTCCCTCCTCCTCAGTTTAAATCTATGTTGTTTTTAATGTGCTTCTCCAGCCCCTGTCCCAATGCTCTTGTACCCTCGACGTTGAGATGCAGCCTATCCTTGGCATAAAGTCCCATATTGTTCCATGTCTCGCCCCACTCCCCTACTACCCCGTATCCCATTTCTGCACACCACCCCTTCAGCCACCCATTAAACTCCTGTATTCTTAGCTTCCTCGCCATGCTTGCCCTAGGTACCAGGAGTACCTCTGAGCACGTCACTGAGCTTCCCATCCAATTGCAGATACCCTCCACTCCCCTGAACCTCTCCTGCACTTCTTCCACTGTACTGCCCTCTAGGTCATTTGTTCCTAGGTGCACAATGATATGTGGCTCCCCTCCCACCTTCTCCACACATTTCTGAACGCACTGCCCTACTCTCCCCGCATCATACCTGGCATACACTCCACCCAGGTTTGGCTCTTCCTTGCTCCCTTACCTCCCCATCTCACCCCTGAGCATAGAATCCCCTAATACAAGTACTTGCTCCCCCATCCCTTGCACTTCCCCCATGGTTTGCCCTCCTATGAGCCCCCTTTTCCTCAGTGTCCTCTCCTTTCATACCCTGCCATTTCCCCTTCCTTCTCCTTTAGTTACACCTCCCTCCACCTGCTCTCCTCCTCCTTCATCTTTTCTGTGCTCGCTTCCTTCCACAACCACTCCCCCTCCACTACTTGTATGTCTTCCCACTGCCCCCTGCATTGTGCTCCCCCAACATGTTTTGGTCTTTCTCCCTATTTGTTTAGTGTGTTTGTGCCAAAGTGACCTCCTTCCCTGCCCCTCCCCGCTTTTACCCCCCGGTATCCCCTCTTTCCTTGTACCCGGTTTTCCTCCCTCCATCCTGGTCCTCTGACTCTTGTTCAATGGTGCTTTCCCCAACCCCATGCTCTGTTTCATCAGCTAGTACCGCGTACCTGTTTACTATCTCCAACCTCCTGCCCTTGCCCTCCCCTTAAATCCCTCCTGCCTCTGCTTACCCTGAACCTCTTTTCTACTTCCTCTCTGTCTACCCATGTTCCCTACCACCTGCCAACACCCACTTTTGGCACTCACAGGACCCTATGGACTTATCCCGCCTGGCCGAGTGCCCCCTTCTGGCCTGTGGCAGCCTGGTCTATCCTGCAATGAAGCCCTCCCTGCCCCTCTGCCCCATCTCCTCCTCACCCCCTCATACCTGTCCCCTCCCACCTGTTCCCATCTCAAGTTGTCTGTCTCCAGCGTAAGCTGTCTGAACATCGTGCACACTGGACGCTCCCCCACCTTCCACCAGGTTCAAAGAAACAGTGCTGCCCCACACCCACTGCAGCTCACAACCCTCCCGACCTGCCTGTGTCCCAACCCCAGTCATCCCTACCTCTCTACTCTTCCCCCCAAACATCCACTTGCCTTCTTACCCTTGCCTCCACATGCCCCCCATCTCTTGTAATCTCTAAATATTCCACAGCTCTTCACAGTTGCATCCATATTTCTATAAGAGCTCTAAACCTGTAGTAGTGCTGCAAAACTCTTACTCTCTCCTTCTGTAGGAACTTACAACTTCTCTCTCCTCCTCTTGTATGTGCCCTTTGGACCATTGCTAGCTACACCCTTTGTAATTCTCTGTATATATCAGCCAGGCTATTGCTTGTGCTGTGCTGCTGAACTGTTCCTGCCACTTTAAGTAGGTATGGCTTGGCCTTCCACTATAAAGACAGAGTACCTGGGGGTGGTTGGGGATTGGGGGTGGGTGGTGGGGCTGTTCCTTTGATAGCCAGTGTCTACAAAAACAATCAGGTAAAAAAAAGACAGTCTTCTGTAAACTACAGGACGAAAACTCACAAGCCTACCAGCAAACATTCTCCTAGTCCTGCTCACACAAACTGGAAAATCCAACTGAATGTCAGTTAGGCACACGCTTGAATTTCAACCCTCTCTAATCCCCTGCTGAAATGTGATACCAGCAGTTAAAGTTCAACCTCAGCCAATTTCAAAATCTCACAAACCTACCAGCAAACAGATTCTCCTAGTCTTGCTCACATAAACTGGCAAATCCAACTGACTGCCAGTTAGGCACACACTTGAATTTCAACCCTCCCTAAACCCCTGCTGAAATGTGATACCTGCACTTAAAGTACAACCTCAGTCAATTTCAAAAACTCACAAACCTACCAACAAACAGATTCTCCTAGTCTTGCTCACACAAACTGGCAAATCCAACTGAATGTTAGTTAGGCACACATTTGAATTTCAACCCTCCCTAATCCCCTGCTGAAATGTGATACCTGCAGTTAAAGTACAACCTCAGTCAATTTCAAAAACTCACAAACCTACCCGCAAACAGATTCTCCTAGTCTTGCTCACACAAACTGGCAAATCCAACTGAATGTCAGTTAGGCACACACTTGAATTTCAACCCTCCCTAAACCCCTGCTGAAATGTGATACCTGCAGTTAAAATACAACCTCAGCCAATTTCAAAAACTCACAAACCTATCAGCAAACAGATTTTGCTAGTCCAGCTCAAACTGGCATCCAATCTTGGATCTCGGGTACCTAAACAGACACCTAGCAAAGTCCAGGTTCAAAATGGTAATACTGGCAGTAGTTATCCCTGCTCTAAGGACAGGAAACTGACTGGTAGCCCTGGATCTGAATGATGCTTACTTTCACATTCCAATCAGATCTTGCCACAGAAAGTACCTAAGGTTCTCTCTCCCTTCAGGTCATTACCAGTTCTTAGTACTCCCCTTCAGGCTCACTTCTACCCCATGGGTATTCACAAAGTGCCTGTCAGTGGTGGTAGCTTACCTCATAAGGCAGGGAATCAGTGTGTTTCCTTACCTGGATGACTGGCTAGTTGTAGAGGAGACATACCAGCAGGTAAAGGATTCCATCAGGGTGACCCAAAGTTCCCTGGAGCCACAAGATTTCCTTATTAATGCTCAAAAATCTCAGATGGAGCCAGTTCAGTCACTGGAATTCATTGGAGCAGAACTGGACACTACTCATGGGAAAACTTTTCTTCTACAGGAGAGGGTGTCAAACCTATTGACCCTGGCAAACTCCTTTGTTTTAGGTCAGCCCAGAACTGCAAGACAGTTCCTAGCATTGCTAGGACACATGGCCTAAACTACAGCAGTAGTGTCAGGCTCCATGTTTCAAATGAGGGATATCCAGTACCGCCTCAGATCACACTGGTCCCAAAGAAGGGATCCCATCTCAAAGTTAGTGCCAGTTACAAGAACTCTGTTACTGACTCTACAATGGTGGAAAGAAAGGGAGAACCTTCGACAGGGCATCCCTTTTCAGCAAAAACACCACACAGTGGTCTTAACAACAGATGTCTCCCTCCTAGGGTGGGGGGGTGCACATGGGCAACCTCAAAATCAGAAGAATTTGGTCACCTCAAGAGTCCAAACTGCACATCAACCTTTTGAAGTTGAGAGCAGTCTTTCTTGCTCTAAAGGCTTTTGCCACTCAATTGAGGGGTCAGTCAGTCCAAGTCAGGACAGACAACACAGCCACCATGTGGTACATCTACAAGCAGGGGGTACCAGATCTTCAAGACTATGCATAGAGGCCATGAAGATTTGGTCCCTAGCATATTCCCTAGAGGTGCATCTATTTGCCATTCACCTTCCAGGGAAGGACAATACATTGGCAGATTCACTCAGCAGAATCAGCCAGGACCAACACGAATAGGATCTGAACAGACAAGTGTTGAATACAATAATGGAACTTATACAAGTACTCCTAGTGCCAGTAATTCTATCACTAATAATACTCCATGCCCTATTCTTCCTAATGCCACCATTTCAATGTTGTCAAATAGCAATACTTCAGCCAGTATTGCCTCTATTTCTTCCAATGCCCCTACAACACCAATGGATACTTCTAACATGGGTCAGATCACTAGAGGTGCTAGTCTAAACACCTGTTCAGCTAATGTCTCCACTCCTGCCCCTGATTCAAAGTAAATGTTTATTCTTGGGTACTCTATGATCAAACATATTGAAAGAGCAGTCTGCAATCCTAATAAGGCGAACAGAACCTGTTCAAGTTTTCTTGGGGCCACCATTGTTGATATTACCTCTGTGACTAGAAATATTCTACCAAACAGCGGGGAAAAAACCCTTAGTCATTGTTCATTCAGGCACCAATGACGTTAGCCACAAATCTGTTGATTCTATTAAGCAAGATTTTGTCGCCTTAACTAATAGTTTTGTTGAATTAAATTGTGACATTAGACTTTCTGAAATCCTCCCTGTTCCAAGAGCCAATGATTACATTATGTGGAAAATCAAATCTATCAATGACTGGCTCTGTAAATGGTGTTACAAACAGAACTTAATGTGCATTACACACTGGGAGGAATTCATAGTTAAAAATGAATTATTCCACTAGGATGGAGTACATTTAATTTGTAGCGGTTGTACATTATTAGGTAAACACATGTCTAACACCATTGATAAATATTTAAACCAGTAAACCAGGGGGAGAATGGGTGTGCACCCACTTCTCTAAAAACTACAGTTCCAAGAAATATTTCTCTTGATAACAAAGAGCTTAGATTCTTAATGTGTAATGCTAGATATGTTAATAAAAAAACTGAAAAACTTAAATTTAGGGTGTTTCAAGAAAATACTGATATTATTTCAATCATGGAAACTTGGTGGGATGACGAGTCCTCGTGGGAATTTCATCTCCCTGGGTATGATGTATTTAAATCTAATCACTCTACTAGGAGGGGTGGCAGTGTGGCTTTGCTAGTCAACAGTAATATTTCATGTAGTAACATTACAGATAAGATAAAAACACATGCTGGTTATACAGAAACCATCTGGGTTAAATTAATCTTGAATCCATCTGAATTTCTTATCCTAGGTTCTTGTTACCATTCACCAGATTGTTCTATGGATATATTTGAGGCACAGTTACCAGAGATAGAGAATACCAGTACCATGGGCGATTTAATTACCCTAGGTGATTTCATCCTAGGTGATACAGATTTGGCATTCAATACAGCATGTACCACCAAGGGCATTAAATTACTGTCTCTGTGTAATCAGCTTCATCTGACCCAATATGTAACCACTCCAATCAGAGGCAATCGTATTCTTGATCTGGTGTTATGTACTGATCATTTGAATATAAACAATTGTATCAGCACTTCCCCTGTAGGTACTAGTGACCATAATGCAGTACAATGTGTTCACTCTAGGAATATTCTGTATCACTCTGGCTTCAGTAAAATATATCTTTATGATAAAGCTAATTAACCAACGATGAAGGAATATATTTCCAAAATTAACGGAGTACGAATTTAGTAAGTGATCTAGCTCTCAAAGTTGGATCTTTTTCAGTAACATA
The DNA here is from genome assembly GCA_016271365.2 of Neoceratodus forsteri. Lineage (NCBI taxonomy): Eukaryota > Metazoa > Chordata > Ceratodontiformes > Ceratodontidae > Neoceratodus > Neoceratodus forsteri. Next base: position 113,799,722 of record CM057454.1, read on the forward strand.
CTTGGTTACCTACAGGATACTTATATTACAAGCAAACTAAAACACAATAATACGAGACGCTGTCCTAAATGGTTTAATAAATCAATTAAAAAATTGTAAACAGTAACAACAAAAAATATCAACATTTGATAAAAAATAGGTTGAGAGAAAATGGTCTAAATTTGTGATTACACAAAAAAAGTACAAAGCTAAAATCAAAAAGGCCAAACAAAAATTGGAGTTCCGCTTAGCAGAGCATGCTAGTAAGCATAATAGTAAATATTTTTACTCTTATGTTACTTCATTAAAGAAACCTACTTGTCAAGTTGGCCCTTTACTTGAACATAGTGACCTTGTTTATGACCATAAGAAAATTATTAACATTTTCAACACTAGATTCTGTAATTATTTCAGTCCACAAAATCAAATCCCTTGCATTAACATACAAAATTATGTTAATCCCCCTAACCTTGATGTAAATATCATTCTTTCTAAACTTATTGCTCAGAAGGGAAAAACTTCTCTAGGTCCCGAGAACATATCTGGCCATATGCTATACCTACTAGCTGATAGACTCACTCTTCCACTAAAAATCATCTTTCAGGGCTGTCTTTCTGAAAATTTTGTCCCACAAGAATGGAAAATGGCGAATGCCATCCCACTATATAAGAAACAGTCAAAAGCAAACTGGGAGGACTATAGACCAATTAGTCTTACTTCCCCAATCTATAAAATCCTCGAAAGCCTTTTCAAAGATATCACCACCTCGTACATAACATTTCAGATACTGAGCAACTCGGGTTTAAACAGGGAAAAAGTTGTCTCACCAATTTGATCTGTTTTTATGAAAAAATCTGCTATAATTTGGATAACAAATTACCTTGTGATGTCATATTTATAGACTTTAGTAAGACTTTCGATATCATGCCACATTGGGCCCAAATTAAAAAAACTATCTAAATTAGCCATTCATAAAAATATCGTTATATATATAAATAACTGGTTAACTCAGAGAATGCAATGAGTTATGATAAATGGCCAACTGTCTGAATCTGGTAATGTCACAAGTGGGGTGCCTCAGGGCTCAGTTTTAGGCCCAATCTTGTTCCAAGCATTTATCTCGGATATGACTTCCAATTTAGAGTAATTTACTGTGAAATATGCAGATGATGTGAAATTAGGTAATATCAGTTCCAGCTTGGAACAGACCATGATTCTCCAAAATGATCTAGATAAAATCATAGAATGGGTTAATAAATGGGGGATGAAACTTAATTCAAATCAATGTAAAATTATGTATTTAGGCAGACACAATCCATGTACTTTATATACACTTAAAGGTTCTCCTCTACTATCAACAACTGATGAGAAATATTTAGGTGTTATTATATATCTAACGATTTTGACAACTCTAAACATATTACTGAAGCTATTAGTAAAATCAGTAAAGTAATTTGGTCAATCTGTTGTAACATTCAATCTAGGGATAAAACAGTTCTGATGACCTCATTTAGGGCCTATGTTAGGCCACATCTGGAGTACGCCTCTCAGTTGTGTCCTTACAAAAAATCAAACTGTCTACAGCTTGAAAGGGTTCAATGTAATTTCACTAAGCACATTCATGGCTTTCATGACATCTCCTATGATGACAGATTAAAGGTCCTAAACTTAATGTCCCTACAAACCCATAAATGAAGAGGTGATTTACTGCTACTATACAATATTATTCAAGATCCTTATCTATTATTCAAACTAGGTCTCCAGTTTAAAGATTTGACTTATAATACTAGAGGTCATCCCCTACAATTAACTGGAAAGTATTTCTTCACTCAGAGTGATCAACCCTTGGAATAGGTTACCTATAGAAATTATTGTTAGCAAAACTAGGTCAGAATTTAAAAGATGACTAGACAATTATATATTTTCTGGTGACTCTTTAAATTGTTATACCTAGTGATTACCAGGATCACTTATGTGCATTGCCTGCCTTCTTGTTCCTTAACCATCCTTAGTAGTATGATCCTTAGTATACAATTTCCAGGTGCTGGGGGACCCCAAAAATAGATCTGTTTGCCTCAAAAAACAATCATCAGCTTCCACTATATTGCTGCAGGCCACCATCCTTGGGCACAGTGCCCATGGATACCCTAGTTCTGGATTGGACGGGGAAATTCCTCTATGCCTTTCCTCCAATTCCACTGGTGTCAAGAGTTCTTAGACTGAGGAGTCAGCCTGCAACCATGATACTGGTTGCACCAGACTGGGCCAGACAGCCTTGGTACCTTTTGTTGCTCACTCTGTCTACCAAGCAACCCATTCATCTGCCCCACAGATTCAATCTTCAAATAGTTGTCCAGGGTCAGATAGTTTTTCCAAACCTCAACAGCCTTCACCTGAAAGCTTGGTTCTTGAGGTGTTAGCATTTTCTGAGTTTAACTTGTCAGAAGATGTTCTTAAAGTACTAAAAGTATCTCGGAAAACATCTACAAGAAAAACTTATGCTTCAAAATGGAAAAGATTTATCATCTGGTGCAAGCCTTAGAAAATCAACCCCATCAGAGCTGGTTTGCCCAAAGTACTTTATTAACTGGTGCACTTGCAGTCTCTAGGCCTCAGTCCTGCAACCCTTAAGGTTCACTTAGCAGCAGTATCTGCTTATTTGTCTGCAGGTGTTCAGAGAACAATAGCTTTACACCCTATTTTTTAAAAGTTTTTCAAAGGGTTGGCACATATGTTCCCTCCTGTTAGCGAACCAGTCCCTCCTTGGGACCTGAATTTGTGCATAGCTAAACTCATGGAGCCTCCTTTTGAACCAATGGCTACAGCTGACCTTAAATATGTCAAGTGGAAAACTGTTTTTCTAGTGGCAATTACTTCAGCACAAAGAGTGTGTGAGCTCCAAGCTCTTTGCACTGATCCCAATTTCATTATCTTCCACAGGGACAAGGTAGTCCTTAGAACTAACAGAAAGTTCCTTCCAAAGGTGGTAACTGAGTTCCACTTGAACCAGTCCATCACACTGCCAGTATTTTTCACAGCCAAATCCAGTTCAGATGAACAAAAGCTTCATAGTTTAGACATAAAAAGTTCCCTCAGCTATTACATTATACATACTAATGACTCCAGAGATTCCCACTCACAACTATTTATTTCCTATGGTGAAGTGGTAAAGGGCAGACCTGCCTCAAAGAGGTCAGTTGCACATTGGATAGTATCGTGCATCCAATTCTGCTACAATAAGGTTGACAAACAGCAACCACAGTACCTCAGGGCACATTCCACTCGTGGAACTGCCGCCTCTATGGCAGCTGCAAGGGACATCCCCTTGCTAGAAATCTGTAATGCAGCTACCTGGAGTACAGTCCACACCTTCACAAAGCACTACTGCCTAGACGTCCAGCCCAGGGCTGATGCAAGGTTTGGAACTGCAGCATTGCAAAACCTTTTTCCTAAATAGGATCTGTGCCCTCCTCCCAAAGCACTGCTTGGTAGTCTGCAATATTGTCTAATACTACTAGGAGATTCCTGTTTGTTGAAGAAAAACTTACTTACCATAGTAATATTGTCTCTTACAAGGGGTCTCCTAGTAGGATTAGACCTCCCATCCCTACCTCCCCTTACATAACCTGTATAGGTTCAGCAATACTTTCATGGGAGTTTTCTAATGTTGCCATTAATCATTGGCTTAACTTTTTATAATAGTTAATACACACAAGAATGGCTAGAATCACTAGCTCTCTTTTTTTTTTGTGTGTTTTATTTTTATTTATTTATTTGTACATCAGTTTACAACCTTTGAGCCAGAGGCTCATTTCCAGAGGTACTTCGTCACATTGAGGATACACAGAACAGACTTTTTGGTTACAGCATATGAGTCACATAACTTAGTAAGCACAAGTGGTTACATACATTTATACAGTTAAACAGTTTTGTTACAATGATACAGTCACGCAATAAACAGCTGGATAATAACAGTGGCCATAGGCAATGGGGTGAGGTTGTGTGCGGTGAGGAGTAATGCCGCCCAGTGAGCATTGTCAGGTACGAAGTGAGCTATGACTCATTCAATGTCAGAGTGTTTGGATTCTGTCCTCTCTACCAAGGTTAGGACATTAGTGTTAATGGCGTTCTTAATTTTTAATTAATGATTAGCCTACTGTTTCATCTACAACATCGAATCTGGCAGTTAGGGAGAAAGAGGCAGCACTTTTTTAATGTACCATTCCAAATTATTCTAATTTGCATACATCCCAAACTCAAAGTTCTGGGGGCAGTCAGCAGTTCTACTCTGACTGCAATATTTATTTATTTATTTATTTATGGCATTTTGATAACTGTGTGAGCCCACTGAGGCCAAGGGTCCCTTTTTCAGGGGCAATCCAGAATTAGTTACATACAGTGCTAACAGGCAGATCATATCATAGCAAATTACATAATACAGAAGAGAAGACATCAAGGAAGGTGTAGGATTACAAACCAGTACACAGGAAAAATAATTAGTTACCCATATTAGTTACACTTTAATAGTATATCAGATAGAGCAACACAGGGAGATGTGGACAAAAGCTAGTGAGATTCATAGGCTTACAGATAGTTATAAGTACACATTTTGACTTTGGACAGCTGACTTTACGGGAGGCACAAGGGATAGATAAGGATTCAGTGGCAGCAGCTGCAAAGACTACGTTCCTAGGTATAAACCTTTAGCCCAGCCTTGAACCCTTCAATAGAAGAGATGGTAGTTAAGCTTTCAGGAAGGGAGTTCCAGTGGTAAGGGGCAGAGTAAGCAAATGACCTTTTTCCCAGGTTGTTCCGTACCCTGGGAATGATGGGATCTCAAGCAAACTAGAGACAGATGAGTGGAGGGTACACCTCAGGGGCTTTGGAATATTGTCTAATCCTACTAGTAGATCCCTTGTAAGAAACAATATTACTGTGGTAAGTATTTTTTTCATATGGGTGATTAACAGGTCATGTAACAAAAAATGACTATAAAAGATACCAGTGCTACACAGGTGAGTGGTCAGTCTGCAAGGGTTCACAGACAGGTGCCAAATAGATTAAAGGGAGATAGCAGTTGATGTGAAGGGACTGGAACCAGACCACTACTCCTGGCTGAGTTGGAGCAGATTGCTAAAGGTGCATGGAGCTGGAACCACACCCAGAAGCAGGTATGTGCACCAAAACCTCTGTATAAGAGGGAACTGACACCCCCAGAACCATAAAGTTGCATTTCCCACTGCTTGCATTAGTTCATCCTCTCCTAAATGACTACATAAACTGTGTTTAAGCTGCCACTCTCCAAATTGCATGTTGCTATTCGTTTCTGGATTGGGCTATTGTTTGCTAAACTGTAATGCTGATGGCTGCTGTGTGAGTCTAACTAAATGACATGTTTGGGTTTGGATACATATTTGTATATTTTACTACACAAGTTCAGTAGCAACTCATTAAAAAATGTCAAGTTTTGAATTACCAGCTTATACCCTACCAAGTGCTGAATAGCTGTTTTAGGAACTGTGTTATTTTTGCCAAGTCTTGCGCCTTTGCCAATAAATTAAACTTTCCTATAGGACATTTTTCACCTGAATTCCTGTATGTTGCATATTACTCTAACATGGCATTAAATAATACGAGCAGTCATGCCTTTTAATCAGAGGCTTACATTACCACATGTGAAATATAGGGGCATTTTCTAGTTCACCATCTGCAGATCAAGGAAAAAGGCTATCATCCTGTAAGAAAAGGTTAACTGCAAAACTCTGAAATATCATTCATGAAGAGCAAGTCCGTGTTCTGCACAACATCATTTAGATAAAATGAGTGTTTTGGTATATGTGGAATAGCCTGCAAATTTTCTTGATCAGAGGCACTTGCAGATGTCTAAAATTCTGTAGAGCATTTTGCGCAGTTGTTCCCATGACAACTTTGAATTGCGATTCAGAAGAGCTTGTTGCTTTGAAGACTGTTCCTATACTCGTAGTAGTAGGAAGGTGAATCCTCTTAATTAAGAAGTGAAGTGGATGTGAAGTGTTTTTGTGACAGATTAGAAAGCACAACTGTGCACGTTTTTTTGAAGCACCTAAAAACCTATATGTAAGGAACTGCAGTTCTGCATTTTCCTAGCATTTTGTTCAGTCATGTATTTCTATTAAATGGTAATTCAGACAAAACACTGTATTAATGTTTCCTTTCATGGCACAGAAATGTGACCCAAATTATTTACATTTTTAAAACATTAGTTTCATCTGAGTGCCGAATGTGAGCTGGGTTCACAGGTTTTCTTTGCTCACATCCAAGAACTATCTGATAAGAAGAATTAAACCTTTGGCACATTTTTGACTTGTAACTCTGCTCTGTTTGTGGCAACATCTGACTACACTTAGTCCTTCTACAAGCAACATTTTGTGGTGCCCAGTACTGGGAGACATGGGATGCTCCAGATACAAATGGTACACATTTGCCTTGTTATTCTGCAATCAGTGCTAACCAGTAGTTTAGTGTCCTCATTCTTAGCAAGTATCACACATATTTTGTCTGCCTTTCCAAAAGGCAATAATATTTTATTTTATGATTTTTTTTTTAACAGTCATGTCTAGCTCACATCTTACATTGGAGACAGAATTCCTGGGTTGGGAGAGATTCAGGTTCCAGGTTCCAGTTACCTATGAGGGAGGAGTGTGGTCCTTACCTCTAGTAGTAGTGCAAGGAAAGAGACCTCCATTACTGGAAAGAAACTGTCTGGAGAAGATCTTCACCTTACAAACTGTGACAAAAGCTCCTCAAGGTTCAGTGAAGGAAGTGTTGGGCAAACATGGTCCTATTTTCCAGGATGGTTACAGCACCATTCAAGATTTCAAGGCAAAGATCCAGGTGTGAATGGGTGCCGTGCTAATCTTCCACAAGCTCAGTGTCCTACACCTTAAAAGAACTAGTGAGAATAAACAGATCATCTAGAGAGCCGTTGTATTGTGTCAGACAGGTGCGACTGGAGCATGTGCACACTCACCCCTGTAGACAAGACTTCAGATGAAACTTAGGTTATGAGAACACCTAGTTTATTACATCCATAACATTGTTCCAAGCATATCCAGAAAAAAGCAGTGTCTTCACACTGCTCTGGTTTCATTTCACCCCAGACACTTGGGGCTTCCTCAGAGAATGATTTAACTACATACAAGTGCCCCTTTTGTATCATGTTTTCTTGTCAGCTGACATCCTCCACCAACCAAGATGGTGCAGATGCTTGAAACAATGTTATGGATGTAATAAACTAGGTGTTCTCACAACCTAAGTTTCATCTGAAGTCTTGTCTGCAGGGGTGAGTTGGCTTCTTATTGTTTGGCTGAGTGTTGAGACTGCTTAGCTGCACCACCATCTCAGTGCATACCAACTACTGTTTAACACTGAATACTGCTTTTTGGTGTGCATGGGTTGCTTAAAAACCTGCAACTTAAGGACTTGAAAATCCATAACTCTAAAATGGCAAACCCAGAAGGAAACAGCACCCCAGAAATTCCGGATGGAGACAGCAGTTATTCTTCCTTGTTTAACAGTGACATGGCGGAGAACCTGTTACTTATTAACAGCACCGGAGGAGCTGGGATGACAGTGGGACCCAGTGTTAATGCTGTAGCTTCTACTACAGCAACTGAAAACACAATTAGAAAAGTATTCTACATGGTGAGGCAGAGGAACCATAACAGTCAGTCAACAAATTCATATAGTGTACCTTTATGTCGACTGGTTTTGCAGTCGGCATAAAGGCAGTCACTTTGGACTGTGTTTTCTTCAGGGGGCTTCATCCCCAAAACCTCCCATGTGGAGGGTTTAACCCCCCGCACCCCCTGTAACTGAACTAATCAACTCTGAGCCAGAGCTTATTCAGGGAGGGGGTGCAAGACCCCCAGAAAGCAGTGCCGGGGTCCAGTGCCGACACTACGGCGACCTGTCACTGTTGTCACTGTAATGTCGGTCACGATAAAATTGTCACCATAGGCAGTGCATACCACACTGAATCAGTACTGACAATAACTAATGTATCAAAAAGGGAACTCTACAAGACTGAAATTAAGATACTGTCCAAAGGTCTTTCTTTTATCCCTTCGCAGGAACTGAAAGAATTTGATGCCTTTGTAGATATAAATAAATTTGCTCATAAGTTAAACCTCTAAATACTTTTTTCAAAAGAGAAAGAAAATGAGGGTAATGGTAATGTATCAGAGATGGAACGGGACAGTGTGGCAGATGTTGAGAATACATTCAAACCGCAATCGTTTTGGCCACCACGACATTTAGGCATTCAGACATTCTTAGACTGCTGTGTTACTAATCTTGAAAATCTTCACAGGACACCCCCCCCATATGCCCCTTACTGCAATCTATCTAACACTGAAAGGGAAGCTGTTAAAAATCTATCCAGAGATAAAAATATTGTCATTAAGCCAGGATACAAAGCGGGTAGTGTTGTTGTTCAGGATTCTGATAACTATGTCCAGAAAATTTATAGGCAATTGTCAGACACTAGCTTTTGCCAATCCCGGACATATGACAGTACATCAGAGATAAAAAAGAAAATTGAGTCACATTTGCTTGAATTGTATCAGGATAACCTTATAAGCAGCAATGAACTCTTTTACTTGTCTGTATAAAATCCCCCAAAACATGCCATTTACACACTCCTGAAGGTTCATAAGAATTTAAATGAAGCTCCAGGTCGCCCGATTATTTCTGGCATAGGGTGGGTGACAGAACCACTGTCCAGATACATTGACAGCTATATTAATCCTATAGTTCCAAAAATAAGTAGTCACCTCCAAGATACAGGACATGTTTTATCTATACTCAATGACATACAGGTAGAAGCAGATTGGTGGTTAGTAACCATGGATGTAGACTCTTTGTATACTAACATCCCCCATGAAGGGGGACTGGAGGCAATTGAATACTACTTGGTTAACTACACAGATCAACCGCAGAGCAAGATGAATGTTATTACAGGGCTGATGAAAATTGGTCTTAATAACAACATCTTTAAGTTTGAGGGCAGGAATTTTAAGCAGGTCAAGGGCACTGCTATGGGGTGCTACCCTAGCACTAAACCTCGCAAATTTTTACCTAGGAATGTGGGAAGAACAATTTGTGTACAATGAGAATGTCAACCCATACATAGACAGAATCGACATCTATAAAAGATACATAGATGATTTATTCATTGTATGGAAGAGCACCAGGCAAGAACTTACTGATTTTGTGACTTATTTGGAAAGTACAAATTAGAACTTACGATTTAAAGTCACAGCAGATTTGTTTACAGTAAACTTCCCTGACATTACAATACATAAAATGTCTGATGGTACTATTTTAACAGACCGCTACAAGAAACCAACGGACAGAAATAGTCTATTGCATGCCCATAACTGTCACCCTAATCACACCATTAGGAACTTACCTAAAGGACAATACATGAGACTAAAAAGAAATTGTGAGACAGCAGAATTATTTGAGCAAAGGGCAGCAGAACTGACCGAAAAATTGAGAGAACGAGCTTACAAGGAGAAAGACATAGAAAGAGCACTGACACACACACAAAGTATTGAGTGTGAAACTCTGCTGAGACGTAGAAGTAGAGAAAAAGTGGATCCAGGTCTAACTTTTGTTACCATGTATGGGGGGAGGATTGAGGGAGGTTGTAAATATTGCCAAAAACAATTTGACATTACTGAGGTGTACACCACAGCTACAACCTCTCTTTGAAAACACACTTAGGATTTATTATAGACATATTAGAAATCTACTTGATACGTTGGTCCATAGCTACCAACTTAAACCAAAAAATGTTCGGGGCTTGGTAAAGTGGGGATCAAAAGCCTGTGGGACATGTAAAACTTGCTATCTGATGGAGAATAGCAAGTGTTTGTTAATCCCAAGACTGGCCAAAATGAAAGAATCACAGGCAGATTAAACTGTGAAACAGAAGCTGTGGTGTACCTGTTGAAATGTACCTGTGGCAAATTCTATGTTGGGAGAATGAAAAGGAAACTGAGGTATCGGCTAAATGAACATGCCATGGCTATAAAAACAACAATCCTGAATATGCCATGGCAGTTCAAGTTAACAGACAAGTTTTCAAAAACCAACATAAGGTAGCTGCCATTGGCATTGATGTTGTACCAAAGAATGTGAGGAGGGGGAGGGGAGAGACTAAGAAAACATGGTCAATAACAGAGAGGAAGAAGGGATCTGTAGGCTAGGAGCATTCAGACTACCCCAGGCTTAAATGGCAAGTTTGAAATTGCACCATTTTTGTAAAAGTAAAAATAATTTACTAGCCATTAGTGACCAATGTATTCTTATGGTAAATGCCTGGTACCCCCTCAACGCCACTCCCCCCAAATACCCACTTGGTGACTTTTAGTTACACATTCATCCATGAATGGCTGGGCTCATGACAACATCTTGATATGAAAAGCAGTCCCTGTTTTGCATGTTCTTGGTGCTGTTACTCATCATTATTTCTTATCCTTTTTACAGGTCCCCCAGTGCATCATTCACTAAAAAAAAGGAATTGGAGCCCAAATCAAACATCTCCAAATAAGTTAAAGTGGACTGTGAATTAATGAAATGGACTACCATAGATTTCTTTTGAAATGCATATACACAAGTGTTTTTTATTTATATTTTGAATTTAAATTGTATATGACACTGAGAATATCACGTGATTGGTGGAGGATGTCAGCTGACATGAAAACACAACATAAAAGGGGCACCCATATGTAGTTAAATCATTATTTGAGGAAGCCCCAAGTGTCCAGGGTGAAACATAAGTGGAGCAGGGTAAAGACACTGCTTTTTTCTGGATATGCTTGGAACAATGTTATGGATGTAATAAACTAGGTGTTCTCACAACCTAAGTTTCGTCTGAAGTCTTGTCTGCAGGGGTGAGTGTGCTTCTTATTGTTCGGCTGATTGTATAACAACTCTTTGTTAATGACATATGTGGACTTCCCATTTTCCTGATTTACCCCCACCAGTTTGAAGGCATCCCTAAGGAACACATCCTGTTCTTGTTCTGCATGCCTGTCAGTAGTATTAATTCCATGTGATCTGTCCTGTTACTATAGGTATGAGCCCACTGTCTCTTACACGTTTTTTGTTCTCCTCCTCTTGATCTTCAGATCATCACAGGGGACCGAAAAACCTCTTTGTCCTCAAAGGAAAAAAATGTCACCCAAGACAGGTTATTTATGGGCCTGGAACCTTGTGGCCACTGCTGCAGTTAAACTGATCAAGTTCGTAATCAGGGCAGAAAATCCTTGAAAATCATGACCAAGTACAATAGGTACTGATAGTGCTGGGACAGTTCCCACTGTCATGGATTGTTCCTGGCCTCTTACTGTTAGAGCAATTTGGGTGGGGGGGTAGTATTTTGTGTCCCCATGCACACAGGTCATCCCGGAGCTGTGTCCCCTCAGACACTTTTGAGGTATCATGTCTGCGCATACCAAAGTCTGCCAATTACCAGAGTCAAATAAGCACTGCATTTGCTGTGTCCCAATTTCCACCCTTGTAATATATTGTTATCAGTTTGCTAGAGCCAAATGACAGGGTTCAGATGTCTCCCTGTTTGTTATGGGCATTTCTGGGCAATGTGTCCCACCTCTTAACCGTTTGGAGCCTAACAATGGATAAATCTATTGTTTTTCCTAGTGCAGAGATACAGTACCTCTCTGGGCTCCAAAGGGTTACCAGTTGTAAACTATCAGTTGCAGTAAACTGGGTTGTACCCCCTTATTTACTCTACTAGGCTGAAAATTTATGGGAGGGGTGGCCTTACCATTATGGTTCCTCAGGGTGGTCCACTGGGGTTGACGTCATGCCTGGTTAACTGGAAATCCTCCACCAAGGTGATCATCTTCTCCCCTTATGAACATGTGGGATAAATAACTGACACAACCAAGCAGGGATTAAGTGCATAAAAAAACGCACATATGCGTTTGTCAATTTATTTTGTAGAAAAATCAATAAATATATACAGAAATCAAAAAAGAAACAAAAAAATGTTAGTCCTGCATAAAAAAATAATTTCAGGACTCTGCTTTTCCCAGCAGAGGTTGTGGCTTACGTTTCAGCCTAGATAGCCCAGTGTAATACCTCTTACACTTCAATCGTCCGTGTGAAAATCAGCACACTCTAGAGAAGATCCTTCTCCTCTCACCATCAGTACCAGACTGAACTGACTAACATTCCCCTAGTGATGAGCCATTTTTATAGCTCCTTGTGATTACATTACATAATTGGGGAGTTTCCATAGGCCGTGACATTACTTAATTGGGGAGCTTCCCTAGGCCGTGACATCACAGGCTTCATTATTCTATTTCATATGTAGCCCTCAATCACAACATCTCTGGGGCTGCTTCTGTACAGGGTACACATTATTCTAGACACTACGGGGTGTACAGTTACCCTTGTCCATAGTGTTCTCACTAGCCGGCAGACAAGTATTCAAGCGACTTCAATCTTGCAGCTAGCGCGGTAGTTGGCTTTTTCTTTGGAGCATGCCTTTGCTCCGAAGCAATCATTTTTAATCATGCTCCAATCAAGGAGCCATTCTTTAGCTGCATGGTGCGGCATAACTCACTCCGGAGCATCCTGCTCTGAAATGAATTATGCTCCTGTGTCGCACTTCACGACCGGGAGCATTGTTGGGCACCAGATTCATTTTTCCCATATGAAGCTGCAACATGCAGCTGCGGCTTTGGTGCTCAGCGCTTCTAAATCAGGTGCACAGCTAATATTTATTTCTCGGGAGCACCAGCTGCTTTAAACCTAAAGTGCAATGTGTGCTATTCATTATCTCAAATCAGGAGATAAAGAGAAGTGCTTTAGCACTTAATGTGCAAGCGGTGGGGCCAAGAAAACAGGGGACAGAAAAGCAAAGAGAATATCAGGTTGGCCACCCTGACAAGAAAAAAAAAGGGATCGACAGAAAAAGAAAAAGTAGATAGGAAAGAGTGAAAGGGAAAAATGGGTGGGAGGTGCACATCTGACTTTCTGTACATTGTTTTACTGATACTAACAGGGACTCCCTGTTACACCCCTGTATCAGGACAGTGCTCTTGAACTCAAACTTGGACTTCCAAGGGCAAACTATAAACAAAGTGCTCCATCATCAAGATCTCCAGCGCTTGTTGCACATTATTTTGCTCTGGCTGTGTCCACCTTCTCTACAGCTCACTCAAGCAGGTGTAGGTCTCTCTAAGCATGTCCATCAGTTTGTATCACCAGGTTAGAAACCGCTGCCTGTAGGTCTCTCCAGTGATGTCACAGTACCATAGGATCTCTCTCTCTTCAGCAAGTTGTAGTTTTCTGCATCTCTGGCATCCATGTTGCTATAAGCCAGCTGTGCTTGACCCATAGGTGCTACTGTAATCACCCATTGTTCTCTGGACCAGCGACAGGCTCTAGCCACCCTCTCAAAGGTCATTAGGTGTGCCTCAATGTCATCTCCAGCATCCGGTTTGATTAATTTGATGTCTTTCAGGCTGGCAGTATCAGACCCTCACAGTCCTGAGCTTGTACCTCTCTCATACAAGGCTCAGAGCATCAGTCTACCATGCCCCATCTTTCTGTCTTTGGCATTCACTTTCTATCCCTGTTTGACTGCAAGCCACCATAGCAATTCAGAAGTGTCCTCCAGGAGTGCTTCCATCATCTCTTTCCCGGTCTCATCTGCACCTGCAGTAGTTAATACTGGTTGAGGCTCTTTGGCCATATCAACAGCTCTAGTCCAGACAATAATGTCACAACAGGTTTTTCTTCTATGGTTTTTTTCAGTACTCTGCTGTCTACTGATGGTGACCTTCATCTCGTACCAGTACCTCTGCCTTGCTGCATGAACCTCTTGCTGTCCTTGGTATTATGGCTGATACATTCAAGCACAGTTCACCTGTCAGAATGTAGCTAATAGATCCCACTTTTTACACCATATGTCGTGGGAATAGGGTGCAGAAGAAAACATGAAAGCATGGACACAAATATTTTGGTGCAATGCACCTCGGCGTGGTTTTATTTTTTTTTAAGTCAGGATTTTCAAAAAATAAAACAAAAGTAAATAAAGGGTTAGTAAACAGAACAAAGTTTGAAGCACCTTAAGGCATTAGCAGGAGCAGTTCTATGGACCATCTCACTTGACTTAAAGCTGGAGTTCACATCAGTCCCTCCTATTTGGGTGTTATCCTCAGTCAGACCACAACATCTTGATCTCACACACTCCACCTCACCTATGTCAAGAGAAGGTTCATATGGTCTGTCAGTTCAGGCAGCAACTGCAGGGATCTCAGTTCCCTTTCTCTCTGTGGGCTTTTTATACCCCCCTCCCCATGGTCCATGGATCTGAGCTAATAACAATTAGTAGAGCTAACAGCTCAACAGAAAGAACAACTAAGTTTAGACATAGCATCAGATGTAGCAACATAAGTAATAAACATCTCAATCAGAGTCCTAATGTTAAACTAACTGTCTGAGGACAATACATAGCTAATAAGTAAACATACAAACATTATGTAGCTCCCCCTTCGAGATCACCCCTGCACCAAAGGACACCCCTCCTGTCATTGGTACAAAAGTGGGCATACTGAGGCTGACCTTCTGTATATCACATTTACAGTTACAGAGGATGATACTACCATCCAGATAAATGAGGCCTTGCTCACCATTTTTATGTTCGCTTGCACACATGCGCAAGGAACGTCTTGCAACAGTACAACTTTTGGAGGTGTGTGACCCTCCTCGCAAATCCAGTGCTCAGTGTAGCAGGTGCGGCTCTACTGGACCAATACATGCTGAGCTGTATATGACAGCAGTTCAGCTGTGTTGGTCTTCACTTCTAAGAAAAGGTCCGCTGCAATCAGTGGTGGTAGCGTGTATGCAATTTGCATACTGATGTCAGCCGAACTGCTGTCATGCACAGCTCGGCATGAAATCCCTCCCACTTCCCCCCTCTGCTAATGTCCTTCCCCTTCCTTGTTAGTGTTCTCCCCAGCCCCCATGTTGTGTGCTGAGGGGTGCCCAATCCCTCAGCTCATGCAACCCCCAGCACACTGTGTGGCTGGACGAGTGCCCAGTCCCCATCAGCTGCAGCCCACCCCATCAAACAACCAGTTGGTACACTGGGAGCCCACCCCAGCGTGCTCATGCCTCCCACCCACACACACTGTATACTGGCGGTGGGGTGCCCAATCCCGTGGCTCCTCCCCCCAACAAACACGTAGGTGGCACACTGAGGCCACCTCAGCATACCAAAAGCATCCATTTTTTTTAAATTCCTGTGAAAGAAAAAATGGCCCTCAGTGAGTCCCTGGCTGCCCCACCGCGAACCTGCGCCCACCCTCTGATCACCCACCTCTCCCCCCCACCCCATACTTACCTCCGGAGCCCGGCACAATGATCTTTCGTGGACCAGAAACACATTTGCACTCTTCAAAGCTGACTGCGAACTGAGGAAATGCCAGTAAGCTGCATAATGGCATAAATAGGGTTTTTCCAACTTAGGTGGATATCTCGGTCATTTCTTTTTACTTTTGGTACCAAATTTTCAACATGGGGTTCTTGACACCCCTTCTCATGAATTCAGTCACTGTCATGGTGTTATTCGGTCCAGAAAGGTGATTTCGTGGTCACTGCGCGGAATCACCTTTCGGGACCGATTAATGAAATGACAGTGTCAGAGTTCATGAGGTGGGCTCTCAAAAAGCCTATGTTGCAAATGTGATGAAAAAATTCCAAAAAATGTCTGTTACGCACGTGCATTGCGCAGTTCCCACGCACACTCGTAAGTTCGCAAATTTGTAATATTTTCACTCCAGATTTTCAACTTAGGCATATTTCCGCACCTCCTTATGAACAGTGCAGCTGTCATGTTTCATATCCTGGCCAAAATGTGTTTTCGCGCTTCTGGCGCAAAATAGCGTGGTCGCAGTCAGAAATCAGTGTTTTTTTATTTATTTATTTTTATTTATTAGACTCTAGGATTACAAGTACCTTTGAACAAGAACTGCTCATTTACAAAGGTTTCATGTCAAAGGATAGGGGGTAACATACATACAAAGGTTAGCAATGGTTTACAGTCAAAACACACTTTAGAAATTACAGACATTACTGGAGAGCAACTTAATAAGCAGCTAGATCAAGTAACAGAGTAAGAGATTATGAAGCAATGGACAGTTAGCATGAGCAAGGTAGGAGGGGGTCAGTAAGAAGTAGGCAGGTTGAGGGGCCACTGTCAGAGGGAAGGAGGGAGGGGGGTGACTAGAAATAGTGCAGGGAAATTTGGCAGTGAAGGATCAATGTCTAATTGGCAGTGAGGGACCGATGTCTGAGATGTGGCGCAGTGGTGGTGTGAGGGGGAGGGGGAGGTGGGGGGAGGGAGGGAGAAGGTCAGGGGTCATGTAGAAAAAGCAGGGGCCAAAGAGTACAATGCTCTGGTAGGATATGGATCACTGGTCATGAGCAACTGGGTGGAGGTTGGAGCAGTCCTTTTAGGAGAAGCAGTCACATTGAGTGGTAGAGGTGAGGTAAAGTCGGAGATTCCTTTTAAAGGGTCCAAGCATAGCAGAGGAAAGTGCTTCTTTGTTGAGAGTATTGAACCACTGTGGAGCCCTGTGGGTGAAAGACAGTTTGCTACAGAGTAAGACAATTACAGTGACACTGTTCATGAGCAGAGGTCCTAAAATGCCTATGTTGAAAATTTGGTGACAAAAGACCAAAAAATGGCTGTATTATGAGTGTGCGTTGCGCAGTTTCTACGCACACTCATAAGTTCATGAATCTGTAATATTTTCAGTCCAGATTTTCAACATTGGCATTTTACCCCATCTCCTTATGAACAGTATAGCTGTCATTTTGCACATTCTGGCCGAAATGTGTTTTCGCACTTCCAGCATACAATAGCGCGGTCGCTGTGGGAAATCAGTGTTCGGTACACAGTAAGAAAATCACAGTGATGTTGTTCATGAGCAGATGTCCTAAAATGCCTATGTTGAAAATTCAGTGAAAAAATGCCAAAAAGTGACTGTTTTACAAGCAAGCGTTGTGCAGTTTCCATACGCACTCGTAACTTCGCGAATTTGTAATATTTTCACTCCAGATTTTCAACATTTGCATTTTCCCACACCTCCTTATGAACAAGTACACCTGTCATTTTTCACATCCTGGCTGAAATGTGTTTTCACACTTCCGGCACAGAATAGCGCGGTCATTGTGGGAAATCAGTGTTTGGGACACAGTAAGAAAATCATAGTGACAGTGTTCATGACCAGAGGTGACAAAATGCCTATGTTGAAAATTTGGTGAAATAATTCCACTGAATGACTGTGTTACAAGCACTGTTGCACAGTTTCCACACAGGCGCATACCCCTGAGCACAACCAGGGCGTTAGGGTTCCTAAGACAGACACTTAAGAAGTATGAGGGTGAAATGTTAATCAGATGCGGAGTTGCAGAGAGGTACTCTGTTGGGATATGGATGCTGAAGGGACTTGGATACAACTTGGGGGGAAGGCCTGCATAAATGCCAAATACCAATGCAAATACCTGCAAGTGAACGTTCGGCATTGACAAATACTCGTTATATCAGAGCTGTAGTATTGCTGATGTAACAATAGGTGGAGCTAATGTAATATAACTGATGCTTAATGACGAAGCAGAAATGCAATTCCATAAACTAAAGAACGTAACACTGGACTACAGTAAATTCAAAAGAGTTGTTCAAGAAACACAAAAGAAAACACAAAAGATGAAATCGATGTGGCAGCTGTGGTTACAAACATGAAAGATGAAAATGTCCTGCCTTTGGACAAATGTGTAAAGCCTGCCACAAGAGAAACCACTTTGCAAAAATGTGTAGAACAACACCTCAGACTCAGTCTAGGAAAATACATGTGTTAGACGAGGAAAATGCTGAAGCAGAAATGTTTACTGGAACAATTCAGATAGAAACAAGCATTTGTCAATGCCGAAAGTTTGCCGTTGGTATTGCTATTGTACCGGGTGGGGCAGGACTACAGTTCCCAGCAGCCTCAGCTGCTGGCTTATTTACATACACTTTTTAGTGCTTTTAAAAAACATTTGAGCATCCCTCCATAGATGCATAAATGTATCTAGCTGTGGAAGCACAGGGACCTCTGTCTCCTGCGCTTCCAGTTATAGGACAAGAGTCACAAAATTGTCACCATAGCCATGTTATTACCCTACCTCGTGTACCTGGTCCAGAAAATGTTTCAGCCCTCTTCAAAACGTAAGTCCGCACAAGCGCAATGCCACTCTGCAGCAGAGGTGCAAAAAAACACATTCTGGCCAGGATGTAAAAAATAACAGCTGTGACATACATGACGTGGTGTAATGACCTCCTCAGGGCAAGAGATCGAGGGGAAGGGACAATTCTCATCCTTCTCGATCTCTCTTCAGTATTTGGCACGGTGGACCATCGTGTGTTACTTGACCACCTAAGGGACTTCTGCGGACTCGCCGGCACTGTCATCTGCTGGTTTGAGTCTTTTCTATCTAACAGTAAGTAAGTAAGTAAAGTAAAAATGTATTTAAATAAAGCGCCCTTCCTGGGCTCAGGGCGCTTTTACAATATCACACCTTTACAGTATTCCATACGACAACATAAATACAATACAATTTAAAACCAATAAGACCATAACAGCAATCAATACAATCATTCACCAAATCTCTGAGAATGCCTGGTTAAATAGGAAGGCTCTCAATTACTTTTTGAAGCCTTCTATGGTCAGGCTATCTCGTATCTGGTGAGGTAGAGAATTCCACAGGGTAGGTGCCATGAAAGCAAATGATCTTCCTCCAGATGTTTTTAAGGATACCCTGGGAATCTCTAGCAACCCCTCATCAGAGGATCGGCATGAGCGAGAGGGACAGTAAGACACCAAGAGTTCTTTCAGGTAGTGAGGTCCCAAATCGTGTAGGGCCTTATAGGTCAGCAATGCAACCTTGAAGGTGATCCACCACTGTATGGACAGCCAGTGCAGGAGGCAAAGGGTAGTGATGGGGAATTTCTCCTCCTCCCCTAGCGTCCTGTCGTGCAGAGTTCCCCAGGGATCAGTCTTGTCGGCGATGTTGTTCGCTGCATACATGCTACCCCTGGGAGAACTCATTAGGAAGTACAGCTTAGGTTTTCATTGCTATGCTGATAATACCTAGCTGTGTCTGTCCTTTGCCCCTGGAACATCTTGCGCAGTGGATGTGTTTAACAGCTGCCTTGCTGAGACCAATTACTGGATGGCCTCCAGCTGGTTGCGAATGAACCCCGATAAGATGGAGGTACTGGTGGCGGAGTCGAACAGAGGGCATGATAAGTTGGCCTCTAGTGCAGAGACAGGACTTTTTCTTGGCTCAATTCCATTGAAGGCCTCCTCTAGGGTGCGTGATCTGGGCGTTATTCTTGACAGCGGATTGACGCTTAAGTTTCAGGTGTCGTCTGTACCAGTTTCTATCATCTGAGGAATAGCACCAGGATAAAGCCCCTAGGTCCGCATCTGGACCTCCCTACCTTGGTGCATGCCTTCGTGATGTCCAGGCTTGACTACTGTAATGCGCTCTATCTCGGGGTCTCTGGGGGTACCCTTCGCTGACTGCAGCTGGTGAAGAATGCGGCAGCTAAGCTGTTGACAGGACAGCCTAAGTACTGTCACATTACTCCGGTGCTGCATCAACTGCATGGCTGCCAGTCAGGTGGAGGGTCCTCTTTAAGGTTGGATTGCTCACCTTTAAGGCCCTACATGGCCTGGGCCCTGGTTA
The DNA here is from genome assembly GCA_016271365.2 of Neoceratodus forsteri. NCBI lineage: Eukaryota > Metazoa > Chordata > Ceratodontiformes > Ceratodontidae > Neoceratodus > Neoceratodus forsteri. Next base: position 113,819,519 of record CM057454.1, read on the forward strand.
TCTGAAGGACCTTCTTACACCTGCTGTCTTGGTCCACTCCCTCTGTTCCTCCTCTAGGGGACTCCTTGCGATTCCCAGGACAAGGCTAAAAACAGCAGGTGACAGAGCTTTTAGTGTCACTGCCCCCATCCTGTGGAATTCACTTTCTCAAGCTGGTAGAGAGGCCCCTTCTGTTGAGGTATTCAAAGCCCATCTCAAGGCCTTCTTGTATAATCAGGCCTTCCTGGACTGTGCTTTATAGCCTTACCCGGATTCCTGAATTTCATGCTTTAGTTGGTCCTTGGCTGTCTCTGGGTTAGTAGCTGTTGCTGAGGGTAGTATTTATAAATTTTATAATAATTGTTGGAATGCTGTATTTCTAATAGTGTGTTGTTTGTACATATATAATTGTTATTGAGTTTTGTCTGAAATTTTAATATGTTCGGTGCCCAGACCCTATGGGATGGGCGTCTTTTTAAATAAAATGTGCCTTGCCTTGCCTTGACTAATAAGAAGCCTATATTGAAAATTTGGGCTCAAAATATTTTAAATTTTCAAAGTTATGAGCATGTGTATCAAAATTACAACAGTCATACTTGTGCCATTTTTTTAAATTTTGACCCCAGATTTTGAACATAACTTTCTTATGATCTCTCCACAGTTACCCAGTCAGAAAATGTTCAGATCCTCCCCAAAACGTAATTCTGCGCAACTGCAATGCCATTCTGTGCTACAGGTGTGAAAACACATTTTGGCAAGGATTTGAAAAATGACAGCTATGACATGCATGAGGTGGGGTAATAAGAAGACTATGTTGAAAATATGGGGTGAAAATATTGAAAATTTCCAAAGTTACGAGCATGTGTAGCAAGATTGCAATGCATGCTCATAATGCAGCCATTTTTTTTAAATTTTGACCCCAAATTTTCAACATAGCCTTCTTATGACACCACCTCATGAACAATATGACTGTCATTACACAAATCGCACCGGAAAGGTAATTTCACCAACCACCATGAAATCACCTTTCTGGTGGGAGTTGCCTAATGAGAGTCATATTGTTCATGAGGTTGGGTCCCCAAAAGACCATGTTGAAAATATGGGGCCAAAATCATGAAATATGGCTGAGTTATGGCTAAAGTTGAACCCTCCCGCACCCACTGAAATACACTGAAACGCATTTATATTAGTTCATATTGTAGTCACCGGTTCCAGCAGCAAGACGTGTCTTCGATCGGCGGAGCGGGTCTTGAACCTGGGACCTCTTGAGGTGAGTGAGGGTCTGTGGGGACATCACAGGGGATGTGGGGAGGTGGGTGCACAATGGGAGGTTGGGTGGGGGTATGGGCGTGATCGGTGATGGATGTTTTCTCAACAGGTTAAAAAAATAGCAAAAACCACTGAGAGACTTTTTTTATTTTCAGGGAACTAAAGAAATACAAAATAAAAAAGGGGCTATGGGGGATACCACTTCCACCAATGAGTACAGTGGCACTGGAGGGTGAGGGGTATCACTGGACACCAGGGATAAAGCCAGGAGCCATGTAAGGTGCCCCTCCAAAGAAAAAATGGGGTACAGTGCTATTTATTTTATTGAAAACTTGAGTAGTTTGGCAGATAGTACAATGATAACAATTGAGTTCTATATTGAGGCTTATTATCGAACTCAGGGGTGATAACCATTAATCCAGGATCAACTTACCCAATACACCGGGTCTAGCTTAGGATTCATTATGTTTTTATAAGACATCGTTTTCATTAAAATGTGCATTAGTTCAGTTCTTAGAAATTGAGGGTAGCTGTCAATGGGAGAGGTGGAACCCGAATGTTGACAATAAGTAGTGATTGGCTGAATAATAATTAGTTTGATGAGTGGACACTTCCTCTGCAGTCTAATCTCCCAGGTGAAACCATAGGGGGAAACTATGAGGGCATACACCTAAATTCAGAGTTGTGATTTGCTGACGGGCAGCCCGTCATTCTTTCCTCAAGTGGTTCAACTCTTGCTGTCCTGATTGGTTCTTAAGCCTGTGATGTGGTGATCATTTCTATGGGCAGTACTGGGGTGGATGTAGAGGGATTAAAAATATCTTCTGTTCATGATGGCAAGAAGCTCTTTCACTTCCCTACTGGCCTGCGCATGATCCCGGAGAACAGAGAATTCAACAGTCCCTTTTCCCTGGATGAACCGCAGTGGGTGCTGGACAAGGAGGTTGGTAACAGGGAGGGGGGGACTGTCTGTGGCATGCATGTGCTTTGCCTGGCAGCTCACACAATGTAGCTACTGCTACTGGGACGTCAGCCAGGCTGATAAGGACACCGAACAGCTATTTGCTGGGTGGTGTCCTGCAGATGGGAAAAAAAAAAGCCGCCATATGATGGGTTCAGCTTTTTCAAGTAGACAAAGTTTCCACCCATCAAGGCAAAATGGTGTCACAATCAGTCTGGCTGATGATTGGTGTGGCACTGTCTCGCCCCTTGCAGACCACTCTGCATTGGACAGACAGTGTCACACCCTTCAAAAGTCACTCTTACAGCAAGACGTTCTGCGCATGCGCGCACAGATAACTTAAAAAGCAGAGATGAGAGCAAGGTGCAAACTGGAGCTGTTACTGTCAAAAATGTTACTGAGGATAAAATGGATTGGACAGAAATACTTAAAATAAATAACAAGGCAGTTCAATTCAAGCTTGACACTGGAGCAGAATGTAATGTTATATCAACACGAATGTTTAAGATGCTGAATCTGAAAGATGGTAAGTTGAGCAAGTCCAGGTACAAAACTAGTTACTTAGGACACCAGATGTTTCTAAAAGGGCAAACAGAGTTCACACATGAATATAAAGGCCAGAAATATGACATCCAGTTCCAAGTAATCGATCACAATGCACCTGCAATACTGGGTCGTGCAACATACCTGCAGTTAGGCATGCTGAAAAGGATCTTTACTGTAGATAACAGAGGAAGAGACATACTGGGATAACTATGAAGGCTTAATTACAGGTCTAGGATGTGTACCAGGACAGCACCATATCCAGACAGACCCCACTGTTAAACCTGTAGTGCACCCACCAAAGAAAGTGCCAGTAGCACTGAAGGATAGAATCAAAGCAGAATTAGACATCATTGCAAAACAAGTTAAGCCTACAAACTGGGTTAACAGCATGGTAACAGTAGTAAAACTTAATAAGCTCAGGATCTGTATTGCTCCAAAAGACTTAAACTGTGCAACAAAAAGAGAGTACTGCACCCTGCAAACAGTGGAAGAAGTAGTAGCTGGAATGCCAAGTGCTAAGGTACTCTCAGTACTGGATGCAAACCAAAGATTCTGGCAAATGCAACTTGATAAAGGGAGCTCCAGATTGTGTACATTTAATACGCCATTTGGGATATATAGATTATAGCACAGATGCTTGAAGGCTTAGAAGGAGTAGTGAACATCACTGATGACACACTTGTATGGGGTGAAAATGTGAAGCAACATGATCAGAGACTGATTCAACTACTGGAGAGAGCCAGAAGTATAAATTTGAAGCTGACAAAAAAAGTGCAGAATCAGAATGACAAATAGGCTACACAGGTCATGTTCTGAGCAGTGAAGGGTTAAAACCAGACCCAGAAAAGTGAGAACTATTCAACAGATGCTAGAACCAGATGACAAACCAGCTCTGATGAGGTTCATGGGTATGATTCAGTATTTAGCGAAATTCCTTCCCAATCTGTCTGAAGTAAATGCACCACTAAGAAAGTTGCTGGAGAACAAGGTTCAGTGGCACTGGGAACAACAGCAGAAAAGAAACTTTCACGAGCTTAAGAATCTGATAACTCATGTACCTGTTCTCAAGTTCCATTGTGTAACTAAACCAGTGACGCTGTCTGTGGATGCCAGCTCAGAAGGCCTGGGAGCAGTGATAATGCAAGACGGGAAGCCAGTAGTGTAAGGTTCCAGTGCACTCACTGATTGCCAGAAGAGAGATGCCCAAATTGAAAAAGAACTCTTAGTGATTGTCTACAGATGTGAGAAATGTTGCCAATATTTATTTGGGAACATAGAAACATAGACTTTGACGGCAGATAAGGACCGCTTGGCCCACCTAGTCTGCCCATTTCCCCACCTACAGGATAAGCCACAGATCCTAGTTAACCAACAGCCTATTTCTTCCTACCCCCACAAGAATTGCCTTATGTCTGTCCCATGTATTCTTGAATTCTCCCACAGTTTTAGACCCCACAACCTCCTCAGGAAGGCTGTTCCATGCATCCACTATCCTCTCTGTGAAAAAATACTTCCTCACATTGCCCCTGAACTGCCCCCCTCCTCTATCTTTAAATTGTGTCCCCCTTGTTCTTGCATGTCTCTTTTTCTGAAAGATGCTACCCTCTTGGACTTTGTTGATTCCACTGAGGTACTTAAATGTTTCTATCATGTCCCCCCTCTCCCTCCTTTCCTCTAAGCTCTTTTAGTCTCTCCTCGTATGGCTTCTTTTGCAGACCCAGCACCATTCTAGTTGCCCTCCTCTGGACTGCCTCTATCCTGTCTATGTCCTTGCAGAGATAGGGTCTCCAGAACTGGACGCAGTACTCCAGATGGGGTCTCACCAACCGTCTGTACAGAAGGATAACAACTTCCTGTTTTCTGCTAGTGATGCCTCTCCCTATGCAACCCAGTATACACCCAGCTCTCCCTACTGCCTTCTCACATTGCTTGCTAACCTTAAGTTCATCTGATATGATTACCCCCAGGTCCTTTCCTTTTTGTTCTTGCTACTACCCCCAATTTTGTAATCTTCCCAGGGTTTTGTTTCCGGTGCATTTTTTGCACTTCTTTGCATGGAATCCTAGCTGCCATACTTCGATCATTCCTCCAACCTTGCCAAGTCCCTTCTCATCCTTTCCAAGCCTCCTTGTGTATCAACCCTGTTGCAGATCTTTGTGTCATCTGCAAAGAGCCATACTTTTCCTTCCAGTCCCTCTGCAATGTCACTTATGAAGACATTAAAAAGGACTGGACCCAGTACTGAACCCTGCGGTACCCCACTAGTAACCCCTCTTTCTTCAGAGTGGACTCCATTTCCAATTATCTTCTGTGTCCTGTTGTCCAGCCAATGTTTTACCCAGGCTACCACCCTGGGACCCACTCCCAGGCTGGTTAATTTGACTATTAATCTTTTGTGTGGGACTGTGTCAAATGCCTTGCTAAAGTCTAGGTAGGCCATGTCCACAGCCCCTCCCTGGTCTACTACTTTGGTCACCCAGTCAAAGAAATCAATTAGCGTCATCTGACATGACCTTCCCGCTGTGAACCCATGCTGCCTTGGGTCCTGTGCCCCACTGGCCTCTAGGTATTCAACAATTCTTTCCTTCAGAAGTGATTCCATCACTTTCCCTACCACAGAGGTCAAACTGACAGGTCTGTAGTTTCCTGCCTCTGTCTTGGTCCCACTTTTGTGAAGAGGAATCACATCCACCTTCCTCCAGTCCTCGGGTACCACACCATCCTCACATGATTTGTTAAAAAGGGTAGTCAGTGGTTTCACTAGTTCTTCCCTTAATTCTTTTAGAATTCTGGGGTGAATTCCATCAGGCTCCATTGCTTTGTCCACCTTCAGTTTTAGGAGTTCTTTCAGAACCCTTTCTTCTGTGAAAGGACTGGGATCAACCCCCATCCAGAGTGCTTCTGTTAATTGGATTAGGCACCTCCCCTCCTCTTTTGTAGATACTGAGCAGAAATATTCGTTCAGTATCCCTGCTTTTCACTGTCCCCTCTGCCCACCCACCGTTCATTCTATTCAGCCTCACTATCCCTCCCTTTGTCTTTCTACGCTACCTGATGTACCTATAAAAGGTTTTATCCCCCTTCTTAACCGAGTTGACTATCCTTTCCTCAGTTTGGGCCTTTGCTATTCTGACTTCCCTCCCTGCTTCCTTCTGCCTCAACTGATACAGCTCTCTGTCCTGCTCCTTCTGTGTTTCCTTATACTTCCTGAATGCTATCTTTTTCTCCCTGACTTTCCCTGCCACCTCTTTTGAGAACCATAGTGGCTTTTTCTTTCATTTTGATTTGTTTATTTGCTTCACACAAAGGCTTGTTGCCTCTGTGATGGCAGTTTTGATGATTCCCCATTGTTGCTCCACCCCTCCTTCTAGCCTGTTTGCTAGTGCTTTTCTGAGGCACTCTCCCATCTTGCCAAAGTCCTCCTGAAGTCCAGTACCCTCACTTTTGTATGGCTTGACTCTGTAGCTGAGTTTAATGTAAACCACACTGTTTGATGGTCACTTGTTCCCAGATGGCAACCCACTTCTAGATCTGAGATCCTCTCACTGTCCCCATTTGAGAGTACGAGGTCTAAGATTGCTCCCTCATGAGTGGGTTCCGAAACTAGCTGTCTGAGGCATGCCACCTGTAGGGCATCGAGAATGGCCCTGCTCTTGGATGTGGCTGCAGCAAGTGTGCTCCAGTTAACATCTGGCATATTCAGGTCTCCCATCAACAGTATCTCCCCTTTCTCTGCCATCCTAAGAATGCCTTCTATCATATCCCTGTCCATTCCCTCCCTTGACCTGGGGTCTATACAACCCTGTATGGATTGTGGTGCCACTTCCAGTCTCCAAGGTGACCCACAGTGCCTCCTCTCCTCCCTGTTTACTCTTTTGTTCAGTAGCTTTTATCCCTTCCTTTACATAGAGAGCTACTCCTCCCCCTCTTCTTCCCTCCCTCCCTGTCTTTCATGTAGGTTACGTACCCTGGTATGTTAACATCCCAGTCATGGTTCTCTGTGTACCATGTTTCTGTGACTGCTTCGATATCCAGGCATCCCTCTTCCATCAAGGCCACCAGTTCAGGGAGCTTGCTGCCTACGCTACGGGCATTGGTACTCATTGTCCTCCATTTCCTGATGGCTTTACTCCTTTTTGTCCCATCCCTGTCCTTCTTGCCTTTGTCACTTTCTCCATTTACCCCTGCCCTTCTCCCTATCGACATCTCTATGTTGGTATTTACTACACTTACTACCGTGACTTTTTTTGGGGGGCTAGGATTTCCCTGCTCCTTTCCACTGCCTCCCCCTTGCCTAGTTTAAATACTTGCCAAAGAAGCATTTAAACCTATCACCTAGGATCCGGGTTCCCCTCCTGGACAGATGCAGCCCATCATGCCAGTATAGGCTTGCATCACTCCAGGTGGACCCCAGTCCCCAATGAAGCCAAATTCCTGAGCTCTGCACCAGTTTTTCAACCACTGATTGACTCCCATGGTGTGGAGCATGCTAGCCTCTCATGCACCATAGACAGGCAGCACCTCCAAGAAGGTTACCGTGTGTGCTACTTGTTTAAGGCCCCTCCCCAATTCCACAAACTCTTCCTGCACTGCTCTGATCCCCTTCTTAGCCAGGTCATTTGTCCCTAGGTGGACAATGACATCCAGCTCCCTCCCCTGTGCAGCTGCTCTGGCAATCCTGAGGATTCGCTCCCTGTCCCTCCAAGCCATGGCGCCAGGCAGGCACCTTACCTCCCCTTCCTCCCCCAGTTCTACCTTCCTAACAATGGAGTCCCCCACCGAGAGTTGTTTCCTTCCCCTGTGGGGTCCCATGCCATCCTCCTGTGGGTCTTCTTTGTGGAGGTTCCCAGCATCCTTCTTGGTCTCCACTGTGGGTGCCTCCATAGAGGAACCACACTTTGCCAGAATGGCATAGGAAGTGTGGAGAGGTACAACTGGAGGGATGCACCTCTGTTTGACTACCCTCACCCTCCCTGAGCCCACTGTGGTCCAACCGCTCCTCTTTCTTGGCAACCTCTGGGGCAACAGCAGTGGCCCTGGTGGTCCCTGGATGGAAGAGGAGGTCCCACAAATCCTGGCCAACTCAGCCTGGAGATGAGCAACCTCCCCGCTCAGCCCAGAGAGGTGTCTGCAGATGGGACAACACCGCATCCTCCAGAACGTGTCCCGGAAGACTGCTGCTCCATAGCCACTGCGCTGCACCACTCCCATCATGTCTTATTTCTGGCCCCCTTCACTATTGTTTGGAATCCTTACTCTTTCCTCTGTTTTTTTTTCCTTCTCTCTCTACTTACTTACTGCCTCTGTGCCCTTTAAGCTTCTGATTGTCCTGCTCTGAGAAAAGGAGATCCTATATTTCTCAGTAGACCTGTCTTGCTGAGAGGCAGACCTCCAGCAACTAGAGGGGGCCAGAGAGTTACTGTTGCCCTTCTAGGATGGTGCATCTTTGGTGGCTCCGTGATCACTTACTTCCTGCTCCCAAACAGGAAGTTCCTGTTGTCAGTCAAATCCTGTGCCTATAAAAGTAGAACTAGCTTTGGGTGGAGGGGAGGGAAGGTGGGCAATATAGTTTTTTAGAAGACTGTAGCGAGTAGAAGAGTTCTACTTCTTTAGTCTCAGTAGAGAAGTCCAGTCACACAGCACTCCTTCCTTCTGGTGTCCTCTACCAAACAAATGCAGGTGGAGTCTGATCATCGTCCACTGGAGGCAATATTAAGGAATCCTCTCATTCAAGCACCACCAAGACTACAAAGGATGCTTGTGCGGCTGCAAAGGTACAGTCTACAAGTTAATTACAAGCCTGGGAAAAAAATGCACACTGCAGATGCAGTAAGCAGCAGAGCTTATCTTAGAGAGGAGACTAAAGACTCGCTAAATGAAGAGCTGAAAGTGCTGTACATTTGCTTGCTACTCAGCTACCCATTTCAGCAGAGAAACTACAAGAGTTCCAGTCAGTCACAGATAAAGACATGACACTACAGCAGCTTAATTAAATCAGTTGTGCTAAATGCATGACCTGCAGAAAGGGACAAAGTGCCACTGGAAATCAGAAACTACTGGACTTTTTGTGAGGAAATCGCATACTTTGACAAGCTACTGTTCAAAAGACCAAAACTGATAGTTCCACAACAGGAAACAGATGCTCCAGAAAATATACAAAGCCCACATTGGCATATTAAAATGTGAACAGGGAACACAAGATATTCTACACTGGCCTGGGATGTCAAAACTGTTTGAAGAAACAGTTTCAGTATGTGCTGTTTGCAATGCTAATAGAAACAATAAGTCAACAATAATTCTAAAGAACCTCTATTATCTCATGGCATATCTGACAGACCTTGAGCTAAAACAGGAGCTGCGCTCTTTCAGTTCAGTGGAACCGAATACCTTCTCTGTGTGGACTATTCCAAATACCCAGAAATAAACTCAGTTAGTCTACAAGCAAGACAGTTATCACAGCCATGAAGTCACTCTTTGCCAGACATGGCATACCAGTTGTGGTAATGTCAGACAACAGTCCACAGTTTTCTAGTTCGGAGTTCAGAATGTTCGTGGATAGTGGGGAATTTAAACACACCACATTTAGTCCGGGATTCCCACAGTCCAACAGACAATACAAACAGTAAAAAACTTACTGAAAAAGACACAAGAAAGTGATGGGGACCCATATCTTTCACTGTTAGACTACAGGAACACACCGATGGAAGGATTTTCTCCTGCACAGTTACTTATGGGACGCAAGTTAAAATCTAGGTTGCCAGCATCAACATTGCTTATAAAACCTAAGCATGAGATTGATGTGAAAGACAAGCCGAAATCAAGACAGTTTTCTCAGAAGCACTACCATGACAGGCATGCACAGGAATTGCCAGTCATTGAGGAGGAGACCTACGGCGGGTTAGGCTTGAGGAGAAATGGCAACCTGCAGTTGTTGTGGCCAATCATGATTCTCCCAGATCATATAAGTAAGGTATAAGATTACACGAGGTGGTTTATGGCCTGATATAGACGCTCAGGTGTGTAATGAGGCACAAGGCACTTGTGCTGAGTGCCTTTAACATCTGGGAAGTGCTCTTAGGCCATAAACCACACCTCGGAGTGTCTTATTCCTTTATAAAATGGGTCCCCCAGTAAAGAGAGGTAATAAAAAAAGTACATAAAAAACTGAGAATAAAAAGAGTAAAAATGTGATCATGTCAACAGAAAAAAAAGTAGTCCTTGTCATAGCATTGCAATAGAAATGTTTAAAAGTTACTAGAAAGCAGTGGTGTTTGTCTGTCCCCCCCCCCACACACACACTGAAATCCCTGCACAATATGGCTTCTATTTATTATTATTTTTATGTATTCAATGGTTTGATGTGTTTTGTGCTTCTCAGTTTTAGTGTTCGACATTTCTAGCAAGAGTGAGTGTGTCTGCTCTCTGGACACCCTAACCCATGCCCAACAGAGTCCTGCACAATATGCTCCTGTTACTGTTATTTTTTTCCTTTTTTGACATTTCTTAGTTTGCCAGTGGTTTGTGTTGAGTGAGAGACTGTGCAGCCAATTTTAGTCAGAGCAGGTGGGAGCGAGCATGTCTCATGTGGGCTGCAGTAAACAGCACTTTCTTTACTAGCGCTTTGCCGAGCCAATCGCTCCATTTTGAGAACACAACAGCCAGCTAGCTAGGTCAGTATTTAAAAAAAAAGTAAAAGCTTTCTGTTAAATTTTACATTTCCGCCTACCTCATGCTTACAAAACCTAATACAGGAGTGGGTCTCACACTGTGATTTGACAGCTGCGTTCCGGCAACACGTGATGCTGGTTTGATCGCGGTGGGTTTCTCAACCTCAGCAGCACAGTTCTGATTTTTAAAATGATTTTGCTGAGAGGTGAGGATCGTACATGCTGTGCATTTGCTAAGGGTAACAGTTCCTATGTGTTGGTGGGTGGTAATGTTGTGTAGTTGGTTGTGTGTGTTGAGGGTGTGTGGGTGACTGTTATGCAGCTCAGTCAGGTAGGTCCACGTTCTTGTAAAATCAGGATGTTGGCACAGTGATTTCCATTGTAAAGTGTCCTGACTGGTTGAAGAGGTGCCGGTAGGCACAATATGACCTAATAAGGAGACGGCCACAGGTGCCCCTCAGCCAATCAGGACTCAGAAAACTCCTAACCCATTTTAGAAAGTACGTATGCCTGATGATAAAATGTACAGAAGAAACCAAAAACATCTAAGGTAGACAGAGGAGGAAACATTCCCTGTGATAATCCCTAATTCCTTTGAAGTGTCAAGCCCAACCACACTAGATTAACATTCGGAGAGCAATGAGCAACCTGATATATCCGTATCTGCCGAGCTACCTGACATTCACAAGAAAAATATACAGGCAGAGCAAACACCAGAAAAGACAGCCAGAACTACAAGATGTGGCAGAGAGATCAAAGCTCCAAGAAGATACTGCTTCCATAAGGCCTAGTCTCCCATCCAACCTACACCCCTCCCTTCTGTAATCCACTATGTTTAGTTTCCCTTCTTCTACCCAGTCAGTTATTACATTTCATATAAAAGCCTACAAAAGTCCTATTAATTGATTATTATCCCTGCTACATCTATTATCCTCTTCATTTTTACAGGTTAAGTTATTTTACTGTGCCTTGTATATCTGTAAATTTTGTATATATCTCTTATTTATTTGATTGTACTAATGTTATGCTATTCTCATGTCTTTGTAAAAAAACTTGTACCCTTATTTGTATGACCACTCAGGTCCATCTTGTAAATGAGCTACGCTCAATGATGTTCGCCTGAATAAATAAAGATTTTGATTGATTGATTGATTGATATCAAGATTATTGTGACAAAAATCCCCTTCACCAGGGACTTCTAGTTCACCACCACCACCACGTTTTTACCAGAATAGAAACCAGGAAACCTGCTTTTTACCGTCTCCTTTCATAGGGTCAGGAAGGTCAACACAATAACTGTGGGTAGAGTGCCCCTTCAGAGATGGACTGCAAACAGAGTCCAGCAGAAATAGTAGAATTACCTTTTTAACTAAAACAAGCAGTCAATGATTCTATAAAAAATGGATTCTTTACCAGTGACTACAAGTATTTATAAGCAGGACGTATTTACAGGAAAACAAAAGGTTTGCACATTTATTAAGAAACAGAAAATAAAACAAGTTGAACACAAGCAGTAATCTGAGCTACCCTTACCTAAAATCCTTCCTGCCCTAGCTACAGAAAGCACTGTCCCTCACTGTGCTATCTTACCAGTAAGCTACTCTTTGCATGGCAGGGTCCTGGTCTTCAGATGTTCCAAGTCCAAGAGAAAGAGCTGGACCTTAGCTTGCTGATTTATTCTCTTTGACTGTGGGAGGTGGTTTCGCCCCTTTGAGTGATAGTTTACCCCTGCGCCCCCCCCCCCCAGATGGGTGTGTGTATAGAGGGATGACATGATCCGGGCCAGCTGGCTTAGTACACACCCAGACATCCTCAGTCCAATTTTACGATTCTGTTTTCCAGGATGTCCGAGGTGTGCAATCCCACGCCTCTGCCTCTCAAGGTGACTGAGGCGTTCAAAATGGCACTCTCCCATCTGCCTTTCAGGATCTGAGGCTAAATGTTCCCAAGGGAACATTATCCTGCAGCTGAGCTGGCTAATTATTTCCCATGAGGCCTGCTTGGGCATGTGGCCTTGGAAGCCATGTTTCGTGTCCACTTTGCAAATAGCAGAACTTATAACAGAAGCATGATTACATTAACAAAGGAAATAAAAAAAAAGAAAATAATAGATCAATCTGGTCACATGTACATCACATTTATACTTAGGACAAAAGAATAAGAAGATTGAAGCATGGACTGGTGGTAAAGACCAGGTACCAACAGAGGTACATGCCAGTAACCTCTGGCCCTAATTGTGGTTACAAACAATAGTAATTTTTTTCCTTTTTGCCAACTGTTGAATTTGATAAAAGAACTGAACTGAAAAAAGGAGTTGTAGTATAGCTGATGTTACAGTAGGTGGAGCTAATGTAATATAGCCGACGTATCAGTAGGTGGAGCTAGGAGAAAGTTATGCGGTGAAACGTGCATGAAGTCCTTATGCAGTTGAATAAAGGAGTTTGAGCAGCAAGCAGTCTCCAGTGGTTTCTGATACTTTACAAAAGCCACATAGAAGCGCTAAGCTCTTATACTTATTAATGTCAGGTACAAAAGAGCATACAGTAGTTATCTTGTATTACGCGGGGATGGGGTTCTGCAGAGAGTCTCTTTATTCATACTTTATGTATGTACATATGCATCTGGCATACTGTAAATGGCTCTCTGGTTCACACAGTGCGCTTTCGTATTCTATACTGGACACATACAGGGTGTCTACTTTATGGTTGCAAGGTATTCCTGACCATATCATTAGTTTATTTCTGCTCTGACACCAGCCAGGTTGGGACTGTATTTGGCAGTTTCTCTGACTGCCTGACATGCTGCCTATGCATGTCTGGGTGGCAGTGACAGTACTAAAGTTGGAGTGGAGCAGCTTTTATTTCTACTCCTCCCTCACTGCATCAGAAGCACAGTCGGTGCTTTTAGTGAGACTGTCAGGAAGACAGAGTGTTTTGTACATTTGAGCCACTCACTGGCAGCAGAACAGTTTCTCCACTCCTCATCAGAAGCGCAACACGTGCTTATACATTCTGGCATATAAAAAGCAAGGAGAACAAACAAATAAGCAAATAAAAATAAGCTAAGCAAATAAGAAGCTGACTACAGCAGCATGCAAGGCACGCAATCTAATAATCTATAGCACCAGGCTGCAGACATTTGGGTTGCCCTGCAGTCTTTTCAGGTACCACTTATCTAGTACAATGTATACTAGGCAACTTCGTGTCCTGGCACGGTGCATAGTCCACCCACCCAGGCAATCACATTTATAGAGTTCACAGTCTGTGTTCATGGGAGAGCACTATCATCTATCAGCTCCTTAGAGGAAAGGAAAAAGAAGAAAAACTAAATTACTTAAGGAGGTTTGTGATCGTGGGTTACCATCCCACAGTCAGAAGAAAGACAGAGGACAGGACAAAATGCTTTTGCAACAGACTTGGGGATTGGTAAATATCATGGCATTTGTTTGCAAATGTTTCTTACATTTGCTTAAACATCTTCACAAATTCTGTATCTAGGAAGGAAGGCCTTGTCATGGTGGTACAGCTGCCTACTAACACCCTTTCTAAATCATGTCAGGGCCAGATAAGGCCTCACCTTGTTAAAATAGGGAGGGGATAAGCAGCAGAAGTCAGAAGATGATCCTACCACTGTACAGGTCACTGGTGTGGCCACACCTGGAATACTGCACAAGGTACTACCCCACACCTGAGGAAAGACTGCAACAACGTGGAGGCAGTAGTGTGTGGGGCAACTAAGATGATCCATGGTATTGGGGAAATGACACATGAGGAAGGGCTGAAGGACTTAAACATGGACGCCCTTGAGAACAGGAGGGAAGGGGTGACATGACTGAGACACACAGGTACCATACCTGCATGGGATAAATTGAGTTAACACCAAGGAACACTTCTCCTTGAGTTCAAACACAGGGACAAGAAGGAATTTCCAAATATTGGCAGGGGGCAGATTCAAAAAGGAAATAAGCTGCCAGAGACAGTGATACAGAATAAATCAATCAGCACCTTCAAGCAGGGATGGGACAGGCATGAAGGTTTAGTTAGAAAAGGAGGGAACAATAACAAAGGGGAGGATTGCCACTAGGGCCAGACAGAATAGTTACTTAGAAGATTGGCGCCAAATTGTCCTAGCCATATACAGGCTTGAAAGACTTACAGCGAGATTACATAACAAATAGACAGCATTCGGGACGAAATGGCAAAAATGGATGCTGTATTTCATCTAGATTGACCCAGATTTTGTTCCCTAGAAAAGAGGCAGGGGATTGGAGTCATCCATCTGCTGGGGAGACAATTGATGACCAGAGTTTTCCTCTTGTAAAGACTTACTTGGACTGGGGGAAATGAGCACTCTTGAATTTGATCTAGGCTGTTTTTTTTGTTGGGGATCAGTCACCTGCTGGCTGATGGATTAATACTTGTAACCCCCATTCTCTATTTTAACAATACCAGGTAACTGATATGTAAAACTGCAGTCTTAACTACAAGATTATTTTCTTTTCATGTCTTGCTATATTATGACTGAGATGAATGCGTAATTGCCATGTACCACTATGTCTCTTTTATTAAAAATGAAATAATAAAAAAAGAATAGTTACTTAGGCTGGACAGTCTGGAACAGCCAAGAGCCTTTTTCTGTCATCAGTGTCTATGTATCTATGTAAGTAATACCCCCGAACAAGCCTCTGCCTATTTTGGAATAGAAACAGGAAGCATGTTCTTTGTTTTAGTTTAGAAGTTACCTCTGGCAGAGCTCTAGCTGTGACCTCTTCCTAACCCCAGTGCTGTCTTACAGTATCCCCTAGTTCAAGCACGGACTCCACTATCGTTACGTCTCCTAGCATCTTTAGGGAACACCACCAGGCCAGAAGGCCAACGGTACACATCCCATGAAGGGATGCCCATCCAGGAACCCATTACTTCCCAGCCCATGTACTGAGCACCCAGAAACCCCCCGAAGATCCTAAAAGTGTGACCTGCAACCAAGATTTCCACCTTCCCACCAAAATCTCCTATTTATGCTGTCACTAAATTCTGCTTCTCCGTTCTAAAGAGTAAAGCAATTGGCACACTGGCACCTAGTGTTAGTACCTTCTTCTATGCCCCACTCTGGGCAAAGGTCAGATACAGAAGGATTGAATGTATGTGCTTTTACTGGGGTGAAGTAGGATCTCAGTAGGAAATGATATTGTATTCATCTCATTATGTTTCTTGAGCAATCCTTTATGTATAACAGTACCTCCCTTCAGCTATTATCAAGTATTTCTACCTCTCCTAGATCCTTAGACAATTTAGCTTTATGTTCTTCTGTTTCAAGGCAATGCAATTTTATTTATAAAGTGCTCTTTCCCTGGGGCTCAGGGAGCCATAAAAGATAAATATTACAAAACACAACAAAACATAAAATTAAATTAATAGAAATTGCACATAAATTGCCTTGATGTTAGAGAAACAAGCTGCGAATGAGCTTGATGTCGCAATACCCATCTAACCTGTTACTGTTTGTATAAAATTTTGTTATATATATATATATATATATATATATATATATATGTCTTTAATTTCTATCTGTGAAACATGGCAGTCAGCAAAGCATCAAGGAACCTTGGATTTTCAAAAAATATACTGTTCACTCTCTCTCTTAGTTGAAGAAAACAGCTAACTTTAAAAGAAACTGACACATGCCTAACAAAAAATGTATGGAAATCAAAAAAAAATCATGTTCTCAGGAAGTTGGTGCTTTGAAGTGAAAATATTGCCTTTTTACGAGGTGACAGGAGGGAGAATGCTTCCTAGTCAGTCTGTGTCAAAAGTCACGATGTTGAGAGGTGGTTCTCAGACTGTTTTGCTAAGAGATCAAAAAGGAATGCTGTCATAAACTATGCTTTGATGAAGAAGAGATTGTCTTGTTATATTTAAATTATTGCTGTCTTTACAGATTTCAAAACAGGCAGTAAGCTGAAACATTTGGTTATACATTGGTCTTGTTAGAAATGAATTACAGGGCTAAGAGTGACTTCATGTGCTGTGACATCACAAGGAGGGTGGGACAGTATTGCCACTCTGATAATGGTGAAACCTGGCTGGAAAGAACTGACACTCTTGTTCTGAACTTGGAAAGGACACTTTTGTTCCTGGACTCAAAGAGGGGCACTTCTGCCAAAATAAGTAATTTCATTCCATTTATTTAACAGCTGGAACTAGGGTAGGCTTAGTTATTCAGTGCAAGGTGCTTTGTTTATAACTGTCCATTTATTTTCTGACCATACCATTAATGTATACATATTCTGTGTTTTATTATTATAGTTACTATTTTTAATTTTAGTAAACTTTGTTTTTTCTTAAAATGCTGCATGAGACATGCTCATTTTGTGTGTGAATGGTGGAACAGTCTTAATATTCTAACACAGCTGTTAAATGCTTATTGTGTCACCATATGCAACCAGGCTAACAAGGATCTGTGTAAAGATCCAGTAAGGTAAGAAAAATACCAGTGTCTCAATTGAGTCGGAAGGGGATTGAGAACCAGACTGGTTGTATGCCCGCTGGGTCAAATATTGCGCTGCTTTCCCTGAAGAGAGTGTGATATGTGGACCTGTTACCTGGGTGTGTTGACTAAAAAGGGTTCATAATTGACCCCAGAACTCGAGACTATTTGTTGCTTGGACCCAAAACAAACAGGAGGGCATCCCTGTTTGTCCCCTGTTCACAAATTGTACTTAAAGGTTAGGCACTGTGGTAGCAGGGGGCCTGACCCCAGGAGTGGGTTTGTGACAGATTTGGTGGCAGAGGTGGGATCTAAAAGATTTGTCTGCATACTGTGCAAGTATTTGGTTACACGAGCATTAACAGTCTAGTGTGTTGGATTGATAAACTATAACAGTTCACACACAAACAAGTTAGAGATTTTAAAAGAAATACATCATTTTGGTTAGTCTAAGTTCCCTACCTGTTTTATTTTATCTTTTTTTTTTGGGGTGCAAGCTAGTGTAGCCGTAGATTAGAAAAGAAAATGGCTTCCGGCTACAGCAAATACACTGCAGACTACTTACAGTGTACGGTAGAATGTTGTTATAGATAGAAATCCATAACTAGAATGGAGTTGTTATGCTGCAGTAGCTATGTCATCACAGGTGTTATGCTGCACTAGCTATGTCACTACTGAAGTATAACAACTTGGAATGCTGCCACATAGTTGTTTTCCTCAATCCAGTTAAGCTGGAAGTTGCTGTTTTTTTAAATTTGCAGAAATATCTGCAGCACACTGTGTCAGTTAAAATAAAAAGAAAATGTTAACATTTCTATTCTCTGTTGTCTTCTCCAGCTGGTTTTGTGTGATTTTCTATGCTGTGACTGCCCATACACTATAAAAGATTGTGTATGAGCAGTCATACACAAACTAGGAAATTCTTGCATCTTGAGGTTCCCTTGGTAACAGAGTACCTCTCGAGCTGCGCTCTCGAGGTCATCTGTTACCAAGGAAACCTCTTGATACAAGAATATCCTTGCTATGTATGACTGCTCGAACACATTCTCTATGTGGCAGTTGTGCCAGAAAAGAGGAGTCTGATGTGAGGGGTGAACCAAACAGCATCTCATGGAGGCTCTTGTGGCAGCCAAGGCACAAGCGAATGCCCAAGACCTCGACTCACAGTCGGTGACTGAAAGGGACCAGACCTTGGGTGTGTAGGGGCCTGGGTCCATCGCAGTGTCCAGTCCCAGTGAGGAGGACAGCGAGACTAGTGGGATCTAAGAGTCACAGCAGCAGGGGAAGGTCGCCACAACACTGGAGCCAGAAGGGATCAGGCTACAGCTAGAGCTGAGGAGAATGGAGGCTGGAATTCAAACAGAGGAAGTTCCAGATGGAGATGGAGAAGCAAGAAAGAGAAAAACAGCTTCTGAGACAGGCTGAGGAAAGAGAGCGACAGCTTCAGAGAGAGGCTGAGGAGAGACAGCACCAGTGAGAATATGAATTGGAGAAACAGAAACTCCAAAGACCAGCACCAGAGCAGGTAAATGGCATGGGTGAACCTGGAACTCCAGGGCTGGGTTACAAGTAACATTTTAAATTGATAGCTGAATTTAAAGAGGAGGAGGAGGAGGATATGGATGCATTTTTAAATTCATTTGAAAAGGTATGCATTCAGGCAAAAATTCCCAGAGAGACCTGAAGCTTCCAACTATCTCTGCTGCTTACCAGGAAAACTCATGACGCATTGGGTCAAATGGACAATCAGGACAGTAATGATTATGACAAACTTGAAGCTGCATTGCTTAAAAAGTATGACCTGATAGCTGAAACTTACAGAGTTAAGTTCCGTAAGCTCAGGAGAAGCCCTGACATGAGCTACGAGGAACTAGCCACCAAGCAACATCAGTTTTTGAAACATTGGTGGGAGGGAGTCAAAGCAGACTCTATAGAGAAAATTGAGAATGTGATACTTTTGGAGCAATTCTTTTAGGCTTGCCCAGCTGAGCTGAAAACCTTGCTGGAGGGCTGAGCTCCAAAAACAGTGCAGGAGGCTGCCGAGCTCTCAGACCATTTTGCCAGGAGCAGGTCTGTTCTGAAAGGGAGTGGGACAGGTGTGGCAGTACAGAAAGGGAAAAGCGTGCCTTCAGGGCAGCTAAAACCCTCACTGCCTCCCCAGAAAGCGGGCAGCCCCTGGTTACAAAGAAAGGATTTGCATGATAAAAGAAATGATGATTGTTGGTTTTGCAAACAACCTGGGCATCTTGTAAGACAGTGTTCTAAAAAGGCACAGAGTGCATAAAGCGGTCCTCAAACAGAGGTGGGTGCACTGTGTATCCCCGAAAGCATACCTATAAATGGGAGAGAGCACATACACCCGTTTACTGTAAATGGGGTGCAAACCCTTGGGTTGAGGGACAAGGTGGCATCCTTTACTTTGGTGAAAGGGGACTTGGTTGAGCCTGAACAGCTTATACCTAATCAGTTCATTACAGTACGGGGATTCACTGGGGAGGAGAAAACCCTGCCACTTGCTAGTGTTCTCCTGGACTGGGATGAGACAGAAGAGACTGTGCAAAAAGTTGCAGTGGCAGAAAATCTTGCCCTGGATGTGATTATAGGGAACAATCTACAAAAGGGGGTGGTGTGTGCAGTTACCTGTAGTCAGGCGGCAAAGGCAGACTGTAGTTCCCTGGACCCCGTAGAAGCTTCTGTGGAGAACACTGGGAGGCTGGTTCCCAAGCCTGTGTCTCATGACATGGAGAGTAGTGAAAGGGAGATAGAACTCCCCCAGGTAACAACTAACAAAACAGCTACAGAATGTTACTCTGAGGAGGGAGGGGTAACCAGTGGTCAGAGGGCTATGGATGGCAGTGACCCTGAATGCCCTGATGCTAGAGCTAGGGACCCTAGTTTAGAAACTGTAGCAGGCCTGTCCCTTGCCTTGGGAATATGTAAAGATTTCGCAGGTGCTCAGAAAGATGATCCTAGTTTAGAGAGACTGAGGGTTTGTGCAGAATCTGATGGGACACACCCCAGGGAGGTGACCTGAAGACATAGAGTGTATTGGAACAATGGACTGCTGTATACGCAGGACGTAAGGACAGAGGGAGGGGTGATGGGCAGGCAGCTTGTTGTTCCCCAGGGGTGCCGTGAGTGGTTGCTCAAGATTGCTTATGATATCCCCATGTCTGAACATCTGGGAATCGTGCGCACTATGCAGCGATTCACCCGGAATTTCTATTGGCCCATCTTCACCCAGCAGGTGAAGGAATATTGCAGGTCTTGTCACCGGTGCCAAGAAATAGGGAAGATGGGTAGTAAAACCCAAGCTGCCCTAATTCCCTTGCCCATAGTGGAGGAGCCATTCCAGAAGGTAGGAATGGATATTGTGGGGCCTTTGAATTCCCCCAGCTCCTCTGGGAAGAGGTTTATCCTAACAGTGGTGCTTATGCCACCCGGTACCCAGAGGCAGTCACCCTATCCTCACGGAGGACAAATAAAGTGGCAGATGCCTTGCTAGGGATTTTCTCCCATGTCAGGTTCCCACAGGAGGTTATCACTGATTGAGGGGGTTCCTTCATGTCAGACCTGATGAAGTGTTTGTGGGAGAAGTGTGGGGTGGTGCAGAGACGCACGACACCTTATCACCCACAAGTCAATGGACTTGTAGAAAGGTTTAATGATGCTCCAAGCATTTGCTTAACAGCATGGGAGGGATTGGGAGAAATACCTTCCCCACCTGTTGTTTGCATACAGGGAGGTGCCTCAAGAGTCGACAAGGTTTTCCCCCTTTGAGCTCTCATATGGACGCAGGGTGCATGGGCCCCTAGTCTTGATCCAGGAGGACTGGGAAGGCAAGCATGCCACCCAGAGAACTCCCATAGTGGATTATGTTCTTAAGCTTAGGGAAAAACTGAAGGAGCTTATGGGAACAGCCTAGAACAACCTGGCAGCCGCCCAGCAGAAGCAAAATGTATGGTACAAGCACAGAGCCAGAGCTCGCTTGTACACTGCGGGTCAGGAGGTCATGGTCCTAATCCCAGTCCGGAAAGATAAGCTGAAGGCCGAGTGGGCAGGACCATACAAAGTAGTCAGACAAGTGAATGACGTAAATTACATTGTAGAACTGCCTGACAGGAGACATACTCAAAGGATGTACCATGTCAACATGATGAAGCCATATGCAAATAGGACTAACATGGTCTTTGCAATGTGTAGTCCTGGGGAAGGGAAGGATGAAGCAGACCCCCTTCTGGACTTGCTAGAAGAAAGCAAGCAGGAGTCTTCCATGGAGGCAATCAAACTGTCACCCCAGTTGACCCCAGAACAGATCCAGGAAGTAAGGGAGGTTTTAGCAGACTTTCCCTCTTTGTTTAATGCCAAGCCTGGATTAATCCCCTTAGCGGTGCATGATCTATTTATTTTACTGCTTATTTATTGCGTAAGCGTATCAGAATTACAACCCATTGAGTCATAGACTCATTTGCAAAGACTCCACGTCGGTTACAGGGGGTGGAGGGGAAAACATAATACAGGGATACACAAGTAGTAAAGCAGTATACATGGAAAGAAACAAACACTCATTTACAAAACAGTACTGGCATTTCTTGCCAGATTCTAACTCAGGTTAGTCTAAGCAGAGGTGATTCAGTGTTCGTGGCAACAGCTGTTAGAGAGAAAAAAAAGAAAAATGGGGGGGGGCGCTGTCTTTAGGCCTAAGGAGACCCTGTGACTGAAGTTAAGGGTTAGGTAGCCTATTTAGGAGGGCAGAGCTATCCACAGTTACAGTTAGCAGACTCAATTAGGTAGGATTTGAGGCCAGCTTTGAATTGGGAAAGACTGTGAGTCTGCGTGAGCCTATGGGGTAGAGCATTAAACCATTTGGGGGCTCTGTATCGGAACGATCTTTGACCCAGTAAGGTCCTACAGAGGGGGACTTGGAAAGAGCATTTAGTAGCGAGGCGCATATTTCACCTGGGGGGGGGCTGTTTTGATTATGTGGAGAAGACCAGGTGGGGCTTTCTGGAGTTGTATTTTTTTTGCTAGTATGCAGGTGTGGTACTGAAGTCTTTGCTGGAGATTTAGCCAGCCAGTCAGGGCATACAGGTCACATGTATGAGTAAGGCGTTGCTGCTGGTGACTAGTCGGCAGGCTTTGTTCAGTGCGTTGTTAATACTGTGTAGAGCGGTGGTTCAGCTGATCCATATTCGTGATCCCGTAATCAATTAGGGAGAGGACAGAGGCGGATACAGCTAGGAGCAAGGCCTGGGGGTAAACAGTGTTTAACTCATAGAGGACCCAACTCTAGTGTTAACTGTGGTGGCAAGCTGCTGAATGTGGCTATGGTAAGAGAGAGAGGTATCTAACGTGATACCCAAGTATTTGAAGTTAGTGACATGTTCAAGGGGGATTCCATGTGTGTTTTTGATTAGTAGTGTCGAAAGGTTATGTGGGCTTTGTCTATGGGCAAATAACATTGATTTTGTTTAGGTATAGTTGATGATTAGTCGGTGCTCATCAAACCATGATTCAAGCTCCCCAAAGAAGCTCTGTAGAGCTTGTTGCAGGGCGTTAGGCTGTGGGTGTTTCCAGAAAAGAACCGCGTCATCCGCATACAGAAGCAGATGGCCACTGCAGGCATTGGGAAGGGAGTTTAAGAAGAGGGAAAAGAGAAGAGGGCCAAGGATAGACCCCTGAGGGACCCCTGAGGTCACTGCTTTGCGAGTGGAGATAGTAGTGTTTAGCCTTACTTGCTGAGACCGGCCTGAGAGGTAGTCCTTGAACCAGGTCATCGTTTCGGGAACCATGTGTAGCTGTGGCATAACACTAAGCAACAGGTCGTGACTAACCGTGTCAAAGGCTTTAGTAAGGTCCACAAAGATTGCCCCTGCTAAGGCTTCTTTTTCTAGGGCCTCATGTATGAACGAGGTGAGTTCAGAAAGAGTGGTTACGGTGCTGTGGCCAGACCGGAAACCATGCTGCGTGTGGCATAGAAGGTTATTTCTAGTTAGGTGTTCAGTAAATTGGTCAGAGACTATTTTTTCAAGTGCTTTAGAGAGAGGAGGGAGTATAGAGATGGGTCTATAGTTACATGGGAGCATGGGGTCACCACTCTTCAGAATGGGAGTGACTAATGCACTCTTCCAGGTTGAGGGGAACTGACCCAGGCAGAGAGAGAGATTGAGAATTTTTGTAAGGTGGGGAAGTATGACATCCAGCGTCAGCCGAAGAAGTTCAAGGTCTAGTGAGTCATTACTGTACCGGGAATTGGAAACTGCGTTGGAAATGTAATGTTTAGCTTCCAGACTGGAGATGATTCTCAGCCTGAAGGGTAGTGAACCTGGACTAGAAGGAGTGTCGGGGGGGGGACTGGGTGGAAGAAATTAGGAGGGAGGACATGGGAGAGGTCCGAGAAAGTGTTGTTGAGGGCTTCTGCTATAGCGGTGGGGTTTTGGGTGACCTCTCCATTTACAGAGAGTTGGAAGGGAAAGGGTGGGGCCGGAATTCCCATTTAGTTCTTTTATGTTTCGTCAGAATTTTTTCCCATCTCCCCAGGAGGAGGTCAGAGTTTGGTGGTAGTATGAGGCCTTTGCCTGTCGTAGGGCCCAGGTACATTTATTACGGGCAGCTCGGTATAATTGTCTATCAAGTGTGCTTTGGGAATCAAGGGCTTTATGCCACAGTTTATCCCTCGATTGGAGCATGTTAAGTAGATAGGGTGAGAACCAAGGAGTGGTTTTGGATTTACGTATTTGTTTGGTGAGGGGTGCAAAAATGTCACAGGCTTTATTAAAAGTGGTAATGAAGTGATCGAGCGCTATGTCGACAGATTGCGTGGTGTAGATGGGGAGCCAGTTGCAGGTATCTAGATGGGCTATGAGTCTACGTAGACCCCCTCTTTTAAGCTGTCTCAGTATGGAAATTTGAGGGCGGTTGGTGGGAAGTTTGCCAGTCCACCAGCTAGTCACTGGAGAGTGGTCACTAATTGAGTCAGGGAGCACTGAGGCTTGGGAGAGGTTCTGGGGCCTATTTGTGAATATTAGGTCTATGAGGGTGGAGGCCCCAGTTCTAGTCTCCCTTCTGGTAGGGGAGGTGACTATTTGGGTTAGGTCATATGCCAGAGCTGCATCCTTATAGCTGGACGAGGTCGGGGATAGCCAGTTGACGTTGAAATCTCCCAGTAAGATGAGTTCACTAGTATTGGGTAGGTTGGAGATTGTCCTGAGGATAGAATCAAAGGCTAGTTTTTGATTTCTCAGGGGGATGTAGGCAGAAATTATGTACAGTGATTTGGTGCCCAGACTGAGTTTGACTGTTAATGTCTGGAGCCCACGTTCTGGCACTGGGTGGGAACTTCGGTGGCAAGTAGTGATTAATATAAATAGCACAGCCCCACCTCTCTTGCTGGGCCTGTCGGTCCTGAAAAGAGAATAATTACTGAGGGGGACCGCATTATTGGGTATTTTACTAGAAAGCCATGTCTCTGAGAGGGCTAGGATGTCGGGTGTATGTTGGGCAACCCAACCTTGGAGGGGCATGAGTTTTTTAGGTAGGCTGCAGATATTCAGCGTTGCTAGTAGTAGTCTACCCCTAGAGTGGTGTGGGGAGGCCTTAGTGCTGGCAGGTCCTGGGTTGGGGTGGATATTGCCTGATAGTAGTAGTAGAAGGAGGGTGTGCCGTAGACACAGGGATGCAAGCTCCCATACGGTGGACAGCATATTGGGTGTCAGAGGCTGTCCTAAAGGACATTAGGAGGGAAGTGGAAGAAATGCTGGATTTAGGGGTAATACAGAAATCCCACAGCCCCTAGGCCTCACCTGTAGTCCTCGTTCCCAAGCCAGATGGCTCTACTTGTTTTTGTGTGGACTATCGTAGGCTCAACACAGTCACGCAGTCGGACACCCACCCAATGCCATGGTCGGACAAACTACTGGACAAGCTGGGAGGGGCAACACACCTTACCACTATTGACCTGACGAAAGGGTATTGGCAGGTAGAGTTAGCTGCCAGAGCTAGGGAGAGGTCGGCCTTCATCACTCTGATTGGGTTATCTGAGTTCAAGGTAATACCTTTCCGAATGAAGAATGCCCCTGCCACCTTCCAAAGGTTGGTGAACCAGGTGTTACATGGTATTGAAGAGTATGCCATGGCATATCTGGCGATATTGCCATCTTCAGTGCCAGATGGAAGGAACACCTGTCACACCTTAAGGAAGTATTGGACAGGGTATAGAGGGCTGGGCTCACTGTGAAAGCTGAAAAGTGCCAGGTGTCCATGGCTGAGGTGGCATACCTAGGGCATGTAGTAGGCCGAGGACAGCTCTGTCCTAATCAAGCTAAGATTGAGGCAATAGAGGCATGGCCCAGACCTGAAACACAGAAGCAGGTCCAGAGTTTTCTAGGGACCGAAGGGTACTATCTAAAATTTGTATCAAACTACATGTTCTGGCAGCTCCCCTATCTGGCCTGCTGAACAAAAGAATGCCTAAAACAGTAAACTGGGAACCAGCCTGTGAACAAGCCTTTACACAGCTAAAGGAGGCACTGTGCAGTGCTGTGTTGGCCAGTCCAGACTACAGTAAGCCATTTGTAGTCCAGACAGATGCCTCGGACATGGGTATTGAGACAGTATTTAGCCAGATTTCTAGCCAAGACAAAGCTCACCCAATAGTGTACCTCAGTAAGAAATTACTTCTCAGGGAACAGGCTTATTCTAAAGTGGAGAAGGACTGCCTTGCCCTGGTGTGGGCACCGAAGAAATTAGAGCCATACCCATATGGGTGGCATGTTGAAGTACAAACGGATCATAACCCCCTAGTTTGGCTGGCACAAAAGGGTAACACAAATGGTCAACTTCTAAGATGGAGTCTTGCATTACAGGGATACGATATGACCCTTACCCACAGGGCCAGATTGGTAAACACAAACGCAGATGGTCTATTGCGCCAGTTAGAGCAGTGAACTGAATTTGGGAAACTCATATCATACCTAGGAATAGATCCCCCCAAATTCAGTCTAGGAGGCAGGAGTGTCACAATAGCCATCTAACCTGTTACTATTTGTACATAATTTTGTTATAAATATATGTTTTTTAATTTCTGCTTGTGAAACAAGACAGTCAGCAAAGCATCATGGAACCTTGGATTTTCAAAAATATACTGTTCTCTCTCTAAGTGGAAGGAAACAGCTAACTTTAAAAGAAACTGACAGATGCCTAACAAAACCTGTGTGGAAATCATAAAAGTCATGTTCTCGGGGAGTTGATGCTTTGAAGTGAACATATTGCCTTTTTATGAGGTGACAAGAGGGAGAATGCTTCCTAGTCAGTCTATGTCAAAAGTCTCATGATTTTGAGAGGTGGCTCTCAGACTAAGAGATCAAAAGGGAATGCTGTCATAAACTATGCTTTGATGAAGAAGAGATTGTCTTGTTATATTTAAAATATTGCTGTCTTTGCAGATTTCAAAACAGGCAGTAAGCTGAAACATTTGGTTATACATCAATCATGTTATAAATTAATTACAAGGCTAAGAGTGACTTCATGTGCTGTGACATCACAAAAAGGGTGGGACAGTATTGCCACTCTGATAATGGTGAAGCCTGGCTGGAAAGAACTGACACTCTTGTTCTGAACTTGGAAAGGACACTTTTGCTCCTGGACTTAAAGAGAGGCACTTCTGCCAAAATAGGTAATTTCATTCCATTTATTTACCAACTGGAACTATAGTAGACTTAGTTATTCAGTGCAAGGCACTTTGTTTATAACTGTCCATTTATTGTCTGACTGTACCCTTAATGTATATATATTCTGTGTTTTGGTATTGTAGTTGCTATTTTTAATTTTAGTAAACTTTGTTTTTCCTTAAAACGCTGCCTGAGACATGTTAATTTTGTGTGTGAATGGTGGAACAGTCTTAATATTCTAACACAGCTGTTAAATGCTTATTGTGTCACCATATGCAGCCACATTAACAAGGATCTGTATAAAGATCCAGCAAGGTAAGAACAATATCAGTGTCTCAATTGAGTCAGAAGGGGGTTGTGAACCAGGTTGGTTGTATGTCCACTTGGTCAAATACTGTGCAACTTTCCCCAAAGAGAGTGTGATATTTGGACCTGTTACCCGGGTGTGTTGGCTAAAAAGGGTTCATAACTAACCCCAGGACTCGAAACTGGTTGTTGCTCGGACCCACAACAAACAGGAGGGCATCCCCGTTTGTCCTCTGTTCATGAATTGCACTTAAAGGTTAGGCACTGTGGTAGCAGACGGCCTGATCCCAGGAGTGGGTTTGTGACACCTGGTACATCCAGCAGCCCTGGGTTTGATTCCCACAACCTTCACTTGCATGCTGTGTGATCCTGAGCAAGTCACTTAACCCTTCCCCAGTGCACCAGGGTTACTACTGAAATAGGCATTGTGCATAGTGGGCCTCACTCGGTTACCAAAGAATAAAAAAATAAACATTTTCATAACGAGTACCACATAAATTCCTACTACAAATTTAGTTTCAGATTTAACAAGTTAAGTCAGGCAATACACAAGTTTAAAAAGAAGGAATTCAAAGCCCCTTTAAAGGACTCCACCTTGCTGGCAGATCCAAAGCATTCCATAATATCAGGGCAGCAACCAATAAAGACCTTTCACCTGAAAGCTTCAGCCTAGATTGTGGGACTGATATTAAGCTGGTATTGGTGGTGTGGAAAGGGTGGACAGAGGTATGTGGGTTTAGGAGAGCTTTTAGATAGCCAGGACCTCAGCTCCTCATAATACCATGGGGTACTCTGGCGGGAAATCAATGAATGAATGAACACGTTAAGGTGCAGTGGAGTTCAGAGCACCTGTAAGAGCCATGTTATAGCTTTATACAGCCTCCTCAACCCCATTTGCACAAGCTGACATCATACCCAAGCAGTCCAGACCCGACAAGAGTTTGCGACGCTCCACATATTTCTCCACAAGAGGGGAATAAAACTGGGGACCCCAAAAAGGAGTGACACAGCATGATTATCCGGCCAACCGACTGGATCAACCCTAATTGTGCTAATGGCAAGACTCAATGAGAAAACCAGGCCCAAGGTATGGCCATATTGGTGGGTGCCACTGTCAATAGCCTGTGCCAGACCCAGCTGTGTCATCTGCTGAAGAAACTGCTGAGCAAAGGACAAAAGTCCCACAGTAGATTTATAACAGATGGCCACCCTGTCCCCTCTGCTCTCCTGCCTCAGGCAATGTTCCACCAAAATACCCATCCAGGATAGATGCCACCAGCACAGGGCCAGAGTTATCCCCTAGCCAGGTCTACATGATACAAATTAGGCACCCTGAGAAGTCCACAATGAAACCTTTTATCAGCATAGTTTTATTCCTCATGGACCTAGCATTACAAAGCATGACCTGAAGTGGAGGAGCAGAGTTAGCCGGTCTGACTATTGCCTGCCTGTTCTTTAGTGGCAGAGCCCTAGGTATCAGTGTCAGGAAGGAAGTATCCTGTATCCTGATTCCAACATATCCCTGGGTGACTATGAGATCTCAGTAACCCAATTCTACCCTCCCTAACTTCACCTGCGGTCCCCAAACTTCAGCCCTTTTTCCACCTCCTGAGGATTCCCAAGGCACACAATGGTTTATCACCACTAATGACAAACCTATAGCATATCCTACAAAAGGACAGCACTGTCAAAAATAGTCAGGTGAGTACACATGCCTCCCATAATACATAATGCTTGACACTAAAAGAAAAAACTATACCCGACTGCCACCCACTAACACCCCCAAACACACACATATATACCAACTCACACATTAAATGCAATACAGAAACCTACCAATCACTCTCCCAACTCATACCAATGCAGAAAATGAAAAAAAGAGGAAGGGAAAGAGAGAAGGGGTTCTTCACAGAACACAGCAGTCAGATAATTTAAACAGTTTGTGAGGGATCATACTTCACCTGCTAACACCAGTTAAAGTTGACCAAAAAAGACCAGTTTATGGTAGTGAGCAGTAGCCAGAGAAGTCTTATCCTTAATGTTCCTGCTCAGAAGACCAGTAGTTCCAGGAGGCACTAGGCCAACAGTACACTCCCAGCAAAGCAATCCTGACAAAGAGGAGGGGGAAACAGTCATAGATAAGAAGCTCATCCCTTCCAGCTTTTAATAAGGAGTTGTAAATCAACAAAAGGGGGTTATGCCTGGAGGAAGTTGCAATATAATCTCCTCTAAGAGGGAGGAATTCAGACCAAGAAGCAAAGCATCTAAAATGTTTTGGTTACGTTACTGGAAGAAAAATTGGTAGGCCCCTGAAAAAACTGTGACTTGCCACATAAGTACTGACTCCTCTGCACACAACCAGTTTTATGCTAAATACATTCATTGGGATTCATCAGCCCAGCACAAAAAAGAAACAGGCAGTGCACCAGTTGGTCCACATGAAGGGCAGTGGGCTCTTCTTGGAGAGTAGAGGACACAGGTCTGAGGATGACTCAGATGTGAAGAGAGATGAGATGCAAGAATTTTATGTTTTGTATCCTACTCCCCCTTATTTCCCCAGGTCGCACCTGGAAAGCAGCCTTGGCTCAGTGTGCCTTTCCCGGTTACCAAATGTCTAAATAAATAAATAAATAAAACACGAAAGAAACTAAAGCTCACAGGTCCCTCTGGCAGAACAGACAGCTATCGGGGAAAGTAAAGATGGCAAAAATATCTTCAACATTAGAGGCCAAATGGATCTCTAAAAAGCAATTCACAGTGAGCTACAAAGCCTCAACGGCTTTCATCGGATTGAACCCTGAACCATGTGTCTAACTGGTGATGGTGTTCCAGATCCCCTTTATATGCAGAGGATGTATGGATTTACCTGAGGTCATGATCCCATTCACTGCCTTAGATGAATAAGTAAGCTTTAGCTGCATGCTCCTTTCAGGAGTCAGACATTCAGTTGCAGATTCTCTGGATTTGGGTGACAAACGGGGGCCTGCCCTAGCCATTCCCATCAAGAAGGATACCTAAACATTTCCTGAGTTGATAAGCTTACCAGATCTGAGACCCAAGG
This sequence comes from Neoceratodus forsteri, assembly GCA_016271365.2. Lineage (NCBI taxonomy): Eukaryota > Metazoa > Chordata > Ceratodontiformes > Ceratodontidae > Neoceratodus > Neoceratodus forsteri. The sequence goes on from CM057454.1 coordinate 113,849,462, forward strand.
CATTGTACACCACTCAAGAATGTTGTGAAGAAGTTTCCTCTTGACATCTAAATTTCTACTATTACCATTTGAAGCCATGGTGGTGGAGGAAACCAGGTAGGCCAAACTGTATTCCTATGTCTGAGATTGTGTATCTACCACCTCTGCCCATGGACACCAGAAACTGCTGAAGAATCTGAGAACTTGAGACCTCTCTGTGGAGGCAAGAGATCAATATGCAGTTCCCTGAAACAACTTCACCAGAATAAAAAAACATTCTTGGCTATTACTGACCACTAGAGATGCAGCGAAATTTAATTTCACTGGCGAAATCACCAATTTCGCCCCACAGAACATTTCACGAAATTACGACCTTGGGGCGGAATTTCGCCTGTATAGTTGTGCGGAATTTTGCCCATATAGTTCTGCACAATTTCGCCCATATTGTGCAGCGAGATTTCACCTGTAAATTTCGCTTCCACTAGTAAGTTTCACCTTGGCATTTAACTAAGGCGAAATTAGGAAGAAAGGCATGTCACATGACTTGCTCTCTGAAGCAGACTGCAGGTCACATGTGTGCCTGTACTGAGACAGGAAGCTACTGAATCTACATCCTTTTCCTGCAGTTTGTAGGATACAGACAGACAGTAGGAGAGACTGTGTGTGTGTGTGAGAGAGAAATATATAGTTTTATGAATTGTGAGAGAGTGAGAGTTTGTGGTGTGTGTGTGTGTGTTGAATTTCTGTTCATTCCCTATTTCTTTCTTTAACAAAAAGTTTATCTTTCTCTTGTGTTCTATTTTCTCTCTTCATCTTGTGTGTGTGTGTGTGTGTGTGTGTGTGTGTTTCACTCCCCCTTTTTTCAGTTTTTCTTTAGTAGTTTAATAAAACTTTTTTTTTAAATGATGCAAGGGACTAGCGGTAGTGGGTCTGACTCTGGACAGAGTGGAAGAGGAGGAGGACGCATTCGCCTTAATAGGTGCGCATTTATAAATGAGTCCCCCCCTCCGAGCAGCAGGAGCAGTTGGCCCTGGCCTGTGCCCCCCAGCAGCAGAAGCAGGTGCTGGTCATTGGCCCTGAACCAGCAGGTGCCCCCCACCCTCGGTCCGCAGCACTGTCAGTGGCAGGAGCATCTTCCCCCTCCCAGCAGCAGGATGTGGACCCTGCCACAGCCACACAGCAGCAGTCAGGCTCGGAGCCCATTGCCCCCCTCAGGAGGACCATGTGGCTCCTGCGTCTGCCAGCCCCCGGCCCCAGCATGATGATGTAGAGAGAGGCCGCCCCCGGGACATCAGCTTGTGCCCCCCCAACCAAAGATCATCACCAGTTTGGGCATTTTTTACCACAAAGGCTGATGATTTAAGTGTGGCTGTTTGCAGCCTTTGTGGAAAAATTTTAAAAGGGGGAAACCAGAGTCCCACTTTGGGACTTCTGGGCAAAGGAGCCACCTGCAGCACCACCATGCTGCAGAGTGGCTCTCAAAACTGAGAGAAACAGCAGCAGCAGCAGGAGGCAGCACTGAGGCTTGGGGCACCATACCGGGGGGAGTAGGAGGTCTAGCAGCAGGACGCATCTGGAACAGCCAGAAGCATCCCCCACCCGTGATGCACGACGGAGGACCGGTGGCAACGCCCCCTCCCTGAGCATCCTGCAGCCCCCCAAGTCAGGTGATGGTCACCAGGGCAGACCTGGAGGCTGTGCCCACTGAGGTGCAAAGTGTCCATCAGGACATTGAGCAGCTTCACCAGGAGGTCAGGGGACACCTCCAAAACATAATGGCGGACCAGAATAAGGTGTTGGACCTCCTGTTTGAGCTCCGTGGTGGTGGTGACACAAGTGGCAGTGCACAGCAACAATGAGTGGCCTGTGGCTGTGGTGGTGGGCCAGTGTTGTTTTCTTTTTCTTCTCCTTTATTTGTTTTTGTCACTCTTCTTGTTCTGTACCCCATCTCTTAAAAAGACCCCCCCAAAAAAAGGAATTCAAAAAAACAACAAAAAAATATTTTCTGTCCTCTTTGTCTTCCGGTCTATATCCTCTTGTTTATTTTATCTTTTCCCGTTGTTTATGCTCCCTCCATTTCCCATCCCCTTTCATATATGAATATGAGTAACTTTGTCCTCCTCCTGACCATGCAGGTCCCCACTCCCCGGTTCCTGCTTCCCCGTCCCCTTCCCCCTATTGTAGTTGTAGTACCACGCCCATAAATCGTGTACCTTCCTACTTCTATCTTTCTCCATTTTTCTTTATATGTTTCCTCCTTGCTCCTTCTATCCTATCTACAAATGTCAAGTATAAACACTTTACTATGAACAAACATATTTTCTGAAGCTATGTGAGAGTGAATCTTGGCTCTGCTCATGTAAAACAGGGCCCTCAGGTAATGAAATGCTTCCCAAAAAATGTGACATCAAATTGAGACTAAAATGCGCTGTCAGTCCTGATGTTTTATGGTTCCCCACCAGCAACCAGACATTAAAATGCTGTTTTGGCCTCCGTTTACAATTGTCTTTTGGCCCTATCTTGTTTCTGACACTGCAGCACAGGCAGCAAATGTAGCAGAAAAAATGGCACATTAAATTGGAAGTGGAATCTGGCATCAGCCATTATGTTTTAGGGTGCCCCCCCCCCCCCACCAACCAGTCATTAAGTAGCTGATTTAGGGCCTGTCTACCCAATATTTCTGCCTAAAACTCACTGCTGCCAGACCAAAACATATCCAGAAATGTTTAAAAAAAAAATTGCACAGTACATTAAGTGTGAAATCAGGTTTGAGACACGCAGTTACAGGCTCACACCCACCCTGCGGACCCAAATGTGCTGTTTTCTACATGGTTTAAATGCTTTTTGGGCCTAAGTGTGTGGCTGCACGTTCAAATCATGTCCCACATGTCCAGAAATGTTTCCAAAAAAATTTCACAGTACATAGAGAGTGAAATCAGGTTTGAGACACACAGTTACAGGCTCACACCCACCCTGCAGACCCAAATATGGTGTTTTCTGCATGGTTTAAATGCTTTTTGGGCCTAAGTGTGTGGCTGCACGTTCAAATCATGTCCCACATGTTTGGAAATGTTTCCCAAAAAACTGCACAGTACAATACATTGACACAAAAATCTGGTCTCAGCCATGATGTTTTATGGTGCCTCACCAGCACCTGGACCAAACGATGGTCTTTGGTCCACTTTTACAATTGTCTTTAGGCCCTATCTTGTTTCTGCCACTGTAGCACAGGCAGTAAATGTCCACAAATGCTGCAGGAAAAATGGTATATTATATTGACACAGAGATCTGGTCTCAGCCATGATGTTTAGGGTGCCCCTCCACCACCCCAGACATTAAATAGCTGTTTTAGGACCCGTTTGCCAAATATTTCTGCCTGAAACTCACTGCTGCCGGTGCCAAACAGGGCCTACAAGTCCAGAAATGTTTACCCAAAAATGTGACATCAAATTGAGACTGAAATGTGCTGTCAGTCCTGATGTTTTATGGTATCCCACCACCTCAGGGACCTGAAAAGGGGTGCCAACATGCAGAGAAAATGAATTCCTCCTGCAAAATGCTGCTGCTACTTCCCATTCTTTCCTGCTGCTGCTGTGTTTCAATTGATCGACATCAGAGGCGTGCACAGGAGCAGTGAACAAGGGGGGCCCAGAATCCTAACAAAGCTAGGGGGTATGGGGGCATGCACCCCCACCCAGGAAAATTTTGGAAAAATCACTGTAAATGGTGCATTTTCCTGCATTTTACAGCAGTCTATCTCAACGCCCATACCCCAAGTATTTTTTTTTATTGAATTAATTGAATGCAGCAGCTTAAGTTTAAACCAGGACAGAAGCACCCGAAGTCTGAACACCTACACAGACTACCAGTTCTTCAAGTTCCAACAAATCCCTGCTGCGGAGGCCACTGCCTGCCATGTAAAGCTGCAAGCCTGCATTTATTCAATAATCTATAATTAAATGAATACAGCTTTACCCTGATGAATAAAATCACTGACTCTGAGTAGTCTCACGCCTGTCCCAACACACAAGTCAAGTGACCTTTTGCTTTCTGGTGTTCAGGTCCAGTCTACAACCATAGCCCCCGCAGCCAGTAAGCAAGCAGCAAAACAGAGGAGCAGCGCTACTACTGTGCTATATAATGTTAAATCAAGTGGCCACTGGTCGCCTGGTCGGGGCAGTCACAACAAGCACTTAAACAACACAAACCCTGGTGCCCCCCCCCCAAGACTCAGAGCCGTGGAACTTACGGAGGGTGGATGGAGGAACTTGGGAAGGAACAAGTGAAGTGAAGTGTGTTGCAGCTGCTGTCTGCTGAAGATGGACAGTGGTAGGCAGACAACATCAGGGTGATGAAATCAGGTGATGAGGCATGATGGGAGGAGTACTGGTGGGAGTCAGGAGTGGAGAGATTGTCAGTCTCTGAGAACAGCAGGCAGCAGCACAATCTCTCCCCACCCCCACAAGCAGCAAAGTCAAAATCTACAAGTCCGACGTAACCTTTCCCTCTCCCACTCCTTTTTTGGTGGTGGAAAAGTCATTATTCACTCAATCTAAATGGACCTGGATTCGGACTGGACTCGTCAGATGAGACAATGGGAGGGTGAGATGAAGTCCTCGTGGCTGTTTGGACAAGAGAGATTCTGAAGTCCATTCGACAGTACATAGATACATTTGTAGCAAAAAGGGTTGAAGACCCTAAAGTGGCATCTCTAAAGGAAAGTAAGTTGTTTTGTTCAACATAGCAGCAACTTTGTGTTTCAGTTCATGCATGAGCGCCTTGCTTCTGCTTATAGTACAGGTTTGTCTTAAGGCTTTGAAATAGTCCACTCGGCTCGGTTTTGACTTAGTAAGTTACAACTTGCAAAGTGATAAATGCAACATGAGCAAAGTCAATCTGGGGAAAGGGAAATCATAAATAAACGTTTATGGTATATTTGGCAGTGATGGTAATCACAGTGAGGAGGGGACTGGCAGAGGAACGGGTCATCTACTGATCTGCAGACCCAAAACTTAAAAAAGTGACATAAGTGAAGAAACCTTTGTATAGTCGCTTGGTTTTTGGTATCTTCCACATGTTGTAAACTTGGTGATTCAGTGTGTTGGGTTGTAAATGCACTGATGTTACTGGAACCTGACTATAAAGAGGGGAAATCCGTTATTAATGAGCCAGTGGAATCCGATCAGTACAGGCTTGCTTTGTGCCGTTATTGATTTAGGTAATTCAATTTAAATACCAATTGAAATAGTTGGTAAAGTGTTCTGTGCTGTTGTGTTTACAATTTAAATTGTTACCGGCAGCACCCAGCACTGTCGAACTGCAGACTCAGTTTTAGCATCATGAGCCAATACTCACTCCTCTGCTGCCCCTGTTTCAAGCCTCTACACTTCTACTCCATAATCTCTTTTTTTTCACCCTTACCAATGACCCTACTGCCCCTCCAGAGCAGCCACTCTATTTTAAGTGTACACTTTGGTGCACCTGTGGTTCATCCTTGGGACATGGGACTTGGATGATAGATGGGGCTACTTGGAGACTGAGAGCTCAGCTGTGCCCGTTGCAATCGCAATCGAGAGTCAGGAGTCAGGCGGAGCGGGGCTGCAAAATGAAACAAAAGATGCTGAGCATCACGTTTTACTGTCTGGGCATTTACTGGCTGAATTAAATTATAGAAAAAGAGCATTGAAGGAAATTTAACAGAGGGGCCAGGGCCAGGGTCGGCCCCCCCTGCACACACCCCTGCCTGTGGGCATTTTTCTGCCTGCAATTTTGTATGTTCATATGTAGTCCCATTTTTCTGTTTGGTCAGAAAGTATCTTGAGTGCAATCTCCTTCCCCTTTGGGCAAAGTGGACTGACTCTATTGCCCTGGCTTGCAGGAGCTTTGTTACTTGCAACTTGAGGAAAGAAGGGAGAGGGGGGACATGACAGAAACTTTCAAGTATCTCAAGGAAATAAACAAAGTCCAAGAGGGTAGCATCTTTCAGAAAAAGAGATGTGCAAGAACAAGGGGACACAATTTGAAGATGGGGGGGATGGCTCAGGGGCAATGTGAGGAAGTATTTTTTCACAGAGAGGGTTGTGGATGCATGGAATGACCTTCCTGAGAAGGTCGTGGGGTCAAAAACAGTGGGGGAATTCAAGAATACATGGGACAGACATAAGGTAATTCTGGTGGGTGGTAGGAAGAAGTAGGCTGTTGGTTAACTAGGATCTGCAGCTTATCCAATAGGTAGGGAAATGGGCAGACTGGGTGGGCCAAACGGTCCTTATCTGCCGTCAGAGTCTATGTTTTCTATGTAACTCCAGCAGAATGGTCTCTGATGGAGTTGAAGGCCGGAAAACCCTGCAGCCCTGGAGTTTTGGAAATTGAATTGCAGGCACAGACCCTTACTCACAACCTCCAGTACCCAGCTGTCTGTGGTAATGTTTTCCCAGTGTTTGAAATAGTGAGACTACCTCCCCACTATGGGGAATCCTGAGTACAGAGAGAAAGAAGTACAATAAGGAAGAGCAGGAGAAGAGCATCAGGCAGGTATATTGCAGTCATAAGTATCGAGTGCATTGAGGTGAGAAAAAAGTGCAGATTTAAAGGAAGAGTGAGATGAAGAGCACTTAAAGTGAGGAGGCAGGGAATTCCAGTATTTAGGAGCAAGTGAGAGAAAGCTTGTTCCCCCATTTTGGTGGAACAGAAAGGGACAGAAAGTAGTTGAGCGTTGGAGGACCTCAGAGAGCAGTGGTAATGCACAGGGAAAAGCATGGACGTAAGAGAGTCAGGCCGAGGATACCTTGTCAAGGAGTCAATGAAATATCCTAAAGAGTATGCATGATGGGCGCTGGGTGACAGCCAATGCAAGGCGGAGTAGAGCAAACAATGGTGTGTAAGATTAGGGGCTGAGAGGGCAAATCTACAAACATTGTTATAAGTGATGTCCCACTTACGGAGAACACTGACATTAGCCTGGGAGAGAAGAGGGAGAGCGTATAGCAGACTAGGGAGCAAGACCTCTCTCGTTACAGATATCCTGACCTCAGGGGTTAAGGAGTGGCGAACGCAGTAAGCAGCGCCAATCTTGTATCAATTACCTAAAGTACCGCTTATTTATGAGAGGGAGAACTGAAGTGAGGGATCTAACCTCACTCCCAGGTATTTAAAGGAGTCGGTGGTAGAGACTGTGGACCCATAATGGCAGAGCACACAAAACCTGAGGGACATGGTGGGGTCTTTCCTAAAGGACCCAAAAAGCATAGCCTGTGTTTTAGGTAGATTGAGTATGAGGAAGTTGGAGGAGAACCAGGATTGGAGTTGGATGAACGCAGATGTCAGATGATCATTGATGTCATCAATTGAGCTTGAGGCAGAGTAGAGGACCAGATCATCAGCATACATAATGGAGTGGCAGTGGGGGATAGAGGTGGGAATATCATTAACAAATATGGAGAATAGTAAGGGCCCAAGAATAGACTCTTGGGGGATTCCACAGGAGATGGAAGCAGGAGATGATAGAACCTTGCCAAAGGAGACAGATTGGGACCAGTTGTCAAGATAGCTTCGGAACCAGGAAAGCGTGGGTCCAGTGGCACCAAGGAACTCCAATTTATGCAGGAGCCGCAAGTGGTTCACCAGATCAAGCACATGTACTGTCTAAACTCACAAACTTCAGTTCTTTGGTAGAACTGAAATTTGTGAGTTCAGACAGTACATGTGCCTGAAATACTGTAGCAGAGTGTGACAAGCACCTGTTTGTCAATCTGACAAGAAAAAAAAAATTTCTTACATGAATGTATTTATGAAGGCTACATCAAAGTCGTACTTTCTGTGAATGAACAAAACTTAGATTTATTTTATATTCATTAAACAGCCCTGTGTTACATAGCTAGAAAAAAAATCAGAGTTTTGATTAGAAAGAACTGAGAGCTGTGATACATAAAGATACCAACAGTCCCTATTTTCCCAGGACAGTCCCTATTTTAGGCAGCATGTCCCAGTGTCCCCACAAGTTTTGCAAAATGTCACTTTTGTCCCAGTTTTTTTCTTACTTGTCCCAGTTTTGTCCCCCCTTTTTTTTTTTTTGCTGCTAATCCGTGAGCAACAGTTATTTCAGTACCACTGTGGCGCTGCTCATGCTGGACAACAGTTTGCAACTTCAACCCCTGCGTCTGTATTGCACTGCAAGCATGTCTGTGGGAGCACAGTAAAGCACGTTCCTTCCTGTTAGACTAGACTGGGTAGTAGTGCAAACAAGCACATGTGGACTTCTGCCTGCCAGCAGCTGAGAAGGACTCCAGACAGAGAAGAGACCGGCAGCAGGGAACTCAGCTACCTGAACCTGATCAGCTGCAGGGAAGTGTATGAAAACAATCTGGTGTGGTGGTGGGAGTCTTTGAAGTGAAGTTTGCTCAGCAAATGAGGTGAGTGTAAGTGGGTTGGATGGAACTGTCAGGAGGAGCAACACATGCAGCTCGAATAGCTGATCACAATTTGATGCAGGTTTGCTTCTAATGAACTTTCTGTATATCATGATTTGGAACTTGCTGCAGCAGAGTGATGAATTGTTCTAATCTGAATGTTTGCTACTGGTGTTACTGTGGGGTGACATGGCCAGAGCAAGCAGCAAAATATAATTGATTGTGCGCAGCATTGTCTGCGGCGGTGCCCATGGGAGTGACATGGTGGGGGGGAGGGGGGTGACATGGTCAGGATGGACTGTCCCAGTTTTAGGCCTCAGAAAGTTGGTAGCTTTAGTTATCATTGCAAGCTGATTCCTCACACAGAAAGATTTTCACTACTTCAATTCAGCATTGAAACTCAAATGATTAGCTTTTTAAAAGGAAAAGAATGATAGATTTTAAGCTGATCTATCTAAACACAAACCAAAGACTGGGTTTGTAAGAAACCTGGCGAGCTTGGCGAACAATAAACTCTACAGGGTGCTGCTCTGATTGGGAATCTGAAACAGCAAGCTACTCCAAAATGATGTTATTGCTCTCTTAAGTTTGACTGAGAGGACAGAAACAACTCCACTGTTTTTAGTCACTGCAGAGCAAGTTAACAAATGCTGATTTCAAGAAAACCACAAAACCAAACTGTATGAAATTTTCAGGAAACACTAAGCATGATACAAGGACTTGAATTTTTAGCTTTTCAAGCTTTTATTAAAACTATGTAAAATCATTGCACGTGATCTTTAATGAAACTGACAAAGCCAACATTCTGGATGCAGTGTCATTCGCATCCACTGCCATGTGAAATTGGTACTTTGTGGCATCCAAAGCTGTCCTGGCAATATCTACCACATCGTGTGGTACGTCTCCTGAAACCTTATCAATTAAGGCCATCGTGGAACTCCATAGGGCTTTCCGGTACTGTGAAGCATAAGCCATGTAGGCTGCTTATCTGAGGAAAAGGGAAGATCCCAAATAACCTTTCTTCCCCGTTGTGTCAATTTTTCTGGAATCTTTGTCCAGTGGGTGAGATGCCAGAGGGACTTTTGCTTTATCACAGCCTGCAGCCTGTATAACACCCTCATGATCTGGATGGGTATACAGATAATCAGAGGAGGGCTGCCCTATCTAGTTGGTATTTCTTTTCCGCCTTCTTGTCCACTCTGGGAACAGAGGAAGGTGTCTGTTGTATTTTAAAAGCAGCCTTCCTCCCGGGTTTGGGAACGAGCCTGGGTTGCTGGAGGTCGGCAGGGGAGGGAGAGGATCGAGAGTCCAGAGGACAGCTCTCCTCTCCCGTGAGGGACAGGAGTCCCTGTTCGGTGCTCGGCTGACCTCTGGCAGAAGCCAGAGACACAGCAAGCGCTGAGCGTAGTGAAGGGGCGGGGAGTGGCAGACGTCGGTGGCACGCCTTGACGTCAGAGTGCCAGCCACTCCCCAGAACAGGGGAAAATACCCTTCAGCTACGGCAGAGACGGAGCACCGGAGCTTGCCCACAATATGCAGCTGCCCTCCTAGCACCCTCCTGACCAACGCTGCCAGAGGAATTCGGAGTGTTGGGGCCCACCTCATCCCCGCCCAGGGGGTAAAACCGAGGCTACATGGGGAACGGAGGACTGACCAGGTAGGAGCAGACTGCAGTGGGATGACTCCTAGGTGCTCCCGAGGAGACCGGAGCTGAGGGGAGAAGGAGGAAAAATAGAAAGAACAAAAAAAAAGGCAGCCTTCCTTCGGGAGCTATGGTTAGGAAGGACCACCTTTCTTGTGGGAGTGAAACCCATCACATCCAAAAAATCTGCCTCTCCTTCATCATCCATGGATTCTTGTGAGGTGAGACCCAGGGTGTCAGCAGTTTGCCTGACAAAAGAGAAGTGGGATGAAAATGATCGTTGCCCACATTGTGTGTAGAGAAAGTGAACTCCTGATCTGGGGATACCTCTGGTTCAGTGGGTTCCCCTAGATCTGTTTCCTCCTCCTCCTCCTCAATATAAACTTCAAGCCCTTGGTCACTGGGAACCGGTGGTGGGATTTGAACCGGTGAACCCAGGATGGAACCTGCAGTCTGAAAGGCCTGAATGACGTGCAGGGCTTTAGCAATTTCCTCCACACAGGGAATATTTTCTTTGTCTGTTGGGAGCAACTTTGCTTTTTCAGCAGGAGGCACAACATTTTTCTATATTTCTTTTTGGCAGGCACAGTCTCAGGTGCCTGCTCAGTTGTTCTTTTGTGTTTTGTATGCTCAGATCCCTTTTCAGGAATTTTGGGGTCTGGGGTGTCTTTAGAGGGTCTCTCCTTTGTCATTGAATGGAAGGAAGAAGGACCCTCTTCACTGTGCTTTGGTAACACTGAGATGGGAGTAGAAGCCATCTGTTGCAATCTTTTTGCTTTCTTTTTAACAGTTTTTATACAAAAAGTACTGTAAATTTCACAATCAGAAAAAATATGTCTGGGACCCAAGCACTCTATGCATAAATCATGGCGATCAGCCTTAGTAAAGATTTGAAAGCACTTCATACAGTTTTTAAAACCTGCGGGTCCCATCCTCTTTTTTGGTCTGTCTGACATGCCAAACTATCAGCAGACTCTTAAAAAATGTCACAGCGTTAAACTGAGAGCAATTGCGGTCAGTTCCTTATAATTAAAAGGAACCATGATTTAAACAAACTTATTTGTGATTATTCAAAAAGCGATCAATTCCTAGAGTGAAAAGGGAACTGATCGCTACCCACAAATTAGTAATCAAATGTGTATACTTTTAAAAACGCGATTGGTTCCTAATAGGAAACAGGAACTGATCGCGATTTAAACGAAACAGTTTTAAATGACCAAATATAACATTTATTTAAAACTAAGTAGCTAGTGGTCAGAACTGCAAATTACACACTTTTAGACTAAATAAACTGGTTCCTGAGAACCGTGATGGAACTGCTAAAAATGAGTTAAACTACCCAATATAAGCTAAACTTAAGTAACTAACTAAAAGAGGCAGAGTATGAATAAAATATTGAAAAAAATACCACTTTTTCAACAAAATAAACAGTCTTGTAGCAAGGTTGCTGTGCAGTCTTGGGGGAAAGTCCTGCTGGCTACACAGAAAAATGTAATCTGGCAGTTAGGGAGAAAGAGGCAGCAGTTTTTGAATTTAGCATTCCAAATTCTTCTTATTTGCATACATTCCAAGCTTAAAGTTCTGAGGGCAGTCAGCAAGTCTACACTGACTGCAATATTGTCTAATACAACTAGGAGATTCCTGTTTCTTGAAGCATTACTTCTAGATGTTAACAACTTCATTTTCAGGTTTCCATAACATATAAACATATAAAACAAAACAAAGAAAACAATCAAACTTGTACATAGGCATGCCCAACTTAGTTCTCAGAACTTATAACAAAGAAATAAGAGACAGTTCCTCTAGGCAGGAAGTACCACCCTCTTGCTTCTTCCCAGCCTCTCTGAAGCCAGAGCTCTGGACAGTCTGCAGTTTGTTGCTTGGCAAGAGCCAAAAGGATTCCCAAAAGGAGATCAGCAGGGCATCACCTACAGAGCTGAGAACAAGAAGGAATTCTTTTTCACAGGGAAAACTCCTGAAAGAGCTAGGACTTTCGCAGGAAACCTAAAAAAGGGGAAGGAGATCATTTTCTTATTACTGCCTTTTTAAATATTTGCTGTTGACAGGCAAAGTAAAGTTTTCCCACAAGGGAAATGGTTAAGAAAACAACTTTTCGCTTTTAACCTCAGGAGTGGGGTTGGGTACAGAAACAGAAAACAAATGCGTTTTTGTGCTTTTTGTTTTATTCTTAGTCCCTTTATGCAGTATTTTATGTGTTTTTTTTAACTCTTGGGGCAGGATTCACAAAACAGATGCACCTGGCGCATCTCAGATGCGCCGGCACAAGTCGGAAATGTGCCAGAAGGCGATTCAGGTACAGGGAGGAAGCGCCAGTGCAAATGAGATGCCCTGCGCTGAAAGACATGCGCCACAGGAGTAACGTAATGACATGCGGTGCATGTACAGGGGGAGTACCCATGCATACACAGCGCATCCCTATCCAAAGAGCAAAACCAAGGAGCAGCAATGGAGCAACTTCAGCGCAAAGCCAAGATGCGCCATAGAAAGATAAGTACAAAAGAAGGAGACTCAAGTCCAACACACCAGCAGGCTGTCAATGGAACAACAACAGCAGGACACACACAGAGGGGAAGTCAAAACAGAGGGAGAGGCACAGACAGCAAGCCACACCACAGGGCTACAGCAACAGAGGGGAAGAACCCAGCAGCAGTCACCATTGCTGGTGCCCTAATGAATAGGAGGAGGCAGGGCACCAGAAGTAACCGTAGGCGACCGGCCCCACAGTGGTACCATGCCTGGCTGTCGTTCGAGCAGCTGACAGAGGTGGAGACAGTTGAGCAATACCACCTCAACAGGGCCATGCTGAGGCAGCTATGTGAGCTGTGCCATGATGTGATGCCGGCACCCACTGCACGAGGACGCGCCATCACGGTGGAGACCAAGGTGACAATGGTCATGTGCCTGCTCACCACGGGAACCTTCCAGAAGCCTACAGGGTACACCACTGGCATATCACAGGCCTCAACGTCCCACCTCCTCACACCGTTCCTCACTGCACTGCTACCGCATGCTTCGGAATACATCAGATTCCCCAGCATGCAGGCAAAGCGGACAGAAGCCATGCAGGGGTTCCACAGGGTGGCACGCATGCCAGGTGTCATAGGGGCCTTTGACTGCACCCATGTGGCAATCCGCGCACCACCTGGTGAGGAGGGCGTCACATACGTGAATCGGAAGGGGTACCACTCAGTGAACAGCCAGGTGGTGTGTGATGCCACGGGGTGCATCACCAATGTCTGCACCACACACCCTGGGAGCGCACATGATGCATACATATGGCACTAGTTGGCGCTCTGTGCAAGGTTCGACACCAGGGACATCCAAACTGGACACCTGTTAGCTACATGTGACTGGGCGCCAGCAGCCCGGGGGGGGGCCAACATGCCCGGGACACCTGGGGCGGGCCGTGGGTGGGAGACCACAGGCACGAGGGCACTGGGTCAGCAGGGATGTGGAAGGGTGCTGGGGCGGCTGCAGGGTGGCATGGGCCTGATGTGCGCCACAGGATGGACAGGGGCAGGCAGGGGCAGGGGATGCAGGACCGCCAGACATGCGTCTGCATGGGCGGGGGGGCAGGACAGGGGCGCACAACACAGGGCGAGACAGGGTCAGGTCACATGCCACAGTGTAACACCATGTACTAATGGAGACACATCTACCCCCACAGGTGATGCTGAATACTGTACCCATTGCGTCCCTGGCTCCTCACCCCCATCCAACGACCCGGAACAGTGTCAGAGGAACGCTACAATGAGGCACACCTTGCGACGTGTGCCATCGTTGGGCGTGTCTTTGGCATGCTGAAGATGCGATTCTGGTGCCTGTGCCAGTCCAGCGGTGCCCAACAGTACAGCCCTGAGAAGGCCTGTGGCATATTTCTGGCCTGTAGTATGCTACACAAATTGGCCCAAGACCATGGGATACCTGCCGAGGCTGGTGAGGGCAACAGTTCTGGGGAGGAGGGGGGGGAGAGGGTGCCGCAGGGGCACACCCAGAGGAACATGGATCCAATGGCGGACACGGGTGCAGGGATCCAAGGCTGGCGGCTAGGGCATGGGCATACTGCACCAGAGTGGTGGAGGAACATTTTGGGACACACAGGTAAGTATGCAGGTTGGTACATGTGCAGGTGTGGGCACCACAGAGTAGGGACATCATGGCGGGGGCATGGCAGGCACTGTATGCCACACTGGGGCACACATGTGGGCGCATGCACATGGTGAGGGACACACACACACACAGTCACCATGCATGCACCACACCAGAACCACACAGGCCACGCCCACACCGTCATGGGTCAGTGTGCACTGCGGCCAGCACATGGGCACTGCATACACCGTAATGCACTCATCATACCCATGACACATGGCACGACTGCAGTACACACAAACACACAGGTGCACATGCACAGGCAACACGAGGGTGTGCCAGGGCAACTATGTGGCTGGAGACCACCACGCACAGCGGCACTGGCACCACCCACAGGGCAGCCAGTATGCATGACCATGCCGCCCACCACCACAGGCCCCTGGGCATGGACATCACAGGGCTGCCCTATGACCACCATGGACACGCAGGCGGCCTCTGCCACGGCCGCTGGTGATAGGGGTACCACCACCGGCCACAGGGGGTGTCCCCAGGGACCCCTCGAGGGTGCTGCACTGAGACCATGAATGGGTGCTCAGTGGGGTGGCTGATCCACGCCCCCCAGCTGAGCCATGGCCGGTGGGGGTGGATGCCAGTGGCGACGGGGTCAGCAACAGGAGGCCCACCTGGTCCCGTCGTCAGGGTGTCCGGGACGTGCTCCTGGGCATCCGACTGGATGCACGCTGTCTGTGGCGTGCTGTGGAAGCAGCCACTTCCTCCGCAGCAGCTGTGATCCACTCCATGGCTGAGGTCATGCCCACTCACATGAGGCATGTCTCAGCCAGCATCTGAGCACACCACTCTGCTGCGGACTTATGCTCCTGGACCATGATGGCCCGGTGGCTCCAGAACTCCACCTGGAGTGCCTCCTGACTGTCCACAGTTGCTCGCAACAGGTCAAGGTAGACACCCATGTCATCGGCAGGTGATGTGGCATGGGGGTGGCGCCGCTGAACTAGGGAATGGGCGGCCTCACCAGGGTCATCCACAGGTGGTGGATGTACCCTGTCAGGCTGTGCTGTGTGTGTATCATGGCTGGGCACGGGTACCTACTGTCCATGCATGTCATCCAGTGGGCCCACTGTAGCGGGTACGTGTCCACTGGTGCCCTGCCTGGATGCCACTGACGCTGCCAGCACTGTGCTGGGCAGCGGTGCAGGGGGCATGGCATACACAGCCCCAGGCATCTGTGCCACCACTGCACCAGTGTCCAGCACTGTAGGAATGTCGTTGGCACCCAGGGTCCCATGCACGGGCGGCCCCGTGCTGTGTGCACTGCAGTCGCCTATGGCAGTGGCGCTGTTGACAGTGAAACATGTGTCAGTGCTAATGCCCTCACCCTACAAGCCACTGGCAAGCATGATGAGTGCATCCGCTATGTCCACCACCTCATCTGGGTCACCATCAGACAACCCAACCAGGCCCCCCAATCATGAGATGTACCCACCTGCAGTACCGCCATCGCTGGTGGAGGGCTCTGCAGGGCCCTCCACCACAGGTACAGTGATCGGTGGTGTGTGGAGCATGGACATCGCAGGTGCGGACATGCCCACTTCACTGTCAACGGCCCCATGGGGTGGGCCCGCATCATTGCCTATGGGGGCTGCGCAGTCGGCCATGGCAGTGCCATGGAGTCGCGATGGAGCTGTGGAAGAGAGAAAGGGAGACATGGTTAATGCACAGGACGCACATGGCACAATGCACAGTCAGCCACATACCGCCGGGTATGCACGCCTGTCCATGGAGGGTGCGGACAGGGTGCACAGCTACTCACCATGCTGCGACAGGCTGCCCCTCATCTGGAAGCCACACCCAGGGGCGCCATGCACGGACGTTCCTGACATACTGGTGGCCAGGAGGGCCTCGTTGGGGGATGAGCTGTGCCACTGAGCCAGGTCCACCCCCTGTCCGCCGCAGGGAGGCCTGGATGCTGGCCTCCCTCTCCTTGGCCCTCCGTTGGCCATCATTCCAATGCTTCCTGCACTGTGCGGTTGTATGGTGCGACCGCGTTCACATGCCGGGCCACCTCCTCCTAGCCCTCTGCATGCGCCGTCCTGCTGCCACTCCTGCCGGTGAGTACATCCAGGCATAGATGGCATGCCTCGATGAGTGCCATCTCCTCATCCCGCGTGAAGCTTGGTCGCTGCCTGGTGGCGGCAACTGACTCCTCAGACATTCAACACACTGTGGGTAGAAGCAACCTTGTGTCAGACCCGCCCAGGTGTACACACAGACCCACACCCAGCTCCCACTGTCTGCAGGCTCACCATGGTCTGTGGTGCCAGTGGCCTGTGCCGTGGTCCGCGTGTGGGCTACCAGGCATGGTGGACATGCACCATGGTGTGCAGTCCATGAGGGACGGCGCACAAGCCACACATGGCACCCAGGATGCGGCAGGGGTACCTTGTAGCCACCACAGGGTGTGTGACACCGACCTGTTTGCCATGTGTGTGTGTGTGTCCCAATACCCCAGCAGTGTGTGTTCCATCACCATGGTGCATCATCATACCTGGGTGCCACCACTGTGTTGGCTGCAGGGCGGAGGGGGACTGCCATGAGGTGGCATGCAGTGTTTGCATAGCGGCAGTGTGCATGTTGGCAGTGGTGACACTGTGCCTGCACAGGTGTTGCACTGTGCGACGTACATACATGTGTCGTGGCGCTGCATGCACCTCACAGTGCAGTCCAACCCCAGCCATCTGTACCATCCCTGTGTCCCTGTGTACTTTGTGTTGTCCTCCGTACACATTGACCCCCCCACAGTACACCTCCATGGCGCAATGCCAACCGTCGTGCAGTGGTGCCCGGAACGTGCTGTGCTGTGTGTGTCCCAGTGACACGGTCTTCCACTGTGGCCTCGGCAGGGACCTGTCCAATGTCGCCCCGTGGATACATCCCTGCAGTTGTACATCACGTGTTGCCGTGGTGGCCACCTGACGGTGGTGTGGTCCCACATGCAGTGTACTGGGGCATCATCAGCTGTGCACACTCCGATGCAGGCACACCAGTGTGTGCTATAGCCCTGTGACTGTGGCAGTATACTCACCCTGTAGGCACTGACTCCTCTCAATACCCTGGTCTCAGCCTGCTGAATTGGGAGCATTTATGGCTCAGGGCATGCAAATGAGGCCCCAGCACCTGTTAATGAGATGCTAATTGGCAGAGATGCCCAATGCATGGATGATGAGGCTGTTTGGGGTCCATTCTCTCTGAATAGTATAATTGCTCCCAGCTCATCTCACTTTGTACAGAGCATCTGTGTGATGCACCAACCACAGTACAGCGCATTCCCAGTGCATGCGTGGTCTGGGTGGCGCATCTGCATGGCTTGGGGGCAGTCCACACGGCGCATCCCCCACACATGCATTGTACGTGTTATACGGTGCATCTTCTGTTATGCGCCGTTCCGCCATAGTCCGATGCACCATAGCGTGCTTGACGATCACGGTGCCATGTACCATATCACGCAGCATGTGCCACAATGTGCCGCCCATGCTGCATTGTCCGTCCCTCCCCATGGATCACGCACTATGCACGGTACATGTTACTGGCTTATGCCGTGCGCAACATGGCGCCTGCACGTGCACCGTGCATGCGCGAACGTGTCCTTGCTGTTCGGCACCATAGCGTGGTGGTGTGCGCAAGTGCGGGTCTGTCGGCAGCAACCAATCGCGCATCACGTTCAGTGCGCGGTGTGCTGCACATGTATCACTGTTTCACGTGGCGCATAACGGTCGGTGGACGGCGCATTCCTTGTTTGCACCTTGCCACTGTATGTACACAGTGTAGAATGCCTGGAGCTGGGAGAATGGTGCCTAGGGCCATGAACTGGTCACATTTGGAGCTGCTACATCTAGTGGCACAGGTCATGGCTGTGGAGGGCCGCCTGTTCAGACAGGAGGACCTCCATGAGCCCAGGGCCAGGGTGTGGGCCACCATTGCTTCACGGATTGTGCAGCGTACTGGCATGCCACACACAAGTGAGTAGCGCAGGCATCGCTATGGCGACCTCCAGAGGTGGGACCCGGATAGGCTTGCATGACTGCGGTGCCGTGTACGCAGGGGTGCACTGCCACGACCAGGTAGGTGTTCTCTGGCTGTATCCTGCTGTGGCATATGCTGGGTGTGTCCATCATGCACCCATGGTGCTCCTGTGCTGCTTTGCCCTGGTGCTGGGGGGGACAGGACATGGCTGTGTGCGCCTGCTTACACTGGGTGCTTCGGACACAGGCATCACTGTCTGCTGCATGGCCACATGCCAGCAGGGCAGGGTGGCTGGGGACTTGCATTCTGCACTGTGGCAGTGTTCGCTCATGGTGCTGTTTGTTGTGTTTTGCAGGTCCAGGAGCCAGGCAGCTGCCATGGATGCTGCTGAGGAGTGTCGTCAGCGATACATGGGTGCCAGGCCTGGTGCCCCACCAGGGGTGGGTGAGTACCGCTTTACATGATTGCAGTCTTTCTGGTGTTGTGTGGTCTGTGGTGGGCGGGGTTGTGTTCCACATTCTGGCCCTCAGTGTGTGTTCCTTCTGTCGTTTTCTGTAGGTGTCCATGATCGCCGTGCTGCTCCGGGTGGTGATGGTGGTGGCACTGTGCCAGTGGATGTGGATCAGGGGATCCATGTGGCCACCCAGGCGGCCCTGCACCTTCTTACATGGACTGTTCGGCGCCTGTCAGCTGCCCTACAGGGCATCGTCCTGCGCCTTCCAGGCCATGCCAGGGTGCTGCGTGGCACAGCACAGCACTGCTAGTGTCCCCCTGCCACTGTCTGGGGCCTTCCTGTGTAAATAGTTGCCCTACCCTGTCCCCTGTTTCTGTCACATTTCCTGTCCTCCTACCCATCCCTGCTCCCCCTCATCCCCTTCTGTGGATGTTGTTGTTGATGTTGTTGTTGTTCCTTTTCTGGCATTCGATCTGTACAGTTTATGTGGCCATTACGTTTTATAAACATGTTTTACTCTACACCTGTGTCCGTGGGTCTGTTTGTGACAGCTCTTTGGTTGCTCCTCCTGCCCTGCTGTTTTGTTCCAGTTGTTCTGCTGGCTCCCCTGTGTGGCTGCAGAGATGCGCAGGCACTTCTGCGGATGCGCCATTGTGTTCTGTGGTGATTCACAGTGGTGTTGCGCTTGGTGCTTAGCACGGCGCATCCCTTTGTGAATGCCACCACTTGGGCTCGGCGCATCTGACTTGTGCCAGCACATCTGAGATGTGCCGGGTGCATCTTCTTTCTGAATCCTGCCCTTTTACTTTAGAGAGCAGGTCCTTTTGAGCCTGGACCACAGCAAGAGGTGAATCAAGAGGCCCTAGTTAAACTCTGTATTTTTCCCCCACAAGGAAAACCAAGGTTAAAATCTTCCCTCTTAGCTTCAGAAGGTGAAGCCCTGGGTGAGGCAAAGGAAACCTTAGTTTTCACTTACTTTGTCTCCAACTGCTGCAGTACTGAGCCAATTGACTCTAACACTCTTAACTCACTCAGCTCTAGAATGGAATCTTGAGTGAGTGCTGTATTCCTGTGTAAAAATGGCTGTTTTCCTGAGCAGTTAGAATGTTCGGAACTAAAATGGTAACACTCCGACCTGGAGTATAAATAACTAAAAAAGTATAATTCCCATCACAAAACCTACAGCACGAAGTTTGCTCACAATAAAAAAAAAATCTTTAAGATGAGGGGTCACACATGTTAGTAGCATTAACGTTTTTTTTTTACATTGCATGTAATGTTGAAAATTTACATTTTTTCTTTAAAAAAAAAAAAACTCAAAAAAACACCTTAGAAGTGGCAAATGTCTGCTGTATGATAGTTTTCCATCACACCAACATCTGTGCATTACACTGCCACAGTTTAGACAGTATTTCTGAGCTGTTTTACATAAAAAAACAGACAATAAACTAAGGCATGTGCCAACACATAATGGCAGTAAACCAACTGAATTCGGAAAAATGCTCTGCACAACTACCCACATGACACACAAACCACGATAACTGAAAAAGTATGCCTCCTAGCCCCTAGAAACCTGCACGGAAAATGTTCACGATAACAAGAGCTTTAAAATGATGGGTCACTCATGTTAGTGGCATTTGCAGATATGTTTTTACAGTTCCTGAAATGATAAAAAAGAGCATTTTTTTACATTCTGTTCCCAAATAAAAACCTACATCATAAAAAGTACACATCCTAGACCCCAGACACCAGCATAATAATTGTCCACAGTAAAGAGACCTTTCAAATGATGGGTCACACACGTTTCTAGCATTTACAGTGTTTTTTTTTTTTTACAGTACCTGAAATGAAGGAAGATCACATTTTTACACTTTTTTTATCCCAAAAAAACTAAAACAAAAAAGTACACCTCCTAGCTCCCAGACACTAACATACTAATTTTTCACAGTGAAAAGAGCTTTCAAATTAGAGCTCACACATTTCTAGTAATGGAGAAAAAATAGCATTTTCTTCACTTTTTAACCCAAATTAAAACCTAAAAAAAGGTAATTTACTCTGTTTAATTCAATGGTGACCCCTACCTTAAAGTCAGTATTCTGGTAGGTAGAAATGTTTCCTACCGACCTGCACTTTCCAATAACCTTATCCCTGATTGGTTGATCCAAAAAGTGCATAACGCACATATATGCTCTGGGGAGGAGATGAAGTGAATACCTGACACACGTATGTGCTATGGGGACTAGAAGAATTTTCCTGATGATGCACATATGCACTATGGGGACTAGAAGAATTTTCCTGATGACGCACATATGTGCTATGGGGCTGAGGGAGTTAAATGGGAGCAGTCAGTACTAAGAACCCCACACTCAAGTGCGTAAGGAAGTAAAAGTTTATTTATAAAGCACCCTATCCCAGAGGCTCCAGGCACTGTACAGGCAGGCAACAGTTAAAAATCATATATCAATACAAGAGCATATGTTAATAAAAGTAATAACGAACAACAACAATACCTGAATGCAATCCGCATTACAAATAACCAGCAGGTGGTGCTGGTCCCCACTTGCACTTTGTGTGCAGAAACACTTGTCTTTTACTTACTGTTTACGGCAGTATAGTAGCTTGTATCACACTGATTCTGGTGACCTGCAAGCTGACACTTTCTGTAACTACAAACCCTAGAATACCCTGCAGCTGACATCAGAGGACGGCTGCAGCAGTTGGAGATTCAATAGTCTGTAGTGCATGATAGAGTTTTATAAGCTCTGGTCCTCCCTGAGCTAAGTACAGCCACAGAGGACTGTACCAAGCCCAGAGAGAATAGCGGGACTGGCAAACATTTGACCACAGCTTATAAAAGTTCTAACATGCACTGCAAGCTACTGAATCTCCAGCTGCTGCAGCCCTCCTCTGTTGTCAGTTGCAGGAGATACTGAGATTTGTAGTTACAGAGAATGTCAGCTTACAAGTCAGCAGAATCAGTCTGATATAAGTTAATGCAAACAGTAAGTAAAAAAAAGTGTTTTTGCACACAAAGTGCAGATTGGGACCAGTCCCACACTTGATCTCGACTCTTAGTGCTGACCATTCCTTTTAATAACTGGGGTGCAGACATGAAGTGGAGTTCATACAGAAATCCTGTATGACAAGCAGATAGAGGAAGACATACAGACCATGCAGCACTTCTTGGTGGCCAGTCCAGAAAATAGCATCAGAAGTAAAGTCCAGTAAACAGAAGACCAGATCAGGAGAAACTGCTGTAGCAGATATAGAATGAGTGAGGTTAGTCAAGTACAAGTTTCTTGCTACATCACAAAAAAAGATCATTAAAATGTTTAGGAATGAAATGGTGAACAGTGAAGCTTTCATTTACATTGCATTTTGAAATTTTTATTGAAGTGTGCAACAATCGGAGTGACAGGTACACAATTCAAATCTGAATACAGCACAGGAGATCAACAGCGTACATTCATACACAATTAAGCAGCAATAGTGACTGTGTTGTGATATACATATGTTTACAGAGCAATGTATAAAGATCTAAATATTTTCAGTTCCAATTTTATTTTCAAAAAAAGTTAGCAGTATGATTGTTCATAGGCTTCCTACGTTATTATTTTGGAAACTTTTCTTCTCTGTATTGCTTATCTCGGGGGTGGCTTCAGAGGAATGGAGGAGGGCCGATGTGGTCCCTCTGCACAAGAGCGGTAGCAAGGTGGAGGCCAGCAGTTAAAAACCAGTCAATCTGATTATCCGTGGTGGGGAAATGAATGAAGTCCCTGCTAAGGGAGTGACTGATGGAGTACCTGGAGACATATGGGCTGCTGGACCACTGGCAGCACAGCTTCACAGGGGGAGGGCATGTCAAATAAATTTTGTAGAATTCTTTGAATGGATAACTTAGGAGGTGATCACGGGAGGGCAGTAGATGTGGCCTGTCTGGACTTCAGTAAGGCCTCTGACACTGTACCACACAGGAGGCTAATATAGAAACTTAGCAGCCAAGGGGTCAGAGAGAAGGCGGTCAGCTGGGTAACTAACTGGTTGACAGATAGGAGGCAGAGGGTGGTGGTAAACATAAATGACAGTCGCTCAGAGGACGGAAAAGTGACCAGTGGAGTACCACAGGGATCAGTACTGGGTCCTGTCCTCTTCAACGTCTTTAAGTGACATTGCTGAGGAACTGGAGGGGAAGGTGAATCTCTTTGCAGATGACACAAACATTTGCAACAGGGTGGTCACCCAGGAGGAGGTGGAGAGAATGCAGAGGGATCTGGGGAAGCTAGAGCAGTGGTCTAGGGAGTGGCAGCTGGGCTTCAATGCCAAGAAGTGCAAAGTCATGAACCTGAGGCAGGGAAACCCAGGGGCTGTGTATAGAATGAGTGGGGAAGTACTTACAGTTACCAAGCGAGAGAGACCTTGGGGTGATCATATCTGAAGATCTCAAGGTGGCAGGGCAGTGCGACAAGGCAGTAGGCAAGGTGAGCCAGATATTGGGGGTACATAGGGAAGGAGATCTCTAGCAGAAGAAGGTAGGTGGTATTGTCTCTAAATCACTCACTTGTGAGACCCCACCTGGAGTACTATGTCCAGTTCTGGAGGCTGCACCTCAGCACGAACATCAACAGGGTGGAGGCGGTCTAGAGGAGGTCAACTAAAATGGTGGGGGTGTTGCACAAGAAACCATATGAGGAGTGGCTGCTGGAGCGTAACATGTACTACCTGGAAGAGAGGAGAGTGAGAGGGGACATGATTGAGATCTGTAAGTACCTCATGGAGTGCAGGAGGGGAACCTCTTTCAAAGGAGGGGGAGCACTAGAATATGGGGGCATGCTATGAAACTTGATGGGGAAGTTTAAAAGGGATATGAGGAAATACTTCTTCACAGAAACTGTGGTGGACCCATGGAAAAGCCTGCCAGAGAAGGTGGTGGGGGCAAAAACAGTGGGGAGCTTCAAACGTGTGGGATTGGCACATGGGTATAATAAGTAGAGGTAATGGAAGAGGGAGGGACACCAGTGACCAAGTAGAGTCCAGGGTGTAGTGTTAGGCAAGGAAAAAAGGGCAGACTATGGGCCTACCGATCCTTTTCTGCTGACACATGCTATGGTGAAACAATTTTCAAATAAATAAAATTACTGTGGCATTGCAGTTACAGTCAAAATACAACATCTGTCCATATGTATTTACTAAAACTATTTACGCAAGGCAAGGCAATTTTATTTATAAGGCACTGTTTCCCTAGGGCTCAGAGTGCCGTACCAACACATCAAAAAACAGAACATAAATACAGTGCTTACAATACATCAGACAATATCAATAGACAATGGTTTTGGCTTAACAGATATGAAATTATAAAACATTTTTTAGACAAAGTTCTAGGAAAATAGGTACAGTAGCACTTTTTATCGAGGTCTCTGTAACTATGGGTCTTCACCTATAGATTTAGCATGTGATAGTAATACACTGGGACAGTAACAAACCTGTTTGTGCAGATTACAGAATACTGATAATGATCACAATAAATGGCTACCAGGCCATAAAGTTGATGGCAGTTTAATTCTATTTATTTATTTAAAATCTTGGAATTACAACCTTTGAGTCAGAGACTCATTTCCAAAGGCTCCACATCAATACACAATACAGACATAGGTAATTACAATAGACAGTATGATACAATATACAGTGCCAGGACAGTTTGATGGCAAAGTTACAGCATGAAACAATATACTGAGATTTCTAATACAGAGTTGAGGCTGTAAGCTATGGGCAACACAGTAAACAGTATGATACAGGGTACAGTGCCAGGGCACTTTGACTTCCAGTTACAACATGACCATTTTACAAGGATGTCCTGACCAGTTTACAAGGATGTCTAATACATTGCTGTGGTCTTTGACAGTGCATAGGATAAATCTAACAGTAAGAGGTCAGTTAGTGGCCAGAGAGTGACTTGGGGAACAATGCACATGCCTACTATGCTTGGCTGGAGCTGAGTAAACTCGGTAAGATAGGGGAGGCAGGTAGTGCAAATTCTAGAGCAGTCTTTCGGGAGACTTTGTCCGAGTGCCTGAGTAAGAATTGCAGGCCATTGACTGTGAAAGAGGTCATGTGGCCGTTCTGAGCGGCTGGTGAAGGCACTGGCGGTGGACTTAGAGTGCGCAGGTGCAGACTCTTGTAGTCTAATTCTAGTCTCGTATTTGTTGTCCTGGTTTAGAGTTCTGTCCTCCTAAAGGGGAACACTAGTCCTCCCAACGACCCCCCCCCCCCAAAAGCAGAAACCCCTAATGGCTTTTCAGCCTAAAGAATTATTGTTTCTTTACCTACACTGTATAATTGATACAGTGGTGCAGCGCGGAGCTATACTGAGGATGTCAAATGGTGCCGTGCTGCTCCGGCCATGTTTGCATTACAGAGGAATGCATTGGGGTTGCTATTATTATACAGAGGTAAACAAAATATGATTTTTTTAAGCTGAAAAACCTAATCGAGAGGTTCTGCTTTGGAGGTGGGTTTGTTGGGAGGACTAATGTTCTCCTTTAAATCACTGGACCACACTGTTTGGAATGCCAACCCTCCCCCAACCCCCAAAAAATAGACCCAGGGAAACAGTTATGAGTAAAAAAGAAAAAAAATCAACTTGCCACTTGTTGAATTCTACTGATAGTACTCCCTTGGTAGGTAAAGGTTTTACAAACACAATAAAACTTTCAACATCTGGGGCTCAAGACTGGAAAAGGGGCAAAAGTGGAGTGCAAAGATTTGGGCTGCGCATACCCTTGCCCATGACCCAAGGATGTTATATTCAGTCGGACAGCAAACCGTCGCTATTGAACTGAATATAGAGGCATTTCAGTGCAGCACTAAGTTAAGTATTGCTGCCCCGACATGGATCTTTGAAGTGCAAGGAACAGCACCCACACACCAGATAGTGTCGGGAGCCCCTGGCATGATATTCAGCCAGCACCATGTAAATGAGCCCATTGGGCAAGCAAGGTGCTAAGTGGCCCTGTGCATGGCCATTATGGGCTCATTTGCATGGGAAGCGGTGGCAGATTTGCGCCCCTGTGACCAGCCCCACCCACTTTGATCACCCATCCCCATACAGGAGTATCCATTTTCTGGTGTCCAGTAGTTTCCCCCTCCTCTGATCCCTAGCCCCATTAAAAATAAATAATTCCCTGGTGTCCATTGGTCCCCCTGTCCTACAGTTCCCTTCCCCAGTAAACAAAGCCATTCTCTGGTATACAGTGGTACCCCCACCCTCCGATCACTCACAGCAGTTTCAAACAAGAAGTCCCTGGAGTCTAATGGCCCCCCTGCACTGCCTGCACCAGGCACACCACCCTACCAACCCCCTTTACCATAGTTGCCGTCCATATGGCAACCGGCACAGCCCTCCTCTCACCACCTCAGCTGGCAGCCATATACAGTGACAGGGAGAGTGTGTTCTGTGTACTGCCCCTGCAAACTAAATCATGTAGAATGAGTTATTTACGATTATTCAACCTTTTCTGCATACCTCCAAAGGTATTATCTTGGGTGGAGATTTAAATTGTGGGTGTGTGAAGAATACTCTAAAAACAAGCAGTAAGAAGCAGGACTGTGACTCTGATTATTTGTCTCAAATGATAGCTTTCACCCATCTGGTAGATGCAGCAGCAAATAGGCATGGGGTTATGGTAAGTACCTTTTACAAAGGGCCACTAGCAACCAGAACTGATTAAGTTTTTGTATAACCCTGGGTGGAGACCAGGTCAGCCTGTCTTCTGCTGGTAGAAACAACAGATCACAGAGCACTGTGTCTTATGGGTAGGGGTTCCTCTAGGCCTTGGTTTAAGTGGGGACTGTGGAGACTTAATACATCCCTTTTATAGGATGTACAAGTTACAGAACATATCAGGCAGGTTATAAAGAATAAACTTACTTTACCTGAGATGCATGACACCCCTCTAAGATGGTAAGATGGTAGGAAGACTTTTAAAATAAACTTAAGTCTGTTGCATTCCTTGCAAAGAAAAAAAGGCTTCAACAGTATTTTAAGTATTTAGATCTGTGTCATCAGCTACAAAAGTTGTTAACTTTGGTAGAAGGTTCCCCGCATAATTATGGATCTCAGACTGAGGTAATAAAGTCTGAGATGATTAAATATAAGAGAATGTCATCACTTATACAAGAGGCAAGAGCAGAGATTTGGAATGCAGGGCAAAAGGACAGGTTACTCATCTGATGCCTTCTTGAGTATAGTTAATTATAGGGTTATGACTCAGCTTAGGGATCAGCAGAGGATTGCATATACTGATTCAGAGAACATTTCAGAAATAGTGGATAACTACAGTATGTGCATAAAATGTTTGGCACAGCTACTGCACCTTCGACAGATGTAGCAGTGTTTCCTCAAGGGTTACAGATCCCTTCTGTGTCTCTTGAAACTGCAAATTTCGGAAGCCCCCATTACTATATAAGATGTCTTAGAGGCTGTTAAAACCTTAAATCATGCAGTGGCACCAGGAGAAGAGGGGCTACTGGGGATTTTTTTAAGATGTATGTAAATGAACTATGGGATGCTCTAGTTAAGGTACGGAACTCTTTTAGTGATTAGCAGGATTTATCTGCTTTCTTAAAAGGGATTATTTTCTTTATTTTTATAAAGGGTGATTTGTGAGACACTGGGAATTGGAGGCCTTTAACACTTCTGAATACAGATATAAATTATATAAGAATAAGATTGTAGCAAAAGTCTTATGTAAACGCCTAGCTGTAGCTGCCTCCTTGGTTATTTATAGGTCTCAAACATGTGCAATACCAAATATGAAAATACATGCCAACCTCTTTTTGCTGAGAGAAATTTTTACATTAGTTAGACAAGGTCTGCTGAAGGCTTTCTCCTGGAATTAGACCAGGAGATGGCTTTTTACAGGGTTCTGCATGACATTATGTGTCAAGTGTTGCAGTACTATGGGGTTCTAATAAAGTTCATACTCTGGATTGAAAGGTTACATATGCCAGCTTTGTTAACTCACCTTGTAAATGGATATTGTGATTCAGTAAACAAACTTACAAGAGGGGTGATGCCAGGTTGTCCGCTTAGTTCTATATTATGAGCTTTTTGTATTGACCCCATTTTACAGAAATTTGGAGATGTGCAGACGGTAGCCCCTCTTCAGGTTGAGGGGCCCCAGTTTGTCATAAAACACTAGCCTATGCTGATGATATTTGCCTCCTTTTAGGAAATATCAGATCTGGCCAAAAGATGACTTATCTTGTTGTACAGTTTGGGTCTCTTTCTAGATCTCGTTTCAATACTGATAAAAACCAGAGGGTGCTCTTGGGAAAGGAACAGGCTCATAACAGTCAGGATGTAGTTGGGGTCCAGTTTACGTCTGCACCTGTTAAGTTATTAGTGATATGGTTTGGGCACGAAAATATGGCTGAATTTCAACTGGATCAAGAAAATGGTTGTAGCATATGCAATGGTTACAGGATGGTGTGCTTGGTCCCTTTCAAAGTCAAAAATGGTTTATTTAATTAAAACCTTTTTAGTGCCAATATTTTTATATTTAAGCCTAGTTTTCCCCCTCTAGCTTGTTTAGAGGCAAAATTATATACTGGGTTTGTTAGGCTTTTGTGGGGGAGTAGGTTAAATCCTGTTAAGTGGGGGCATACTTTTTTATTTAGTCAGTCTTAGGAATTACAACCCTTTGAGTCATAGACTCATTTACAAAGGCTCCGCGTCAGCACAGTCATACATTCAGAGATAGTACATTACTGGGACATCACATTTCAAACAATTGCACATAAAAGCCAAGGTGGCTGAAAGTCTATACATGTAGTAGCTAGGGTATTGATATTATTACAGTGGAACAATTATAATACAAGTGCAGCCTCTGGGGCATTGTCGTATAGTAGTAACAGTGATCTATACAATAGTGAGACAACACAGTTTTAAGGAAGTATTTACATATAGTAGCCTGGGTGGCTGTTGACCTATACATTTAATAGCTAGGGTATTGGTATTAGTACAGGAGGTTTAGTTACAGTGTAGGTGCAGCCTCTAGGGCATTGTCATACAGCAGAGACAGAGATCAGCAGCAGAGATGTCCTATACAGTCAGTCCTATACAATTGGTGACAATGTCAATGGGGAGAGGCCATAGTGCAGCTCTGTGCAGGTCAGTTAGGAGGATTAGCAGCTGCACTGGCATTGGCGCAAGGAGAGAATGTGTTTTTTTTAGGATGGTCTTGAAGTGTCCTAGATTGGGAATGGAGGTTATGGCTGGGGGAGCTCATTGTACCAGGCGGGAGCTCTATAGGGGAATGATCTCTGAGCAAGGGAGGTTCTGACCCTGGGCGCGATCCACAGATGCTTGTTGGCAGAACGAGTGGTCGCAATGTGGGAACATGAGAGTAGTGAGGCTGAGACCCCCAATGGAGTTAACCCTAGGTGGATTTTTTTTGTGAGGAGACAGGATTGATATTGTAGTCTTTCCTCAAGGGTGAAGATGTTTGCAATAGATCTCTTACAGAGGGAAGGTTGGCCATGATAAATCCCAGATTAGAGGTAACCCGAAGAAATTGTCATTTATGTATTTATTTAGTTATTTCAAAAGTTTTACAAGAAAAAACATACTGAGCTGCTAACAACTCATTTCCAGATGCGTCCTAGGGATAGGGGATGCATACAATTATACATAGTAAATACATCAAGGAGCATGATCAAAATAAAAGACAAATCCTTAGGTGACAGAACTACTCTCACATATGAAGGAACAGGTAATGAAGGAAGCAGGCTGCCAGGGCAAAACTAGTGGTGTGGTGTGTGTGTGTGTATGTGTGCATGCGTGCGAGTGTGCGTGCGTACGTGCGTGCGTGGAGGAAGAGAGTCGTGGGCAATTGCAGGAGGGTGAAAAATAGTCATGAAATAATGGTGTAACTAATTTATGGGAAAGTACCAACAGGTTATCCAGCAGCCACAATAACAGTCTCCAAATAGGTTGTCTCCTGTTTGTTTCTGTTATTCAAAAGCTGGTAAAATATCACCTGCTGGAATAATACCCCAGTCTACCCAAGGTAATAGCAGCTTCAGTCGCAGCTGCTAGAGATGTTCCATACCTGATGCTTGTAAGGCAGCAACTTGGTCTCCCACATACCTTTCTCTCTCACTATTGCCTAGACATTCAGGCAAGGACAGATGCAAGGTTTGACACTTGAACTACTGTACTTCAGAACCTATTTCGAAAATAGAATCCTAGATCCATCCTCCCAGGTACTGCTTGGAGTCTACAATTAGTGCAGCAGAGTGTGCTCACGTGCAATAAAAAAACCTTTCTGTTTTGCCTCTATCACCCTTCTCCCATTTCCCTATCAGTAAAACAGAACTTTTTTTCATAACCAGTTAATATAAAAAAATATGGACAGCAATACAAATTGGTATGTAATACAAAACAAACCATTCTAGCTTTGCTCTCTTGATTTAAGTAACATCACACACCTTAGGCGTTAAAAAAAATAACTCCTTACGCACTACTTCCTATACATTAATCTATATGGCGGCTATTCTCCAATGTACAAAGTGTCTATGAGCTGCTTATCTGGGGCATGTAGACACTCCACGACCGCCGCAGCCCCTGCACCTGATTCTTCAATAGGGCATGGGGCTGGCACGCACCCAATCCCCTGCCCCCACACAATGAGATCTGTAAAAGGGGCAGTCTGGGAGGCGTGCCCACACTCCGCGCTGTTCTGGAAAGTGCAGAGCACCGGGCAAGGTGGACGCAGGCTACATATCCCGAGGGCAGATGTAGCCAGCACATGCCCCCCCTGGGATGCCACCGCAAGAAGCAGCGGGGATGTAGGAGCACAGTTTGGCCCCAACATGCCGCCCCAACCCACAGGTAGCATATTGTGGGCTGGGGGCAGCTAACTGGGTACCCGCCTTCCCCGATGTCACTGCTGCATTGCAGCCACCCAATGTTCATTTCACCCCAGGGCACAGGAGATCCAGTGGCAGTCTGGGTCCGGGCATCCCATTGGATGCCCACCTGTGTCCACAGATGTTCCCCTTGTGCACCTACATGCCATGGTGGTGGGGCCATGCAGTGGCCAGTGGCTGTGAATACAGCCACTGTGCAGCAGTCTGTGGGTGCAGACCTCTGCGGATGGGATATGAGCTCGTGGCACGGAGAATAGCCACCATTGTTAGCATTTATATGCTTGAGCATTTTATCATATATCTCCTCTATTCTATATTATTTTTTAATGTTCTTACATATGTTTATACAACTTGTACTGTGTGTCTCTTACTGAATTAAAATGTTATCTTGTGATGTTTGGGTGACAGGACCACAAAGCAGAGTTGAGCAGTCCTATCAGCACCAAACAGCATGAGATAATATTCTCATTCAATAAGAGCCACACAGCACTAGCCATATCAATATATTACAAATCAATGTGGTCAACAATGATTTGTAAAAAGACAGTGCAGGTAAATACGCCTTTATTTCTGGCTTTATTTTATGACTTTTCTCCTGCTGTTAAACTTAGTATTTGGTACCGTTCAGTAGTGTGGACCTGTTAGCATCACTGTTGGTGTATGCAAATGGTCATTTTGTAGCATGACTGAGTACCCAAAGTTAACACAAAAAGTTTTAAAAATAAAATTTTTTTCAAAGCAGGCTGCAGCTGACAGAAGGAGCAGTAGTGGTAGGAGGGGTAATGAGCAGTCAGGATTTGGGAGTAACAGAGCTTCAGTCAATATGTACAGCAGCAGCTGGAGAGACCACCCTGGCATACTTACATAGAAACATAGATTCTGAGCTGGCCCAGTGGCGCTGGAGGTTGAGGTGCTGGTCGCTACACCTCACGCCACGCCTGCGAACTGGGTTTGGAAACAAGCTCAGGCTGCCAGGGGTCGGCAGGGGGAGAGAGGATTAAGTGTCTCTCTCAGGGGGAGGGTGCCATGTCATCCCACCCACTGATCACCCTCTGGCGGTGGCTGGAGGGTGATACGGGTCGGGAGGCATGCTCCAACGTAATCACATTGGTAGGAAGGGGATGGGAGAAAGAGGAGGAAAAGGAGCATGGCAGGGCTCAGTCCACCCCTACACCAGAGGGTGGCCCGACTGGTTGGAGTCTCCAGAGAGGGGGTGCCACCTCCTGGCCCCGCCACAGGGGGCAAGCAATGGAGGAATCATCCAGTTCGGCAAGCGCGGGAGCAGCGGAACCCGAAACAGAGTCCTCCTTCAGAGGGCTGAAGCCCCTGCCAGGGCTCAGGGAGGGAAAAAAAAGCAACATTGAATCTGTCGGCAGATAAGGACCATACATCTCACCTAGTCTGCCCATTTCCCTACTCACTGCTGCAGCCCCAGATCTTATTTGATCTGCGGTTCTCCTGCTCTGCACATCTCCAGGGTACCCTTACGTCTAGCCCATGCACTCTTGAATCCCTGTATTGTTTTTGCACCCACCACTTCTGCTGGAAGGCTGTTCCATGGCTCCACCACCCTCTCAGTGAAAAGTACTTCCTAACATTACCTCTGAACCTTCCATCCTTCAGCCTTATATCATGCCCCCTTGTTCTTGTACAGAGTTTTCTCTGAAATATGCTTTCCACCTGTACCCTGTTTATTCCCCTAAGGTACTTGAAAGTCTCTATCATATCTCCCCTCTTCCTTCTTTCCTCCAGTGAATAGATATTAAGGTCCTTAAGTCTTTCCTTGTAGGGCTTCTGGTACAGTTGATGTACCATCTTCGTTGCCCTTCTCTGGACTGCCTCTATTTTGTCAATATCCTTCCGGAGATGTGGTCTCCAGAACTGGACACAGTACTCCAGCTGAGGCCTCATCAGTGATCTGTACAGTGGCATCACCAGCTCTTTCCCTCCTGTTTGTTATGCCCCTCCCTATGCACCCCAACATTCTGTTTGCTCTCCCCACCAATTTTTCACACTGTTTGGTCACCTTCAGGTCATCAGATATGATAAATCCAAGGTCTCTCTCCTGACTTGTGGTGGTCAGAATTTCCCCACCCATCCTGTACGCTTCCCTTGGATTCCTGTGACCCAGGTGCATGATCTTGCACTTTTTAGCATTGAAACTCAACTGCCAGACACCCGACCACTCCTCTAATAGGCTTAGGTCCTTTCTCATTTTTTCCACCCCCTCCGGTATATCCACTATGTTGTAGATGTTGGTGTCATCTGCAAAGAGCCACGCCTTTTCCTCCAGATGCTCTGCAATGTTGCTGATGAAGACATTGAATAGGACTGGCCCCAGCACCGACCCCTGTGGCACCCCGCTGGTCACCTCCCTCTGCTCAGATTTCATGCCATTTACTACCACCCTCTGAGTCCTGTCCCTTAGCCAGTTCCCAACCCACTTTACTACCATAGGACCCACTCCCAGGCTCTCCAATTTATTTGTCAATCTCCGGTGCAGGACAGTGTCAAAGGCCTTGCTG
This sequence comes from Neoceratodus forsteri, assembly GCA_016271365.2. Classification (NCBI taxonomy): domain Eukaryota; kingdom Metazoa; phylum Chordata; order Ceratodontiformes; family Ceratodontidae; genus Neoceratodus; species Neoceratodus forsteri. The sequence continues at coordinate 113,882,549 of CM057454.1, forward strand.
AAATTCAGGCAGGCTACATCCATGCTACATCTGTACGATGCATTAGTGGTAGGGCAGTTCTGAAATCTGTTTGGCTCATGAAGTTCCATTGATTAAAATAGTTAAAACTATTTTTCAATTTGTATTGTTATTTAACATTAATATAATAGTGTTATTATGGTCACAGTCCCCTGATTTTTTTCAAATAAGGATATACCATTTAGAGGGCAGGTGGAGTAACCAATACATTGCCAAGGGTGTTTGAAAATACCTATAATCTCCAGGCACCATGCAAGCGCAGACTAAATGCAATTAGTGTGGCTGTACACCATGTCCCTTTGAAGAACCATAGTGGTAACTTTTATTTCTCCCTCACTTTCTCCCTCATCACCAAGTCTTAGATTTGGGGCCATGGCAGTAACATAATGCCAATGCTGTTCTCTCCCACTGGACCACCCGCAGCAGCAAATGCCACACCTTCTCCTCGGAGATAGAGGGTGCCCACTGAAGCCATGCACCCCTCTACTGTGAGCCCAGTTGAACAAAAGCGGAGGTCCCATTTCTGGTGAGAAGAGATGCTCACCATTGTGACATCAGGTGGTCCATATCTGTGCTTTGAAGTATAACTAAACACTAACTCCTACTACTCACAAGAAATGGTGTCCCTAATTTCACAGGAGCTGTTCGTTAATCAAAAAAGAAAGCTGGAAAAAAATCTATCTTTCTTATGGTATTGCATATAAAAATCAGTGATAGATCAAAGCTGTCTATGCATTATTAAATGTATTTTAATTTTATAATGATCTGTTGATTATGATCAAACAATAAATGGAACTGACTGACCAGATTTTAAACTGAGCTTCTCCAGATACTTTCACTTTTACAGTCTCACTATCTGTTAGCCAATGACTCAAAAAAGGAGACTAGCAGATAAGCAGTGCATTATGGGAAACATTTTACTTTGTGATCAGCGTACATTTTAGTGCTGCTGAGCGAGAGAGAGAGAAAGAGAGAGACAGACAGACAGAGACAGAGAAACACAGTGATGACAGAAAAATGCCTGTTGACCCATCCAGTCTGCTCAACCCTTCCTGATACATATGTGGGGCAGGATTCACAAAAGGGATGCGCCCAGCGCATCCAAGATGCGCTGGTGCATCCCTGACATAGACCCAAAGGCAATTCTGGCAGGGGGCTGATGCGCTGGCACAACCCTGATGCACCAGCGCATCGCAGATGCACCGCATACCGCTAGTAATGATATGCGGTGCATCTGGAGGGGCTGTGATGGGGGCATGCCCATGGATATCGGGCGCAACCCCATTCATAGTTTCTAGTCTGTGGCGCATCCCCGGGGCAAGTCTGGGGATGCGCCACAGAAAGATAAGTCTAGAAAATCTAGACTTAAGTGGGTGGCCACCCACAGGCAGGCTGCCATACTGCAGGCAGCAGCATGGCAGCCTGCCCACCCTGGCAGTCCAGAGTGCCCTCCCACTCCAAGCCCCCATAATCAGCCATTCCTGGTGGCAGTATGTATGAATTAACCCCCCCCCCACTGCAAGGCCCCATAGAATGCCACTCCCAGTGGCGGTAAAAGAACTCAGAACACCCACCCCAGACCCTGTAGAATGCCACTCCCAGCAGCAGTAATGAAACACAGAACCTCTTCCCAAGCCCCCGGTAAGGTTGCTCATCCAGCGAGTGGTAACAGAAATTATGTACTTCATCTCAAGTTTCGATAGCCGCTTTCGCGGCAGCCGATTATGGAATGAACCCCACAGCAGCCTTTCAACTCACTTTCGCTTCAGGGTCTCACCGTTGTTTCAGCCCGCCCGCACACCACCGCCGCCCGTCGATAGAAAGTTGCCCGGACAATGACAGTTACTGTACAACCCGGCGTCGACGGTATCGGTTGTGAGGTTGCTGTCATTGTCAGACAGCCCTGTCAGCAGGCGCACCGTGGTGGTGTGCGGTGGCTGATGCTGCGCCAACAGTGGGACCCTGCTGGGGTGGGGGAGGGTGGGTTAGTGCTTGGGGTTCATTCTGTAATGGACGCTGCCATGGAGAGCGTTTCAACGGGGGGGGTTGGGAAGGAGATACATAATTTCTGTTACCACCGCCGCAGTGGGTGGCTTTACTGGGGCTTGGGAGGGAGTTCTGTGTTTTTTTCGCCACTGGGAGGCATTCTTCTGCGGTCTTGGGGTGGGGGTCTGTAGTTTTTTACCGCTGCTGGGAGCAGCATTCTCTGGGGCCTTATGTGGGGCTTCTGCAGTTCTTTCACTGCTGCTGGGAGCGGCATTCTATGGGGGCTTGGGGCGGGGGATCTGCAGTTCTTTTACCACCACTGGGAGCGGCATTCTCCGGGGTGTTGGGGTGGGGGGGGGTTCTGCAGTTCATTCACCGCCGCTGGGAGCAGCATTTACCGGGGACTTGGGGCGGGAAGGGGGTGTGTGCTTGTGTGATGGGGGTCTACTGTTTGGCACATTCCACTAGGGCATCCCTGCATGCACAATGCAAATGGGGCCTTAATGACATGCTAATGGCCCCATTGCACCATGCATGCCTAATGGCCTTATTTGCATGCCCCGGCTGTGGATCATGTTTTTGGCACAAGGCATCCTGAGATGCTCTGCCCCGAAAGGTTCACAGCCTGACATGGGGGATGTGCCGGCACAGCCGGAGATGCCCCGGTGCATCCTGGTGGGGCACACCTGTGCTATTCACAGTGGGGATGCGCCGGGGGCATCTCCCTGAGCCTCCTTTGTGAATCGCCCATTTTGCACTCAGTGCATCTCCTCTGTGCCAGGGCAGCCGAGATGAACTGAGCGCATCTTTGTGAATCCTGCCCGTGATATACAGTTTGAGAGAGAGAGAGCAACAGACAGACAGACAGAATAAAAATGAATGATGGGGCGGAAAAAGGGATGGCTTCCACACAGTACTCTTTCAATGCATTTCCAACCTCTGGGCAGGTGAGAAGGTTATTCAACCTCAGTACCTCTTTTATTCTGATTCTGTTCCTTTTTTTTTCATTCCGTATGAGTCATTAAGATTTTCCACAAATAACAAGGACTCAACCGACATACAATAGGCAAGCCTCTAACATTATACATTAACATCCACAATCTATCCCCCTCCCCCTCAGGTATTGCACATTTTCAGATATTGTGTTTCCTGAGTATGCGTAGTCCAAAGTCCGTGTGTCCATCATGATCACGTGGTTATAGATTGGTTGGAGTGTCCTCAATGATCCACTTGCTGTTGCTCATTTTGCCCTTTATAGGCTGTATTAAATATTATTGTACATCTGGTAATGACAATTACATAATTAGGAGTAATGTATGCACTGTTTCCCATCGGGTACAGTAAAATTTTTGTATTTTTTATTTATTTTAGTCTTTGGCAACCGGGGTAAGGCCCACTAGGCACAAGTGCCTGTTTTCAGGGGCAACCTGGGAGCACTGGGTGGTTAAGTGACTTGCTCAGAGTCACATAGTATGCAAGTGGAGGTTGTGAGAATCAAACTCAGGTCTGGTCTGCTGGATGTATCAAGCTTATTCACACCTCATTCCTCTAACCTCTAGGCTATACTGCCAGCCCAAATTGTAGTGATGATTCAGACCAGCAATATATTTTTTTTCTGATTTCAATGTAAAAAGAATTTCTTTGAGGCACTCTGCTCTAGTAAGTATCTCTTCCTCCATCCAGCGTCTTGAGTATTATTTGTTTTGTTGTTGCAGCTATGAGCACAATATATCTCTTTCTGGGCTGAAAGACGTTGTCAGTCTAAATATCCAATATACAAATTCTTGGTGTGAAGGCATCTTGTAAACCCAGCAGGAGATCCAAGCGGTCCTTAATATCTGACCAAAGTCATTTTGCCTTCTCACATGGCCATAAAATATGGTAAGAGTGAACCTTCTTAACCACATCTAGAGCAGGACCCTGTATCAAGTTCATCCTTTCTTAATAACTTGCTGGGTATATAATACTAGTTTTGCAGGATTTTAAATTGCCGCATCCACAGCCTATCTTGTTTCAAATATTTATGCACATCTAGCCAGACTTTTTCCCATTCAGCTTTGGCCAAGTTTAGTTTCAGCTTATCTGGCCAGTACGAGCTCCTATGTAATAGCTTATTAGGATCCATGTCCTGATACATTGCATACAGCAGTGATGTTGAATGAGGTAACTTGGCTATTGAAGATAGCCTCTCTAAATGGAATCCACTTTTCTTTGACCATGGGGGCCCTAGTATATGTGACAAACTATGCGTCGACTGTAAACATTTAAAGCATGCTGAATTAGGCACTTGGTACTATTGTTGGAATGAACAAAATGGGATAACAGTATCTCCCAGAGTGACATGTTCTGTAGCTGGGATACTGATATTATTCCAGAAACACTCATCTAGTTTCCTATTACCACTTTTATTATTAGGGTTAAAAAGACAGGTTGGGCCAGGACTTTGTATATCTTCACTCTTATGACTCTGCACATCTACAAGCAGAATTCTCCCTGTTACAACATCAGCTTCTCGAGAAAAAACTTCTGCTAAATGCAAAGAAAACCAAAGCAATGATGTTCACAACCCAAAACTCCACCAACACATCCTCTTCAATCAGTCTCCCCCAGATATGCACTATACTTGGAGAAAATCTGGAGTATGTTGAAAATTTCAAATACCTAGGTGTGTGGATTGACAACAGACTTGACTTTACTCAGCATCTAGAACAACTGCTGAAAAGCCACGCTAAGGCTTGGCCTCCTCTACAGATTAAAACCCTTCCTTAATAGAGATTCAAAGATGAGATTAGTCCAGGCCATCTTTCTATCAGTCATTGACTCACGCAGACTTCCTCTATAGTCACTGCTCCACTCCCTACCTTCAAAAGTTGGATACCTTATACCATAGAGCAATAAGGTTCATTACAGACCTGCATATAATACTCACCATTGTCTCTCTATGATTCAGTTGGATGGGTTTCCTTCATGTCAGGAGGAGCAGAAATGCAGCTCTATGGATCTACAGAGCTTTATCAAAAACTCCCAAGCTATATCCTGGACTGCTTCAACCTGACCACTCCAGCTCCTATGCCCTAAGAAGCAACAATATCATCCTGCTCAAATTGCCCAAAGTCAACACCAAAATAGGGAGGGCAGCAATCAGTTACTCTCTAGCCATAGCATGGAACACCCTACAAAAATCCCTAAAACTGTCCATTATCGTTCTATTTACATCCTTCAAGCAGCACTGTACAGCCTTCTTCACAGAGAAATGCAGTTGCTACCGCTAGAGATAGAATAGTCATCCCACAAAACCTTATTCCAATCACATATGGCATATTCCTTCCAGCCAGACACCGCCAGTATATGGCACCCAATATTCCCTTCACCATCCTTGTACTCATTAAGGAGTGACTGTCAGGCCTCATTGTGATATATATGTATTGTACATATTGTAGATGTTAGTTTAACTTTCTCTTGCTAAGCTTTAACATGTGAATTCTCTGTATATTATTGTGTTATAAATAACATTTTCTTGTTTCTGTATGTATAACTGTCTCATAAGTATGTGAGGTAATTGCTGTGCACCAACTCGAACCTTGACCTTATCAGGTCCATCTTGTAAATGAGCCTTGCTCAATGATGATCGCCTGAATAAATAAAGGTTTGATTGACTGATTGATTGATCTGCTGATGTGCTTTTACAGGCCAAAAGATTGGGGGTATTCCTAAGGGGTCTTGATAGCTTTGCAGGGGGGGTAAACAGAAGGGCCCTCTGCTTACAAGCATGCATTCTGTTAATCTCCTCCTTTATTAGCAGCCACTGTGGCCTGTAGCCACCCTCCTCAGGATGACCTACCTTTGTGCCCCGGCCCCATTTCCTACATTTGCTACCATGTAGTGCAAAGTAATGGAAGGCAGACTTAGACAGCCTGAGCCCTCCCAGTTCTTTAGGGATCACTAGTTTGGAATATGCTCTTCTGGTGCACTTCCCTTGCCACAGAAAATGTGTAACAGTTGCATGCAACTGCTTGAACCAGCCCAGGGGCAGGGGAATTTTGAGCATTCCTAACGGATACAGCAATCAAGGGAGAGGACATACATTTTAATTATATTTATTCTCTCCGAACAATGTGAGAGGGAGGCCCACCTCTGGAGGTGTTCTGTTATGGTCTTTAGTAAAGGGTCTAAATTTAATGCTTTCCGATTAGCGAACCCTTTAGAGATTTTAATTCCCAAATATGTCAAATGTTTGGGTTCCCCTGAGTTCCACATTTACATGTCTTGTTTGCATACCTGTCTGCTAATGGGGAACACAGAGGTTTTACCAATATTCAGTTTATATGAGGAGAACTTACTAAACTGCTCTATTTCTGGCAGTGACATCTGGGGGGCAGTTATATTTAGTAGTATGTCATCCACATACATGGAAATATATATATATATATATATATATATATATTTTTTTTTTGTCAATTCTATTTATTTCTCTGCCTTACCCGGACTCTCTCCAGGGTGTTGCTTGGCTCTGCCATGATCCCGCCCACCTGAAGTCCTCCATACCTCCTCCATTGGCCACCTCTCCATCCGCTACTCTGCCACCCAACTCCCTGGCTCTGAGTCCCCAGAGGTGGGACAACCTACTCTTCCTGGCTCTCTATAATCTAGTAGAGTGACCAGGTAGGGAGGAGAGCCAGAGGAGTGAACAGAGGGACATGGCACTGGGTGTGGTTGGCTGGCCCCAGTACCCCCCTTCGCCTACCAGGAGGCAGGGTATTTTCCTTTGTTCCACCCCTTGGTGCGGCCATGCAATGGCATTGGTGCACTGAGTGAGTGAGCCTGCCCACTCCCGCTGATGACCGCCGACACCAGACCCCATCTGCTTGTCCCTGTCCCAGGTGCAGTGCCTCCAGCCTCCACCTGGAGCCACCACCAAGCGGGGAAATCCCCAGAACCCACCCCAGGAGAAGACAGCAGTCCTCTGGATGCTCGATCTTATCCTTCCACTGCTGACCCCTGATGACCCAGACTCATTCCTGAACCCAGGTCACTGGCATGGTGCGAGGTGTGGCATCCAGTGCCTCAGCCTTCAGTGCCACCAGGCCAGTGCTTACATGGAGATCTTAGAGGAAAACTGTATGCAAAAATGATAAAAACATGTGCATCGAGTTTTTGTTTCTCTAATAATTCCTAGCGTTCTGTTACCTGTGTCTGTAGCAGGTTTTTTTGTTTGTTTGTTTTTTACTTTTATCTACAAGCTTTATGGCCCCTGGGGGCAGCCATTCAAGCTTTTTGAATTGCCTTTGAACCGTTGGAATTTTCCCAGAATGCCTCAGGACATTATGTGAATTAGACCTTGCATTAGAAGTAAGAGCCCAGGATCCTCATTATAATCTAGTTCTACCTCTTAACTGCAACTGCTTGTGAAAGTTCACAGCTTTGGAAGGTGTTTGCCCCCCCTTCCCAGCTGAAGTCAGATTTTTTTTAAGCACCAGCTGTTGTTATTCTGGATGTGTGGCAGTCTTCTTGATAGTGCTGTCACTGGGTGATATTAAAGCTAATACACCTTTGAAGGACTTAGGTCTAATTCACATCATTCCTGTAGGCATTCTGGGAAAATTCCAACAGATCAAAGGCAGTAAAGGAAGGCTGAATGGCTACTTCCAGGGGCCATAAAACTGCCAGGGAAAAGTAAAAAAACAAAAAACAAACAAAAAAAAAACACCTTGTCACGTTGCCAGGGATAATAAAAAAACAACATAATGTACAACATGTGTTTTTATAATTTTTACATAGAAACACTGAATTTCCTTTAAGTTCCTGATTACCTATCTTTATGCCTGTAATTTTGACATTTTGTTTAATCTTGAGGGCTAGGGTTACTAGATAGAGGGTAAATAACAATGGAGACAGGCAAAATCCCTGCCTGGTGCCCCTTGTCAGTTGTTAAAATCCCATTACAGTATACTCTGGCTAATGGCATCTGATATAACGCCTTCACCCACTTTACAAAATTTTGAACAACGTTGTACTTCCTCATGATTGTGAAAAGGAACTCCCAAGCTACCCTGTCAAATGCTTAGTTTGCATCCAGGCAGCTCAACCCTGCCTGATAGTCAGTCCCCCTGGAAGCAGAGATTAGATGGTGTAACTTCCTGAGGTGATCGCTGGAGACCCTACCAGACAAAAACCCTACCTGCTCCAGTCCTATTAGCACATACCACGCCCGAGTCAGCCTAGCTGCCAGGACCATAGCCAGTATTTTGAAGTCTTTAATTAAAGAGATCGGCCTATAGCTGCTAGCATGGGTGTCATCCTTTTCTGGCTTTGGGATGAGTGATATCCTAGCTTCCGTTAAGGAGGCTGCCCTCAAACATATGACTGAACACCTTAGTGAGGATAGGGATCAGCTCAGTGTTAAAATGCTTATAGAAATTTGAGAAAACCCCATCCGGGCCTGAGGCCTTGTCCAGACACATTCCATTAATAGCAAGTCTGACCTCCTCCTCCCTTACAGGCCCAGAATATTTTGTTGGCTGTCTGATGTATAAATGTTTTTACTTTGGCTCCCTTTTTCCTCTTTCTGAGCTTGTTGTAATGAGAGAATTGCCTCCCAGCCTGAAGTCGGCTGACGGTCCCCTATATTTTGTGCCCAGGTCTTGGCTTAGAATAAGTTATAGAGCTTTTTCAGTAGCAGCACCCTTGTATTGGAATTCACTCCCACTTGATGTTAGGATTGCTCCCTCTGTTCTAACTTTTAAACAAAGATTAAAAAGTTATTTATTACATAAATCAGCTTGTAAATGTAATTTGTATTTTTTGGTATTGTATTGTTGTTGATTGTATTTGTGTATTCTTGTATGTTTTTTTGTCCGGGTCGGGCCTGAAAAGGGACCTTTGGTCCAGTGCCTTTACCTGGTTACCAAAGAATAAATGAAAATGAAAAATCCAGCAGCTCCTTCTGAGCCTCTGTTAGTTGTGGTACCTGTGTGTCCCCTACAAAATTGCTGCAGTACCTCCACCATATCCTTTTCCTCTGCCTCAGCCTTGTACAGGACCTGGTGGTGTTGCCTGAATATCTCTGCAATCTTCCTGGAGTTTGATGACAGGGCCTCTTCTCCTGCAGCTTTTATGCCCCTTATGGCCCTCTTTGCCTCTTGTTGCCTGAGATGCAACACCATTAAACATCCCACCTTTTCTCCCTGGTCAGTATACCTAACCTTGACTTTAAAAACAGCTTGCTGTGGCTGGCCCAGTGGTGCTGAGGGTTGAGGCACTGGATGCCACACCTTGCATCACACTGGCGACCCGGGTTCGGATGCGAGCCCGGGCTGCCAGGGGTTGGCAGGGGAAGGATAGGATTGAGTGTCCGCAGGACTGCTCTCCTATCCCAGGGAGGGATCCAGGGAACCACCGCTTTATAGTGGCCCCTGGTGATGACCGGGGGGCACTGTCACAGCGATGGCAGCAAGGGGGGCAGAGTGTGGCAGACATCAGCACGTCATGCCTTGGACATCATTGCACGTTCGCACTGTGCAAGGGGTGTAAATCAAAGGCAGAAACATGGCAGAGGGACGATCTCAGCGGCTGATGGCTGCACCCAGTGCCCCCCGGTTCCCGAGAGGATCCTGCTACAGAGTGCGAGACCCCTAATTGGCCGGCTTTGTGGGGGTGCCAGACCGGGCCCAGGGGGTTGCAGGTGCTGGCGGCTGGAGATCGCGGAGATCCGCATCATCAAAGGAAGGAGGTGCAAATAGAAATAAGATTAAAAAAATGGCTTGCTCTGCTTTTCCCCCCATACAAGGTTAGCATACTGTGCCCTCTTGCTGTTTAGATTAAGCCAGGCGTCCTCTGGGATGGTCGGTTTCAAATTCTTTCCTATGTCCCGTATCTCTTTTAGAAGATCTGACCCTTTTTTCTCTCTATCTTTTTTTGCAGATGGTTGCCAGCCCAATAATCCCCCCCCCCAAGATAACTTTTAGCTGCTCCCAATACAGTGTCCAGTTCCACTACTTTCCCTTCTTTCTCCTGTAGGAATTGCTGTATCTACATTTTAATTTTCCCAGAAAATGCTTTTTCTTTCAACAGCTGGGAGTTACATTTTCATGCCCTATCTGCCTCTGACCCTCTAATCAGCTCCAGCTTAATCTATACAGGTGCACAATCTGATAAGACTAAAAACTCCATCTCACATACCAGTACGCTGGGGCTAGAGTCTTGACTCAGGAAGAAGAAATCAATGCAGGACAAATAATGATGTGGCTTGGAATAAAAGGAAATGCTCCACAGTTTGGATGAAGTATCCGCTAGGGGTCAATGAGCTCCAAGGTGTCTAGAAACTCTCTTAGTGCTTTCTGTCCTGCCTGTCTGGTATACTAAATTCCAATCCCTGCCAATTAGCACAGGTAACTGGGTATAGGGGGCCATCTCAGAGGCCAGCTGTGTAACGAACTGCAGGAAGTCCACATTTGGGCCATCTACTGAGCCAATTTATACTTCCCTTTGTCCCAGCCGTCCTTGCAGGACGATATACTGTACCTCTCCTCAGTGCCTCAGACCTCTTGAATCAGCTTGAAGGGTAGCTGTGTGGATATTAAAATGGCTACTCCTCTCTTCTTTATACTCTCCCAGCCCTGTACACCTGCCCCGCCCATTCTCTTTTAAAACTCAGCACTTGCTCATGTTTTAGGTGCGTTTCTTGCAGCCACACAATATTAATCTGGAACTTCTTCAAGTGCTGCAAGAAGCAGTGCTGTTTTTCCTTGGCTTGTCCCCCTTTTATGTTCCATGAAACAAACTGGTATACACTACCCATGGCTCAATTAAATAGTATGGCATAGATAACCTGGGCTGCTCCACCTCAAAGGCTACTTCTGTCTCCTTTCTGGCAACATGCAAGATACCCTCCCCAAGCAATACATTCCCCAACTACAACAAAACACATATAACACTGAACAACAATCTCACCATTTGTCCAGATCCTAACAGCCTCCCTCCTCACTTCACTACCTGCAGTCACTTCACTACCAGTCTAGCATTGCTTGTAAAGCACTTTGGATGTATGAAAAGCGCTATATAAATGCTGATTCTTCTTCTTCTTCTTCACTAATCAATCTATGACTGACAAGTAGCAGCCAAGAATGTGCTCCAAACCAAGATGTTTCAGTTTTTGTAGCATCTGTAGCAATCCTTCCCATTTAGTAAGACAATAACTGTAACTTTCAGTGGATGCACCCCCAAAGCCATCAGGCCTTGAGATCCTGGATAATGCTAATACACCATCGGTCTCACCTAAGCAGTCAAGGGATGCTGCCGTCATGCCTCTAGGTATCTATAGATGGGTACTCTATTGATCTCTGTCTCCTCTCTCCATCAGTCAAATATGGCCAAAACCCTCTTTCTCCCTTGTTCGGATGTGCATCCACCTGTGCATCATTAAAGCCCTCTCTGTGAATAAACAAAATGTGGGTGCACAGTATTCTAGAGCTAAATTTGAGAAATTTTTAAAGAGTTTTGTAATCTTCATGACAAACAATTAAACATGCAACTTTGTTGTTAATATATGGTGACATTAGGCTGTCATGGTCATTAATATTGATGTTAAGCACTGTATTTCCCCCTGCGGGGACATCCCCCTTGCTTAACTTTGGAGTCCCAGGGTGCAGTTTAAAGTCCGATAGTCTGCCTGTGTCACCAAAGTAATTCTATATCCAGCAGTGCGCAGTTTCAGTGGGATAAGTGGCATTACACATGGCAGGGAGGGGCCATACACCAAGTCTAGGGCAGGAAACTAAGCACTGTTGTAAGGCTTTTTAATGCTGAGGCATCCCTGTCACTTGTTATATCCTATGAGTGCCTTAACATGAAATACAAGACTAAATCTCTGTCTCAGTGTTTGAAGACAGGGTTTCCTCATTGGCATGTTTCCCTCCCCCCCCCCTTCACCTTCTTGTACAGACAATAGGAAGTAGTTAAGTAACTCTGAAATTAGAACAAGTTCCCCGCTCACTCACCCCTGTAACTGTCTCCACAGCCTTAAACCATCCAGCGATCCTAAACAAGCGAAGCAATTTAAATCCAGCATAAACATGTCTCTCCACCTACCCTCTTTCCAGCAGTGATTTCCTGCATACAGGCCTAAGTCTTCTATCTCCAGTATCAAGCTCATGCCTGTCATGGCACCAGTTCTTCTCCTCGACTGATGACTGGGAAGAGAACTGGGAAACGGATGGGTACTTCCTCCTGGGCTTCCTACACAGACATGAGCTGCTTTTGTTCCATTTCCATGCTGACCACCAGTTTAGCAGGATACAACACCTCGAATTTAATGTGGGCAGCATATAGTTTAACTTTTATCTCTCGATAAGCCACGTACTTAAGTCTAACCTGGGGACTTATATCTTGAAATAGGAATAGTTTCCTGCCTTCCCACTGAATCTCATTCAGCTCTTGAACTTTTGCAAGAATATGAACTTTGTCCAGGTAGTTGAGCAGGAGGAAGATTATGAGTCTGGGACGTTCATCATCCAGGGGAGCGGGCGTGGTGCACAGTGGGCCCTCTCTATATAATGTAACTACAGTCATGTAGGAGAAGGACTGATGACTTTCGAGCGTAGTTTTTGAATGAATTGCTGCATGTCCAGTCCTTGTGATTATTCTGGCAAACCGACCAAGACCAGAATATTTCTTTGGCTGTGACTCTCTTGCTCCTCAAGACACTCCTCCAGTTTACAGACTTTATCTGACAGCCACCAGCTCAGGCTCTATTCTTTCTTGCCTGTCCTCTACTGAACTCACCCATGCCTCCTCGTCCCCCACCCCACTGACTGAGCTCTGCTGTTGTTGGATGGAAGATTTTAAAGTCACTGGCTAGCTTTAGTATGGCTTCTTTGATGTTGCCCAATTCTCAAAAGAAGCACTCCAAAGTCAGCATCTCCAGTTGTTGTGCTTCTGGGGAGATCAGCAGTTCATTGGGTTTATGGCACTTATGGCCTTGGTGCCTTTCTGGTAGAGGTGGTGTTGGTGTTGCACAAAACTTGCCTCTCCCCCCATCCAAGTCCATTTCTGCAGCCATATGCACTTCTTTAGAGTGCAGCAGTATTGCAGATATTCAAGGATTCTATCATCATAGTTAGATTGTTATGATATTTAATTATTTATTTTGTCTGAGTCTTGGCAGAGCCATCCCATGCGCTGCTACTCCCTCGAGTGCATCACGTGACTCTCTGATCCTCTTCTTAGCAAAGAGGTAACACTGCCAGTGTGTGTGGCAGTTTTGAACTGTAGACTACTGTCCATTCAGAACCAAGACCAAACCAATTTCACTTGTGATTCCACACAGCTGTTCACAAATAACTAAGTACAGTTATTTTCTTTAACATTCAGTTCTACGAGAAGGGCTGTACTGTAAACTCAATACTGCATTAAGAGTAATTCTGGGGGAAAGTAGCTATACTGTGTTAGAATATTTCATTGTAAATAAGAAACAGCCCCTGGAAAAATAAGGTGGGTCCCAGAAGGTGCAAAGCAGCTCTTCATGGAGTTTTTAATGTTTAAAGTAATGACAGATTTTTGAAATTGTGATTGACTCTTAGATTTAATGTAGCCCAAGCAAGGCACTGAAGTGGGATCTAGGAAAAACAGAGGTAGGATCTACATACTGTGTGGGGCTCCACTTGCTGCAGTGGAGCAGGAAATGAGCCTGTGGTCATCATAGACAAGAGACAAAAGCAGGACAAGCAGTGCGTGGCCACTCTCAAGATTAAAAGAACACTAGAGTGCATCAATATCAAAATGGGGGAGGTGGAGGGTGACCAGCAGAGCAGTGGCAGTAATCCTGTGAATTTACAAGGCCCTGAGTACTGTGTGCAGTTCTGAACTCCCCGATAAAAAAGGACACCTAGGCTTTGGAGAGAATACAGTGCACAGCTACCAAAATTATCAAAGATATGGAGCAGAAAAGTGCAGCGGCAGGAGAACAACTGGGAGGTACTGTGCTCCTCGGGGACATTGTATGGGATACCACAACTCTGTTCTCTTGCCTATCACCAGCTGGTGGTTGAGTTACCTGCATGTAGGGAGTGACAGAAGCACCCTATGCACTACAGGAAAGCTATAAGGAAATGCAGGAGGCCCTTAACATGTTAACCTAGAAATAAAGGAGGCTGAGGTGGACATGATCCTAGTCTTATGCAAGCTCAGGGGCATCAAAAAGATCAAAGAGACATTTGTTTGACCTCATGTCCTGCAGGAGGGGCATAAGCACATTGGTGGTAAATATAGGGGATAACATTAGGAGGCACTTCTTCTCCCAAATGGTGGTGAACCTGCGGAAGAGCCTACCTGCAGAGACAGAAGAGATGAAGACAGTACAGGCCTGCACGGTAAGCCTGAGCAAACTGCAGATTACCAAGGGTACTCTTAGTAGTACAGTGAGCATGTAACCACATAACGTTATTACATTTGCATGGTTCTATGTGATAACAGCGATCACACAAAGGTGATCACCGTTACAGCGAATGTACATCGGCAAAAATCAATTTACCTGATGTACACCCTGGTGCACGGCAAAAGGGCGACGGGGACCTACATTTTGTATGTTTATGCGGGGGGCTGTACTTGCTTTCTCTAAAGGATTCTCAACTCCAGGGGGGTGCAAATAAAAAAATTAGGGGTCAGGCGCAACAAAATGTATGCCACCTGGACCGAGACCGGCACCCTCACAGATGAAGCATGCAACCCACCCACCACACCACGGGGCAGCTCGGCAGTCCATCGCCGCAACACGCCACACAAACCCTCCCTCCCCTTCCGCCGTGCTTGCTCCCCCCCGCTTGCATGTATATATAGAGACAGGGTGTTACTATACTTGCAGTCACCCACTCCATCCAGTAGCCCTCTGATAAGGCATCACTATTGAGTCGCCCTTTTTGGTGTGCGCTCAATAGCGAGCGCCCTTATCACTGGATACCCCTTTACACAGTATATTTATCCCCACTTATGATGGGGGGGGGTGAAGAACCTGATGGACCTAGAGTCCTTTCCAACCTTAAATTACTATGTTACTAGATATTCTTAACAGAGAGGAGCGTGCTCCTCCACCCCCCACCCCCACAGCAGGTACAGAGTTATGACCCTTATCAGCTTTGAGGTTTAGTAGCAGTTTTTGTACAGCGAGCAGGGACACTAGGATGAATTCCAGGACTCCATAACTGTTTTCCTCCCAACACCCCTTCCTGCTTCTACTTTATCCAGCCTCATACAGCAAAAAATAGTGTTCTGCACATCATAAGCCACCATTTCTGCATGCCATTTCACATATAGCATCTCCACACCTCTGAGAGCTCCCAGATCTACATGGCTTCCTGTATTTTACAGGGAAATTGAGTCATCTACAAGGAAATTGTTCTCTTAGACTTGCATTGGTTATACAGTAAAACAGAGCAATGTGGCTTTTACAGGAAACAATGTAATCTACAGCAAGACCCAGGAAAATGTCCCTGGAGTTACTGGGAAAATGCCAAATTGATCTAGGAGCACTGCCTCTCAGATACCAGTATATGTCCAAATTGTGTATATTATGTCTTCCTGGATAGGTCCTGAAGTTGCTGCAATTAGAAATAAAAATTGATAAAAAACAAAAAAACAGTTATTAACTGCTTAGAACATTCAAAGTCCAGTGATGTTCAATACAAAATGTAATTTGAAAAATCTGTTCCATGGTATAGCAGACTATCCAGTTTAATGGAGAATAAATCTTCCTCTCCCAATACTGTTGTGGAAACCTTTGGTTCCATCAGGGCCACGGGGATAGCGGATAACTCCAAGTGGAAGGACCTCCCCATTTAAGGGCCTCTTCAGTACCAGTGAACCCTGTCTTGGGCTGCCTTCAAGGGAAGGAGCCCAGGCTGCAGCTAGCTTGCGCCTCTGAACCCATGGACTCCCTGGAGCATTGCTGCTATCAGAGGAGTAATCCAAATATCTTCTACTCGCTTCTGGGCTAGTATCAGGGCTCTGCCACATCTCAGAGGCCAAGAGAGGAGACATGCGTTGGGGAGTGGATGTTTTGTTTGGGGTGCGAGGGCTTGATCTAGGGCTACCCCAAGGACTACTTCGGGGACTAGACCTAGGGGATATTCCAAGCCCAAGAAAATGATTGTAAGGGCTTAGTATCTGACCCTGATAACATCTAGGCATGGGCATAGGGGATGAAGGAGCTACTTCTGATTCAGAGGAGCTGTAGGCCGATGAATCCTCAGCACAGTTCAGAAGCTGCTCCACTCTTTTGTTCAGAATCCCAATTTTCATACTGTTTGATCTCTCTTCTGTATCACTTGTTGCCTGCCTAATCTTTTTCCTGGAACCCTTGCCAACTAGGATGACTTTCATTCCATTAGCAGCTGGTTTAGACAGGTCTTGATAAGCCTTTCCCGCTGACTGCAGGTCCTCGTATTCTACCAGGATACATTCTTTGGTGCACAACTCAGGATATTTGGAGGCATATTTCTTCACTTCTGTAGGCAGTTCCTTTCCAGGTCGCAGAATTCGGATTGTACTTATAGTCCCATAGGCACTGAAGATCTTTAAAGCCGATTCAATGCTATTTTGCTGGATCTCAGGTTTCCCATAAGTAGGTGATCCTGGAAGATTCCATACTAAAAGGACTCTGCTTGAGGGTTGACTCAGTAGCCACTCTGGGACTGGAGTTCGTCTACGAACCTTCTTTCCTTCTTCACTGACCTCAAGAAGGCTAGAGTGACGGAGAGCCAATGCAGTGGTTCTCCAGTCTTTTGACAGGTGCTTCATCTGTAAGAAAAAAAAGTTGCATCCTTTCCTAATTATTTTGTACATTTTTAATTTAGGCATATTATGGTAGTACTGTAGATTTGGAAATGAACGCTGCCAAATTAGAGGAAAGTACAACCACAGCATTGGCTTCTGACTCTTTTTCTGAGACATCATAATACGGTATCAACTGAGTTGTGAAAATCTGACTACATGCTAATGACATCCCTGTCTCATCTCAGTGGGTTTTGATTACTACTTTATAAAGGTAGCCATAACTGACCATCTGTCAATCATACCCGCTGCCCGCCTTCTGCCACCAGCTCAGTAATATATATTTAGAAGCCTCCTGCAACCACCCCTTACTGGACTGTTCCCCAAATGAAAATCAACAGCACCCAAGCAAGTTTTTGATGGCTTCCTGCTGTTGACACTGCTGAAAAGTTGTGCTCCCACACATCCTCCTGTCCTAGAGAATGTCTTCAAGTGGTCTCAGGAGCTCACTGCATCCTGTCCCCCTGCTGCTCTTATACAACTCCCACAAAGCAAAACCCAGGCAGCCCCTGCCACCATCACCACAGTCCAAAAAATGTAGATTGGTCCCCCAGCACCAGTATAGCATTGAGATGTGGGCCCCACCACAACCCTAGTTTGTAAAATGTGGTTCCCTGACAGTCAGTGAAAGTTATGAGGGTACTTCGACATGAGAGTCTGTAAAATGTGGGTCCTCTCATCACCACCACAACTTGTAAAGTGCAAGTTTACTCACTAGTGGGTGTGAAACCAGGGGTTCCCCCACTACAGGGTGTGAAATGTGGCACTTCACCACCACAACCACTGGTTGTGAAACGTGGGTGTGAAACGTGAGGTCCCCCCAATATCACCAGGTGAGAAACATGGGGCTCCACCCACCACCACCACCACCTTGGGGTGAGAAACATGGAGCTCCCCTTCCCACCACCACTGGATGTGAAATGAAAGGTTCCTCCCATCATCAGGTGTTAAATCTGGGGCTCCCCACTACCACCACTGGGTGTGAAACCCCAACTGGGTGTGCACTATGGGGCTCTGCACCCATTCTCACCACTGGGCATGAAATGTGGGTTTTTTAACCACTACCTCAACCACCATCACCATCACCATCACCACTGGGTGTGAAATACAGAACCCCACTACCAGGTGTAAAATGTGGGACCCTACCACCTCCACAGGGTGAAACATACAGGGCCCCACACCCACCAATGCAGAGCACCGAAAACTATTATAAACTGAGTATATAACACACTGTTTAGGATGTGTTAAACTAAAAGAAGTTCTATGTATGTAAGTTAACATATGAAGAAAGTAGACACTTTAAAAATCAGCAACATTATAAATTAATTCACAGTACTTAAAGACAACATATCAAAAGGCCATGAACCCGGAATGGGAAACTGTAAGGCTGTGACTATGTAAGTTAATCATCGGTGTGCATTGAAGTGTTTTAATTAATGTTTTTGTGACAAGAATATGTCATAGACTTGAAATAATGAAGGTAGGAGTCGATAACCAGAGTTTATGCATACTATTATATGACAAGGGGCGTGGGTGCATTTACAAAAGCTTACATTGGAAACTTAATGAGAGCGATAAAGTGTACATATATATCTTTTTTGTTTTAGATTAAGAACAATATCAATTCAGAAGTTTTTTTCTGTGAGATAATTTTTGTTTTAGTTATGGAATGAATATCTGTATATGTATATATACTTATTATTTTAATAACATTTTTTCTTTTAATAACAATATTGTGCTTTACATAAGAACATAAGAATGGTGTCAGCAGGTGAGGACCACTTGATCCATCTAGTCTGCCCAAAGTGACTACCCCCTCCCCTTTAATTGTTCAAGCCAAGCTGTTCACACTGTCTGTCCCATGCTAGCTTAAATTATCTTACTGTTTTAGCTGCCACCACCTGTGCTGGCAGGCTGTTCCAAGGCTCTATCACCCTCTCCGTGAAGAAGTACTTCCTATAGTTGCTCTTGAACTTGCCTCCCAGCAGACGCAAGTTGTGCCCTCTTGTCCAAGTTCCCTTTTTTCTTGGAAGAGGTTCTCCATCTTGTTTATTCCATTAACTTATTTGAATGTTTCTATCATGTCACCTCTGTTTTTTCTCTGTTCTAGTTAGTACAACTTCAGTTCCTTGAGCCTAGTTTTATATGCCTCATGGTGCAGCCCTGCACCATTTTAGTGGCCCTTCTCTCCACAGTCTGTAATCTGTCTTTGTCCTTTTTCAGGTGTGGCCTCCAGAACTGGACACAGTACTTCAGGTGTGGCCTCTCCAGGGATCTATACAGTGGCATGATTACCTCTTGCTTTCTGCTTGTAATGCCCCTACCTATACATCCTAGGATGCCACTTGCTCTCTCTGCCACAGTTTCTCAGCGTTTTGTGACATTTAAGTCATTGGTGATGAGTACACCCAGGTCCCTTTTCATCTGTGCTATCTCCAATTGGTGCCCATCCAGCATGTACTTTACTTCTGGGTTTCGCTTTCCTAGGTGCATGACCTTGCATTTCTTGGCATTAAACTTTAACTGCCATAGTTTAGATACAGTATATCACTGAAGAAGGATTTTTCCGAAAAGTTTGATAAACACTGTACCATTAATAATAAATTCTCTTGATTTATTATTCAAACAACTAGCTGTATATTTTATACTGGGTGAGTTTGTCCATTTTGTGCCAACCTGTTTACACATGATTTTTTGCCTTGATTGGTCACAGGACTACTCCCTTTAAACAAAAACTTTTCTTTTTACTGAGGTTGGCTGTGCTGGAACACACTCTTTGAGTTGTAGTCCTCCCCATATCACCAGAAACATGGGGCTCCACCCACACCACCACCTTGAGGTGAGAAACATGGAGCTCCCCTTCCCACCACCACTGGATGTGAAATGAAAGGTTCCTCCCACCATCAGGTGTTAAAACTGGGGCTCCCCACTACCACCACTGGGTGTGAAACCCAATCTAGGTGTGCACTATGGGTCTCTGCACCCATTCTCACGACTGGGCATGAAATGTAGGGTTCTTAACCACTACCACAACCACTATCACCACTGGGTGTGAAATATAGGGACCCATTACCAGGTGTGAAATGTGGGACCCTACCACCTTCACAGGGTGAGATATACAGGGCCCCACATCCACCAGTGGGTGTGAAATCTGGGCATCTTGTTTCCCCATCCCCCTGCCACACTATCACAGCCTATAAAATATTTGTACCCCCATCGTCACAGCTAATGCTAGTTGTCTCCTGCCAATGTGCTACTAAATTGCAGTACCTTGCTGCTCCACTGCACCCCCATCATAGAACATTTTTAGCAGTCTGCTGCTGCTGCTACTACTGCCAGTAATACATGATCCCTTGCAGTGCTGCTCCTCAATATCTCCACCAGTCCCACAGAGTTTCCACCACCACTACCACCATGAAGCCCATGAACTCAGCCCATCTTACAGGGATCTTCCTATTGTTGTTTTCTTTTTTTCCATATAGGTATTTGTACTCCATCTCCGGCTGCCCCTTCAGTCTGACCCCCCCCAGACCTATCACCCCAGTATCACCGGGACTTACCTTCAGCCCGGTCACCAGGTGCAGAGCCTGCGGAGGGTTGGACATCATCCTGCCGCCAGGGTTTTTTCTCTATTTTTTCCTTCCCTTTCCCCATTGCTGGGGCACACACAACCAGTCAGGCATGCATGGAGGCGTGCGCACACCAATGGAAGTCCCGCAGCACTCTCCCCTTTCCAGGCATCCAACAGATCTGTACCACCTGCAAGCCTCCATCTGGTGGTGGTCATTCGTCGGGAGTGCCTGTCCTTCCTCCCCCAAGAGGAGAGCTGTCCTCCAGATGTTCAATCCTCTCCCTTCCCAGCCAACCACCGGCGGCCTGCTCACACCGCAAACACGAGTTGCTGGCATGGCTGGAGGTAAGGCATGAATGCCTCAGCCCTCCAAGCCACTTTGCCAGCTTCTATTGTTGTTTTCTATTTTACTTCATTTATTTGTGTGTTGTGAACATAGAGGATTGTGTATGAGCAATCATACACAACAAGGCAGTTGTGATCGAGAGGTTTCCGTGGTAACCAGGGACCTCGAGAGCACAGCTCGAGAGGTCCGTTACCATGGAAACCTTAAGATCTTACAACTGCCTTGTTTGTGTATGGTTGCTCATACACAATCTTTTATAGTGTATGGGCAACCGTAAGCAGCAGTCTGTCATCCCCCAAACAAGTCTACCAGAAAAAATAAGCCTTATTTCTGAATCTGTGGCAGCATGCTTACTTCTGGGTCGGCGTGGGCCGCTCAATTGCGCATGCGTGAATGCGTTCAATCTTGTTGTGCTGCACCAGTGACGTACTCGGTGCAGCACAACAAGATCGTGACGCACCGAGTGCAGCACAATGACGCTGTTCCAGGCATGGGTTTCCATGCGGAATAGCGTTCCACCATACACTATATTGTTATATCTAAAATGTTTGCTAGAATGGAGATATGGTTTATATTGTGAATCAAAGGTATGATCTACTTAAGTAATAATTGGTCATGGGTCACTGCATGATATAGCCACACCTAGTGTTGTGTGTTGCGGCTCGAGATGCATAAACACCACAAGAAATAGTTAAATCCCACAATGTCCCATGCCTTGGGGAAGCCATACTGCAATTATAAAATCTGCCCTACAACACTATAATGAAGTAGCTGATTTTATTTGTGCAAAGTAATATTTTGATTTGGCTTCATAGCTTAAGAATACCTTGTTTAAAGTATGAGTTTTCAGCAAGACACCACATTCTCAATGAGAGACAACAAGGGTTAGGCAGGGTGAGATTTCCAATTAAGTGGTGAGAAAAGTAAAAAAAAAAAAACACACACAACTGAGCTTGGGGATACTGAGGTGGGTAGTGGGTTTATGAGTAAATATGGCCACAGTTTAAAAGCTGAAGGTTCTGAGGAGATGTATGGATTTCAGTGCTGTGATGTGACTGACTTGTTCTTTTGCCATGGGCTCATAGAAACAACAGAAACAGATTTTACAGGCTGAAAAAGACTCTCGGTCCATCTGGATTGATCATGGTGAACCACCAATCTGAGGATTGCTCAAATAATCCTGCCCATTTATAATAAGGAAATAAGGCACAGCAAAGCATAGGAAGTTGTGAGATTTAGCCATACCTTGTGTGGTTGGCATGAGGTGCAGCTACTTAAGCTATAAAGCATGACAGGGTGTTCACTGTGGTGGGATACAACCTGCTTTGGTGGGCTAAAGCTTGAGGCGCCCAAGAAAGGACATTATCCCACCACAACACACACCCAGGAGTGCTTTATTGCTGTTATGAAATGGATCCTTTCAAATATAAGTAAATAATTAACTTTTTTTTATTTAAATCAGTAAAAAAGGAAAAAAGGAAAGAAAGAATAATTATTTTACACAGTTGTGGTATTTTAGTACGGAGATTAGATGACACCAGTTCTACATAAAATGTTATTTTTTCTCCTAAATGAAGCAAGGGTAGCACTCAGCTGAGTAAGGGAAGTGTCAGCAGAACAATGGTTCAGGTGGTACGAAGGAACCAGGTGACCCGTTATGATGGAAGTAGGGAGCAGAGTACAGGAGTCACAATCATTGGTAGTGGTGGCGGTGTCAATGGAGGAGTGTGTAACTGGGCAGAATGTTTTGGAACATGGTAGCAGAGAGGCAGTGAGTCAGTATTTAGGACACTGGAAGCAAAGAGAGCAGTGGGAAGTTGGGAGCAAGGAGCAGGATATGAGTTGCAGGTTTTCAGTTCAGTTAAAGTGCAGTCACGAGGAACAGAAGTCAAATGGCAGTTCGACTGTTGTTGGTGGAGGTTATTTTAAAAGGCCAGATTAGGACCTTGTGGATCAGGATGATGTCATGGCCATGTTTAGTATTATTTAAATGAAAACAAATAGATTTGGAGCTCACTTCGGGGGTGTGTGTGTGTGATCCTCCCAAGCTAGGAGTGGAGAATGGCAGGTATACAAGAGGGCAGAGTTTTGAAAGTACAGGAAATCGGGGAAGGGTGAAGATAAGGATACATACATGGAGAAGTCCAGGGAGGTTACCAGACTGGTCAGGGCAGCCAAGGAGTCCAGGGAGCTAAGACTGACACAGGGAATCAAAACGGGCGAAAAAGACTTCTTCCACTACATCGGAGACAGAGAAGAAACAGCAAGGATCAGCTGGTGACGATTAAGAAGGACAGGGGGTGGGTGGAGAAAGGGGCAGAGCAGGCAGAGGCACTGAACGAATACTTCTGCTCTGTATTCATGCAGGAGAAGGGGGGCAGATACCCCAGGTGAGGGGGGTGAGTGGGGGAAGGGACGACAGATGCAGGGATTACAGAGAGCAGGGTACTAGATGGGTTGAGGGCATTAAGGGTGGACGAAGCACCTGGACCTGATGGCATTCACCCTAGGGTACTAAGGGAGTTGGCAGAGGTGCTGGCTGGGCCTCTGGCCAACCTGTTCAATACCTCCCTGGACACAGGATGTGCACCACAGGACTGGAGAATGGCCCATGTGGTGCCCATCCACAAAGTGGCCCAAAGGATGAACCAGGAAACTATAGGCCAGTGAGCCTCACATCAATTGTGGGAAAGCTCATGGAGACCATAAAGGGAAAGGCAGAAAAGGGTAGTGGGGTGGGAACCTCTCATCACCAAGAGCAGTGATGAGCAGGGTACCACAGGGCTCGGTACTGGAAACAGTGCTGTTTGGTATTTTTATTGCAGATATCTCACACAGGATCTGGAGCAAGATCAGTCTGTTCGCAGATGATACCAAGATGGGAGCTGTGGTTGATGACATGGAGAGGTGGAAAGAGTTACAGGAAGACCTGCCTAAGCTACAGGAGTGGGCAGAAACATGGCAGTTGGGGTTCAACACAAAGAAGTGCAAGATTATGCACTTCAGAGCCAGGAACCAGGGGAGGGATTATCACTTGAGTGGGGTACAGTTGGGGAGCTCCACAGAAGAGACGGACATAGGAGTGATCATTATGGGGAGCATGAACAACTCTGCTCAGTGCAGGAAGGTGGCAGCAAAAGCCAACAAAATGCTGGGGTGTATTGCAAGAGGGATCTCCTCCAGAAGGAGGGAGGTTATCCTGCCCCTGTATAGGTCATTGGTCAGGCCCCATCTAGAGTACTGCGTGCAGTACTGGCGTCCATTCCTGAAGAAGGACATTAGATTGTTGGAGGGGGTGCAGCGAAGAGCTACAAAGATGATCCAGGGATTGGAGAGCAAGCCCTAGGAGGACAGGCTGGGAGAGTTGAATATGTATTCAGTGGAGGAGAGGAGGGATGGGGAGATATGATCAAGACTTTTAAGTATATGAAGGGGATAAACAAGACCAACACAGAAGGGATTTTTCAGATGAGAAGGAAGAGGGAGATGAGATATTTTTTCACGGAAAGAGTGGTGGACAAATGGAACACCTTACCAGACAAGATAGTGTCCTGTAACACGGAGGGCAGTTTCAGAAGGGTTGGGACAGGAAGGATACTGGGAAAGGGGTGGGTGGGAGGGGCAGCTGCATGATGATGGGCTAGCTGCACACTTGAGCAGACTCAATAGATCATGAGGCCTGTTTCTGCTGGCAATTTCATATGTTCGTATGTTCGTATACTCACTGTCCTCTGAATCTGCAGTGGGAGCAGAGAGTGGCAGATGGAACTATTACAGGATTCCATGGCAGATATGTCTAATGTGTGCATTTTGGCCCTGCATGGTGGCAGGTGGCACGGAAGTGAGTACTGAGACTTTTTATGGCTGCAGGTACTGTCAGCTGGGCAGCTATGTTGGAATAACAGCCCAGCTGAAAGTGAATCTCAGCCAGTCAGAACACACGTTAATATTGACCTTGTCACCTATTTCTGTCTCCATCACTTATGATTCATGACTGGCAGACTAGGTTTGCTAGCAAAGGCACCTAGCTTCACCTGAGCTCTCTTCTTCTATGTTTGCTTGTAAGAACAGAGCAAGGAACATTATCAGAGCAAGGAAAAAAAATCAAGGCTTCTTTTGGCTAGGCAGATTTACTGTGTGTTACTATTTTCTTTCATGCTCACAGGGTTTGTTACTGTTTTTTGCTAACATTTTACTGCTTTATTGTTCTCTGATTCAAATTGCTATTGCAGGGTATACTTTCTGCTGCATTATTACAGAGTGTGCCTACAGGTTTGTTATGTTTTGTGCTTACAGATTACTGCTGTAATCTTCTCTGATTCAAATTGTTTTTGCACGGTATATCTTCTGTTACTGCTTTATTTTTCTCTGTAGCAAAGTGTTTTTTGCAGGGTATATCTTCTGTGAAATTGTTACAGGTGATGCTTACATTTTTGTGCCTTTTTTATCTAGCATTAGGCTAAGCAAAATTACTGTTTGCTACTATTTTATTTTATTTTTTTGCTGAAAGGTTTTTGGTTTGATCTCAAAGGTGTTGCAGTCTCTCACACTGGAGGAGCTAATAGCTTTCCTCCCACAGCTCTTCCAGGGGATTAGGTGTGTAACTGGGGGATGGAGTTGACAAAGTCTTAGTAACTTCCAACAGAAGGAAGAGTTGAAAGGTCAGGTTAGTTGGTGTTTTTGAGGTGGAAGACTAGGTTTGCTAGCAAAGGCACCTAGCTTCACCTGAGCTCTTTTCTTCTAGGTTTGCTTGTAAGCGAAGCGATGTTGAGTTGATGGAAAGGGTATAGAGAAGGGCAACCAAAATGGTACGAGGGATGCAGGATGTACCCTGTGAGAGAAGCTTGAGAGGGCTGAATTTGTACCCTCTGGAGACAGACTGGGGGGGGGGCATGGTTGAGACCTTTAAGTATCTGAAGGGAATAAATAAGGTGGAGGGTAATAGCTTGTTCAAATTGAAGAAGGGAGTGAATACGAGGGAACATAGCCTCAAACTGGAAGGTGGGCAATATAAAGGTAATGTCAGGGGGCAGTTTTTCATGGAGAGGGTGGTGGAGGCCTGGAACAAGCTGCCAGGGGAGGTAGTGGCAGCTGAAATGGTGGAGGGGTTCAAGAGGCTTGGGATAGATTTAAGGGGTTGGGAAAAGAGGATGGAAGCGTAACAGAAGGGGGGAGGTAGGGTGTTGGGCAGATTAGGTGGGCCGTGGGGCCTTTCTCTGCCGTCACATTTCTGTGTATTCTGTGTGTTTAGGACTGAGCAAGGAACATTATCAGAGCAAAGAAAAATATTAAGGCTTCTTTTGGCTAGGTAGATTTACTGTGTGTTACTATTGTCTTTTGTGCTCACAGGGTTTGTTACTGTTTCTTGCAAACATTTTACTGCTTTATTGTTCTCTGATTCAAATTGCTGTTGCAGGGTATACTTTCTGCTGCATTATTACAGGGTGTGCCTTTGGTTAGTTACTGTTTTGTGCTTACAGATTACTGCTGTAATCTTCCCTGATTCAAATTGTTTTTTGCAAGGTATATCTTCTGTTACTGCTTTATTTTTCTCAGTAGCAAAGTGTTTTTTGCAGGGTATATCTTCTGTGAAATTATTACAGGTGGTGCTTTGCAAGTTTTACAGTTTTATCTATCATTAGGATAAGCTTTAAGGGCTACTGCATTTGTTGTTGGTGGATTGTTTCTGCTCTTACCTCCTTGTTTCTTTTGTCTGTGGTTCTTCTTTTTCAGCAGGGGAAGAGCCGAACCACCCACCCCATCCCTAACCACCCCATGCTACACTCCTTTTATAGAGTAGCATAGTCATGACATTTCCAGTAGCAAAACAGGAAGGGGAGGATCAGAGGAGTATCCACACAGTGACCTTACATACAGGGGCACAAGTAATTTAACTTGTTATAACAAGTTATACAAATACAAACAAACAAAACAAAAAAATCTAACTTTTGCCTTCATTATCTGCCTTCTAATTACTCAGACCATGTTATAAACCCGGCAACTCAACTGGAATGGATATTATTACCGGCAGATACTGCGGGACACTTTTCAAAAGGGCAGTTATACAGGATTTAGGAGGGTGTCCTACATGCTGTACCATTGGAGATCTAAAGGCTCAGCTCCAGGCAGCATGGGCAGAGATTGCACACCTTAAATTGCATATTCAGGAGGGAATATATTATAAGAACCGCCCACCATTTCCCCAACATCCAACTGAAGCACCTCGACAGCAGAGGATAATTGGTCCAGGAGGTTGGCAGGTGGTTAGGAGGGGCAAATCGGGTGCCCCATCACTCAATGCTCTCCAATGTATCACTTCCACTAACCATATAAAAACTACAAACAGGTATCTGCCTCTGTCTCCGAAATCAAACAAAGGGGCAGAGGACACTGCAGAGCAGGACACTGCAGCACAGGAGCTAGTACAACAAAACTCGCCCAAAACAGGGACCAAAACCAAAAAAGCAAAAAAGGAATCCACTGATCATAGGAGACTCCATGATTTGGGGAGCTGATACCTACCTCCAGCTGGGGGTAATGGTCAGATGTCTCCCAGGTACATCAGAGTGAAGAGACACTGACCACATTGCTAAAATAGTGCAGGAAGCAGGAGAAAACATTGACATCCTCATACACATAGGGGCTAACGATCTCACCAGCTAGTCAGTTGTGGAGACCAAGGAACACTTGACCAGGCTGGGAGACAAACTGTCATCCATTTCATCCAGCATCTCCTTCTTCTCTGAGATCCTGCCAGTCTGGGAGAGGGGGGCATATGGACGGAAGGTCAGAGAAGGGGAGACAGGGGAGCTAAACATGTGACTCAAGGGCTGGTGCCAGGAAAAAGGACACAAATTTGTAGGTAACTGGCAACAGTTTTGGGAGTGAAAATTCTTTAAATACAATGGACTGCAGCTGACTAAGGAGGGAGTCAGTACACTGGGGCAGAAGTTTGACGTCTTTGCAGAATATTTAAACTAGCAAATGGGGAGAGGGGTGCAGCACCCAATACATCGAATGGGAAGAACACCCCTCCTCCCCCCTCAGCTAGTAATCAAACAGGAGTTCAGCATGTTTGTAGTTCATTTGCATCACCAGGTAAGGAAAAAGGTCCAGCTCCCCATACGATGCGCAGGAGAAACGTTGGATCTCGTCCAACAACTAACACATCGAAATCTGGCCAACAGAAAATTATGTACGCATATGCCCGCAGTCTGGTAAACAAGATTCCAGACCTGCAGGCAACAATGACAGAGTCTAAATTGGTCATGGTAGCCATTAGCGAGACATGGTTCACCAGTAACCACACTTGGGAGACTTCAGTACCCGGCTATGTACTGTTCAAAAGAGACCAAGGTGCAAGGGGGGCAAAGCCCATTATGTCAATAAAAAATATTAAAGCTACAGAAATTCAGAATACACACAAGGAGCCAGAAGAACTGTGAGTCACCCTGGAAACAGAAAATGGGACAGCCATACAAACCGGGGTTGTATACAGGCCTCCAGACCAGGGGGAGAACACAGGCACATTACTGTTAGAAGATATACA
Organism: Neoceratodus forsteri; assembly: GCA_016271365.2. NCBI lineage: Eukaryota > Metazoa > Chordata > Ceratodontiformes > Ceratodontidae > Neoceratodus > Neoceratodus forsteri. Next base: position 113,910,839 of record CM057454.1, read on the forward strand.
AAACATGACAGCAAAAGGGGAGGTTCTGATAATGGGAAACTTCAACATGCCAGATACAGATTGGTCAATGCTAGCAGGAACATCCGCTAGATCTAGACACATAGTGGATTCCCTGCAGGGGGAGGGCCTCAAACAACTGGTACAACAACCCACAAGAGACAGGGCTGTCCTAGATCTAGTACTAACTAATGGGGAAAGGATCACAGATCTCCAGGTAGAAGGTCACCTCCAGTGACCATCACATGGTATGGTTCAGTTTGGCCACTAGAACTAAATCATCCCATTCCAAGGCAAAAATATGGGACTTCAGAGGAGCTGACTTTGATAAGACGGCCAATAGAGTTAAGCTAGCCCTGGCAAGATGAAATACAGGTGAGAGGGTACAGGCAACGTGGGCAAGCATTAAGGATGCAATACTTGAAGTAATATCCCATTGTGTTAGGGAGAAAAGCAAGAGCAAAACAAGGAGGAAACCACTTTGGTTCTTAAAACAGTAGCAGAAAAGGTCAGAGCCAAAAAGGCTGGCCTTCAGGAAACATAAGGGAAAGCAGCAGGATGAAGATAGGGAGGCATACCAAACTTCCCTAAGGGAAGCAGGGAAGGCAGTAAGGCAGGCAAACCGAGGAAAGACTAGCACGAACAGTAAAAGAAGGGGACAAGACTTTCTATAGATACATTAGTCAAAGGAGAAAGTCCAGAGCAGGTATTGCTAAAATCAAAGGGGATAAGGGGGAGTGTGTGTGGGGGAGGACCAAGGAAAAGCATCCATCCTAAATAGATACTTTTGCTCAGTATTTACTGAGGAGAAGGTAGGGCAGGGCCCACAGCTCAGCACCATGGACACGGAGGGGGAGGTGTGCATAAGTCCCTTCACAAAAGAAAGGGTCCTGCAAGAGCTAGCTATGCTCAGGGTGGACAAGGCAATAGGACCCGATGGCATACATCCCAGGGTACTAAAGGAGCTAAGGGTGGAAATAGCAGAGCCATTATCAGAACTGTTTAGTGAGTCTCTGAGCACAGGAGAGGTCCTAGAAGACTGGAGAAGGGCTCATGTGATCTCACTCAACAAGAGTGGTAGCAGGGAGGAGGCAGGAAACTACAGACCAGTCAGTCTTACCTCAGTAATGGGCAAGATTATGGAGGCACTCCTTAAGGAAAGGATAGTGCAACACCTGAAATCCATAGGAGCACAGGATCCAAGACATCATAGGTTTACAACAGGAAGATCCTGTCAAACTAATCTCATAGATTTCTTTGACTGGGTAACCAGCGTGGTGGACCAAGGGGGTGAAGGTGATGTCGCCTACCTTGACTTCAGCAAAGCTTTCGATACTGTTCCACATAGAAAATTTATTAATAAGTTGGGTAGGCTCAGGGTGGGTCAGAAGTTGGTCAATTGGGTGGCAAACTGGTTGGCGGACAGAAAACAGAGAGTGGTGGTAAATGATATGCAGTCAGAAGAGATGCAAATCATAAGTGGGGTACCTCAGGGATCAGTCCTGGGGCCAGTCCCCTTCAATATCTTCATCAGTGACACTGCAGATGGACTGGAGGGTAAGGTTTGTCTGTTTGCAGATGACACCAAGATCTGTAACAGAGTAGATGATCCAGATGGGGTGGGCAGAATGAGAAGATATCTGGATAAACTGGCAAAATAGTCGGAAGAGCGGCAACTGGGGTTTAACGCAAAGAAGTGCAAGATCATGCACATAGGGAAGAGAAACCCTGAAGCTTCCTATAGGTTGGGAGGGAGTTGCTGGCAATCACAAGGAAAGAAAGAGACTTGGGCATCATCATCACAGATGACCTGAAATTATCCAAGCAGACCACTAAAGCAGTAGGTAAGGCTAGAGGGATGTTGGGGTGTATTAGTAGGGGTATCACAAGTCGTAAGAGGGAGGTAATAATACCTCTTTACAAGACACTGGTTAGGCCTCATCTGGAGTACTGTGTGCAGTACTGGAGGCCGCACCTACATTAGGACATTAACAAAATGGAGGCAGTCCAGAGAAGAGCAACCAAAATGGTGAAGGGACTGCATCAGAAAACATATGAGGACAGATTAACGGAGCTCAATATGTATACCCTAGAGCAAAGGAAGGAGAGAGGTGATATGATCGAAACATTCAAACATCTTAAGGGCATTAACAAGGTAAAAGAGTCTTACATGTTTCAATATAAGAAAAATAGCAGGACAAGAGGACACAGCATGAAATTAGAGGGAGGCCGATTAAGGGGTAACGTGAGGAAGTTCTTTTTCACAGACAGGGTGGTAGATGAATGGAACGGCCTACTTCAGGAAGGGGTGGAAATGAATACAGTGCAGGGCTTCAAACAGGCGTGGGATACGCATAAGGGAGCAATACAGATGAGTATGAATAGATAGGCCATTGACAGAGTACAGGCCTATGGCACATTCATAAGGTAGAAAAAATGGGCAGACTGGATGGGCGTTGAAGTCCTTATATGCCATCAACTTCTATGTTTCTATGTCAGGTAAGCACTAAGTATTGTAAAAATGCATCTCCCGAGGAAACCTATAACATACATACATTATATAAGAGAGAGCAAAAAAGTAGCACATGATTCTGGGGAGATGTAGTGCTTGGTGTTGAAAAGGAAAATTTCCATACAAGGTGTGCGTATGTCATTTTTATTTTGCCATTCTTAGCCATTAGCTAAGAACTCAGATTTTAAAGAGTTAGACAGTTTACATATTACTTTTTAAGACAATGGGAAAATGGCACCCACCTCCCCTTCCTGAAGAGAAATGCACTCAAATACCAGGAGTACAGTGTAACATAAACTCCTCCTTTAGTAAGGTGCTCACACGTAAATGTGCAAAGGGAATACAAGTAGTGGCATAAAGGCAGTTAATAAAGACACCAGCTGGCATCCCTCAGCTGACATTTTGCACCTTGCACATCCTCAGAGCTCCGAGGATGTGCAAGACACAAAACGTCCGCTGAGGGATGCCAGCTGGTGTCTTTGTGGACCACCATTATGGCACTGCTTGTTTTCCCTTTGCACATTTATATGTGAGCACCTTAATAAAGGAGGAGCTCATGTTGTACTTTACCTGATTGTGAATGAAATCTGGACTGTCATGTACGGTATGGGCTGCACGCCCATTGGCTGTAGCTCTGCACCAATGGGCGTCAAGCCCCACCGGACAGTCAGTCGGGCGGGCGCGGGCGGCAGGCGGGTGGGATTCTGCTGCCGCCTGCCGCCGGGGAGCGGAGAGGGCCTTGTGGGTGGAAAACTAGACACCAGGAGATGTTTGGGGGTTGTAACTTGACATTCTGCCCTGATCGGGCATTATGGTCCACTGGACCACCAGGGAGATATTCGCTGTGGGGGTTTTACATTCTGCCCACGATCGGGCACGGGGGTTGATACACGCTCTGCTCACGATCGGGCACTCGGGAGATGTGGGCGGGGTTCATGTTATTTCGCCCGCGATCGGGCATTGGGAGATGTGTGGGGGGTTGTTTTTACATTCTGCCCGCGATCAGGCATTGGGAGATGTGGGGGTTGTTTTACGCTCTACCCACGATCGGGCTGGTGGGGGGGACAGGGACTGAGTTGGGGCCAGCCAGGGTGGCAGCTGCTGTGTTGCGCCCTGCAATACAGCAGCTCACCTGTGGGTGGCCCTCAACGATCCTTTTTTGGCTCAAGGTTGTGCAGGCGCAGGTTGGGGTTGCGATGCAAACTCTGCACAACCCGACTGAATATCGGGTTGCGCAGTTTATGCATGGTTCCTCCCCCTCCTGTTGAGCATGCATTCATTTGCATTGCACTGTTGCGCAACCTGTTGTCAGTGGCGTAACTGCCTCCTGCTGAATATCGCAGAATGGCGCAATGTAGGACTTGCGCATGCGCAACCCTGTTGCGCATGGTGCAACCCTTTTGAATATCTGGGCCCCCGTGTAGACACATATTTTGTTGTCTACCACTTGTGCCACCGTCTGACATTTTACAAAAAATGTCAAGTGGTTTGAACTGTTGTAATTTGGGAGATTCAGTCCAAATGGCCCTCATACAGCAGGTTCAGGCAGGATGCAACACAGTACCTTACAGTAAATGACATGTCACAGCAGACTGCATGACAAAAGGGCTTAATTGCCATTGAGTTGCACTATTCCCTGCAGCATACTGCAGAAATCTACAGTAATACTGCTAGGCAGTGCATTGCAGCCTGGCTGGCTCTGCTGTACTGCATCTTTACCTTCCGTCCAGCTCAAGTTTTATTTGGAACTGTCCACTCTACTTATGAGCCATGTTTCAACACCTTCATACCTTTTTAAATGAAGTAAGCAGTTTGATGCTGATGTAGCCCGTCTTGTTCCTCTTGACATGTTTAAGTAAGAAGGCATCCTTGACCAAGTTTTCATCAGACAGGTAATATTCAATCCGGGAGACCATCTTCTGAATGAGGGCTGGCTCTGGGGGCTTCCAATCTCCCAAGTCAAAGTCATCATCATTGTCCAAGGTGTCCGAAAATCTAGTAATTCAAGATTATGATATGTGTCATTCTTACAAACTTTCAAAATATTTACTGTAATACACATTTATCAGAATTGCTAGGTTAAGCCAACATTCAAGTTTACAATTAAAGTGAAAAAACGCTGGGCGTTGCGATGACTGAATTATTTTCTGTATATTCAAATTGAGGTATTTGTTGTTTGACAAAATCTTGGTCCCTGTATGTGGAATTTGATCAGTGGCAAAGTTAGAGTTGGTGTGACAGACCTATTGTGTGAGGTCACCTTAAGAAGCAAGATGTATTTTCTACTAACCCAGCTTCATCTGGAGATGGTTAAGACAGAGTAGGGTGTACCTAACTATTCTACTGTGTTAAATGAGCTTTAAGAGGAAGTAGCTTGTCCAGCAGCTCTTGGCATCATTAGTATCGAGGTAAAACACCAGGATTGGGTCCGAAATCAGCTTCACCAAATCAACAAAATTGTGGTACAGGGGAAATTAGGTCATAGACCTAAACTCCCAACACAGCTCGGTGGGGGAGGGGTAGAGAAAAGAGGTTTAAAACCGACTGACACAGAAGGCTCACTTTCTATCTCTAGGAATTCTATGTGAGCCATTCCAAGGAGGGTGGCAACCTGTGGGTCTGAAGAAAGGATTGAAGTAACAGTGTGTAACATGTATATTGAGATAGTAAACATTGTAACTGTTACGAAGATAGTTAAGTGTTCACGTGCATGAATGGTCATGCTTTATTTTCTAAATTCTGTTATACTTACTGTCTGTATGGCTCAAATGTAAATATTGTATATACCAGTTTACTACGATTATATTTCACTGACCAATGTTTAGTAATAAATTATTTTTTTTAAATAAAGACTGGTTTTAACTGGCTTATGTATGACTACATCCCTCAAGAAAAGGCACCTGGATAAGGTGTGCAGGATAAAGTATCTCTGAGAGTGCAAAGTGTGCCTACCCAGCACATAGACCCTCTCTAAGGGTGTCTGAACAGTAGAAGAGGGCAGACAAAGGGGCCATCAGAGTAGTGGAGTCTGCACTCCTGGCAATGCTGGTGTAGATAGTCTAAGGCCAGGAGCAAAGCCAGAGAGAGAGAGAGAGAGAGAGAGAGAGAGACAGCGCAAGGGACCCACTGGAAACTAGAGGAAGCTCTGACTTTCATAGGTGTGCATCACCCTGCTGTTCCATTTCATACTCCTCCTTTTTGAATCACTAGCTTGGGATTGCACAGCAGGGGGAGCCAGTGAGCTTGCCATAATGGACCGAAGAGGATGAGGACTGGCACTTGATAATGGATCATTGGTAAGTTTGTGAGGCATGGGACTTCAGAGTGGACAAGGTAGATTTGCTTTTATTTATTTACTTATTTATTTTTTGAGGGGGTTACTTGCACTGGGGCTGAACTCCCAGTTCTGAACTCATCTTTGGAACTGTGGATGTTGGGGATGGAGTTGTTTCCTGGCACCATGGATGAGCTCCCAGTGCTGGTATGATTGTTTGCATATGCATGAGTGTGCGAGGGAGTGGTTGGGGTCTTAAATAAAAAAAAAATGGTTACAACTATGTGCCAGTATATATAAAGAATAGTTACTTACTGTAGCAGTGGATCCAGAGAATCTCCTCCATTGAACCACATCATGGAACTATAAGACATTGACATCAAAACCACCTGGAAATTTTGCTAGCTGAGGCCGACCATGTCAGCACGCCTTGTTGTCACCTATATAATGTGGGCAGCTCCATCATGCCTCGGTTCTCCAACAGAAACAAGCTTGGAGGATCATCAAATCGGTAGGGACCGAAGCAACCAGGACCAAACCAGGCACACAAGAGAGGATATGGAAATCTGAGTAAATATGCCAAATTCAGGCATAGGAGGAGAACTAACATGCAACAGCAGGCAGAATAACCACCCATCATCTGAAAGGGGGAAGGAAGGAGGGAGGGAGAGTTGTGGCTCAGTGGAGGGGATTCTCTCTAAGAGCTACTGTTATGGTAAGAAATTATTCTATCTTCTTTGAAGATATTTCTTTATACTGAGCCACATCACAGAATGATTCCCAAGCAATACCAAAGCACCAAGGAAGGAAGGAAGGAAGGATCTAACGACCCTGAGTAAGGAGGCCTTGCAGGACATTAAGGCCACATCTGGGACGTCTATGAGAGATGATGTCCAGACTGAAATGTTTAGTGAATGTATGAACAGTACTGCAAGTGGCAGCAGCACATATGTCAGCAGAAGACACACTTTGGAAACAAGCCATGGAAGTAGCCACCCTGTGGGTGGTGTGAGCATGAACAGGATCAGAAAGCTATTTAAGGCACATCTGGTAACAGAAAGAAATGTAACAGGCCAACCATTTGGAAAGGCCCCACTTTGAAATAGAGGACCCCAACATTCTGGGGGAGAAAGCCACAAATAACTGAGTGGATTTTCTGCAATTCTTTGTACGATCCAGGTACCAATGCAATGTCTGATGGACGTCAAGCCTATGAAGTCAATGTTCTCCACTGTCTTTGAGAGATGCAAACAAAACTGGAAGATCAACAGTCTGGTTAGTGTTTGCTCAGAATTGACCTTTGGCAGAAAACAAGGACCGGTATATAATATAACCCTATCCTCGTAGAAAATAAGAAAAGAAGGATCTGCAACCAGAACCTGTAACTCAGAAATGTGTTGAGCAGGCAGCCTAACCACTAGGAATGTGTCTTCCAAGAGAGGAAGCACAGCTCGTAAGTCACAGTATGTTTGAAGGGAGGTGCAAAAGGGTCTCCAGAACCAAATTAAAGTCCCGCACCAGAAGAGGATCGTGAACTGTGGGGTGCAGAAGTAGAATACCGCTGAGGAACCTGCAGGAAGTCTCATGCTGGGCCATTATTTTGCCATCAATGAGGGCATGAAAAATTGACACCGTGGCCATGTAGAGCTTAAAAGAGGAATAGCTGAAGCCCGAGTTCATAAGGGGAAGGAGGCAATTCATTGCCAGACTGACTGGACATGTAAAGAGTTCCAGCTAACAGGCAGCACACCAAACCGTAAAATGTTTCAATTTTTGTGAATAGATGTACCGAATAGACCACATCCAAGGTGCCAGTAGAATAGCAACAACTGCCAGGGAACCCCAAAGTGGAAGAACTCCACATCCTAAGGAGCCAAGTGTGGAGGTGCAGGGATTGAAGATCTGGATGCACTAGAGCACCGTGCTCCTGCAATAGAAGTTCCACTCATAGAGGGAGCATAACAGAGGGTTCCACTAACAGTTGCTGAAGCAGAGGGAAACCAGATTTGCCTGGGCCAGTACAAGACCACCATAATCAGGGTGGTTGGTTTGGCCCTCCACATGTCCAGAACCCTCTGTATGAGAGGGAACAGGGGAAAAGTGTACATGAACCTCACTTTCCAAGAGAGGGACAATGCGTCTCACCAAAAAACTCCAGACCCTGGGGCAAGCAAGCAGAAATGTGGCAGTTTTGTGCTGTTGGAAACACAAAAAGGTCTATTTCTGGGCAGCCCCACTTCAGGAAGAGGTCATCCACGATGGAGTCCAATAACTACCATTTGTGGCAGAGTGCCTGGGACCAGCTGAGACAGTCCATAAGAGCATTGAAGGTACCAGGCAGGAAGACAACTGAAAGAAACATGCTGTGTTCCACAGCTATTGCCAGACTCTCATTGCCTCTCTGCAGAGAGGCTATGAGAGGACACAGCCTTGATGGTTAATGTAGTACATCACTGTAAAGTTGTCTATATGGATCAACAGCTGATGACCCAGAATGGTGGTTGCGTAGGCCTGTAGGCCAAGCAGAACAGCTCTTATCTCCAGAGTGTTGCTGTGCAGAACCGTATCCAAGGGGAACTATTGTCTTGAAGTCCAGAAGGGGCCCAGATGGGCACCTCACCCCGAATCCAAAGCATCCATCATCATCACTAGAAGAGGAGATGGATGGAGAAAAGGGTATCTTGTCTCTAGGTTGGAGCATCCAGCCACCACAGCAAAGAGTGATGGAGCAGAGCGGTCACGTCTGTGTGACACTCCAGCTCATCAGAATGCTCAGCCCACATGCACAGAGGAACCACTGTGGCAGTCTTATGTGCAGACGCCCTGGGGGACAGTTAGAAAGGCAGCAGCCATGAGGCCTACCAGATGTAAGAGGCATTTGGCCGAAGCATAGTCCATGGAAGAGCATAGCTAAGCTTGGGCAAAAAACGCCATAGCAAGGTCCGAGGGCAGGAAAACCCACCCCAGTCCCATGTCCAGAACAGCTCATGTGTACTGAAGACATTGGCACAGAGTGAGAACCGACTTCAGCTTGTTCACCAGAATACCTAACTGTTTAAACAGTTGTCTGATGCAGAACAATGTGTTAACAATAGCTTCCCTCAACAGAGCCTTCAAAAGCCAATCATCAATGTAGGGGAGATATGCAGGCTCTCTCACTGAAGGGCACGTACAGGCCCTCTCATTGAAGGGAAGCAGCAATTCTTGCAAAGCATTTGGTAAAGACACTCTATGCAGGTGACAAACCAAAGGGCAGGACACAAAACTGATAGTGTGAGCCCTAGAGCATAAACTGCAGGAACTATATGTGAGACTTGCAGATTTTGATATGGAGGTAAACATCCTTTATTTCCAGAGAGACCTTCCAATCACAGTTTAAGAGCGAGCTGGGGGGGACTGCAGAGACACCATTTGAAACTGCTTGTACTCTACAAACAGATTGATGCATCGGAGGTCTAGGATGGACGTTAAATCAACAGTCCATTTTGGTACCAGTAAGCAGGGCCGGCATCAGGTTTTTGTGGGCCTCGGGCAATAGACCTCCAGTGGGACCCCCTCAGACCCATCTGTCCATGTTAAAAGAAATCAAAGCAGCCCCGACTTGGCAGAGACTTGAGATGCAATCATGCAGGCAAGGCAGTCACCCCCCGGTGCCTAAACTTTCAATGTCCCACCCCGCCCATCAAACACTATATAACAACCAGCAGCATTCATCAGAGCTGCGCCAAGAAGATGGACTATTTATACATAGTACTGTACCTGCATGGTAAAAATAAGCAGTCTTCTGGCCGTCGGTGAGAAATGTGACAGGCTCCAGACTACACACTGTCTGCTTCTCACCACTGGTGAGAAACAGACAGTGTGTGTCTCGCCATCAGACATGCTGTGTAATTGCAGGTGGAGAAGCAGCTGAGCTGACTTGACTGATTATAGATAGCCATCATTAACACTTGCACTTTTTTGGCTGCAGTGATGGAAGCCTAGAGCATGGCGAGGTCGAGACTTGGACGCTGGTGCCTGAGCAGAAAGAACCATGGTGTAGTAGGGTTAACTGGTCAGTGCAGTGCTGTTGGGGAGCTATTTTGGGAAAGCAGATTTTGGTACATCTGTGTGACAGCCTGAGCCTCCCCTCCCCTCCCAGGGCTCTACTACCTACCTAATGTGTTGCTGGAGCTGGACGGTCATGACACAGCTTCATCCATGTCTTGTCAGTAGGCCATTTTGCTGTTGACTGTCATTTTCATTGCTCAACAGTGCTGTTAAACTTGAATTTGTAGGCCCGAAGCATGGACACACAACCAATCGCTGGCTCAGCTCTACTCATTCTGCCCAGGGCCGGCCAGCCACCTCTGACTGCCATAACAACTTCGCAAGGCGCCCGTACCCAACTTTGAACTACCTACTACTCCCACCTTCGGAAAACCAGCTGAGCTGCTCAGGCTCACACCCCTCCACCAGACTCTCCTCCAGCCATTGACCACCTGCTGCACATCCCACACCCCTTGCCCGCCCCACAGAACACTGTAGTGGATCAGGGTCCTGCCACTTCAAGTAGGGTTCAGTGGTATCTAGTGGTTGGAACAGAAACTAAAGCATGCTGCACTACACCTGCCAAAGTTGACAGAAATTAAATTTGACACTTTTTTTGAGCCCCTGGTGGGCTCCCCCTCTGGTGTTGGGGCCCTGGGCATTTGCCTGGGTGGCCCAGGTGCTGACACCAGCCCTGTCAGTTAGTACCAGGAATAATAACTCGGGTTCATTTCTGTGACCAGGATGGGCTGTATGGCCCTGTTACTTAGGAGGTTTTGTACCTCTTTTAGCGGGAAGGCAAGATTTATTTATTTGAAATGGTTTTACCAGGAAATACAACATGAGCTGTAAACAGCTTGTTTCCAGAAGGTCCTGGGGGGAAGGGTTACATAAGTGGGGGAGCAAAAAGAAAACAAAGACAGAGAGTATAAAACAGCAGCATATAAACAATACATTACTAGCTTGAACAAGGAACTAGACCATAGTAAAATACAACAGGGTTGCAATACCTTAGGCAAAAGAGTATAACAGGTAACAAGGAAGGTATAGACCCTAATGGAGTACACCTTCAAGTGCTAGATAAGGATGGCAGAGTATAGGTGTACCAAGTGCAAAGTAGGCAGGTAGGATGGGAGTGTGAAACAAGGGGAGTGGGAAGGGGAGGAATGAGAGTGCAAGGGAAGAGGATTGTGAAACAAAGGGAGCGGGAGGGGAGAAACAGAAGAGGGGAGGGGGGAGGGGGGAGGCATGGTAAGTCAGGGAGTTACATCCCCTCAGGATGTTGAGATCTCTGTAGGGGGGAATGGACCCAGATGGGAAGGGCTGGGGAGGAGGTGGGTGGAGGAGGCAAGGCAAGCTGGGGAGGTTATGCCCCTTTAGGATGCTGAGAACCCTGCAAGGGGGTATGAACCTGGACAGGAAGAAAGTGAGAGAGAGAGGGGGAGAGGAGAAGGCAAGACAAGCTGGGGGTTACACCCTTCAGGATGCAGAAATCCCTGCAAGGGAGTAGACAGACAGGAAGGAAGTGAGAGAGAGGGGGAGTGCAAAGGAAAGAGATGGGAGGGGGAAGAAGGCAAGGTAAGCCAGGGGTTACACCCCTTCAGGATGCTGAGAATCCCTGCAAGGAGGTATTAGCCCAGACAGGAAGGAAGTGAGAGCCGGGGGTTACACCACTTCAGGATGCTGAGAACCCTGCAAGGAGGTATGAGCCAGGACAAAAAGGAAGTGGGGGGGGAGGGAGGGGAAAGAGGAGTGAGGGAGGAGACAAGGCAATGCAAGCCAGGGGGTTACAACCCCTTCAGGATGCTGGGAACCCTGCAAGGGGATATGAATCCGGACAGGAAGAAGGTGAGAAACAGGGTAGAGGGCAAGGAAAGGGGAGGGGGGAGAAGGCAAACTGGGTGGGTTACACCCCTTCAGGATGCTGAGAACCCTGCCATGGCATGAAAGAAAGTGAGAGAGGAGGGAGAGGGCAGGGGAAAGAGGGGGTGAGAGAAGGCAAAGGCAAGCTGGTGAAGAACCCCTCAAGGAGGGCAGTGAGAGAGGAGGAGAGGGCATGGGGAGGGGGGGAGCTGGCAAGGAAAGCTGGGAAAATGATACCCCATAGGATGCTGAGAACCCTGCGAGAGGGGATTGTACCCAGAAAGGAAGGAAGAGAGAGAGAGAGAGAGAGAGAGAGAAAGGAGAGAAATAGAGAAGGGAAGGAAGGTAAACTGTTGGGGGAGGGGTGGTGGGCTGCTGTCCAAGAACCTGGAAGATCGGTGTGGGGCAGGTGGGAATGCTGGGTATTGGAAAAAAAAGGGGTAGGAAGGGAAAGGGTTAGTTGCAGGTGCAACTGTGAACAGTGTGCTTCCGGAGGAGATGGGCTAGTGAATGGCAAGATTGAGCAGAGAGAATTTCAAGAGGGAGGGAATTCCAGATATTAGGGAACTTAAAGGAGAAAGCATTGTGATCAGATGAGGTGTGCCATGGAGGGAAGGCAAGGGTACGATGAGTGGAATTGCAGAGGGAATAAAAGGGGAGGGAGAGATAGGAGGGAGGATAAGTCTGGGGGAGAGATCCAAGCAAGAACTTCCAAACTAGATTGGTACTGTGTTGAATTCATCTGGCATTAAGGGAGTGAAAGGAGAGTGAGGTATAAAGGTCACAGTGGTGTGTAAGTGGAGGGCAACTCATATGAAGCAAAAGAAGGAACTGAAGAGGGTGTCCAGTCTGGAGAGGGTGGATTTAGGGGCAGAACAGTAGCGTCAATGTCAGCACCAAAGTCGAAGGACTTGTCTAGCCATAACCCAAGGTACTTACAGGTGGGAACATTGTCCAGTTTAGTACTAGAGAGGGTGTTGAAGGTAGGGGTGCTGACAAGTCTGGACAGCCTTTGCTTGGAGCCAAAGATCATGGAGACCATTTTTTGAAGCTCATGGAGAGTTGGTTAGCTTTGAACCAGTGCTGGACATTGTTAAAGTCCTGCTGATGGCTGGTGGACACTTCAGAGGGGGAGGTTCTAGAACAGAACAAGACAGTGTCGTCTGCATACATGTGGATGCTTGAGGAAATGCAGGCATTAGGAAGGTCATTTAGGAAGATGGAAAACAGTATTGGTTCGAGTACAGTACCTTGGGAGACACCAGTGTTGATGGGGAGGGGAGGTAGAATTACCAATTCTAACCGACTGTGTTCAACCTATCGGGTAGGACTGGAACCAGCTGGTAGCTGATGCAGAGAGGCCCGCTGATGACAGTTTTCTCTGCAGGAGGGCATGGGAGACAGTGTCAAAGGCTTTGGCCAGGTCGACAAAGATGGCATAGGTAATGCATGCCTGAGCCATACCTGTGAGTATGTAGTCAGTAAGCTGAAGTAGGGAGGTGGTGGTAGAATGGTTTTCACGGAATCCAGACTGGAAAGGGGTGAAAAAGGAGGTAGAGACAAGGAAGCAGGAGAGTTGCTCAAGGGCCAAGTGTTCTTGGAACTTAGCCAGAGTGGGGAGTAAAGAGACTGGGTGGAAACTGCCAGAGTTGGAGGGGTCGCCACCTTTAGGAAGGGGAATAACAGTAGCTGACTTCCAAGCATCAGGGACTGATGCATGTAAGAAGGATAGATTCAGAAGAGTAGACAGAGGCTGAGCAATAGAGTAGCCTGAGCAGTGGAGAAGTTTGAGGTCAAGGCCATCAAGGCTTTTTCCTTTACAAGAGTTCATGGCCAATAAAACACACAGGGTGTCCTCGGGTGGTACAGGCTTGAAGGAGAAGTGTGAGGTGGGGGGGGTTGAGAGTGTGAGGTAGGTGGGGAGGGACATGTAGGACACCGGTCGCAGGGGGGGAAGAGGCAAGGGGGGTGGAGGAACAGGAAGTGAAATAGTTGTTTAATTTGGCTGCCATGGGGGAGGGCATCTAATGTGCCAGAACCAACTTTTAGGACAGGTGAAGGGGAAAGGGCAGGTGGGGAAAATAGGGCACGGATAAGCTTCCAGAATTTATAAGGGTAGTTGATGTTTTCATGGAAGGAGGCTTGAAAGTACTCGGCTTTGGCATGCCGAATGACTTTGGTATATGCGTTGCTGAGTATGCGGTAGCACTGAAGGTCATGGGGGGAGCCAGAAGTTTTGAAAGCTGCCCAAGCTTGGTCTCTAGCACGTTGGCACGTGACGAGTTCGGTGGAGACCCAGGTGAGGTGATTCCCACAGACCCTTGCATTTCTGAAAGGCACAAGCTGGTCCCAGACATTGAGAAACTGCAAGCTGAACTAGCTCAATGCAGCACTGACAGAGGCGGCAGTGGTGATAGGTGACCAATCTGTGCTGGACAGGTCATTATGAAGGGAGGACTGATCCAAGGAGTGTGAGGAATGAAAATTGAGAACGACGGGGTGATCTATCATGGTGGATTTTACGCGCACAGTATACCATGTGATGGTTGCTGAGTACATCAGGTAGTATACCAGAAAGTATGACCTGGTGTGGGTGTGATGTCAGTACCCAGTCGATAAGGGGAGTGTTTACCAGATTTGTGATTAATCCGTGCAGGTTTGTAATGAGTTGCTTTAAGTTGAGTGAAGAGACATGGTTACAGACTTTGGACAGGGTGCCAGACTGCCAATTTATACTGAAATCCCCAAGGAGGAAGAGTTCACCAGGGGAGGCAAGGGAGGAGATGGAAGACAGAAGATCAGTGATAGAGGAGAGGGAGGAGACAGGGAAGTTAGGGCAGCAGTAGACACTGCCTACAAAAATAGGGAGGGAGATGGGGAGGGAAATTTTTACTAGAAGCATTTCCTAGGCAGAGGGGGAGATGGTGGAGAGGCAGACTGAGTAATTTATAGATGTTGATATGTACATGGTAACTCCCCCGCCCCTGGACTTATGGTCCTGACGGATGAGGGAGTATCCAGGAATGGAGATTGCAGAGTCAGGGATTTTAGAGCTTAGTCATGACTCTGTAAGGGTAAGGAGCGAGGGTTTGAGATGTAGCACGAGTGGCTGCAGAAGGTCAGTTTTAGGGAGTAGGCTTCTAATGTTTAGGTGCAGGAGCCTAAGACCTTTGGGAAAATGAGGAGGGAAGGGAACAGGGTTGGGTTCAATGTCTCCAGCCATGATAAGCAGAAGTGTTATGAGTGCTCTTGTTAGGGTGGTTAGGCATTATTTTGACAGGGGGAATAGTTGGCTGGAGGTGGGCTTGGATTTGTTATAAGAGTAGCTGATGTGGAATGTGAGGGCTCACAAGGAGGCCAGGTGGGTGATGGGGCTATGGAGGATGCTGGCAGCAGTGCACCAGGGGAAGTGTGTTAAGGGAGGCTCGCTGGATGAGGGTAGGGTAGGGGGGAAGGAGGAGGTGCACAGGGGAGTGACGGGTGGAACAGGAACAGGAGGCAGAGAGGAAGGGGAAGGCATGATAGGAAAAAGAGCAGGAAGAGGCAGGCAAGGACAAGTGGGTACATGAAGGGTAGAGATTAGGGTGTGTAGGATAGTGATAAAGAGGGGAGGTGAGTAGAAGATCAAGAAAAAGAGAGGAGAAGATATTGGAGTAGGAGTTAGAAGGTATAATTAGGAATGTGTGGCAAACCAAGAATATAGAGGTGTGTGGAAGGCACTCGTATACAATGTAATGTAATACTAGTTTACCAGCTGAATGAGGAAAAAGATATTAGGATGGGGGGGATGGGAGTGTGTAGGAGTGTAGTCAGTTGAAGGAACTGAAGGGAACTGTCTGACTTGTACAAATAGACAACACCAGGTTGGGGCCAATGTGAGAGGTGATAGGGAAATAGGGGAGAAGCCAAGGAGTATTTAATAGAGGGCGGGACAGGGTGGGCAGGACAGGGTGGGCGGGCAGAACAAAACAGTAGTTAACAGAGCAGTAAGAGGGTAGAGCACTGCCAGTCTGCTATATTCAGATACCAGAAAACAGAGTAGCCAGAAGGGAGGCTGAGCAAGGCAAACCAGCCAATCAGGACATGCCAGGGAAAGGTGCCGAAGTTCAAATTGAAGGGCTCGGTGGAAACTCAGCCATACTTTGTGATTCATTTTGGGGGCAAGTAAGCGTGGGTAGCTGCTGTTTCAGAGCTGACTGCACCACACCCTGGATAGAGAGAGGTCCGCTGCTGGAGGGAGCACCTGGGATCGGGCCTCCGCTAGTGGAGGAAGGAAGAGAGCTGCAGTTAAATTGGGGGAACAAAAATAATGGAGTAAACAAACAAAAGAAAAAAATAGGAGGGAGTGATGGTGGGCAGGAGGGTAGTAAGCACAGGAGACTGAGAATCTGTTGGGGGTCTGGGGGCAGCAATTTGCAAGTTGCAGCAATTGACAGAACAAAAGGCAGAGCCTCTACCTCAGGGCTTAGGGTTTAGTGTGTGCAGAGACCTCCTAGTCATTTTGGATGTCTGAAGGTTCCACAGGGCAGACCCAAAATTGGTATTAAAATGCTCTGTCCTCTAAAGGGAGCATTAAACACTGACTGCTAGACATCAGATACAAAACCTGGAACACGTAACCTGGAGTGATAGTGCAGGCACATGCCCCAGAAACAGCTGCACGAGCAGCTGCATTTGAGGCATCTAAGGTAGATCTTTGCAGGTGCTTTCCAGCCCTGAAGTCGTAAGCCATGGTTTGCTGGACCATGAGCTCTTCAGGGCCATCTGGCAGCTTGCCAGCAATTGTAGACATAGATTTCCACAGGTAGTTTTTATATTTAACCATATCCACCCGGTAATCTGCAATTCAGATCCAAAGAGATGATGAAGCAAATGTTCTTTTTACTCATTATATCAAACTTCCTCAACTCCTTATGAGGAGGAAGAGAGCTCATGTGTTTTGGAGCCTTTGACCTGTCATGGGTAGCCATTATCACCACTGAATCTGTTTCTGGTGGTGCCATGTGATATGAGCGAGGAAAGAATAGCGAATGTAACATGGGTGAGTGCATATCACCGACTACAAGAACGGCGACGTGCACATGACTGCCATTAATCCCTCCCTTACGCCCACCTTCCCCTGACGATGGCCTGTGGCCAGCTCACCTACCCCCCCTCTCCCACTCTGGACTGCCAATTATGAATTTTACTTGTTGCCTATATACATAGTCCATATAGACTATTCAGCTTGAACTATGTTTAGCGCCGTAAGCAATGACTGTTAGCCCTTACTGTATTCTTAGTCCAAGCTTGTGTGTGTCCCCATAGAAACCTCTTTTATTTTATAATTTTTATTGAAATGTTTCACCAGGAGGGCACACTGAACAACAAGTTGCTCATCTCACGGTGCAACCTGGGGGGAGGTGTTACAAAGGGTTGTGAAGGATGATCAGTTACAATAGTTTGTGGGTAGTACAAACAATACAACATTGTAAGATTGTGCGACAGTTGGAACACAAGGTATTGTACAATAAACAGTAGTGGAACATTGGGTAAATTACAATACATGTCCAAAATCATACAAAAGAACATATGAACGTACAAAACAGTAATAATGCTATAGAACCATTTATAGTGCATGAGTGTACCAGGTGCAGGCTCGAGGTAATACACAAGTACTGTTGGAGTAACAAGGATGGGGTTAGGTTGTGCACACTGGTGACCCAGAAGGGCAGGTGGAGGGGGGCAAGAACTGAATGTGAGGAGACGGGTAGCTATTTCCTGATTTCCCCCTTCAGGATGTTGAGAACCCTTCCGGGGGGGGGGGTTAATGGTAGCAAGGCAGAAACTGGGGACTGTATTAAGGTGGGTTAAAGCAGGAACAGCTGAGAGAAAGGTAATTGTGTAGGGCAGAGGTAAGGGATTAGTTGGAGGAGGAGTGTCGTATTTCAGGGGGGAGGGAATTCCAGATTTTAGGGAAAAGATGGGCGAAACCAGTCTGACTGATGAGGGTGGAACGGCGAGGGACCGTCAAGGTGCGGGCGTCATTTGATCTGAGAGAGTGGGTGAGGGGAGGTGGAGTGGATAGAGAGGATGAGAGCTAGGAGGGGAGCCTCCACCCCCGAGCCAGAATTTGGAGTGTAGTTTGGCACAGTGAGAGATGCATCTGTGAGATAGTGGAAAGAAGGTTAGAGAGTGATAGAGTTCACAGTGGTGGGAGTGGGAAGAGAAGTCGATAGCAAAGAGGTAGAAGGCATTAAAGATAGTGTCCAACTTGGTAAGGGAAGATTTGGGAGCAGCACCATAGACTACGTCACAGTAGTCAAAGATGGGGAGTACGCTGGCCCGGTGGCACAGAGAGTTGAGGCACTGGACGCCACACCTCGAAACATGCCGGTGACCTGGGTTCAGAAACAGACTCGGGGTGCCGGGGGCTGGCAGAGGAAGGAGAGGATTGAGCATCTGGAGGACTGCTCTCCTCTCCTGGGGTGGGTTAGGGTATAGCCCAGCTCTGTAGCAGTCCCTGGTGGAGACCAGGGGCACTACAAACAGCGGTGCAGGAGGGACTCAAGAAAACTGGAAAACAGCTCCGGAGCACACCGGATGATGGCTTCCACCCTCCACAACATCGGGTCCTACGGGAATCTCCTCCTCCACAGCTGTGCCCCTGGGACCGTGAAAGCACAGTGTGCTGGGTTTCCCGGTGCCTTCGGCGAGGGGACCCGCCCGCAATGGATATGCCGGGACCAACCTCGGGGTTGGTCAAATCTGTGGATGGAGGGGCTCCTGAAGAGGATCGCCGAGGTTAGTGGGGCACTAGGAGGCCCTAAGGAGTGGTAGACTCCGGAGTGTCGGTGGGGTAAAAAGAATATAAAAAAAAAAAAGGATGGAGAGTATCATCGTCTGGACAATTTCGTGCCTTGCAGTCAGCAAGATGCAACTATGATTCCTGTACAGAGCACCAAGCTTGGGGCGCAGTTTCTTCAGGATAGCATCGATATGCACAGAGAAGTTGAGGTGCTGGTCCAGCCAAACTCCCAGATATTGAAATGAGGAGGTGTCCTCCAAGATGGTTCCATCAAGGGTGTGGAAGGTGGGTAGGGCCGGGAGCCTAGAGAGTCTCTGCCTGGTGCCAAAGGTGATTGAAACTGTCTTCTTGGTGTTTAGAAAAAGCTGGTGAGAAGCAAACCAGAGCTGAACTTGGTTGAAGTCATGCTGTAAGCTGGTTTGCACAGCAGCAGGGTTTTTGCTAGAACTGTACAAAACAGTATCATCACCGTACATGTGGATAGAAGAGGATGAGCAGGTTGTGGGAAGATCATTAAGGAAAATAGAGAAGAGTAGGGGACCAAGCACTGAACCCTGAGGGACACCAGTGTTGATGGGGAGTGGAGGGGAGATGGAATCAAGGATTCTCACTGACTGGGTCCGCCAATGAGGGAGGATTTAAACCAGTTGGTGGCTGATGGAGCAAGGCCAGCTGAGAAGAGTGAATCAAGAAACAGGGGATGGTAAACAGTGTCAAAAGCTTTGGCTAGGTCGACAAAGATGGCCAAGGTGATCATGCCATCGTCCATCCCTGAATGGATGGAGTCAGTAAGCCTTAGGAGGGAGGTGGTTGTTGAGTGGTTCTTCCAAAAACCAGACTGGAAGGGGGTGAAGAAGGAGGAGGAATCAGAGAGAAATGGTGATAGCTGAGAGAGAACCAAATGTTCTTGAAGTTTGGCAAGGGTAGGAAGGAGGGAAATGGGGCGATAGTTGCCAGGAGTGGATGTGTCACCACCCTTGGGGAGAGGAAGGTCTACAGCGTGTTTCCAGAATGAGGGTACCTCTCTGTTGTAATAATCTGTTATGTTTTTTGTAATGCACCTCTTTGTGATGTGTAACTTTTGTAAATGAGTCCTTGACTCAAAGGTACTTTCCGAGTTCTCAAATAAATAAATAAATAAAATAAATCCCTAAAGAGAGACAATCTGCACCATTTTGTCCGCACCCAATATATACTACAATTCTTTGCCACCTGCACCCCCATACTTATTATAATCAACCCTAAGGGGGGGCCTGCCACTGGGGTACAGGGGAATATTCAGGAAGGGCTATTTGTCAGGGGGGGGAGGCAACCTGCGGATGGGGGGACCACATCCAGGAGGGCGGGGGAGCATGGAGCACAAATCCGGGAGATCAGGGAATGGGAAACAAACAAACAACAAAAAAAAGCACCCAACAAACACATAAAAAAAAAACGATGCACACACCCCTAGCCAGTTCCTCCTGCACTAGTGACATTGACTCTAACCACAAGACCAAACAGACAGCTAGAAAATGCCTGGCAACACTACCTCCTATATCCTCGTTCCCTATAGCTCCCTCTTCCAGTCGCTGTATTCTTCCATTGCAGTTCTTGTCCTCTAACACTCACTCTTACCACACCTCGCTACCCTTTCACATTCACTCATATCACAGACGGTCAAATTGAGTAGCTCAGTTTGACTCACCCATATCACTGGATACCGTTTCTGGTTGACCAGAGTAATATGTCTCATCAGAAAGCACTGGATATTTTTTATCTGCCTTCCTTTAGACTTCAGGCAGAGCACCAGGTCTTTGCCAGGTAGCTAGACTGCATCCTTCAGATCCAAATGGATTGGAGGAATAAGTACCATAGGGGAGGCAGACACCTCCAAGAACTCAAAAGATTTCTCTTGGAGGAGGAGTCGTCCTTCTCAGCCACAAAGCCAAGTTTGGACTGGTCCTCGCTGAGGAAATCCTAAAAAGAGACATCCTCAGGAAGGGACCTTGGAGTGTTTTTTCCCCCTCACTGCAAGAGGACAAAGTAGAGCTGGGACCCACTACAACCAGGGAGTCCATACCTTCTTCCATGTTTTCTCCATCGTCTTCCTTAATATATTCTGGATTGTATGCCAGTGCCTTCTTGTCATCAACTGGTATTGACAATGGGTTGACGACCATAGGAGGCTGTGAAACAGGCACTGTTGATGGATTTACCACCAGCAGAGCACAAACCTTGCCTGGCATTATGGCTGGCAGAGGGAACTCCTGTGTTATTGACGAGGTCGACGGTGGCAATTCTGAGGACACTGATGTAAATGGTGTTGACGATAGAGGCCAGGGCATTAGCCTTTGAAACAGCTCAGACTTCATCTGCTAGAGTAACTGCATTGATGGGCCTGGATGGGGTTGTCGATGATGGAACCATCAATGAAGCATTGCCCGATGGCCAAATTGGCTGGGTATCCCCCACTGTGGGATAATAGCCTGTGTCAGACCCTGACCTTGGTGGCTGAAAGACAGTCAGGGGAGCAGCAGAACTGGAGGCCTTGGTCTACTTACTTCTTTTAGGAGGAGACTGGGACTGAGCTGGAGAGGCATCCTGGTCTTTGTGCCTTTTCTCCTTGTTTGTGTGGCAGTATTTGTCCACTGACTTTGCAGACGTGTCCCTCTTTTCTTTTGACTCAGCAGTGGGTGGCATCAACCACAGAGAATGGCATGTCAACGGTGAACCCAAGAGAGAGGGAGCAGTTGACAATGGTGAAGCTGCCTTCAACATGCCTTGCTCCTCATGCATTGCTTAGATTTTTAAATGTAACTCTAAGGCTTTCTTGCAACATTTTCTAGTGGACTGGTTAAAGCCCTAACAAATGCTGCAGGCCTTCACCTTGTGAGTAAGGCCCAAGCAGAGAATGCACAAGGAGTGGTTGTCATCTTTATATATCTTAACTTTGCTGCATCGACAGTAATGGAACAGTGGTTCCTTTTTTTTCGATGGCATAAAAGAATTAAGTTTTAAAATAACAAAGATATAGCAGTGTTAGCAATACTTGCAAAGTTCAACAGTGTTTTTAAGCAGCGGTAGACCAATGAGCAGTAGACAGTGGGAGAGAAAACTGAGGCTTGATGGGGCTGCCCACATTATATAGGCTGCAATGAGGTACATCGACATGGATGGCCCCAGCTAGAAACATTTCCAGGTGGTTCTGACACTGACGGTTTACAGTTCTGTGACATGGCTCAATGGAGGAAGACATCCTCGAGGAAGATCACCACATTTTCTTTTTTTTTTTTACTTTCTATTTATGCCCTCCCCTGCCCCCTAGACTCTGCCACCTTGGGAGTCACCAATTGCATCTGCCCTTGCCTCACCTTTCCTGCGCCCATGGTGGTCCCCCTATGTAGCCTCAGACTACACCCTGAGCGGGGACAGAGATGGGGACTGACATCCCCAAGCCAGATCCAGTCATCAGGGCACCAGACCGGGACAGGCAGATGGGCAGGTAGGGTTTGCGCTAGAGTGCTCCATCTTCCACAAGCCTAGGGGGTACTTTTCCGGTGTTCTGTGCATGGCGTATGTCACCGATGTCAAGACACACCCACTGACAGCCACCATGCATCCTTTTCCCTTCCAATGTAGGGCAGGGAGCATGCTGCACCTCAGGCCTCCGCCAGAGGGCAGTCAGGCTCCAAGCCATGGATCCCCCTTCCCCCAGGAGAGGAGAGCTGTCTTCTGGACACTCAATCCTCTTCCTCCCCTGCTGACCCCCGGCAGCCCTGGCTCATTCCCGAACCTGGGTTGCCAGCGTGGTAAGAGGTGTGGTGTCCAGTGCCTCAACCCTCAGCACCACCGGGCCAGCTGATTACCACATTTTCAATGAAGACGTGGTTAAGAATATCAAAGTGTTACACAGCAGCAGGAGTCAGTCAGTGTATATGGTATGTTATCTCAACACAGTGAGTTTTTAGTTGTTATGTTAAGAAAGTAATTTTTAAACCCCAGTTACTCACAAACTTCTAAATTGTTTTCAACAGTAGTACAAAAAATGATTACAGGAAGCCATGGGCTATTGCCATTCCAATGTTTATGATTTAGTGTTTAAATGTTTTGGCTTTTCCTGGAGGAAAGGAAAGAGAGGGGGATATGACAGAGACTTTCAAATACCTCAAGGATATAAATAAGGTATAATAGGGTAGCATGTTTTATTAAACAAGCATTTGTCAATGCCGAATGTTGCTTGCTTCTATGTGCTGTTTAGGTATTTGGAAGTCATTGGAGTGCAAATATTGAAAATTCACAAACTTACGAGCATGCGTAGGAACTGCGCAACGCACGCTCGTAAAACAGTCATTTTTAAGAATTTTTTCACCAAATTTTCAACACAGCCATTTTAAGACCTCTGCTCATGAACAGTGTCACTGTGATTTTCTTAATGTGTCCCATACATTGAGTTCACACACCAACTGCGCCATTGTGCGCTACATGGGTGGAAACATGTTTTGGGCAGGATGTGAAAAATGACAGCTGAACTTCTCATAAGGAGGTATGGTAAAATGGCAATGTTGAAAATCTGGTGTGAAAATATTGAAAATTCGCGAACTTACGAGCCTGCGTAGGAACTGCGCAACGCACGCTCGAAAAACAGTCATTTTTAGGAATTTTTCACCAAATTTTCAACATAGCCATTTTTAAGACCTCTGCTAATGAACAGTGTCACTGTGATTTTCTTAATGTGTCCCATACATTGATTTCGCACACCGACCTGCCATTGTGCACTACATGGGGAAACACATTTTGGGCAGGATGTGAAAATGACAGCTGAACTGCTCATAAGGAGGTGTAGTAAAATGGCAATGTTGAAAATCTGGAGTGAAAATATTGAAAATTGCCAATCCTCTACGCAGCGCGTTTAGGAACCGCGCAACGCACGCCGTAAAACAGTCATTTTTAGGAATTTTTTCACCAAATTTTCAACATAGCCATTTTAAGACCTCTGCTAATGAACAGTGTCACTGTGATTTTCTTAATGTGTCCCATACATTGATTTCGCACACCGACTGTGCCATTGTGCACTACATGGGCGGAAACACATTTTGGGCAGGGTGTGAAAAATGACAGCTGTACTGCTCATAAGGAGGTGTGGTAAAATGGCAATGTTGAAAATCTGGAGTGAAAATATTGAAAATTCGCGAATCCTTACGAGCGCAAGGAACTGGTGCAACGAAACAGAAATGCTTTTAATTTTTTTTCACCAATTTTCAACATAGGCTTTTTGAGAGCCCACCTTATGAACACTGGCAGTGTTGTTTTGTTAATCAGTCCTGAAAGGTGATTTCGCGCAGTGACCACGAAATCACCCTTGGGGCCCGATAAACGCCATGACAGTGCAAGAATTCATGATGAGGGGTCCCAAAAAACCCCATGTTGAAAATTTGGGGCCAAAATTCCCCAAAATGCCTGAGATATGCAACAAAGTTGAAAAAACCCTATCTATCCCATTATAGAGCTTACCGGCATTTCCTCAGTTCGCGGTCGGCTTTGAAGAGTGCAGACGTGTTCCCGGTCCACCGATGATCGTCGCGCCAAGCTCTGGAGGTAAGTATGGGGTGAGGGGGGTGTGTGGGGAGGCAGGGTGCACAGTGGGTGGGTGCGGGTTGTGGGATGGGACAGGGAGACTACGAGGAACCGTCTTTTTATTCACAGGTTGTTTTTTTTTTAAGAAGACAATGCGGGACGTTTGTCACGCTGGGGTGGGCTCCCAGCGTGGCAGCAGGAAAAGCTGTTTGGGGTGACGTGGAGCCGATGGGGGATTGGGCACCCCCGTCGGCCAAAACAAGATTTTCCACGCTGGGGTGGGCTCCCAGCATGGCACCGGAAAAGCTTTTGGGGGGCGGCGCAGAAGCCTGGAGAGCCAACGGGGATTGGGCACCCCGCTGGCTATAATAGTTGTTGCCACACTGGATGGGCCCCAGCGGCACCTGGACAGCTGTTGGGGCGGAGGCGACGGGGATTGGGCACCCGTCAGCCCATACAGTGTGTGCATGGGGAGCGCATCAGCACGCATTATGTGCGTTTGCGCATGTGTGTCACATGGGGAGGGAGAGCGCTGCTCACTGAAGCGGAGCTCTCCCTTTCAACTGTATGCCACTGCATTTTGGAGCTGTCATAGACAGCTGCAGCACTCATTGGGGAACTGGGGCTGCGCCTGCAAACACACTGACTGCATTGGAAGAGGGGCTGACACACCTCCGAAAACTCGGATGTTGGCACTATGTTTCTTGCACATGCATGCAAGCAACATAAAAAGGTGTTCAAGAACTAGAAACAAAGAAACATTGAAACTGACAGCAGATAAGGACTGCCAGGCCTATCCGGTCTGCCCATGTACCCTATCTTTTCTTAGCTGCCTCTGACCCTACTTGGTCATCAGCTGTTGCCTCTCCTTCCCCCCTCTATGGTCCCCCTATGTCTATCCCATGCATGTTTAAATCCCCCACTGTGCTTGCTCTCACCACCTCCTGGGGCAGGCCATTCCAAGCATCCACCACCCTTTCCATGAAGAAGTATTTCTTCACGTTGCTCCTTAGTCTACCTCCTTCCAGTATCATGTCATGCCCTCTTGTTGTTTTAGAGCAGCTTCTCCTCTGAAAGATGCAGCCCTTCCATACCTTATTAATCCCCTTGAGATACTCGAAGGTTTTTATCATGTCCCCCCTCTCGCTTCTCTCCTCCAGGGTGTACACACTGAGTTCCTCCAGTCTCTCTTTGTATGACCTGTGGTGCAAGCCCTGCACTATTTTTGTTGCCCTTTTTTGAACTGTCTCCACCCTGTCTATGTCCTTCTGGAGATGTGGCCTCCAGAACTGGATGCAATATTCCAAATGAGGTCTCATTAGGGGTCATAATATGAGAATAGTGGGGGGTAGACTCAGGGGTAACATGAAAAAGTACTTTTTCATGGAAGGGTGGTGGATGCATTGAACAGCCTCCCTGCGGAGATCGTGGGAGCAAAAACAGTAGAGAAATTCAAACATGCATGGGACAGACATAAAGGAACTCTATCAACAGGAAAAAGAGGGTAAGCCGCAGATCATCAATCAATCAATCAAATCTTTATTTATCCAGGCGATCACCATTGAGCAAGCTCATTTACAAGGTGAACCTGCTGTTGTCAAGGACAGATATACATACATATATTATGGTGCAGTATACAAAATGAGAAAAAGGATACAAACAAACTTACAGCAACATGGTAGGTGTGATATATACATTCCAATTGTTCACATAAGAACCTACATGCATTACATAACATTATTGCAGTATTTACAACCTTCATATACATAGAAGTTGAGGTATCATGTTTATTAATGCCTGTATAGAAGGGTACAATTATTTACATTTCAGACCTCAGCAACTGTTTATGTGCTTGGGTGAGGGTCCTAGGTTACAGAAGGACCCACAGTGAAGACTGTATCTCCTGCTTCAGTGGCGGCAGGAGAGTAGAAAGGGAGAAAGAGGTGCCAAGGTTTCCGAGGGCCAGTATGGCAGCTGATTAGTGACTAGTTAAATAGGGAAGGATAGAACTAGGTTCGTGGCTGAATGTTTTAAAACCAGAGAGGGAACCATCCGCAGGACTGCTAGTGACTATGGAAACACTTACAGATTTCGGCGAACGTTTTGTCATAAATAGTCCTAAAAAGGGCAATACTGACAGATCATGTAGGATCTGAGGCATATGAAAGAGGTAGGTATATGAAACAAGCAGGGAAATGGGCAGATTAGGTGAGCCAAGAGGTGCTCATTGGCCATCAATTCTACGTTTAGGCCATTCCAAAAAACATGGCAAGGTTTCCAAACTTTTAAAATGTATGATTTCATGCTTGCAGTGGTCTAAAATGTTCAGGGTTTGTTGATTCTGGTGGGTAGCACATGAGGTGGGGGCCTGAAGTAAGGCGCCGTATGAAATGGTGACGCGATGTGGGCAAAAGTCCAAATGGCGATGGGGGGGCAGGGGTGACTGGATGTGGTGGGGTGGGTGACTGCAGCGACAGGATGTTGCAGTATGTACACGCGTGCGGGGGGAGCAAGCACGGCAAGCGTGGGCTGGGAGGGGGCGGAGGGGATGTAAGGAGTGGTGCTGCAGTCAGCTGCCAAGCTGCACCATGGTGTCGGGGGTTGGCCTACACGCGGCGGTGCATGGGTACTGGTCTGGGTCTGGTCCGGTGCTACTGCATTTTTGTTGCTCCCAGACTGAAACATGTATTTTTTGCTTTTGCCGCCCCCGGAGTTGAGAATTCTTTAGTAGGGTGTGTGGGAAAAGCCCCCACATGAGGGTGGTGTGAGGGCACTGCCCCACAGAAAGCAAAAACTATGTCACTGGCAACGTTCTTCCGTGCGCCAAGGATGTCAGGGTGGCGAAAATGTTTTCGCCGTCCTGACGTCGCGATAACGCGGCTCACCATTTGGCAGTCACCGTTATCACATAGAACCATTCTGGTGCCATCTACACATGAGTACCCACAAAGATTAGAGGGATACTGAAAATGCCATTAGCACCATATTGTTTTCAGTTAAAGAAACATGCATATTTTATGAGTGTTTACCTACAGTGGAAATTGTATTTGGAATAATGTAGCAAAACACTACACAATTGCTATTGAATGCTATACAAAGCTGTTTAAAGTGATCACTTGCTACACATTATTTCACCCATAAGTGATGCTTCAGTTGCTTTACACCAGGTTACAAATACAATGCTTCACAGTTCTACTGCTACCCAAAATAAAGTATATATTACAGCAATTGCTTTGCAAATGTTTTTGAATTAACTTTTTCCTGCTCACTTTTGGCAGAATTTTCTGATTTTGTTTTTAGTTGTTTAACCAGGAGTAGCAGACTAAGCTAAAAGCTTTTTTACAGGAGGGTCCTGGGAGCACAGGGAAGTTAAGTGACTTACCCAGGGTCACACAGTATGCAAGTGGAAGCTGTGGGATTCAAACCCAGGTCTAGTCTGCTAGACGTTACCAGATTTGCAGTTTGGAATCTTAAACCACTGCGCTATACTGCCTCCCTAATTTTATAGTAGCTGTTTCTTGTCTCCTCCTTTTTCCATAGTAAAAGTGGAAAAACCCCAGCTACTGATAATCATATCAAAATCTGTTTTTGTGTCAAGTCCTTGACATTATTTTATTGTATCCTTATGGAACTTTAGCAATGTGCCTACACAGTCTGGCCAGTTGTGATACTGTAGAATCCTTCCACTGCTTTGTAATTTGCTATACTGTGTGGAGAAGTTTCCAAGTTTCAGGAAGGATGTAATGGGAGCAGAGCTGTGGAAATTTAACTTCTGCAGCTGGAGTTCTGGTGAAACTGAAATTTCACTTCCATGAAATGTCTCTCTAATTTTAATTTTCTGTTATATTCATCTAACTTCAAAACTACTTATCCAACTCTCACCACGTTTGGCATGTTGGATGCTCACTACAGCATGGATATGTGAGCTGAGTGCCAGATATCTCTCTTCGAAGAGAGTTGAGTTATAAGCAGTCAATTTCATTTCACAAGTACTTAAACTATAAACGTTGAAGCCCCTGCAACTTTAAAACTAGAGAACACAATGTCACTTGAACTCCGAATCCGGTTAATGTTCATTGTTACAGCAATTCTGTCATAACACATCTTCCAGGATGAAATGTACCTACCTCTGTATGCCCAGTATCAATACTGGATATTTTTCAGTGGATTGTTGGAATGTTTGAACAAATTATTTATTACATTATTTTGTATATTGCTATAGTGCTGTTTTTTATGCTAGTGTAACCAGGATTTTAGAGATATGGTATCCCTTGTAAAAGAGTGCAAGCTCAATGGGAAGTTTCACCTTGTTCATGTTTTGATGAATAAAATTATTACTTACTTACCAGGTTTAGCAGATTGATATTCTTTAAACAGAAGGTTGTGTGCGTGTCCACTTTATAATCTCTTGCCTACAGAATGACAAAGTTATAAGCAGTGAAAATACACAAAACAACATTGGTACCTAAAGTTGGATTTCATGAGTTTTTGGAAAAGTGTGGAATTTTGAGATAATTTTGTGTGTGTCATGTCCATAAATTATACATAGCTATACACCTGACCTACAACAGAGTAGAAAGGAGAAAGCTGGGTAGAGTGGTAATAAGGGAGCATTCATAGGGGTCTCCATAGTAAAAGTAGCAAGAGAATTTGAGAGCATTACGGGGCCACAGTGCTAGGGCTGATACGGCAGTTTACCTGCCTGCAGTAGAGGTCAGATGAGTGTAATGCATAGCCATGTTACAGGGAGACGCCAACTGTTTTCAGCATTGGGATAAGGAAAACAAATTCTGAGGACTTGTTGAGATAATTCATTGAATTAAGGATGGTCCTAAGAGTAAGGACAACTAGAGGGATCTTCTCCAAGACCTTCATGGCCCTTTGACCTGTGAGGAATGACAGCGGGCTGTTAGGCAAGGGATGCTGGACATGTCAATTGTAAGGGCGGTCATGGGGATTCAAGCTAAAAGATAGGGAAGGCAGTTGGTGCAGAGGGTCACCAGTGTCAGGAATTGCTGTAAATGCATGGTTCACCAAAAGAAGGACAGCAGAGCTGGGTAGCACAGAAACAGTAGTTGATCACTTCCACTAGGAGCAAGGAAGCATAGAGGGCCAACAATTCTCACTTGAATGCATGTCATATGAGGACCATACCCAGCTTGCATACCTAATACATTCGGATGTCCAGGACAGAAGAAGTAGGTCTGACAAGAAAAGGAGTTGGTAGGTCTCCTTAAAGGAGGGTGTAACTGAAGAACAAAGAAGATATCAGGCATACATGCAGTCCATGTCACCAACATTACTGTAGTGATAGTATAATATGTTGATTATTGTTACTCCATTTTGTATGCTATTTCATGTAATGTATGTCATTTCATACTCCATTTTGTATTGTGTGACTCCATTTTACATGCTGCTTCATTTAATTGGTGTTTTGCTCTTTAGATAGCCTCATTATTATGTTTTGCTTCAGACAGTGTATTTTGCTGACTTGAAGGTCGCATACAAGATGTTGTGAGAATCTCTGGCATTGTTTGGCTCATGATGTTCTGGACACCTGGCCAGTGCTTAGGGCATGATGATCTAACGAATGCCAACTATTTATTATGAGAATAAGTGGTGTTTGTCATGCTGAACTCGTGATGTTCTGGGCACCTGGCCAGTGCTTAGGACATGATGGTTTAGCATTTCTAAATACCAGATAAAACATATAAAATGGGACTTTCCAGACGCCTGGTTAGAAGCCTCTCCTGCAGGGTGGACGCATCGCTGTGGGGCCAGTTCCCGGTTCGAGAGACTCCTAGCCAGGCTGACAAGGGGGCTTCCCAGCCATTGGAAGAGGGCTTGGATGATGCTTTATTGAATCGGTGATGTATAACCTTTTGTATTATATTTTGTTATAATAAAGCTTTGGCTTGCTGTACTTATTGTATTGTTATTGTGTGTATGTGAGTGTGAGTGAGTAAAATAGCTGCCTGGTTTTAGTTGGCAGAACAATTACAGAAAAAAAGTGTGTAAAATAGTTAGCCAGGAGGGTAACTACACAACTACAGACAGACACAGTACACAGTGATTGTGCAGCGGCAATCCAAAATGGGTCTGTGGAAGACACCATTGTGATGCTGAAACATTGGAGTGTGGCTCCCATGTGCATTGTCAGCATGGTCAGTCCATTAAAGGCTTGGCAAGAGTTTTTTTTATCTCCCAGTTCTGGCTGCTTAGCAAAAGGATTGAATTTGATGGCACATTGTGCGAGTTATCCTGCCTGTGGAAACTTCGCAGAAATCCATGACTGGATGAATACCAGCTGGCTGAAACTGAATTCCGACAAGACTGAGGTATTGGTTATGGATCCTGGCCACCGGATAGAGGGGTCAGCAATGGGATGTCCCTCAGGGCTTTGGCTTGGGAGTGCCCAGTTGCTGACCTCTGAATGGGCACGGAATCTGGGGGTAATACTTGATGATGGGCTGACACTTTGTTCTCAGGTGTTGGCCATGGTCAAGTCCTCTTTTTACCATCTGAGGAATATCACCTGGATTAAGCACCTAGTTCCATCTAGTGATCTCCCAACTCTGATCCACGCCTTTGTGACCTCATGCCTGGACTACTGTAACTCCCGTTACCTAAGGCTTCTGGGGGTTGATATCCGCTGCTTGTAGCCGGTGCAGAATGCAGCGGCCAGGTTGTTGTCTGGATTATCTCGATCCAGCCATATTACACCTGTGCTGCGCGAACTACACTGGCTGCCAGTTCAGTGGCAGATCACTTTCAAGGTTGGCTTGCTGACCTATAAAGCCCTACATGGACAGGGTCTGAGCTACCTGCAAGATCTCCTGCATCCTTATTGCCCCCTCTGACCACTCCGCTCAGCCAACGAGGGATTGCTGGAGACTCCTAGCATACTGTTAAAAACTTCTGGATCACGGGCATTTTCATTCACAGCCACAAACCTGTGGAATTCTCTGCCTCGTTGGATATGAGAGTGCCTGACAGTGGAGAGCTTCAAAACTGTATTAAAAACCTATTTATTTAGGTTCTCCTTTGGAAAACTATTTAGTTTATGCTGGATTACTGTAGCTGTGTTTTTAATCATATTGATTGGAGAACTGATTTTCAGAATGTTATTGTTTTAATTGATATTGTATAGATTGTACAGCGCTTTGATACACTGTGAATAGCACTTTATAAAGACATTATTATTATATTATATTATTATTATTACCTCAATAGAACCAGCCCTCCAAAAAACAGAATTGCATGGTTCATGGTGACTGTTTGGATGTGGTATGCTGAACAGTGATTTTAAAACATAACTGCATTTTCATGCTTGTTTGCACTGTACTGGGTGATGCAGAGGGTTGACCAGGGAGGGGCAGTGGACATAGCATATCTGGACTTCAACAAGGCCTTCCACACTGTTCCTCGTAGAAGGCTGGTAAGTAAGCTGGAATGTATAGGGGTTGGTGGGAAAATAACCAGGTGGGTGGAGAACTGGTTGGCAGGCAGAAGCCAGAGAGTGGTGGTAAATGGGGGTGTACTCCAAGAGGGGGGGTGATGAGTGCGGTGCCCCAGGGGTCAGTACTGGGACCCCTCCTTTTTAATATTTACATCAGTGATATAGCAAATGGGCTAAGGGGGAGGGTGTGCCTGTTTGCTGATGCTACAAAAATCTGCAATAAGGTGGACACCCGGGGGAGAGGGGTGGAGAACATGAAGCAGAACCTGAAGATTCTTAAGGGATGGTCAGAGACTTGGCAACTGAAATTCAATTGCCAAAAAGTGCACTGTGATGCATTCGGTGTGTAGAAACCCATGAGCAGGATACACCCTTGGAGGGGAGGTCATTAATGTAACAGAGCAGGAGAGGGATCTGGGGATTATAGTATCAACCAACCTTAAGGCAGGTAACCAATGTAGCAAGGCAGTGAGGAATGCCAGTGGAATGTTGGCATGCATCAGCAGGGGCATTACTAGCAGAAGGAAGGAAGTACTGATGCCCTTCTACAAAGCCATGGTGAGGCCGCACCTCGAGTACGGAGTCCAGTTCTGGAGACTACACCTGCGAAAGGACATAGATGGGATAGAGAGAGTTCAGAGAAGGGCAACTGGGATGGTGCAGGGTATGCAAGGGAAGACAAACTGTACGAGCAGAGGTGTAAGGAATTGGGTATGTACATGTTGGAGACTAGAAGGGAAAGAGGGGACATGACTGAAACTTTTAAGTATGTGAAGGGGATCAAAAAAGTGAAGGAGGGTTGTTTACTTAAAAGGAAGGAGGGGGCTATAACTAGAGGACATAGCCTAAGACTGCAGGGAGGAAGATACAGAGGCAATGTGAGGGGGCAATTCTTCATGGAAAGGGTGGTGGAGGCCTGGAACAAACTACCAGAGGAAGTGGTGGGGGCTGAAATGGTGGAGGGATTCAAGAGGGCATGAGACAGACATATGGAGCTGAGTAGCAGGGGGAGGTGGGCCAGTGGGAGGAGGGATGAGTAAGGGGGGCAAGGGGCAGACTAGATGGGCCATTGGGGTCCTTTTCTGCAGTCAAGATTCTATGATAAATAACTGGTATACAGTGTTGTGAAGCTTACAATTAGTGCTGATCCATTTTGAATTGCCATTGTCATTATGTACTGTTACTGTGGCCTGGGCACTGTGTACTACATTTTTTTGGTTTGATCTGTTGTACTGTGGATTTGCTGGACTGCAAACAGTTTGGTTCAGCTAATTAGATGCAGTGGTGAAAAGTGTTTTGTGAACATTAAATTCAAAAGTGGGATTTTGATGGAATTACCTTCCATGCTTCCTGAATGTGCAGAAAATGTTGTCAATCAGTAATTTTCTGCATTTCAACTACAAATCTAAAACTGCTAAACCACGTTTCCAGCTTTGTAAAACTGCAGGACCAATTGGCAGTGGGTATGCATGCCAAATTTCAGATCAATTCCTCCCATACCAAGGGAGCTAAACATCTACAATTTTAGAAACTTTCCACTAAATTTCACAAATACTTTAATTGTGAATTACGAACCCCTATTACTTAAAAATTATATAACCAAATCTTTTCATAGTAAATAGTTTCTCAGACCCTCACACAAAGGTTGTTCATGCTAATTTTCAGGTATCTAGTTCCAAAACTGTCTGTGTTGTAAGCAAGGAAATATTTTCACAAAAATAAAATGTTAGAATGTTATCCCTAAGTTCGGAACTATGCACCTGAATGCCATGATATTTGGCATTTAGTGCAAACAAGAAAGAATGCTGAATTTCAGATCTCTAGCGAATGGGATGGCTGTGCTATAACTAATAAACAAATTCCACAAACGCTACAGTGGGATTTGTTAATTATATCCAGCACTAAGTGGGAGTAGAGCAAGGACTATAAACAAACAAGTTTGATGTAGAAACACTAATATGGTGTTCAATTTTTCTCTTTTGTTGAGAAAACAAAGGCAGATACAAAACAAGCAGCCCGTGACACTCTCCTCCACTGACGTAGATTAGTTTTCTGCTATCTTCTGTATGCCATTTGATTTTTCTGTGTGTTAACACCTGTATTCAACATAAAGAAGCAATGACAGCATTTTTTAAAGGGAACATAAGCCCCGTTGTTTACATTTTTTGACATAACTGTGAATTTGGGAATGTACAACATTTAACTATTTAGTGAGGCCAGACTTATGGCTTCACAGCATAATCCTCTTCATTTCGTTCTATTCTAAATCAATACTTTAGGTCAGTGTTCACCAAGGAGAAGGAAGGACCATTACCAGAGTGAAGGCAAGAGCATAAGAACAAGGAGATAAGGAGCTTTATAAAGCAGAGCCATATTACAGAGAGAGGTAAGGGTGAGAGAAAGGGCTGGGAGGACTAAGGGCAGACCAATCAATAAGACATGATGGGTTGCATCCTAGACTACTAAAGGAAGCCACAGAAGTACTAGCAATGCCACTGGTGGATATTTTCAACTGCTCTCTGGACATAGGAGTGGTCTCCATGGATTGTAGGACTGCCAACGTGATTCCTCTGCATAAAAGTAGCAAGAAGGATGAGCCAGGAAACTATAGATCAGTCAGCAAGACGTCTATAGTGGGGAAAGGTACTTGACTTCATACTAAGAGAGGACTTGGTGGACTTTCTGGAAGTAAATGGATTGCATAATGATAGACAGTATGGGTTGATAAAATGGAGTCATGCCAATCAAACCAGATAGCTCTTTGCCCGAGTAACTGGAGCGACAAAGGACAGGCAGTTGACATATTGTTACTGCACTTTAGTAAGGCCTTTGACTTGGTCCCCAACAAAAAGCTGGTTAAAAGGGCCATTCAAAGGCCCAGCAGGTAGTGCTCTGTGCTTCCGTGCAGCAACCATCATTCGGGAGTGAACTCAAGACCTGGGTAAGGCGGGCCCGAGGGCGGGAAAGGCACTGTTGTGTGGCAGCGCTACTAGCTCAGAAAAAAAAGGCTACTGGATCCACCACACACAAAAGCAGATGCTACATTCACGGATACAATGTTCCAACTTTCAAACTTACAATGAAGGCATCCAAGGCAAGTAAAGTTTCAAGTTAATTTACTGGACGCTCCAACACACAATCGAGATGTGATCCTTTGCCCCAGCACTTCGAGATACAATCTCTTCGTCAGGGGGCATGGTTAATCAGAGATGCTCTGCCATAAAGCCATTTAACTCCAGCATATATCATCACGGAGTGTACCTACCAGTTTATGACCAGCATACAAATGATGACTATGGCAGGTTCAGTCAGTATACTTACCTCCCCCCCCAAAAAAAGGGGGAATAGGGATCAGTAGCCAAGTCAGTGATGTCATTAGCCCACACATTAAAGATATGTGGTAATTTGTTCAGATTGATAGGGAATCTTTAGGGACAAAAAGTATCCTCCCCATACCACTTTTGTCTTTAAAGACAATCAGGTGGGGGTACGGTGGATCTAATCATAGGCTTCTCATTAACGCACCTTGTTGGGGAGGCATTAAGTTGTTGTTTCAGCACGATGTCATCTTGGAAGAGGAACCCATCCCCCAAGGCGCTGGCAGCAGCAGAGGAGAAGCTTCGAGACTTATACAAGAAGAATGGAGCGGCATGGCTGGAAGCGTGCTTGGAAGGGCTGGAAGAGTCATTGACATCCCCTGGGAAGAAGAGGGTAGGAGGAAGAAAACCAGTGCCACCGGTGAAGGTCCCCTGGCCAGAAGGTAAGATGCAACCTGAAGGGTCACTAGTAGGGGCCAGTCAGGTAAGGCACCTCGACAGTGAGTCGGATGGGCCAGTGAAAGCAGAGGGTTTAGAAGGGGGCAAGTCACCGGTGCTACGGGACTCATCTGAGGATGACGGGCAGGTATCGAACATCCCGGGGCGGAGGCAGGCTTGTATGCAGCGGAGGACGAACACTTGAGGCAGCTAGTGGGGGTGGTGGTGGATCTGGTGACGGAAATTAAGAATAATGTAGTCCCAGGTCCATCCGGAGGGGATAGGGCTGCGAAAGATGGCACAGCACTGGACCAGCCCCCGCCCCCACCTCCTGAGAACCCATATGCAGGATTAGACACCCCTGTGAGTACTCACCTGATGGACAAGGTCAGGCAGCAGATAAAAAAATGGGAGTATGTGGCTATCTTCTCCCTCTTAAACTGGCCCGTAGAGCCAATGAAGGGTAAGAAGGAGAAAGGGGGAGAACAGGAGCACAAGAAGAGTAAGATGCCATGGGCCCGGTGATGCTGAGGGCAGAGGCGTTGGTCACAGTACCTCGCACCACTCTGACGACCCAGGTTCTGGAGTGAGCACAGGTCGCCAGGGGCTGGCCAGGGAGGAGAGGGATTGAGCATCCAAAGGACTGCTCTCCCTCTCCAGGGAAGGGTGTCCACGATGGTCGATGCCCATACTCAGGGGAGG
Source organism: Neoceratodus forsteri (assembly GCA_016271365.2). Lineage (NCBI taxonomy): Eukaryota > Metazoa > Chordata > Ceratodontiformes > Ceratodontidae > Neoceratodus > Neoceratodus forsteri. Next base: position 113,946,773 of record CM057454.1, read on the forward strand.
AGTCGGGGGCAAACGCCAGGATGGAGGCACATGCAGACATGTGCGTGCTCATGACCGCCGGCGTCATTGCATGCCCACCGACTCAAGGGAATCTCAGAAATAGGGAAAAGTGGCACCTCCCGTGGCTTGATTGCCGTCCATGAGTGTTTGTTGGGACGCTGGCTCTCGAGCTGGATCCGTACTGGGTGGGGAGTTAGGGGGCTCCCTGCCACCCCACTGCAGGGGGTAAGCCACAGGGGCTATAGGGTGCCAGCGGTCCTGGACGAGATGGACGGTGGCTAGATCCCCAGTGACAGGATGTGAGAGACCAACAGGGGTGCAGTGAGGTGGCCACAGGAGGATAGATAAATAAATAACAAAAAAAAAAAAAACGATGTCAGACACGTACGACAACTGGGTAATGGCATTTCTCATTTATGCAACTGTCTTATTGCAGGCAGATGAGAAACAGGGGGTGGAGATAATCAATTACATGCATCGGATCTCCTTGATGCACAGAAAAAAGTGGGAACTGCTTGACTGGACTATGACGAAGAGTTTCGGGGCAGGCACCAAGTGGACGCCACATTGGGCTGGGACAAATTAGATATGCCACTGATGGTGGACATTATGCAAGGTGGTGGAGTGCAGCACACAGACAGTGGATTGCCCATAAAGGTTTTGGCACAGCATGCAGCTCCAGGGTCCACCCTACAGTTGTGCTGCGCTTATAACCAATCGGCATGCATGTGCAGCAGCTGCAGGTTTAAGCATGCGTTCATGGCCTGTGGAAGGCAGCATCCCTTTCTGCACCTTGCAGGAAGGGAAGGAGGCCGCGTGGCAGGCGGGGCAAGTTTTAAGAACAGGCTGGGAGGTCTCCCCCACCCCGGTAAGGATAAAAGGATTAAGCCATGGCTTGACCAGTACCTGGACAGAGCAGCCGCCTACTTGTTGGAGCATGGATTCACAGAGGGTTTCAGGATTCCGTACTCTGGCCCCAAGAGGGCGTCCGAGGTGGACAACCTGAGGTCAGCCAAGAACCAGCCACAAGTAGTCCGGGAAAACTGGAGAAGGAAAGGCAGCTGGGTCGAGTGAGCGGACCATACATTAGGCCTCCCTGGGAGAATTTGCGGGTCTCACCGGTTGGCTTGGTACCCAAGAAAACTCTGGGGAGTTTTTCATGATTAACCATTTGTCCTACTGGAAGGAGATTCGGTGAATCACCACCTTGACCTCCAGCACACTTCGGTGCATTATCAGTCCTTCGATAGAGCCCTTGCGGTGGTGCAAGCGGCAGGCCCTGGGGCGCTCATGGCAAAGGTGGATATTGAGTTGGCATTTCGCTTGCTCCCAGTTCACCACAATGATAAGTTACTGTTGGGCATGAAGTTTGAGGGCAGTTATTATGTGGACAACTGCATGCCCATGGGATGCACGGTAGCATGTGCAATCTTTGAGCAGTTCAGCACCTTCCTTCACTGGGTCACAGAACCCAGTGAAGGAAGGTGCTGAACTATGGTGAAGCCATAGTCCAGTACCTCGATGACTTCTTGTTTGTGGGTCCCACAGGCTCCGCTTTGTGTGGGGGTGGGGGGTGGTGGCAGCTTTCAAGCAGGTGTGCAGAGAATTTGGGGTACCTTTGGTGGCTAGCAAATCTGAGCCGCCGGGGACAGTCCTCACTTTCTTGGGTATTGAGATTGATTTGGAGTACAGGCTTTGTTGGCTGCTGCAGGTGTCTCCTGCGCAGGTTTATGGAGATGAAGAAGGCCACGCTCCGGGAGTTGCAACAGTTGGTGGGGCACCTCAACTTTGCATGCCAGGTCATTCCAGTAGGTCGGACGTTCATGCGCCGGCTCGCAAAGAGGGGGATAGGATGTACAAAGCCACACCACAGGATATGGGTCACAACTCAGTTCAGGGAGGATCTACAGCTTTGGCAGGTATTTTTGGATCACTTTAATGGAGTGGCCATGTGGCAGACTCCCATTGAGGGAGAGCCATTGGAACTATACACAGATGCAGCTGGAGGGCTGAGATTCAGGGTCTATTTCCAGGAGGAATGGTGTGCAGGGCAGTGGGTGGAGGGATGGCTGGTGGCTGGGTTAGGAAAGCAGATCACGCTGCTGGAATTCTTTCCGGTGGTAGTGGCCCTTTGCATCTGGGCGCCTAGGCTCAGAAACAGGGTAGTGCACTTCAGGTCTGACAACATGGGGGTAGTACATACCATCAACCAGCAGTTAGGTTCCGTGGGACGTTTGGGGGTTTTAATGCTGTGTTTTTTCTTGAAATGTATGTTGTTCAACTTTACGTTCAGGGCAATGCATGTACCGGGAGTTGATAACAGAACTGTTGGTGCTTTATCTCATTCAGAGTGGCAGAGATTCTTCGAGTTGGCACCAGCAGTGGACAGACATCCTCAAAAGGTCCCTTCTTTCTTGTGGGAAGTGGTGACTGGGAGACTTGGAGATGCATTGGTAACTCTAGTGCACCCAGGACCAGAGAACCTTATTGCCGGGGGGGTTGAACACTATATCACCACACAAGAGGCTAAGGGGTGGCCGGATGTTTTGCCTGTTCCAGTAGACCAACTGTGCAGATACATTATGGCCAGCAGAACTGTGGGCTGCTTGCTGGGAGTGATGGGAAGGCATCTAGCTGGTTTATCATGGTTGGTGAGAGCCATGGGGATGGTGTATAACATGCTAGCCTTCAGGGTGCGCAAGCTCTTGGAGGGTTGGCGCAGAGAGGTATTGACTTCTCCTGATACTAGGTGGCCCATCACTCCAGCTATACTGGTTGATATCTGGCGGGTATTGCCTATGGTCTGCCGGGACGAGTATAAGGTCCAGTTGTTTAAAAAAATATTTTTGGTAGTCTTTTGTGGGGCATTTAGGGTGTCAGAGCTGACACAGGCCTCAGGAAGCAAGGGCACTCCTAGCCTGCTGCAGCAGGATGTAGTATCAGTGTGGACCATTTTTTATCTTCGTTTATGCAGTTCTAAGACAGAGCAGTGGGGTACAGGGCGCTGGTATGAAGTGAAAGCACTGGCAGGAGCTGGCTGGCCGGTGGGACACATGATCGCCGATTATCGGGTGCTCTGTTTCGGCAAAGGGAAAGCATTCTTTCATCACCAAGGGGTTAGGCTAATGACAGAGTAACAATTTAGGTTTATATTATGGAAGGCAATTCATCAGCTGGGTTTGAATGTCAGTGAATATGGCACTCATTCCTTCCGTATAGGAGCAGCAATGAATGCCAGGAGTTTGGGACTGTCCAACATGGAGATTCAGGCCTTGGGACATTGGAAGTCCCAGGAGTTTCTGCGTTATGTGAGACCACACTTGCAGTAACTCTTTCTTGTCTCTTGCAGATCCCAGAAACAACATCACAAGCATATGGATATGTGGACATTCCTTCATTTAGTGGGGAGCGAAGACAGCAGCTTGCCAGCAGGGGGGAAGCAACCTGTCCTTGCCGCAGCATGCAGCCTGGATCAGGTGGCTGGGCATCAAAGGCATGTGTTGGGAAGGGTTGCTTCCGAGGTTGTGAGTAGAGGCTGGCCGGGGGGAGATACCGGACATTTTATTAGTTCACTTGGGTGGTGAAGACCTAGGCTACTGGAAGATGGTGAATCTGCTGCTGGCGATGAAGAATGACTTACGTTCCATTAAGGCTTGGTAGCCCCATACAAGTCTCATCTGCTCTCAAATGCTGATGAGGGAGCAGTGGCCACATGCAAGGGATGTAGCTGCACTGAATACAGCTTGCATGCAGGTTAACAGGGAGATGAGAATTTTTATGGAGTGCCTGGGGGGGGCTCTGTAGTAATGCATGATTCCATTTACTGTACCCACTGGGGGCCTGGCGGTGGGTAAGGAGGGACAATTGTAAGTGGTAGATTTGGATAGCATATTAGGTGATTTTCAGAAGATCTTGAGGGATATGACCGAGCTAGCAGCTTGGGTGGTCGGACAGCGTCTAGCCTGTGGCGGCGTGGGAGGAGCACATGAAGAAGGTAGCTGGAAAAAAGGGGACAATGCCAGGTCTCTCGAAGGTGTCATGGCCCCTGGTTGGCGTGAGGATGGGGGATCACAAGACCTGTGGCCCCATGAGGGGTCTAGGTCTCAGCAGTGCACACTGCAAGGTCAGGAATGCCAGACAGGGGATGGTCATCAGAGCCTTGGCCATATGACCTGTCTTGCTACCGCTAGGGGAATAGTTCAGCATGCACCAGAAGGGATTTCCCAGGTTGATGGGCAGTGCAGGTGCCTGAAGTATGGCGCGTCCTCCCGGCTGCTCATGCTGCTCAAGTAATAAGAGCCTAGAATATTAATATTAAAGTAGGAATTTATTTTATTTATTTATTTTATTCTTTGGTAAGCAGGTAAGGCCCACTAGGCACAAGTGCCTGTTTTCAGGGGCAACCTGGGAGCACTGGGCAGTTAAGTGACCTGCTCAGAGTTACACAGTATGCAAGTGGAGGTTGTGAGAACCAAACCCAGATCTTGCCTGCTGAATGTACCAAATTCATTCACAGCTCATTACTCTAACCTCTAGGATATACTACCAGCCCAAATTAGAAATGCTAATAAAGATTAAGATTAATATTTGTCATTTTAAATAAATGCATGGCTGTGGTCATTTCTACCAAGATCTGTGTGTGTGTTTTTATTGGTACGGGGGAAGGGAAACTGGGGGCCTACCGGACAAAACCTAGGCTGCCCAAGCATTGAAGCAGCCACCCATTTGTCTGGGGGGGCCACTCCCCCCCATGGACCAAGTCATAGTAACAGGATACCATCCTGGGGAGTGGTCAGCAGGCCTGGACACACTTTAGGGATAGAGCAGCACCATGCCCCTCTGTGAGGTGGGGTTTGGGGGAGAGGAGCCGAGAGGATATCCTGGATGGCTCTCTGGGGTCCAGTCCTCTTCCTCCTCTGACCACCGGAACACCCACCCACCCTACCCTTGAGATTGGGTGTGGGGGCATGGGAGGACCCCCTTTTTGACCCATTATGGGTAACCACATTAGGGGTTGTGGAGTGACTTTTCCTGGATTTCCCCTACTGGGGTTTTCCCGGGTTTTTGTCCCCTCTGAAAAGGGACGTAATGAGGAGTAGGAAAAATTAATAAATAATATAAAATGAAAAAAAATAAAGGTAAAACTTGATTGGAAACTAAAGACTGCTTTAATGTACACAGAACCTAATTGATAGTCTCAATATAATTTGGTAGGATGGTAGGGTGTTTGTATCAGTATAGGTAGTTGGTAGGGGAGCCATAGGGCATTGCAGGTAGGAAGACGGAGCGTGTGGTACAATACTTAGGATACATGGTATGGTTAAAATATAGCTAACTGTCGCTGCCAGGTGGTGGAGCGGTGCAGGAGGAGTGCACGAGGAAGGAAGCTGGGAAAAAGGGGACTATGCCAGTTCTCCCGAAGGTGTCGTGGCCCCTGATCGGCGTGAGGGTGAGGGATCACATAACCTGTGCCCACATGGGGGTCCTAGGTCCAGCCTCAGCAGTGCACACTGCAAGGTCGGCAACGCCAGACGGTGGGGGGCCGCCAGAGCCTTGGCCGTATGATCTATCTTGCTACCGCTAGGGGGGATACTTCGGCATGCACTGGAAGGGATTTCCCAGGTTGATGGGCAGTGCAGGTGCCTGAAGTATGGCACATCCTCCCGACTGCGCATGCTGCTCAAGTAATAAGAGCCTAGAATATTAATATTAAAGTATGAATTAGAAATGCTAATAAAGATTAAGATTAATATTTTTCATATTAAATACTATGGACGTTTCTTCCAAGATCTGTGTGTGTGTTTTTATTGGTGACGGGGGTGGTATGGGGCCTACCAGACAATATTAAGTTGCTTAATCCCATTTTCCTTTCATGTCTCCTTTACACTGTATGGAAGATTCCACATGCCTTTGGGGGGAGAGATCACTGCAGTCATCCTGTAAATGGTTCTCAGAATTATTGGGGTAAAGTCTGCAGTTCTTTATGGTAAAGATAGGCATATGGTGGACTCTGGAGACAGGGATTTTCAATGGGCCTCAGCCAAATGAACCCATCTGCTGTTTCAACTTGAATTGAATCTTAACAACAGGTCTTCATGTACGCTGCCTCTTTAGGAGGTTCCTGGGGCAAACCAGTTCTATTCTGGGTGACCAGGATTTCTGCAGTCTGAAAGAGTTGGGGGGGGGGCCCATAATAAAGAGAAATTATTTTATCTAAAGGCTAGAGCTCTGAGGGCCTCCATAGTGCTCCCAAGCTTGGGGGGTAATGGTTTAAAATACAATATCTATCCTTTTAAAAGGCTATTTTCCTTTACAAAACTGAGTTTTATTTATATATATATATATTTTTTTTTTTTCCATTTCCGACTGTGGCTGACTCTTATTTATTTATTTGACAATCAGAATTACAACACAGCTACCTTATAATTGTAAGATGATGAGCTTCTGTGCCCAGGTCAAAGAAGCCAGCCATACAAAGGCACATTCAAACAAAATCAAACAAACCATATTAATTTATTTACTAAACCAGGTTTTTGTTTTTAGCCATTTGTAATTTTTAATTAGGAAAGGCACACTGAGTTAATAACACCTTGTTTCCAGGTGCATCCCGGCGGGGGGATTATATGGACCATTTTTGTAACTCACTGGGAGAATGCTCCCACCTGGACAGCCACTACAGAAGGACAGAAGGGACTTCGATTTAGCATCTCATCCAAAGGACAGCACCTCAACAGTGTAGCACACCTCCCTCTACAACTGTTCTGCACACCATAGTTAGCACTGGATATTAACCCAAGTTCCTGGTGTGGGAGTGGGGACCACAACCAATCACCTTCTGATCTTCTGGCCCCAGAGATGAGCATGCAGCCTGTTGAACCCTGGCCCAACTAACATGTAGTTACTTGTGTGACGTAGGATCCTACCATCTAATTGTACTGCTGTTCAAGCAGAGAAGGAATGCACCTAGTGTAGCTGCTTACTGAGCAATAAGGCATGATCAGGTGTTATGCTAATGGTCTGTTAATCACCCTCTTGGGTGTAATGCGGCATAAGGTGTAGTCAACTACTACATGCACCTAGAGGGTGATTAACAGACCATCAACTTAACCCCTGATAATGCCTTATTGCTAGTACAATATAAATGTTTTTAAAAAATTGTTTTACCTTGCTCAGCATGTGATTAGGCTTTACATATATGTTAAGAAAACATAAACATAAGGCTTATAGAATGCTTACAGCCAATCAGAAAGCTCTGTTTCTCAGACCTGCTTTTATAATTCTTTAAATGATGTGATTACCCTAAAATCTACATACATATGCTGTAAAAATGTACAACCAGAACACTGGTGCATCTCCAATGGCAGGATGGACACCCCAGTAGTTTTCCATTTTAGGGAACACCATTCTTGTGACCTCAACAGGGTTCACTTCATGGTGATAGACCATGTTACCCCACACACCATAGGAAATAATGGCGTCAAGGGCTTCTTACAGGATTTTTAAATGGAATGCCATTCATCCTAATGGAGTGAATGTTCGATTCGGTATTGTACCCTTCTTTATAACACAGAAACAGGGAATCTGATGACAGAAAAAAAAACACCTAGAAAGTTTCATAATTTAACTCTGCCTAGTTTTTTTTTTTGGTATTCATGAGTGAAAAAAAAAAGAAGAAAACAATCAGGGGATATTTTCATATTGCTTTGTTCCCTGACTGACTCAGACAGGGCTACTCAGTTCTGCCCCGTCCCCATCGTCAAAAGATCACCACCTCCCCTGGTACTCAACTGGCTCCAGTGACCCCACGGTTTGCCCACCGGTGGCAGGGCCATGAAGGGGAAGACCATCCTCTCCCACCTGGACATTCCTTATCCAGTGTGCATCGGTGGTCCAGGTGGAGGCGCGGGCTGGGACAGGCAGGTGGAACTTCATGGAACCCAAGCCTGCCTTTCTTTACCATGTTCTCCCTAGGTCCCCTACCATGGTGCATGTGAGCATGCGTGCATGGAGGCGTGCACACACCACAGAACTGTGACCCCTCCCTTCTTGACACTCGGATGCTGGTGTTACCCTGAGGCCTCCACCTGGGGCAGCCAAGGGCCGAGACAGAAGACCTCCCCACCCCAAGAGAGGAGCGCAGTACCCCGGGTGCTCAATCCTCTCCCCACCCCCAGCAACCTGATCTTGTTCCTGAATTCTGGTCACTGGCATGGTAGGAGGTCAGGCGCACTGCACCACAGCCCTCCATGTCACTGGGCTGGCTTTAAATCAGGGGACAGTTTATGTAAATTTAGTAACTAACAACTGCTAAACCACCAAAGTGATTTCTGTCAGAACTGCAAACCAATTAGCCCATAGAACTATGGCTGTGCGTACCAAGTTTCACAGTCATGCCAACAGTCAATATAGAGCTGTCCCCTTGAGAGGTTTTCTAAATCAGATTCTCAACATTTGTCTATTGAAAAAAGGACAAAACATCAAAGAAACATTTCATGCCATTAGGCAATATAGCGCTGTCCCTTTCAGAGGTTTTCCAAATCTGCCTTGCAACCTTTGGCTATGGAACAGGAACATAAAAGTCAAAAGAAGAAGTTTCCTTAAAATAAATCTAACTTTAATTAGTGTGTAACCTCCCCCCTACAAATGGGGGTTCCCAAAAAGTCTTCCTTGAGCATGCCTAAATGCTCACTGCCAGGCTGGTGTTCTGTGTTTTAGCAGTTTAAATGTATTGCCACAGAGTGCCTGTATAGCCTCTGTGTACTGTCTTTTTAAGAGCTGCCTGGATTGCAATCATAATTAATCTGAGAGGAAGCTCTGTTAGAAGATGTACTTGTTTGCTTATTATTTGTTAGAGTAGTAATAACATTGCAGTTTGTTCTAACCTGCCTTCTTTTTAGCATGGACAGTTCTGTTTGTTTCCATCATCTTGGTCCTGAACAGCAGAATGGGCCAATCAGTACATTTGGGACTCTAAAATGGAGCCTGCCTACAGGGGTTTGGTGGGGCCAAAACTTGTAGGAATTGTAGTTTTGGGCTTTTGGCGCCTAAATAACCTGGAGGGGGAGCCCTTGTTGTGACTGACAGACAGATCAGCCAACGGAACCTTTTGGATCTTGGAGAAAGTCCCACACTGCTTGCAGTTTCAGTTAAATCTGAGTCAGGAAGTGAAGAAGTAACAGCTCAAGATAGTTCGAGCAGCAATCCATAGTGGATTCATGTGGGAGAACTGTGGAAAGGCCTGAGTTTGGCCTGCATGCCTGCCTGCTGTTCCTGAGAGGGAACTTGTGTTTTTATTTTCAGACTGAATCCGAATTTGGAGAGCGAATTAAGCCATTGAATTGTGACCAGGCTTTAACCTGAAGAAGACCGAAGATTTGATGAAAGCTATCGGCCTGTCAGGACTTCCAGCTACCTCTGAACTCCAGGATTGTGCAGAGACTCTGTAATTGTGACCGGAGAGCCATTTGCCTGGTACAGTGGAATTTCCTTGCATGTGAATGTGCTGTGTGCCTATCGAAGGTCGTGATTTGGTTCCCCACTGTGTGTCTGAACTGTGTTTTGCTTGCTGGAGGCTGTATCCAGCTCCACGGACTGAATCCATATATTTTTCCATTTGCCTGGGCCCTGCTACACTGGCCCAGCCAGAATACCTGCAATGCAGAGAAAGTCATCAACAAGAGACTGGCCTGGGGATCAGCCCCCTGCTCAATGCCTTGAACAGGAACAACACCTCGGTGATTTGTGTGGGCTCTGCTTCTCTGAGCACTCCAGCTCAACAGCCTGCAGTCTCTATTTCATCGTGCCTGTGTCAAATATTGGGTATCGTGAGTAAACATCAGGGTAACTTTTTTAACCATGCAGCTTTTAGTTTGCTGCAACTGTTACTGTCCTTGTTGTCCATTTGACCCAATGCATCCTGAGCTTTCCCGGTAAGTAGCAGGGATAGCTGGAAGCTCCAGGACTCCCCAGGAATTTTAGCCTGAATACAAACTTTTTCAAAAGAATTTAAAAAGGCATCCATATCCTCACCCTCTTTAAATTCGGCTATTAATTTGGAGTTCAATTTGTAACTCAGTCCTGCAGTCCCAGTTAAACCCAAGCCACTTACCTGCTCTGGTGCCGCTGGTTGGAATCGTAGCTTCTCCAGTTCATATTGCCTTTGGCACTCCTCTCTCTTCTCCTCTGCAGCTCACTGGTACTCATGCTCTTCATGGTCTGCATCTCAGCGTTCTCGCTCTGACTCACGGTCCACCCCTCGTTCTCTCTTCTCCTGGAACTCCAGCTCCATCCTGCGCAACTCAATTTGCAGCCTGAGTACCTCTGGATTCAGGATACTGGTGCCCTTCCTCTGCTGCTGTGGCCCTTCCCTGACAGTGGCCCAGTTGCCCTCCTCATCAGATCTGAATACTGCACTGGCCGCTAGCCCTGCCACACTCAAGGTTTGGTCCTTTCCAGTCACGGTCCGTGACTCGGTGCTTTTGGTATCTGCTACCATCAGGGCATCCACGAGGTTCTGTTTTTTGGCTGTCACCTCGAACGGGACCCCTCTGTCCCTGCACAACTGCTTTAAGTAATCTACAGTGTGCCTACTGTAGTCGGAAGACATCTTCCCTTACTACTGCTACTCTGACTTGCACTTTAGGAACAAAAAAAATAAAACGGGTAGGAACGTAACTGTATGCCAAGGGGTATAGTTCTGTTTCCTTTTTAAAATAAAACTCTGCCTTTTTCTTTCTTTGCAAATGAGCTAACGGTCTCAAGCTGACACAGAACAATAAAAGCTTGTGATACCAAAATTATGCCACCACTGCCAACCAATCTGTCACAAACCCACTCAGCAGGTCAGCCCTCTACTCCCAAAGTGCCGACCTCTGAGCGCAGTCTTGTGAACAGTTTAACAGAACAAGGTAACCCTCTTGTCCGTTTTGTGAGTTCGGATCAACCTTTGGTCTCCAGTCTTGGAGGGATTCAAACTGTGAACCTCTTGCTAGCATACCCAATGTACAGGCTCAGATAATTCTGTCTTCAGCGAGCCAGATATCTTTGCCTACAGGCACCTAACCAGGTGTACAGAAATGAACCCTTAAAAACTTTAATAAAGACCTCAGATTTAAAATGCTTCTCTTTCCAGTTTGGTATCACCATTCAAACTTATGCCTAGTGTCAGCTATAACCATATATACTTTTCTTGCAAATGAAAGAAATTCAAAGACAGACCAAGTATGCTCTAAAAAGAGTTTTACTAAAATAGATGGAAATATGAAAAACACAATATACGGAACTATTATATCACAAGACATACAAATCTATTAAAAGAACAAGGTTTTAAACAATGCAATTATTGCTACAGTACATAGACTTGTCTGTCTCTCTCTAAATACCTGCTTAAAGTGCTCCAAAAATGTTTCTTTGTCAGAGTCTAGATAGAAGTGTCTGAAGGGAAACAGAATTAATGTTTAAAAGCTGGTTTTCCCCACAAATTATGCATGAGGTCACCTAGCTCCTCCCTGTCAGAATAAATAAAAAAATAAATCTATATAAAAAAACAGGATGTCTTTTCCAAGTATTAAATTCTGCAATCCTCAGCATGACTCATGTCCTTCAAATGACATTTCTTTGATCTCATAATAAGCTTCCCCCTTCCAGGACATGAAAGCATCTTTATGATTTCGCACCAGTTTACTAAACCTGGTTTCCTCCTCTTGAAATGCCATAAAAGGGGTAGGCTCAACTCAAGCCTCTTCCAGCATGTAATTAGCTTCAGGCCTTCCACATAACATCTGGTATCTAAAACCGGTGTATGTGTGATCTCACATGCTGTTTCAGCATTTTCTCATGGCTTTCATCTTTCAGCTGAAACCTGGGGGTGAGCGAGGTCACTCCAAGAGCACCAGATTTCTCAGCATCTCTCATGACAGACAGTCCATAATTCATTTTTTATATCGCAAAAAGTGATACAGTGATCAGAACCAGCTGTCCAAGCATCACATTTAACAGGGTCTAAAATCAGGTACTTCAGTAAGCTGCTTAAGAGAGACTGAACTCTAAGCTAACGTGGACTGTCTCGTTTACACACTGCACATAGCAAGTAACAGGAGTTAGCGACAGTGGAGGGCAGTGTGCAAATTTCTTAAGAGGTGTAATTTAAGTGCACAGAACCAAATACTTTAGGCAAAAGGTGCTAGCATTTTTATCTCATTAAGATGTTCTTCAAAACAGCATAAATTAGACATTCATTTGGCACAGAATTAAAATGCTACCAAAGTGTCTCTTAAGGTGCACAGCAAGAACAGCCTAACACAGTACATTTGGCAAAAAGTTGGCTGGACAGAGTTACACTTTAAGGTGATCAGCTAAAAACAGCATGAAAAACAATTCATTTTTGGCTTAGAATATTACAAAGCTACCATGGTATCTCAAAAAGGTGTACTACAGGAACAGCCTATAAACAGTAAATTTGGCTAGAAGCAGGCTGCACAAAAACTATCAGCATTGGTGTGGGGACACAAAATGGAAGCTATTACAATTTTTTAAAACAAAAGGCACCAAGACAGTCTCTCCTGGGCATTGTAGCCGAGAACTATGGAGCTCCTGTTTGCTCTTGAATTCGTTACTTGAAGTGGTGGAAAGCTGTGGGGGAGGGCTGCGTTTCTCATGCCCTTGTGACCCTCGGGGGAGCCTAAAGTCTGTGGAGAGAGAGGAGAACAGAAATCACTTAAATGCAGGTATGTTTGAGGAGGAGTGGCTGAAGCAGAACAAGGGGAGGTGTCGCGGTAGTCTGCTGAACAGGAATGGGGCAGAAATTTAAATTTAAATTTAAATGGAGTGACTCAGTGAAAATGTGGTTTGAGTACAGATACTAAAACAGAGAAAAGCAAGTGCTCGGGAGAGCTGGAAATTGATTGAGGCGTGTATAAATTTAGGCTTAAAAAAGGGGGGAGCAGCGTGTCACTGGAAAGACTTAGGGAATTTAACAGGGTCTAAAATCAGGTAATTCAGTAAGCTGCTTAAGAGAGACTAAACTCTAAGCTAACATGGACTGTCTCATTTACACACTGCATATAGCAAGTAATAGGAGTTAGCGACAATGGAGAGCAGTCTGCAAATTTCTTAACGGGAGTAATTTAAGCGCACAAAACCAAATACTTGAGGCATAAGGTGCTAACATTTTCATCTCATTAAAGGTGTTCTTCAAAATAGCATAAATTAGACATTCATTTGGCACATAATTAAAATGCTACCATAGTGTCTCTTAAGGTGCACAGCAAGAACAGCCTAAAACAGTACATTTTTGCAAAAAGCTGACTGGACAGAGTTACACTTTAAGGTGATCAGCTAAAAACAGCATGAAAAATAATTCATTTGGCTTAGAATATGAAAAAGCTACCATGGTATCTCAAAAAGGTGTACTACAGGAACATCCTATAAACAATAAATTTGGCTAGAAGCTGGCTGCACAAAAACTATCAGCATTGGTGTGAAGACACAAAATGGAAGCTATTACAATTTTTTAAAAGAAAAGGTGCCAAGACAGTCTCTCCTGGGCGTTGCAGCTGAGTGCTGTGGAGCTCCTGTTTGCTCTTGAAATCATTACCTGAAGCGGTGGAAAGCTGTAGAGGAGAGCTGCATTTTTCCTGCCCTCACAACCCTTGGGCACCCTTGGGGAGCCTAAAGTCTGAAGCGGTGGAAAGCTGTGGGGGAGGGCTGCGTTTTTCCTGCCCTCGCAACCCTCGGGTACCCTCAGGGGAGCCTAAAGTCTGAAGCGATGGAAAGCTGTGGGGGAGGCTGCGTTTTTCCTGCCCTCACAACCCTTGGGGGAGCCTAAAGTCTGAAGTGGTGGAAAGCTGTGGGGGCGGGGCTGCGTTTTTCCTGCCCTCACGACCCTCGAGCACCCCCCGGGAACCTAAAGTCTGAATCGGTGGAAAGGTGTAGGGGAGGTCTGCATTTTTCCTGCCCTCGCAACCCTCAGGCACCCTCGGGGGAGCCTAAAGGATATCAACTGGCCCAGACAATGGCCAATAAAAGAAATCTCGCTAACAAAGAGAGGCACAACAAGAAAGTAAAGGCTCAAGAGTTATGGCTCGGAGACCATGTGTTGTTATGCAATTTGGGACTATATGGCAAGCACAAATTTGCTGATAGGTGGCACCAACTTCCTCATGTAGTACTTGGAAAGTTAAATGATCTACCAGTATACAAGGTACGCCCAGAGAATAACTCCAAAGCTGTCAAGACCATGCACCGTAACCACTTGCTGCCTATCGGCCAAGTTATTATTGAAGCTGAGCCAGCAGACATTGCCTCCCCTGGGCTGGTGACTCGTGCTGCTGCAAAAAAGAGACAGAGTCAACCTACCCCAGTAGTTACAGATTTAAGGTTTCCCCCACAGCAGGCCCAGAATGATAGTGACTGTCAGTCCACCTCTGATGAAAGTGACTATGGTAATGCCTATTATCCCTCCTATGAACTGAGTCAGTTGTGTCATGGAAATCCAATGCAGAATAATGGGGATGAAGCTGGGCCTTCTGGACTGCCTAACCCCCCCTGCTTCATCCTTGGAGCCAATGCTCCCTGAAAGTGAAGTGCAAAGTATCACGTCTGAGGCTGCAGACTCCCTGTGTTTAGTGGAATTGTGTGACTTGCCCGAAGAAGGGGCTGATGGTCTGAGTCTCTCTGGTGACACACCAGAACTTGAACAACAATATTAGAGTGCTGACAGCCCTCCTTCAGTGCCACAATGCCTAACTGTGCCAGGATCTTCTCTAAATGAGCAGAGTATTGTGGAAACAGAGCCTACAGAGCAAGGAGCTGACAGTGCTCACAGTTTGGACATTCCCATCCATGCAGAGGCATCCCTCACGAATGACAAAAGCTCCAAAGTTAGTGCTGAAAGTACAGAGACTGTGGCCATTCCCCCCAGAAAGACTGGATGAGCTGTCAAGCCAGTATTGCGCTTCAGTTATGATTCTCTCGGGAGGCCAGTGGATTTGCCTTTCAGTGTGGTTCACAAAGGTGTTTATATTTCTCAGAGCTAACTATCCAAAATGAGCTCAATGGCCAATTCCAGGTTGCTTGTTCTTCCTTCTCAGTATGGTACCCCTGCCCCATCCAGCCCCAAGTTAGCTGATGGGGAAGGGCCTCCTCCTACATTGTTTAATGTACATGAAGTTATAACATGAATCAATATTGTGATGTTACTAATGTGTTAATCATAGTGGAATCAGCATTACCTGTATGAAACATGCATAAGTATTGTCAATATGGATGTAGTAATGCGAAGTATATTGAAAGGTATAGTGATGTAACAAGCTAATGATATATATGTCTCATTTATTTTGCATTTTTGATATTGTGATGATACATACTTGACGCGGATGCCAAGTTTTCTCCAGACAAGGAAAGGTGTAACCCCCCTACAAATGGGGGTTCCTGAAAAGTCTTCCTTAAGCTTGCCTAAATGCTCACTGCCAGGCTGGAGTCCTGCATTTTAGCAGTTTAAATGTGATTGCCAGAGAGTGCCTGTATAGCCTCTGTGTACTGTCTTTTTAAGAGCTGTTTGGATTGCAGTCATAATTAATCTGAGAGGGAGCTCTATTAGAAGATGTACTTGTTTGCTGATCATTTGTTAGAGTAGTAATAATACTGCAGTTTGTTCTAACCTGCTTTCTTTGCAGCATGGACAGTTCTGTTTGTTTCCATCATCTTGGTCCTGGATTGCAGAATGGGCCAATCAGTACATTTGGGACTCTACAATGGAGCCTGCCTACAGGGGCTTGGTAGAGCCAAAACTTGTAGGAATTGTAGTTTGGGGCTTTTGGCGCCTAAAACAACCTGGAGGGGGAGCCCTTGTTGTGACTGACAGACAGATCAGCCAACTGAACCTTTTAGATCTTGGGGAAAGTCCCACACTGTTTGCAGTTTCAGTTAGATCTGAGTTGGGACGTGAAGAAGTACCAGCTCGACATAGTTCGAGCAGCAATCCATAGTGGATTCGTGCGGGAGAACTGTGGAAAGGCCTGAGTTTGGCCTGCATGCCTGCCTGCTGTTCCTGAGAGGGAACTTGTGCTTTTTTCGGACTGAATCCGAACTTGGAGAGCAAATTAAGCCACTGAATTGTGACCAGGCTTTAACCTGAAGATGACTGAAGATTTGCTGAATGTGATCGGCCTGTCAGGACTTCCAGCTACCTCTGAACTCCCGGATTATGCAGAGACTCTGTAATTGCAACCAGAGAGCCACTTGCCTGGTACAGTGGAATTTCCTTACATGTGAATGTGCTGTGTGTTTATAGTGGGTCGTGATTTGGTTCCCCACTGTGTGTCTGAACTGTGTTTTGCTTGCTGGAGGCTGTGTCCAGCTCCACGGACTGAATCCATATCCATTTCCGTTTGCCTGGGCCCTGCTACACTGGCCCAACCAGAATACCTGCTACTCAGAGAAAGTTATCGACGAGAGACCGGCCTGGGGATCAGCCCCCTGCTCAACACTTTGAACAGGAATGACGTCACTGTGATTCGTGTGGGCCCTGCTTCTCCGGGCACTCCAGCTCAACAGCCTGCAGTCTCGATTTCATCCTGCCTGTGTCCAGTATTGGGTATCGTGAGTAAATATCAGGGTAGCTCCCTGCAACAACAGCTAAATCTAAAAGTGTAGTCATCTGATTTCTTGTTGCCTTTTCTTTCACGAACTGAGCCCTCCGGCCCCGGATTACAAACATTGTGTGTTGTGCATGTTGCTTTCTTCCATCACAGTGCCCCAACCAGCTGCAACGTTCCTGGCTAGCCCACCATTTTCCTACCTGGGTACCCAGAGTGTTTGACTGTGTAGGGACTCTGAACTATATGCATAACTGTCTGATTAATATAGCTTTTAAGCATATCAACCTGATTACACCCCTCCCTTGTTCAAGTCCCCTGAATAAATCAGATTTAACTTTGTTTGCATTTAACCTGACTGTGGTTCCAGTTTGTGCCAAGAGTATTGTACTGTTGTTATTTGCTGTGCTTAACCTTGTTTTACAGGGGGTCCCCTGGGTCAAGCTAGAGGAACCGGCCCTGGTGGTAAGTGCAAACAGTGTGGGTAATTGATTGGTGAATAAGGGTCATTGTGAAAGTAATTATTGTATATTGTTCAGGCCACTAGAAGGGAAAGCAGGGGGGTTATAGTGTCCCGGAAGGCTGTGCCCAGGTTAGCTTGACCACTAACAACCCTGACCTCCAGGTGGAGGTACCCATTTCATTACCCAGGCCCTTTAACCTGCTACTAGCCAAGCAGGCAGGGGTAGTAGCCCTTGGGATAGTGCCACCTAGGGGTTACACTTCCATCACAAGGCCCCAACCAGCTGCAACGTTCCTGACAAGCCCACCATTTTCTTACCTGGGTACCCAGAGTGTGTGACTGTGTAGGGACTCTGAACTGCATGCATAACTGTCTGATTAATATAGCTTTTAAGCAAATCAACCTGATTACGCCCCTCCCTTGTTCAAGTCCCCTGAATAAATCAGATTTAACTTTGTTTGCATTTAACCTGACTGTGGTTCCAGTTAGTGCAAAAAAGTATTGTACTGTTGCTATTTGCTGTGCTTAACCTTGTTTTACAGGGGGTCCCCAGGGTCCAGCTAGAGGAACCAGCCCTGGTGGTAAGTGCAAACAGTGTGGGTAATTGCCTGGTGAATAAGGATCATTGTGAAAGTAATTACTGTATATTGTTCAGGCCACTAGAAGGGAAAGAGGGGAGTTACAGTGTCCCGGAGGGCTGTGCCCAGGTTAGCTTGACCACTAATAACCCTGACCTCCAGGTGGAGGCACCCGTTTCATTACCCAGGCCCCTTAACCTGCTACTAGCCAAGCAGGCAGGGGTAGTAGCCCTTGGGATAGCGCCACCTAGGGGTTAGAGGTGCATAAAACTTGCTCAAAACCCCTTGATCACCATGTGCCTGAATTATAACTGTGCTTTATAACTGTCTGTGCCCCTCTGACTGTTGGAATCATTCACACCCCATACATACACAGTGGCAGTGTCTCTCCACATGCCACAAACTTGTATAAAGTCCAGACATGCTCCCAGCTGGTTGGTTAGGCATCCTTTAAGAATGTGGAGACCCAGATCTTGACTCATCCTGATGAGGCCAACATACTTGTGGTGAGCACAAGCAACCCTGTAGTTAGGTAGGCACTGGCAAGGTGTGACCACAATGTGTCCGAACTGAGTGGTCACCCTAATCGCTGATGTCATGTACACAATGATGTCATGTATGAAATAATGTCACACATGCACTCACGTGATGACGTCAGCACCCCCCCCCCCCCAAGCTGGCCCTGATCTGGAAAACTACAAGCGCTGCTTACAGCGTGCCTCTGAGTGGCCAAGATGAAATTACAGATGGAGGAACTGACTCAAACGGTCTCAGAAAAAAAAATTCTGGTTCACACAGGAAAAGGAGAAAAACCAAAGAAAATAAAAACTTCACTGCCTACACTAGTCAAACAAGCATGTCTGCAGATCCTGCCTCTGTCAACATAGCATAGCATCACATCTCACACAAAATCCGTGTTACAAGGAATTAAAAAAATCTATTGCCTATTCCAGCCAAAACCAAGCCTATCTGTCAACATGGAATAACATCACAATCTCACATTGAGGAGAAAGGGGCACTGTTCCAAGAATCACTAAAAAGATGAAGAAACATTTAAAAAAACACCCCCTGAGGAAGACCTAATACTCAAAGTGCTGGGGCTGCAAGTTAGCATGTTTGTCCATGCACACTCTTCTCTAAACGTGGACTAAACCTGCATCAAGCATACTTCTGGAGTGCTGGTCTCTTATTTCATATTGTCGTATGGCTGGCAACCCTTACCAGCACCCCCTGTCTGACTCCTAAGTGCAATTTGTTTTTTTTTTCAAGTAGCCTCTTTGTGGCTGGTACTTATAAGAGGCATATGGGGTATAGGCTCTTGGGAAGTATCCCCTACCCCTTCCTCCCCTTTCAAAAGGCCTGTAGTTGTAGAGGCCTTTTCCTTCTCATTGTTACTGTTGTGTGTGGTTTTGTATTCAACCACTTTTTTCATATACACCTCTGTTTTGTCACTAAAAAGTGAATTTCCCTCAGAGAAGAAATCCATGGCTTTGGTTTGAGTAACCTGGAAAAGGATGGTAGTCCTTAACCAGGAAATCTTCTTAAGGACACTGTATGAGTTAAAACCCTAGCAGCAGTGTCATTAGTGTCTACAGCAGTATGGAAATGGTACAGTATTTAGTGGCATCTAGGGCTGACCTTGCTGTGACAATAGTGTCCTGTGCCAGGTCACCATTTATCAGCAAGTGCCAGAATTGTGCTCCACAGTACTTTCTGGTATTCTGCTATATGTGCTGAATAAGCTGCCTGCTTGATGAGCAGGAGAGCTGAAATCTAAACCTTTCTGGCCATAGCAGACAATTTTTGAAGTCTTTTTCAAGGCGCGCTGCAGACAGAGAGACTTTTGCTCTCTCACATGCAGCAGCCTGGACTACACCTTGATAATCAGGGTGGGCATACAGGTATTCCACCCCCTCTCTGTCCACCTGATATCTTCTTCTAATATTCTTAGCAATGGCTGCAGCTAAATTAGGTGCTGACATTATTTTTGGTATGGCCTTGTGAAGTGATTTATGTATGGGGATTAGTAGCCTCCTAGCAGGTGCCATCCCAATTATATCCATAAATTCAGCATGCTCTTCATCCTCCTCAGTTTCTTGAGGGGGGATTTGAGAGTGTTAAGTATTTGACTAATGAGGAAAAGGAAGTATAGTCCTCATTATGCCTTGGAGGAGATCCACAGTCTCGCTCAGGTGCACCCTATGATTCCTGGGGTCACCTTCCTCAACCTATACATGGTACCCTTCTTCCTCCTCCACAAGCAGATAGGTTGGAGCCTGAGCTTGGGGGGGGGGAGGGGGTGGCAGTCACATTGTTAAAATTTTCCATGGCCTAAATAGCCTGGAAAACCTGCCAGATCTTTGATATGTCTTCAGATGAGGGCATTTTTTTTCCTGTGTCATCTGCCTGCTCCTGTCTCCATTCAGGTGCAGTAAATGTGACATTTTGTTTCTGTAAGTTTCTTTTTATCAGATATCATTTCCAGTATCTGCTCTGAGGCTTTTTCATTTTTAATTTTGCCATCACCAGATTCAGGGGTCCCCCTTTCGGACACTGCTACCTGATCCACCTTTACCATGCCTTTCAGATGGCTGTGCAGTTTTATCTTTTTTCTTGTCACCTTTTACAGTAGGTGCTGTTGCTGTACACGAGGAGATGGTCCCTTCTGATGCATGCTTGCCACCATCATTGGGAACTCCCTCAACGCCTTTTTTCTTATTTTTTGGTGACAAGGAGGCACACTGAGAAGCCATAATTTCTTTTATCTTTTTTACCCTTTTCTTTAAGGTTTTAGGCCAAAAAATAAGACAGTACTTACAAATAGTAAAGCAGTGTTATTTTTATTTATTTTATTTATTTAGTTTTTGTTAACCGGGTAAGTGCACTAGCCAGCAAGTGACTGTTTTCAGGCACGACCCGGGAGGTAAAATTACAGAACATAACGATACAGTAAGGATAACTAAAACATGATGCACAGAAATACAGGAAGATACATATGGCAGGATACAATGCATGACAAGGAAAATACAAGGCAAATACATTTCAAGGACATTTTCCATTGAGCATACATAAAGTGCATTGAAGGACCTAGGAAAGGGAGAGGATAGGTGTAGGGTAAGTCAGAAACAAGATGGAAATGACAAAAGGGGAAGGTGAGGAGGTGAGGAAAGGATAGAGGAAGGATAGAGGGGCAAGGGCCAAACGGGGGGTAAAGAAATGGCTAAGAATATAAGGACAGAGGCAGTGGCAGGAATAGGGAGGTAGGAGGGAGTAGAGGAGGGATGGCCGGGAGAGGGGAGTGAGGGAGGAGGGTTAAAAGAAAGCCGCAAACACGGCAGCGAGCGACATAAGGTCCAACCTGCGGCCTAGTGGTGGAGCCGAAAGACGGGTAAGCGGAGAAAGGGTGACAGGGGTTACGGCAAAAGACGGCAACAGTGGCAAAGGTAGCAGAATGCGGCTGGGCTGGTGGAACCGATGAGCGGCAGGCAAGGGTGATGATGCCGGTAAGAGGAGGAGAGAAGCAAAGAGTTACGGCAGTAGCGGAAAGGTAACAATGCCAAGCCGGCCAGTGGAACCGAGAGACGGCAGGGCAGGGAAGAAGAGGTCGGTAGGAGGAGGTAAGTTTACGGCAAGTGGAGGTAATAGGGAACAATGCTCAGCTGGGAGGGTGGGACGACGAGCGACGGGCAGGGGTGACTCAGGAGGAGGTAAAAGCGAGGCAAGCAAGCAGAGAAAGGAAGGGAGGCAGAGGGGAGGGGAAAAGGAGAGTGCAGGAGATGTGGTCGGGGGAAGAGAGGAGCAGGGAGTTGAGTGAAGGAAGGCTGAGAGGTGAGGGGAGAAGAGAACAGGGATCAAGGGGAAGCCAAGTGGTGGCAGGAAGTAAACAACAACTTGTAAATGGCAAAAGCTAATATTTGGCATACAGTCAAACAGATTCAAGCAGCAATTATAGTAAAACACCACATAAAACAACCATTGGGAAAGGCACAAGTGCTAGCAATAAGGAAGTGGGGACGTTATGGACCAAGGCACTTTAAACAGAGTTTATGGCAGTCTGCCTTTGCCATTAGTTGAAAACAGTTTTTACCATTTTTTGAGCCTGTAGATCTCCCAGGTCTCTCAGGCATACTAAATTAGAGAGATACTGGTAAAAAAAAAAATAAACCAATTCCCAAAAAAACACGATAGAACAAGAGGTCAACAGTAACAAAAGTCTATTTCTCTAAAAAAACTGTGCCAAAGATCAAACTGCAGTTCCTGTAACAGGAACCAATTAAGTAAGATGAAAGTGCACAGGCTGAAATGGAAAGTGGAAGTGCTCCATTTCCTGTACTGTAAATTGAGAAAAAAGAAACCGTTTGAAAATAAATCGGTACATACATAGTTTAATTTAACACCTGTGTGTCCAAAAAGGAAAACTGGTAGCCAGATAGGGTAGTCTTGGGTTCCTGGGAATCAAACTGGAACCAGAGAGACCATAATAGTAAAACTATCTCCTAACAAATGCAGAAAAATCGAGGAACTAACTTAAACAACAGTAAATACACTTTAAATATTTTTTTTTTAAATAAATAAACCAGCTGGAGAACCAGTGACACTGGAGCTGACTTTGGGGCAATTGCTCTCTCCAGGTGGAGAAACAAATTTGATCAACTTCCGGAGTGGAACATGGCTGCAGAGTTTGAACCAAGATTATAAACTCCATAATTTAGAATAGGTTCCTGCTCTATGGCATGTGTCCCCATGGAGCTAGATGCACAGACTGTAAACATTAAGAGAGGGATTTCTGGGGTTAGAAATTGCCTATTTTTAGGCACGATCAGGGAGGTTACAGCAGGATAGTACAAAACAGGCACAGTTCAACAGAGGCACGTGAAGAACAAATTACATGAAGCACAACAAAATAAAGTATAGCAGTATTGCAGCATAAGCAAATAATCGCAGCACATGAACAAGTGCAGATACATTTTTCAACTCCTGTCTGAAAGGTGATTTCACACAGGGACTGTTTGTATGTTTGTAGTTCATTTGCATCCCCAGGTAAGAAAAAAGGTCCGGCTCCCCATACAACGCGCAGGGGAAAAGCGGACCTCGCCCGACAACTAATGCACTGAAATCTGGCTAATGGAAAATCATGTACACACATGCCCGCAGTCTGGGAAACAAGACCCCAGACCTGGAGGCAACAATGACAGAGGCTAAACTGAACATAGTAGCTTTCACAACCCCACTCAGCAGGTCAGGCCCTCTGCTCCCACAGTGCGAACCTCCAAGCACAGTATTGAGAACAGGAACAGAACAGGGTAACCCTCCTGTCTGTTTTGTGGGTTTGAATCACCTTTAGTTTCAAGTTCTGGAGGGATTCAAACTGAGAACCTCTTGCTAGTGTACCCAATGTACAGGCTCAGACAATTCTGCTCTTTGGGGAAATGCCAGATATCTTTCGCCAAGGGCACCTAACCAGGTATACAAAATGAACCCTTAAAAACTATATGAAAGCCCTCAGATAAACTCTTACCTTTTCCCAGTTTGATATACCGTTAAGCTTATGCACAGTGTCAACTTTAACCATATATGCTTCACTTGTCAAAGACAGAATTTTAAAGGCACACCAAGCAGTCTCTTTAAAATAGAGGTTTACTTTAAAATAGATAAAAATGTAACCTGTAAATGCAGAACAATATATCACAACGCATACAATCACTTAAAAGAACAAGGTTTAAAAAGTGCAAATTCCTACCACCAGACAATTAGATTTGTTTATCTAATGTATATCTTCTAATAGTGCTTGAAGTAGAGGTTGTTGCTTCAGAGAGTCCAAACAAGAATGTCACTAAAGGTCAGCCACAACATAATTAAAAACTGTCTTTGAACCTGCCTCCTCCATGATGTCACCCAGCTCCTCCTCTGTTTATTAAAAATTATACAACCAGGATGTTTTATCACTCAGGAGGTATTTTAAATAAGATGACATAAGCAAAAACTAATTTCCAATATGACTCTTTGATCTGGAGTTGTTTCCTGCTACTCTTTGATCTAGTGTGTTTCCTGACTTTTCAAAGACATCAAATGACTTTCTATGACTAACTCTGCCAGATCTCACTGAGGTGTAATATGCTTTGTAACACCAGGTGAAATTAACTGGGATTCCTCTGAAGATGTCATAAAATGGATATTTCAGTTCCTGGCTTCAAAGAAAACTGGGAAGCTAATCACCTTACATAGATCTGCTGTTTAACATATCCTGTCCTTTGAAGTGATACGGGGGTCATCCCAGGAGCTCAGGATTTCTCATGACAGACAATCACACTACATTTGTTTATATTACAAAAATCATAGAGTAATCATAACCAGCTGTCCAAGTATCACAATAGCCATTAGCAAGACATGGCTCACCAGTAACCACTCTTGGGAGACTTCAGTACCCGGCTATGTACTGTTCAGAAGAGACTGAGGTGCAAAGAAAAGGGGGGAGAGTGGCCCTTTATGTCATGAAAATATCAAAGCTGCAGAAATTCAAAATACACATAAGGAGCCTGAAGAACCGTGGCTACCCTGGAAACAGGAAATGGGACAACCATACGAACTGGGATTGTCTACAGGCCTCCAGACCAGGGGGAGGACATAAACACATTACTGTTAGAAGATATACAAAACATGACAGCTAAAGGGGAGGTTCTGAAAATGGGAGACTTCAACATGCCAGATACAGATTGGTCAATACCAGCAGGAACATTCACCAGAACTAGGCATATAGTGGATTCCCTGCAGGGTAGGGCCTCAAACAATTGGTACAACAACCCACAAGAGACAGGGCTATCCTGGATCTAGTACTAACTAATGGGGAAAGGATCACAGATCTCCAGGTAGAAGGTCACCTGGGGGCCAGTGACCATCACATGGTATGGTTCAATTTGGCCACTAGAACTAAATCATCCCATTCCAAGGCACAACTATGGGACTTCAGATGAGCTGACTTTGATAAGATGGCCAACAGAGTTAAGATAGCCCCGACAAGAAGAAATACAGGTGAGGGGGTACAGGCAAAGTGGGCAAGCATTAAGGATGCAATACTTGAAGCAACATCCCATTGTGTTAGGGAGAAAAGCAAGAGCAAAAGAAGGAGGAAACCACTTTGGTTCTCAAAAACAGTAGTCGAAAAGATCAGAGCCAAAAGGTTGACCTTCAGGAAATATAAGGGAACACAGTGGGATGAAGATAGGGAGGCATACCAAACTTCCCTAAGGGAAGTAGGGAAGGCAGTAAGGCAGTCAAAGGCCCAAACTGAGGAAAGACTAGCATGAACAGTAAAAGAAGGGGACAAGACTTCCTATAGATACATAAGTGAAAGGAGAAAGTTCAGAGGGGGTATTGCTAAGATCAAAGGAGATAAGGGGGAGTGTGTGGAGGAGGACCAAGGAAATGCATCTATCCTAAATAGATACTTCTGCTCAGTATTTACTGAGGAGAAGGTAGGGCATGGCCCACAGTTCAGCACCATGGACACGGGGGGAGCTAGGTGTACCCAAGTCCCTTCACAAAAGAAAGGGTCCTACAAGAGCTCACTAAGCTCAGGGTGGACAAGGCAATGGGACCTGATGGCATACATTCCAGGGTACTAAAAGGAGCTAAGGGTGGAACTAGCAGAGCCATTAGCAGAACTGTTTAGTGAGTCTCTGAGCACAGGAAAGGCCCCAGAAGACTGGAGAAGGGCTCATGTGATCCTGCTCCACAACAGTGGCAGCAGGGAGGAGGCAGGGAACTATAGACCAGTCAGTCTTACCCAGTAGTGGGCAAGATTATGGAGGCACTCCTTAAGGAAAGGATAGTACAGCACCTGGAATCTATAGGAGTGCAGGATCCAAGACAGTATGGGTTTACAACAGGAAGGTCCTGTCAAACTAATCTCATAGATTTCTTTGACTGGGTAACCGGAGTGGTGGACCAAAGGGGTGCAGTTGATGTTGCCTACCTTGACTTCAGCAAAGCTTTCAATACTGTTCCACATAGAAGATTGATTAATAAACTGGGTAGGCTCACGGTGGGTCAGAAGTTGGTCAACTGGGTGGCAATCTGGTAGGTATGCAGAAAACAGAGAATAGTGGTAAAAGGTATACAGTCAGAAGAGATGCAAGTCACAAGTGGGGTACCTCAGGGATCAGTCCTGGGGCCAGTCCTCTTCAATATCTTCATCAGTGACATTGCAGATGGACTGTAGGGTAAGGTTTGCCTGTTTGCAGATGACACCAAGATCGGCAACAGAGTAGATGATCCTGATGGGGTAGGCAGAATGACAAGAGATCTGGAAAACCTGGCAAAATGGTCTGAAGAATGGCAACTGGGATTTCATGCAAAGAAGTGCAAGATCATGCACATAGGAAAGAGAAACCCTGAAGCTACCTTTAGGTTGGGAGGGGAGTCGCTGGCAATCACAAGGGAAGAAAGAGACTTGGGCATCATTATCACAGATGACCTAAAATCATCCAAGCAGACTACTAAAGC
Source organism: Neoceratodus forsteri (assembly GCA_016271365.2). Classification (NCBI taxonomy): domain Eukaryota; kingdom Metazoa; phylum Chordata; order Ceratodontiformes; family Ceratodontidae; genus Neoceratodus; species Neoceratodus forsteri. The sequence continues at coordinate 113,972,911 of CM057454.1, forward strand.
AGTAGGTAAGGCTAGAGGGACGACGGAGTGTATTAGTAGGGGTATCACAAGTCGTAAGAGGGAGGAAATAATCCCTCTTTACAAGACACTGGCTAGGCCTCATCTGGAATACTGCGTGCAGTACTGGAGGCCGCACCTGCACAAGGACATTAACAAAATGGAGGCAGTCCAGAGAAGGGCAACCAAAATGGTGCATCAGAAAACCTGTGAGGACAGATTAACGGAGCTCAATATGTATCATATGTAGTGTCAGTGGCTCAGTAGGTAGCACACTCGCCTCTGAGGCTGGGAGATCAGAGGGCTGTGGGTTCAGTTCCCACATCTGGCACTTGTGTTAATATCTCAGTTCTGACACTGTAGTGCAGCATGAGGGGGATGCTGCACTTCTGAGGTGCCGTCTTTCGGATGAGACGTTAAACCGAGGTCCCATCTGCCTGGATTGGTGGTAGTTCAGGTGGATGTTAAAGAGCCCATGACACTTATCGAAAAGAGTAGGGGACATTTTTATTGAGAAAAACTGCACAATACATCCCAAAGAAATTACACAATTCAAAATATAAACAAGGATTCTCAGGAAGATAACACAGTATAATGATCCTAGTTTGTTTTTAAGAAATGGTATCTCAATCCAACGAAGGACCCAAATATCCAAAGGCATATACTGTTTCTCAAACATACATTGTTTAAAAAGTTCATTTTCCACAATAATAACAGTTTGCTCCGGTTCTTGATAAAATTGTTGTAGGACAAACTTACATCTCGTCTGCCACAATACAAACTTTATAAATGCAAGAATCAGATGTATCATTCCCTTTTGCATACCCAGATTCTGTAAACTAAATCCCCCCACAATTTCTACATATGATATACATTTCCAATACAGATTATTCTAATGAGTAGCTATTATATCCCACATAGCTTTCACAAACAGACAATCGATAAGAAAATGTAACCTGGATTCTTCTTGTGCTACACAAGACATCCTAGGGCACATCCATTCAATTTTTTTATGTTTTGTGTTGCCTTTCACAAATAAACGCCCGTGTGCACATAGCCAACTAGTATCCCAAATCCGTGGTGGAACACAAGGGTCTTTAAGTGAATCCAATAAAATATCATTATAGCTGGGGTCAACATCCTTGAAGGAGATTGATGGCGGACTAATAGTGTCATAAATTGTTGTATATAAAACTTTAGTGGAAGGTAGGGACAAAATATTTAAATGTAATTTCCAGGTTTTTAATTTTCCAAGTGCTGGTCTGAAAAAAACACATCCAGTCTTAACCTGGGCTTTCAACACTCCCTGTGTCTCCCAGGTGTTGTACAGAAGGCTTAACCACTCACTAGCAAAAATAGTCCACATGGCTAAACTAGGTTTTGACAAATCAACCAAATTAGCATGAAAAAAGTTACAATAAAAAAAGAGTACCGGATTAATAAGATGTAGACCTCTTTCTCTACCAGCAAATATATTATGTCCCATTTAAAAGGATTCAAACGACATCCCCACAATACTTGGAACACTAATCCTAAGAGAGAGGCGTCAAAAGTCCGGGGTAAGGGGTAAACTGTACTAAGAAATAGAAATATTGGGAGCAGAAATGTTTTAGTTACTGCTACCTTTTTCTTTTCTGACTGATTCCATGTTTTTCACACAGCCACCTTTGTTTTTGCAAAGTCTAATTTTAGTTGCCAGTTAAGCACACTATTGTCCCCCCTTCCAAACCAAATCCCCAAATACTGAAAGGGGTCAGAGGACACCCGAATTCCTTTCCAAGAGGCAGGGGAAAAGCTCAAATTATTCAAAGGGTATACAGTACTTTTCTGTGTATAAAGGCAGGCTCCTGTCAATCTAGAAAACACATCGGTGCAATCAACAACTCGTACACCAGAAGTATAGTATGCTACAAGGACACATATATCATCTGCATAGGCGGTCATCTTAATCTCCATGGCACCTCCTGGTGTTGGGATCCCAACTATACAGGAATCATGCTGTATAAAACGAAGTAAAGGGTCTAAACACAATATATAAAGTAAGGGACTAAGCGGGCACCCTTGTCGTAGACCTCTTGATATGTCAATATAGGTACCAAAATGACCATTGACAAGAGGTAGTTCCCGAGCATTCTTGTACAACAATGAGATCCAGTTCACAGAACATGCAGATATACCATAATGTGTTAATATTAGAGAAATAAAATGATGTGGTACTCGGCCAAAAGCTTTTTCCCGGTCTAAGGACATAACAATTCCATGTAAGCTATCCTCTTTGCCTCATTCTACAAATTCTCAAAGCAATAATAAATTTTGCTTAATAGAGCGTCCCAAAACCGTACACGTTGGGTTGATGTACTAAGCAGTGAAGCAACGCTGAGTAAGCGAATATGCAGAATTTTCAATAACATTTTATAATCAGTGTTTAACAGACTCAATGATCTCCAATTATCAAGAATTGCTCTATCTCCCTTTTTATATATCAAAATCGGAATTGCTATACAACAATGCATATCTACTTGCAATCCATCTAAGACTTTATTAAACACCGTCATTTATATAAGCTGTAAAATATCAGTGAAAGCGACATAAAATTCCAAAGCAAGACCATCAATACCAGGGGCCGTTGATTTTTTTAAGATGTTTTATAACCTCCCCAATTTCTGCCTTTGTAATAGGCCTAGTAAGATCTCTTAAAAGGTCACTAGATATACTAGGAACAGTAATAGAGGCTAGAAATGTAGTTACTTGTAGTTCATCAATAGGGGTCATTTTACACATCTCTGATAAATAATGTGTTACTGTCTGTAAAATTGCTGGCCCATCAGTTACTATAGTACCATCCATCCTCCTAACTGATTCCATGAACCTCTCAGAGGCCCTGTGTGAGCAGTCTTTAAATGCATCTCCAAACCCGGTTTTTCATGGAGAACACATTCTATACTCATTTAACATGGCTGTTGCCCTAGAGTATTGTAATTTCATCATATCTTTGTTAAGGTTAAGTACCTGCGACGTTAACCTAACATGTTGAACATTAATAATGGAATATAGCTTGCTGTTTTGCAGTCGAAGTTTAAGATATTCCCTATATCGACTCAACCTGGCTTTAGTAGAGTATGACTGAAACACCGATTTTAAACCCTTGCAGTATACTAATAGTTTTTTTTGTAAATATAAAGTCAATTCTGGTGGACAGAGCACCCCTGAAGTAAGTGTGGCCCCCCTCTTTATGCAAGTTCCTAAAAGAATCTTGCAGACCACTCTGGTTGACAATATTATTAAGATAGTTGGAATCACAATACATTTTCTTCGTAGTTGCACCCCATCATGTCTATCAACTAAGCAATTAAAATCTCCTCCCCAGAGCACAATCTTTGTAGTAAGTAAATATGGGCTAACCTCCTGATAGGGATCAATCTGTTCCTTTTTGTAAGAGGGGCATAGATATTAATCAACCTCCGCCCTATACCCTTAAAGGTAAAATCCAACAATAGTGCCCTGCCCACAGAAATATCCACTAAACGTGACACCCTAAACCCATCACCCTTAAACAGAATACCTACTCCACCGCAAACCGCTGTGCCAAAGGAAACAAATGAAGGGTCACAACACCACAGTTGTTGGGCAGAACGGACTAAAGAAACTGAGTTTAATCTAGTATCTTGTAACAAGCAAATATCACAGTTCAAGTCTTCAGCATTGTCAGTGTAATTAATCTGCGTTTCGCATTCTTAATGCTATTCACATTGATAGTGGCTACCCAAAGCGGGGAAAGGCCTGTGATAAAGGATGCAATAGCTTTTAAGGTGGTTTCCTCAACCTGGAACTTCTACGTATCCTAGTGCGAACCCTGGAGGCCTGTTCCTCTTCAGTTCCCTCCTCAAGTCTTTCTCCTTCTGATTCAGAGGAGAAGGGAGCCAGAGAGGATGCCTCCGAGTCACCTCCTTGTTCTGGGTCCAATTTAGAGGATCCAAGAACATCAAACTTATCTGACAATACGATACCTTCGTCTCCTGGGATACTTGCCTTTGCAACCTTACACCTGGGCCTGGTTTGCTTCATACCTCTTTTTTGCAATGCTCTTAACCAATGGGGGGGGGGGGCATTTGGACTTCAATTTCCTCTACATCTATGGTTGTTATAACGACTGGAGAGGGAGGTGCTTGGTCAGTGGTCTGAGGGGGTACAATAGGGGGAGTATAAGCTATGTCAACACTCATAATTTGAACATCAGGTTCAGGGGGGCCGGGGGGGTTGCTGCCAGGAGTGGGGAATGTGTACGCTCCGGGGGAGCCTTACCAGCTGTTTGTTTCCTTTTTAACATTTCTTTCTTCTGTGCTTCCTGTAATATAAAATATTGATTAACGCGATCTCTTCGATTGTGGGTAGCCCATGGACAAGATCGATAAGCATGCCCAGTATCATTGCACAGATTGCAACATAACTCCTCCGTGCAATCAGAACTATGGTGGCCAAATGTTAAACAAAGGTTACATTTTATTCTGTCGCAGGCAGAGCCCAAATGAGTATAGGCTCCACACTTAAAGCAGGTTCTCAGCTGACCAGGGTAGAAACCATGACCTCTCTCGTTACCAAAGAATAAACTATTGGGGAGGTGTACCGGGCCTAAGTTATTATTCCGTAAACGAACCTGTAAAATCCACACCCCGTTCCAAATACGTTCCTCATCGAAAATTGGTCTAGGGCTACCCAACACATCACATCTCTTTTGTAACCAACAGACAATATCATGGATAGAAACAGATTTATTTCGGAATAAAACTGTAACATTCTTGATAGAAGGCTTTGTTGGGGTATAGCCTTGAATGGCAACCATAATTCAGTGTACTTTAAAGAGTTATATTTAGTCCAAAAGCGGTCCAGTCCCTGTGGAGAAGTACAACTAATGTCATACAAAGCAGAGCCTGAAACATGAATCAGGGCATGGATTTCAATTGAAAAGAACCCTAATGAACCCTTTAATAAATCATGCCCTACATACAGGCGATCAGGGGTCACCTCCAACCCCCCAAGGTATTCCAAGCAAACCGCATTGCATCTCTGGCGGGGTGGGGGGGGATCCTGTGAAGGGATCCTTCTTCTGAAAGGACTCCCAGGCAGTTTTAGTACGTTCTTGAAAAGTTGGAGTTTCACCAGGAGCACCGTGACCATCTTCCCCCGAATCAGCCCACCGAACAGGTAGTACTACCTCTTCCTCTGAAACAGAGGCTGAGGAATCCATAACTCGTTTTGGGCTAGAAACAGAAGGTGTTATCAGTCTCTTATTAGCAGAGTTATGCTCAGGCCCTGAGCCCTGGTCAGCAGTTACCAAAATAATATTCCCAGGCATATCCGTTTGAGGAGGGGAAGAGCCTCCTGGAATCGGGCTATGAGCCGGGTCCGGGATCCAAATCCTGGCATTTCCCCACTTCCAACCTGCTGCAAGCAAGGAGCATTCTAAGGATGTTCGGGAGGACCCATGGGCGGGCAGTACAGCGGGTTCAACCTCCTTTCCTTTTCATAACCCAAGTGCAGAAGCTAAAACAAACGGCACTTGATCAGAGGAAGGATGTACAGTACTCACAGGAGTCATGGTGTGCGAAGATATTAATGTAGCCTTAGTTGCTGTCAAGGGCCCTTGCTGCACTGTGAGAAGCTCTTTTACTAAAACTGACTCAGGCTTCTGGAATGCTCCCAGTGCAGCCATGTCACTTGGCTGAGTCATTCGGCCCTGAGCTGCAGCAAACGCCGCTGCTCCTTGCTCAATAATTGTTTTTGCAGCTTCTTGCAAGATTTCATCAGTGATATTATCAGACTGCATAGAGGTAATAGTTTCATCCACTGTAGTATCCATAGTTGCACATTTTGTAGCGGCACATCGCAATGCTTTACTTTGTAGCAATATATTATTAAGCCAACTTTCATCTGAAGAAAATAGCCCATGTAGAACCCGTTTCCTTTACCTGGAATTCCGCAGATTGTATATCAGTAGTATGCACTTGGTCCAACAGTTCAACATTCTCGAGCATGGTCTCCTGAGCTGGACCTGTGGGCTGGGAGACCTTCTCATCCACAGGTACACCAGCAGAATGATTCTCCAGCACACCTTCCTCCATAGCAGCAGCACCCCTACTGACAGAGTAGGGGAATTTCCCCGGTGTTCTGGCCAAAGTTCCACTCATTCACTAAAAATATCACTAACAGCTTAATCTGGTTCAAGGTCAGTTGGCATTCATCTGTATCCCCCTCCCCCGGGTCGTGTCTGAAAATAGGCAGGATATGTCTAGTGCACTTACCCGGGCAACAAAAACTAAAAAAAAAAAAGTACCCTAGAGCAAAGGAGGGAGAGAGGTGAGCTGATCGAAACATTCAAACATCTTAAGGGCATTAACAAGGTAAAAGAGTCTAACATGTTTCAATATAAGAAAAATAGCAGGACAAGAGGACACAGCATGAGATTAGAGGGAGGCCGATTAAGGGGTAATGTGAGGAAGTTCTTTTTCACAGAAATGGTGGTGGATGCAAGGAATGGCCTACCTCAGGAAGTGGTGGATATGAATACAGTGCAGGGCTTCAAACAGGCATGGGATAAGCATAAGAGAGCAATACAGATGAGTATGAATACATAGGCCATTGACAGAGCAAAGGCATATGGCACATTCATAAATGGGCAGACTGGATGGGCCTTGAGGTCCTTATCTGCCATCAACTTCCATGTTTCTATGACTGCAAAATCACCTTTCGGAATGTAAAAACACATTTTGGGCAGGATTTGAAAAATGACAGCTGTCACATGCATGAGGTGCTGTAAGGTGCTGTAAAGAAATGGCTATGTTGAAAATTTGGGGTTAAATACTGGAAATTACCAAAGTTATGAGCCTGTAGTCGCAAAATTCAATGTAGGCTCATAACTTTGTTATTTAATATTTTACACCAAATTTTCAACATAACCTTCTTATGACCCCCCTCTTGAACAAGAGCACAGCTCCAGCTTAATTTTCTGCTGTGGGAAGATACTGACGGCTGTAAACACTCCCTCTCTTACAGCTTTATAACCTCTGGCTTTTCTGATTTCTCCTCTGCTTCACCCTTGACATGGGTGCCTTTGCTGCTGCAAGCAGCCGGCGGGCCCTTCTGTCTGCCGGCTGCCTTCCTCGCAGTACTGCCCGCCAATCTCCAAACCGAAGGTACGCTGCTGAAACGTGACTGGTCAGAACCATAGGCTCTGCCTGCTGACGGGCTGCTGCAGTTCTTTAATTCTTTGTTACTGCTGTCCCTTCTGGACTTTAAGCTAATGTTACATACTGATTGTGGTACTGGTTAAGTCTCTCCAAATTGTCCTGTGAATCCTAATTTAAAAGTGAACCTAAGCCTGTTTACAGCAATTTTGCACTCCAAAGGTAGTTTGAAGTGCAAGTTCTTTTAGGCTGCTGGTTTGTAGATTTTAAATTATTACAGCTCTCTTTGTTTTAAGGTCCAGTGGTATTCTGCCCTGGATCAGAAACTAAGTTTAAAGTGATACAGTTTTTTCTGTTTAGACCAGATTCCATTTGGGTCACAGTTGTAAGCTTTGCCCTGCAAATAATCCAATTTCACTTTCTCTCCTTCTGTCTCCTTCCTGCTTGAATTTTTGCACCCACCCTCACATCCCCACCTCCAGCCTTTATTAAATACTCTCCCTCCCCCCTCGGCACCGCCCCTATGCAATCTTCATCCTCCCCTCTCACTAATATTGCAACTCCACTTAAAGATACAGAGTGCAGCTATTAGGCCTAACACTTGCCCTGTCCTCCCTTTAAAGACATCTTCCTATTTTTGCCATCTGCTTGTCTATCAGCTTTCTTTAGTGCCTGCTCTGCTATCTACTTTACAGTTCCATACCTGAGCTTCGTCCCTTGCTACCCTCAGCATAGCCCCAATAATCTTCAAGTTGCCTTGGTACTCCCTGCCCTAGCTAAAATGCCCTATTTTAACCTACATTTGATATCTTAAACTAGATCCACTGTCCCTGATCGGGCTACCAGCGAGCGGCCATGGCTAATCCTGCCAGCCACCCGCACCTCCGTCCTCCGGATGACCAGGACACCTTCAAAGCCGGTTAAGAGTCCTAGCTGCTCTGGGGTAGCACTGTGCAGCTCTGATAGGCCACCACCTGCTGCCACCCTCCTCTAATTGGACCGCTGCTCTAGGCTCAGACACTGATTGGCCCTGCCTTTTCTCTGTTGGATTTTCAGTCTCTGGGCTTCGGCGCCCACTGCTTTGCACTGACTTCTGCTGAACATTTGCACCCATCTCCACACCCCCACCTCCTACCTTTATTAAATAGGCTTTGGCTCCACCCACTCGACCTTGGCATCCACCCTGCTAGAACCTCACTGGTCTCACTTACTTGGGACCCCCTGCTGCTCCCTCTCTCTCTCCTTGCTTCACCTCCATGGGCTGGCTCTTGTCCTAGTGACCCTCTCAGTTATTCTCTACACATCCTCCAAGCACTGAGGCTCTGCCCCTTCTGCCTCTTCGTCTCATTCTCTTTTGCTCCCTGCTACTGCTGTTTTTCCTGCCTGGAACTAGATACCCCACTCTTCCTGTAGGCTACAGGATTGGCCTTATCTACACCCACTCTGGTACCCTTCCAACTGAGCTTGTCTATACTCCCCCATTCTTCTCTGGGGATGGCTGGCAACACCCAAAGAACCATGATAGGGTGGTGTATGTTCGCCTATTCCTATGCTCAACACTGACTTACTGGCAGCACACCTTCAGGGGTGGTGATTGGCTTACCCAACCTGGCAAGCCTTATAGACGTACTAGGACCAGGATTCTTAAACTAACTATCACCGCCCTGTCAAAGATATTACTTCTGTTACTGTTATGCTCGGGTAACATTAAGCTAAAGCCTGGTCCTATCACTACCATTACATCCCCTTCATATGCTGCTTGTCTTAAAGGCATGAATTTCTGGCATGTCAATGTCTGCAGCCTCCTTAAAAAGTTCTCCATGATTCAGGCGTGGGTCAGCCATACTCAGCCAGATGTTCTGGTAATCTCCAAATCTGGGTTTAGGCCAACCTCTCAGGACAGGGAGATTAGTATTCCTTCCTACCAGTTATTCAGAATGGACAGGCCTACTAGGGGAGGTGGTGTAGTGGTGTACATTAAGGAAAGGTTTACAACGTCCTGCCTGGATTCTACTTCTGTCAAAAATGAATTTGAGTGTTTGACCCTGAAGATGGATTTATCTACTTCCCTTGCCCTCAGAGTGATTGGTTGCTATAGACCCTCATCTGCTGGTACACTCCTTCTTACACATGTTGGCTCTATTATGGAGAAAGAGAACCTTGAAACTATCATCCTAGGGGACCTTAATTTCGACTGGTTATTGAAGACTGCATCACCCTTAAACACTTTCTGTGATTCCCGTGGGTTGGTGCAACTAATTCACGAACCCACACGGCCAAACAAAAAGAACATGAGCAGCAGTTATTTTAGTCGATAAGCCTCATCTCTTCTCACATGCTGGAACCTTCTTTGCTGATGTCAGTGACCACTGCTTCATTGCTGCGGTCAAATCACTGCATCACACAGGACCTACAGCTAAATTTCTTACAAAAAGTAACTTTGATGTGGCTGCCTATGTCTATGAGTTGGAATACTCGCCACGTTGACAAGACTTTTACTTAGCTAACACGGTTAACTCGGCATATGATATTTTCCATGATATACTTGTTGGAGCCCTAAATATGTATGCCCCATAGTAAAAATTTGTGTAAAAAACAAAACATGTTGTTGGTTCTCTGCCGAGCTGAAAGCTGCATTGCTTGGTAGAGATAAGTTATGGAAAAAAGCTCACCAGACTTAGCTTGACTCAGACTGGTGTCAATTCAGAAGGGCACGCAATGCTTGTACAAAAATGGTCAGGGATGCTAAGGCAGTATTTTATCTTACTGAATTGGATTCTGCAGCAAAGTGCTCCTCCAAATTCTGGAGGACAATCAAGGACATGTCCGGATATACCCCTGGTAATTCCTTGCCACCTAAGATTACAACTGGGAGTACTACTACTATCAATGATAAACTGGGAATCCTAGATGCATTTAACAATCATTTTGCCACAGCTGGTTTAGATTTCGACAATTCCTCTGCATCCCTGGTCTGCTCCCAATTGTGTCCCATGCTCAGACTCTCCTGCCCCGGTACCTGGCTTCTCGTGCCACCTGGTCTCTCTGAAAGAGGTTGAAGACCTCATGCTCCAATTGGATATTAAGAAAAGTGCTGGTGCTGATTCTTTGGATCCTTATTTCCTTAAAATCACCTATCATGTCCTAGCTGTTCCTATCACCCACTTATTTAACTTATCATTGTCCCAAGGGCTTATTCCCCAGATCTGGAAAATTGCTCATGTCATCCCCTTGTTTAAATCAGGGGATCCCTGCGACCTTAACAATTATAGACAAATTTCCCTCCTCCCAACTTTGTCAAAACTTCTGGAAAAGATTGTCAGCAACCAACTAAGGGACTACCTGGAATCCAATAGCCTACTAAATCCTATGCAATCTGGCTTTAGAACTAAACACAGCACTATTTCAGCCCATGCCAAAGTAACAAATGATTGGTACCGAGAACTGGATAGCAGAAACTTTGTCTGTACTGTATTTCTAGACCTTAGTAAGGCTTTTGATACAGTGGATCATAGCCTGCTTCTCTCTTCTCTGAAGAGTATAGGCCTGGACTCAGTTTCTTTGCATTGGTTTACTGAGTACCTTGTAGGACGGCGTCAACAAATTAAGGCTGAGTGGCTTATCGCACTCAAACCTCTACTGAGGGGAGTACCGCAAGGATCCATACTTGGTCCCTTACTATTCACTATCTATGTTAATAACATTGATGAGAGTATTAACAAGGCCAACATACACCTGTTTGCTGATGACACGGTTGTATATATAAGTCGTCTGACACCTGAAGCCACTTGTGCTGATCTCCAGGAGGAATTTAACCAGCTCCAGAACCAGCTCCTCCATAAAAAACTTCTTCTAAATGCTGAAAAAACAAAAGCAATGTTGTTCTCGCCCTATAGCCGTGTGATGAATCCGGCCAGCTCTGGAGCACTACCTCAGATTACTACAATTCTTGGAGGGAAACTGGAGTTTGTCTCAAAGTTTAAATACCTAGGTGTGTGGTTACACCATAATCTATCATTCACTGAGCACGTCGAGGACTTTGTAAAGAAGTTAAGGCAGAGGCTGGGGCTAATCTTTAGAATTCAGGGATTTATTTAACTCCAAAAATTGATTAGCGTTTTGCTCATAAAAGTGCTAAAACATTGTGAAAATGCATACAACTTGCCTCACTGTGTTTAACAAACATAACACTTCTAGACAACCTATATAAATACTTTCTGTACAGTTAGCATTGTCCCAAGAAAAAAACTGCTAATCAATTATTTAAAACTCTGGAATTAACCAGTTTCTTACTAGAGTTGCAAAAGTGCACTTTGTGCAAACTACTTTTCATTCGCTGATCGATTATGCAGATTTCCTTTATAGTCAATGTCCCAAAGCCTCTCTTGCAAAGTTGGATACACTTTACCACAGGACCATCCGGTTTATTACTAGTCTCCACATCACTACAACAGTGGACTTAGGATTTGCAAGAAAGCGAGTTGTGCTCACAACAGAGGGAGGTGAACCTTACAATTTACAATTGTCTTTGGTTTGAAGCAGATTCCTTAGGAAAGTTAATATTCTTCAGGTGGAGGATGCTTCTAACTGAAGGGTGAAATAAGGAACTTAGAATTATCAGAAAAGGCAGTCTTTCAATCAACAGAGGAAGGTGGACCTTGCTTTACTTTGTTACACTTGTTAAGATTTTCAGTGCAGGAAGAGTTTAAACCCACAGCGACTGAATACTATTTACTGTGTCCTTGTGCACAGCTGACGTGTTTTGGGGCTGACTGCTTTCAGAGCACAAGTCACCAGGCTGTTTTGGGGCTGGGGAGGTTTACCTGTGTCTGACTTGGATGTTTGGATCTTTCTCTGTTTGATTAGCAGGGTATTTTCTCTGTTAAATTGTCGTGTAGGGCATCTTGCTGACAGGAAGGCACTCATCGCAGCGGTAGGTCAGAGCTTTTAGCTGATTGCTCGTGAGGGCACAGTTTAGGCCAAACCCTTTCCACCCCTCACCCCACCCACCCCTGGAAATAGTTCCTTTATACCTGGGGTTCTGACATCATTTCCTCAAGACGGCAAGGTGCATATTACTGTCATATCCTCTCTAGCACACTGCACTGACAACGTAAGCATACACATTATATAATATATATATTTCTATATAACAAACCAATCACACACACACAAACAAACAAAAAAAAACTAAACAAGGTAGACAGACGTGGGGAGTAGTGCAATGTAATGGCTGTGGGGCAGCAGTCTTCCGGGAGTCTTTCTGGAGGCTGAGATGCTGCCCTGTTTGCAGACAACTTTCTGCCCTGAGGGAGGAAGTTGCCCGTCTTCAGGCTGCACTGGACAGTAGTAAGGGAACCTCCCCCATCCAGGGAGCACCACAGCCACCACCACTACCTCAGAGGTTGCGAAGAAAGTACAGCAGTTGGACCACAGTGGGCTCAGGCAGGGTAAGGGTGGTGGAACAGAGGCACACCCAGTCAGTTGTTCCACTCCACAATCCATACACCATTCTGGGGGAGCATAGTTCCCCTATGGATGAATCTGCAGAGGAGACTAAAGAGGTTGCAGACAACTGTCACCAGGGAGGCCCTCAGGAAAGAGGCAGAGGGCACCACAGGGAAAGGAAGCAACTCCTGGTGGGGGACTCAATTATTAGGGGGATAGAACTGGGGGGAGCAGGGAAAACTGAAGTAAGGTGCCTGCCTGGTGCCATGGCTTGGAAGGACAGGAAGCGCATCCTTAGGATCACGAGAACAGTTGCACGGGAGGTTGAGCTGGACGTCATTGTCCACCTAGGGACAAATGACTTGGCTCATCATGAGATTAGAGCAGTGCAGAAGGACTTTGTAGAGTTGGGGAGGGGCCTAAGACAAGTAGCACACACAGTATCCTTCTCAGAGGTGCTGCCTGTTAGTGGCATGGGTGAGGCGAGGGTACTTTGCACCATGCAGTTTAACGAATGGTTGAAAAAATGGTGTGGAGCACAGGGGTTTGGCTTCATTGGGGACTGGGGTGCCACCTGGGGACACCAGCCTATACTAGCAGGATGGTCTGCATCTGTCCAAGAAGGGAACAAGTCTTTTGGGCAATCGGTTTAAATGCTTCATTGGCAAGCTTTTAAACTAGTCAAGGGGGGAGGCACTGATAAGCAGCAGGAAAATCCCAGCCTCCCCCTACAAAACAGGGTACTAAATGAGAAAAAGAGCAAGGTAGAAAGGTCAGTGGGGGATGCTGCTACAGAAGGTAAAGCCATCAAAAAATGGAGAGCAATGAGTACCAATGCCCGTAGTCTGGGTAACAAGCTTCCTGAATTAGTGGCCTTGATGGAGGAGGAACATCTGGATATCGTGGCAGTCACAGAAACATGGTACACACAGAACCATGACTGGGACGTAAACATACCAGGATACACTATCTACAGGAGGGACAGGGAGGGTAAAAGAGGAGGAGGAGTAGCTCTCTACATAAGGCAAGGAATCAAAGCAACAGAACAAAAGCATAAACAGGGAGGAGAAGAAGCACTGTGGGTCAATTTGGAGGCAGGCAATGGCACCACAATCCGCACAGGGATTGTATACAGACCCCCCTCTCAGGGGGAGTAAATGGACAAGGAAATGATAGGAAGTATACTTAGAATGGCAGATAAAGGGGAGTTACTGCTGATGGGTGATCTGAATATGCCAGATGTTAATTGGAGTGCAGTTGCAGCAGCCACTTCGAAAAGTGGGGTTATTCTAGATGCCCTACAGGGGGCATGCCTTAGACAACTAGTATTGGAACCCACTCGAGAGGGAGCAATCTTAGACCTGGTTCTCTCAAATGGAGATGGAGAGAGGATCACAGATGTAGAAGTGGGTAGCCATCTGGGAACTAGCGACCATCGAACAGTATGGTTCACAATAAACACAGCAATAGAGTCAAGCCATACAAAGGCAAAAGTACTGGACTTTAGGAAGGCTGACTTTGCCAAAATGGGTGCATGCCTAAGGAATGCACTAGCAAATCGGCAGGAAGGAGGGGTGGAAGAACAATGGGGAATAATAAAAACTGCCATCACAGAGGTAACAAGCCTTTGTGTGAAGCAAATAAACAAAACGATGTAAGAAACCATTATGGTTCTCAAAGGAGGTGGCAGTGAAGGTTCAAGAGAAAAGGAAAGCATTCAGAAAGTACAAGGAATCACAGAAGGAGCAGGACAGAGAATTGTATCAGTTAAAGCAAAAGGAAGCTGGGAAGGCAGTCAGAACAGCAAAGGCCCGAACCAAGGAAAAGATAGCCAACTCAGTTAAGAAGGGGGATAAAACCTTTTTTAGGTACATCAGGGAGCGAAGGAAGACTAAGGGAGGGATAGTGAGGCTTAATAAAGGGAGGCGGTGGCAGAGGGTGGCAGTGAAAAGGCAGAGATACTAAACAAATATTTTGCTCAGTATTTACAAATGAAGAGGGGAGGTACCTAAAACAAACAATAGAAACACTCTGGATATAGAAGTTGATACCGCCCATTTACAGAAGAAAGGGTTCTGAAATAACTCTTTAAAACTGAAGGTGGACAAAGCAATGGGGCCTGATGGGATTCATCCCAGAATTCTAAAAGAACCAAGGTGGTAGAATTAGTGACACCACTGACTACCCTCTTAACAAATCATGGAAGGATGGGGTGGTACCTGAGGACTGGAGGAGGGCAGATGTGATTCCCTTCACAAAAAGTGGGAGCAGGGCAGAAGCAGGAAACTACAGACCTGTTAGTTTAACCTCAGTGATAGGGGAAAATGATGGAATCACTTCTGAAGGAAAGAATTGTCGAGTACCTAGAGGCCAGAGGGGCACAGGACCCAAGGCAGCATGGATTCACAGCGGGAAGGTCATGCCAGACAAATCTAATAGATTTCTTTGACTGGGTGACCAAAGTAGTAGATCAGGGAGGGGCTGTGGACATGGCCTACCTAGACTTTAGCAAGGCATTTGACTCAGTCCCACACAAAAGATTAATATACAAGTTAGCCAGCTTGGGAGTGGGTCCCAAGATGATAGCCTGGGTAAAGAATTGGCTGGAGAATAGGACACAGAGGGTAATAGTAAATGGAGTCCACTCTGAAGAAAGGGGGACTACTAGTGGGGGTCCAGAGGGTTCAGTATTAGGACCGGTCCTCTTCAATGTCTTTATAAGCGACATTGCAGAGGGACTGGAAGGAAAAGTATGTCTCTTTGCAGATGACACAAAGATCTGCAACAGAGTTGATGTAGAAGGTGGGGTGGAAAGGATGAGAAGGGACTTGGCAAGATTAGAGGAATGGTCAAAGGTATGGCAGCTTAGATTCAATGCTAAGAAGTGCAAGGTAATGCACCTGGGAAACAAAAACCCAGGGGAAGAGTACACAAGGGGGGGTGAGATACTAACAACAACAAAAATGGAAAGGGACCTGGGGGTAGTCATATCAGATGACTTAAAGGTGGGCAAGCAATGTGAGAGGGCAGTAAGGAGGGCTGGGGGATACTGGGATGCGAGGGAGGCATCACCAGTAGAAAACAGGACGTTGTTATCCCTCTGTACAGACAGCTGGTGAGACCCCATCTGGAGTACTGTGTCCAGTTCTGGAGACCCAATCTCCGAAGGACATAGACAAGATGGAAGCTGTTCAGAGGAGGGCACTAAATGGTGCAGGGTCTGCACCAGAAGACATATGAAGAGAGACTAAAGGAGCTTAATATGTATAGCCTCGAGGAAAGGAGGGAAGAGGGGACATGATAGAAACTTTCAAGTACCTCAAGGGAATCAACAAAGTCCAAGAGGGTAGCATCTTTCAAAAAGAGGTGTGCAAAAACAAGGCTACAATTTGAAGATGGGGGGTGGCTCAGAGGTAATGTAAGGAAGTATTTTTTTCACAGAGAGGGTTGTGGATGCATGGAACGGCCTTCCGGAGGAAGTTGTGGAGTCAAAAACAGTGGTTGAATTCAAGCATGCATGGGACAGTCATAAGGCAATTCTAGGGGGTGGGGATAGAAAGAAGCAGGCTGCTGGTTAACTAAGATCTGCAGCTTATCCATTAGGTAGGGAAATGGGCAGACTGGGTGGGCCAAGCAGTCCTTATCTGCTGTCAAATTCTATGCTTCTGTGTTTCTATATCTCTACCCATCATTGTTCCTTTTACAAAGTCGTATGGTGGTCCTCTCTTATGTTTAGGTATAACAGAAATGCAGTCCTTTGGACTTATAGAGT
The DNA here is from genome assembly GCA_016271365.2 of Neoceratodus forsteri. Taxonomy (NCBI): domain Eukaryota; kingdom Metazoa; phylum Chordata; order Ceratodontiformes; family Ceratodontidae; genus Neoceratodus; species Neoceratodus forsteri. The sequence continues at coordinate 113,989,309 of CM057454.1, forward strand.
CTTCTTGAAGCAGCTTCCACAATATATAATAGACTGTCTCCCACTAAGTGAGCCAGGAACGTATGCCCTAAGAAGCGCATCCTACATCACATTATGTATCCCCAAGGATTTCTTTCACTATAGCAGAGTGGTCATTAGTTTCCTGTCGCCAACATTGTGGAACAAAGTACAAAAATTATTGAAATTAAGCTGCCTCGGCAGTATGAATGCCTTTAAATCTCTATATGCTCGGTATGTGTGTGAGCCATGCAATTGCTACCCTGGCTCCTAATTTGTGTCTGAAGCATCAGGCTGCTGCCCTCTGAGCATAGTTGAATTTATGATCGCTTGTAACCTTTGGTGACCTTCACTCGGTGAGCGTCTTATGCCTTAAATGTTTTTCCCCACTAGAAATCCCTGTAGGGTTATTATCTCTTCATGGCTTCGTGGCCACTACACCTTACTCACCCTGCTGTCTTTTACATATTGCTTAATCTGTGTCTCTTATTCCCCTACCCTGTACAATTTAACTGCCCTATTTCATCTTCGTATTCCCTTTCCACTGCATTCCACTCTTACTATCTCTTTCCTCTGTCCTCTAACTCTCTTCCCTGCCGTAGACTAGCCCTTCAGGAACTCCCTGCCCCTTAGGTGGGATACAGAAGCAAATGATTTGAGATCCCTCAGGTGGGAGAATTGCGGATACCGGGTGGCTGTCGCTTCCATAGCCACCGCCTGAGACACCTAGACCAGAATCCTTACCAGCGAGGTGCAGCATCGCCAATACCCAATCGGAACACAAGCGCTTTTCTGCTCTGGCGTCTGATTGGCTCCTGCAGTCTGCTCCTGTGTTTCCATCAATACTAAGCTAAAGTCTGATTTTCTGTCTAAAACTTGCACAAAAAAGAGCTGTACTTACTTATTGCCCAACAGTTATGACCTCTATTTTTTCCTGTTTAGAGTGTCAAGAGTTGGGACTCAGTTTGATTACGCTCCTTTCTGAATTTCTGTGGTTGGGCCAGTCTTTAGGCAACAAGGAATACCCAATTCTGTCCTCCCACTGGTTCAGATGTTCCATTGTCCATGGCCCAGTACTTAATACCGACCCCTTCCTCCATCCCCTGCCAAGGATGTGCTCTCCACGGGCTCCCTGTCCATAGGCATGGGAAACCCGGGCACCGGGTGGTCGGCGCTGCCTCTACCACCACCTGAGAACCTAAGCTCGGACTCCCCATTAGCAAAGCTCGGTATGAGCAGCCATCCAATTGGAACATGAGCGCTCTTCAGCATTGGCTTCCAATTGGTTTCTGCAGTCTGTTTCTGTGTCCGTTCTAAACCAAGCTTAAATCTGATTTCCATGCCGAAATTTGCCAGAAAAGAGCTGTAATTACTTTTCTCCTTGACTGTTAAGACCCTTATCCTTTTGTTTCGAGTGTTACATTTAGGGATGCTGTGTGATTACACTACTTTTGAAATTCTGTGCTTGCGTCAACTCCCTACACGAGCGGACGATCACTTCTCCCTACTGAAGTTCCTACTAAGCCTCATCTTACGTCCTCCTTAAAAATTACAGAAGCACTCTGAACTGTTATGACTGATGTAACAGTGAATACTTACCTGCATTAATTGTTTTTTACTTGTGTTATTTGGATCTATTGTAAATATCTCTGTATGCATTGTACCATTTGACCCGGAGCTAACCAGGTCCATCTTGTAAATGGGCTTGCTCAATGATGTTCGCCTGGATAAATAAAGATTTTGATTGATTGATTGAAAATTTTGAACTCCTGCCCAAAAGCTGATTTTACGCACGTAAAAACACATTTTGTGTGCACTCTTATTCCAAACTATGTAATGCTTACCAATATGTATTATTGCATTACATTTTATCACTGGACGTGTGTGAAAATGGGCAATTTTTGCTCACATGCCTTTCCAGTATAAACAATAACAATGAAATCAAATTAAACATTTTGGCCAGGATTTGCAAGAATGATAGCTGTCACATTCATGAGGTGCTGTAAAGAAATGGCTATGTTGTAAATTTGGGGTAAAAATATTAAAAATTACCAAAGTTACGAGCTGTGTTCACAAAATTCAATGTAGGCTTATAACTTTGTTGTTTTTTAATATTTTTACTCCAAATTTTTAACATAGCCTTCTTATGACCCCACCTAATGAACAAGGGCACAGAATATCTTTAACTCCTGCCTGAAAGGTGAGTTCACACAGGACCACAAAATCACCTTTCGGGATGTAAAAATAAATTTTGGCCAGGATTTAAAAAATGACAGCTGTCACATTCATGAGGTGCTGGAAAGAAGTGGCTATGTAGTAAATTTGGGGTAAAAATATTGAACATTACCAAAGTTACAAACCTGTGTTTGCAAAATTCAATGTAGGCTCATAACTTTGTTGTTTTTTAATATTTTTACACCAAACTTTTAACATAGCCTTCTTATGACCCCACCTCATGAATAAGGGCAGCTAACATTTTCAACTCCTGCCTGAAAGGTAAATTTGTATGGTTCCACCTATTCAGGGCACCGGTGCAGGGCGCCACGTTTTCATGTCACCATTACTTCTTTTTGTGGGGGGGGGGCACGCCCCCTCCTTCTAAATATTCTAACTCCAGGGGGGCAGATCTCGTGGAGGGGACAGCAAATTCTGTTATTTGGCACCCTAATGATGGGCGCACTGCTGCTGGTGCCCTGATGGCCAGAAAGGATTTCACATAGGGACTGCAAAATCACCTTTCAGGACAAATTTCCTAATTTCACTGTAATTGTTAATAAGGAGGGGTCCCAGAAAAGGCATGTTGAAAATGCGGGCCAGAAATTTGCACAAATTTGGTCCAGTCGTGCCACCAAGTTTAAAACTCCATTGAAATACATTGAGCTGCATACTTGTTTCTTTAGTTTTCAGTCTGGCTTTAAGAGTGAAGACGTGTCGGTGGTCCACAGAAGATTACAGCATTAAACCTCCAATGGGTAAAGGCACCAGGAAAGGCACACTAAGCTGAAGCTAGTTTCCAGGTGTGACTTGGGAACACAAGGAAGTTAAGTGACTTGTCCAGGGTCACACAGTATGCACGTGGGGGCTGTGGGATTCAAACCCAGTCACCGTGGGGGGATAAATAAATAAAAAACCCAAGGCGATGTCACCGGGCATTGGGAGCAGTGTGGTAGTGCACCAAGGGGGTTTCGCTTACGAGCTGGCAGCACTGGGGGATTGGGCATGCCTCAGTGTCAGTGTTATGTTTGTGGGGGGGCTGAAAGGGAAGGTCGGGTGTGGAGGATAGTCACAGGGCCGCCACTAACAGACATCAATGGATGGTTTCCTCTTACAGCTGGCAGACATTCCACGCATTCCAGGCTGACTATATGATGGATCAGCTTGGCTTGCTGGGCTGTGCAGATCAAAGGGAAGTGCTGACCCATGATTGGGGCAGCTATTTATTTTTATGTTCATGCTATCTCTGCCCAGCAAGCCAAAACTCTGTCATAATCAGCCTAGCTGATGATTGGTGTGCCACTGACTCACCCCAAAACACTGCTCTGCATTGGATGGACAGTGTCACGCCCATCTGAAAGCAGTACTATTACAATATGTTCGCTGTTCCCATGTGCACATGGTGAAAATAAAAATTATTTACCATAGTAATATTGTTTCTTCCAAGGGAGCCCTCATTATGCTTACCATATACATTCAGCTTGCAGGTCTGAAGTGCCCCGGAGAATGGAATGTATGTAAATTATGTATGTGAGTTCAAATCTCTGCCTCGAGGTGGCGCTGCATCCCAGTGCATAATGTCAGATTTATTTTGAAGCCAATTAGCCATTAGCCACAAATTTTACTAACCTATCCTAAACTACTCTGAAAACGAAGGCACCCAAAAAACAATAATATTGGCCACCCAGGCCGAGTTATGGAAAACTAAAATAGAACCACAGAAAAATTGGCTGTGAATGAACAACAAGTAATGCTCAAGCAAATAAACATTAGACAAATACTGATTCTTGTAGAACCTTTTTCCAGGTTTTGGAAGTGAGGCAGGGTGGGAGATTTAAGCATAATGAGGGACCCCCTTGGAAGAAACAATATTACTATAGTAAGTAATTTTTTTCTTCAAGTCCTAGGAATCCAGCCGGCCCAGTGGCGCTGAGGGTTGAGGCGCTGGATGCCACACCTCATGCCACGCCGGCGACCTGGGTTCGGGAACAAGCCCAGACCGCCGGGGGTCGGCAGGGGGGAGAGAGGATCGAGTGTCCTAGGGACTGCTCTCCTCTCTTGGGGAGGGATCCAGGGGTAGCCCGGTGCAGCAGCGGCCCCCGGTGGAGACCAGCAGCACTGCTACACACAGGGGCTTACAGGTTTGGGACAGATGTTGGGCAGCTGCCTTCCGGAAGTGGGTGGGAGCACCCACGTCGCGGGCTGGGCGGCATTGCACATCCTACGTCAGGGGCGTAAACATTACTGGAAAACCCCTGCAGCCCGGATAGGCGACGGCCCTCCCAGAGCCTTGCTGCCACACGCCCAACACTGGAGCCCCGCAACCACCCCTTCGATCTCCTTGGGACCCTATGTCTGCCGGGGGTGCCCGGGGAGAAAGTAATGACCTTGAGGATGGCGGGGTTCACAGTAGGCGGTAGAGCGGCACCGGCCAGCGGAGAGGTCTGAGAGAGTTCCAGAGTTGGGGGAGATAAACAGAGTTAAAAAAAAAAAGTCCTAGGAATCCCTCATTATGCTTAACATATGCAGACTACAAAGCAGTACTTTGGGAGACTGGGTACAGAACCTATCCAGGGAAAAGGTTCTGCAAGACAGCAGTGCCAAACCTGGCATCTCTCCTGGATTGTACATCCAGGCAACAGAGTCATGTAAAGGTGTGTACAGTTTTCCAGGTAGCTGATTTACAAATCTCTAGCAAGGGAATATCCCTTGCTGCTGCTACCAAGGCAGCAGTGCTATGAGTGGAGTGTGCCCTGAGGATTTGGGGTGGCAACCTGACAATTTTAGAGTAGCAGAATTGGATGCTGGAGACTATTCAATGGGCAGTGGTCCTCTTAGCTACTGGCCTGCCCTTTCCCATTCACCGTACGTGAGGAACCGCTGTGAGTGGAGGATCTGAGGTCCTTGGTATGATCCAGATAGTGTTCAAGTGACCTCTTAACATTGACTGTGTAGCATCTGCTCACCAGGACTAGACCATTTTGTGAAGAACATTGGGAGAGTGATGGACTGGTTTAAGAGAAACTCGGACACCACCTTGGGAAGGAAATTCCTGTTAGTCATCAGGACTACCTTTTATCCCTGTGGAATATAATATAGTTAGGTTCAGTATAGAGAACTTGCAGCTCGCACACCCTCCTGGCAGAAGCTATAGCCACTAGGAAGACTGACTTCCAGGTGACATACTTCAAGTATGTAGTGGCCATAGGCTCAAATGAGGGATCCATGAGCTTGGCTATGCACAGGTTCAAAATCCCAGGGAGGGACTGGCTCCCTAACAGGTGGATACAGGTGCAGCAGTCCCTTAAAGAATTTGTTGAAAATGGGATGTGAAGCTACCATTTTCTCATTACCTGCTGAAACATAGGCAGAAATAGCTGCCAAGTGTATCTTGAGGGTGGAAGGCCTGAGGTTAAAAGCCTGTAAGTGCAACAAGTAGTCCAAAAGTATGGGCAGATCTGCCTCTAGGGGACTGATCTGCTTAGGGAGCACACCAATGAGAAAACCTCTTCCATTTGGAAGCATATGTTCTTCCTGGTGGCAGACTTCCTTGAGACCTTGAGGACTCTGAGGACCTCCTCTGAAAATTGGAAATCGGAGTATTCTAGCTCCTCAAGAACCAAGCCTTGAGATGCAGTGACTTGAGGTTTGGAAAGGTTACTCTGCCCTGAGACATGGTCAGAAGATTGTGTCTCGAAGGAAGGTGAACAGGCTGTTTGGTGGAAAGGGCCAGGAGCAGTACCAGGGTTGTTCGGCCCAGTCGGGGCCACTAGTATCATTGCTGTATGCTGGCTCCTCAATTTCAGGAGAACCCGTAGCAGCAGAGGAAATGGAGTGAAGGCATACAGGAACCTTCCCGACCAGTCCAGGACCAAAGCATCCATGCAGACTGTGCCCACTGCTGGAGGCCTGCAACAATAGAGAGGGAGCTGGCAATTTTATTTGGAGGTGAACAGCTCTATTTCTGGTGTGCCCTATCTCTAGAAGATGGTGGCTAACATCTGTTTGTTCAGAGACTATTTGTGATGGCCCTGGCTTGTCCTGCTGAGGGAATCCACCAGGACAGTGTCCATTCCTAGAAGATGAACTGCTGACAATTGCACTTCCAGTGAGTAAGCCAGGTTACAGAGCTTCATAGCTTCTGTGCACAGCTTTGAGGACCTTGTACCTCCCTGTTTGTTGATGTAAGACATGGTAGTGGTGTTGTCTGTTCTGATTTGGGCCGACTGACTCTTTATCTGGGGAGTGAATGACTGGAGGGTAAGAAGGACTGCCCTTAGTTCCAGGAGGTTTATATGCTCCCTGGACTCCCGAGAAGCCACAGTCTGCTTACTGTCAGGTTGTCCAAGTGGGCTCCCCAGTCGTGAAGGGAGGCAGCTGTACTCAGTACAACTGAAAGGGAAGGTCGGGTGTGGGGGATAGTCACAGGGCCTGCCTGGAAGCCTGCTGCTGAAAGAGGACCCCCTCTCTGAGGTTGCCCCTTTCTTTCCAGCAGCCCAAGGCTTATAGCAGTGTTTTTGTCACCGGTACTAGCCTTGACAGAGGGTGTTGCTTCTGGCACCAGTGGGCCCTTAAGTGATATTGAATGTCTCTCATTTGGAACCTGGCCCCTGGTACCACACCTGTGGTGGAGGCCATGTGTCCCAGAAGTTGAAGGAAGTGCCTTGCTGGCCTGGGCTGGCCCAGGACAAAGGAGCTTGCTACATCTAGGAGTCTTTCCATTCTTTCTTGAGGCCGAAATGCTCTGCCCTGGAAGGCATCCAGTTCTGCTCCTATGGACTCCAGTACTTGCATCAATTCTGTCTGGGATTTTTGTACATTTGTGAGACATCCCAGCATTTCCAAGGTGCTCCGTGTTAACTGGAGAGAGTCCTTGACTTGCTGATGTGATTTTCCTGTGACTAGACAGTCAAGATTAGAAAAAAGTCACACCTTGTCTCCTGCGATGTGCTGCCACCACAGCCAAGTACTTTGTGAACAACCTGGGGGCACACAAAAGACTGAAAGGAAGGCCTGTGAACTAATAGTGACCAGAAGGCCTCCTGAACCTTAAGTATTTTCTGTAGCTGTGTCTGATTTGGATTTGAAAGTACGCATCTTTCAGGTCCAGGAATCCTAGCCAGTCTTCCTGCTGCAGGGATGGTGTCACTGTGGACAGGGTGATCGTCTTGAACTTGTCCTTTTTCAGGTGTTTTTTAAGAATCTGTAGTCCAAAATGAGTCACCACTCCCCAATTTTCTTGCATGTGAGAAAGTACCTTGAGTAAAGGCCCTTTCCCCACTGGAAGGGTGAACTCTGCTTTGTTTGCCTGCAGCAACTTTTTTACCTCTAACTCCAGTAGAATCCTTTCTGCTGGGGTAGGTGGATGGAAGGTTCTGTGAACCTGCAGTTTGGGGAATCTTCTGAACTGCAGGGTGAGACTGTGGCTCACTACTTCCAGGGCCCACTTGTCAATGGTGATGGTTTCCCACTCCTGGAAGAAGTGAGACAGCCTTCCTCCCATTGGCGATGGGTGGGTGACCTGGAGCAACACGTCAGGGGTTCTGTCTGGGCTGAATCCTAGGAGCTGGATCCTGGTCAGCCCGTTTGAATGCTCTTCTGCCCCTGCCCCTAAAAAAAAACCTCTCGTCTGAGAGTAACTGTAGGACATGGGCATGGGAAAGAAAGTACGAGGGTGATAATCTCTATCCCTACCTCCCCTTCCATAGGACCTGTAGGAAGTAGAGGCCTTTTCCTTAGCAGTGTTGCTTTTGTAGCTGGTTTTGTAATCTTTCACCTTTTTCATATAAGCCTCTGTCTTATCATCAAAAAGGGAATTATTCTCACAAGGGAAATCCATTGCCTTTGCCTGGGTATCCTGGGACAGGTTAGTAGTCCGCAGCCAGGCATGTCTCCTTAAGGAGACAGCAAGGGCCATGACCCGGGAGGCTGTGTCATAAATGTCCACTGCCATATGGAACAGGTACTTGGTAGCCTCCAGTGCAGTCCTAGCAGTATCTTCCAGGTCTTGTGCTGAGTCCTCCGAGACCTGCTCGCTTATAGCCAGCACAGAATTCCAGGGGGCTTTCTGGTACTGGGCAATGTAGGCCATATAAGCAGCCTGTCTCAAAAGAAGGGAGGCAGCAGAATACCCCTTTTTCCCTATACTGTCCAGCTTTCTGGAATCTTTGTCGGGGGGGCTGAGTGGACAGTGGAACCTTAGCCTTGTCACAGGCAGGCGCCTGTACCACCCATTCATGACCCAGGTGTGAGTAGAGGTACTCAGCGTCACTCTTATCATACTAACATACTATTTGCCAGCAGATTAGGCCTTACGGTCTATCAAGTCTGCTCAAACCTCAGATCCCTAGATGGGTGCCGAGGCCCCCCCCCCCCTGTGTTCCAGAAACCCCTATCATCCATTCCCACTCCCTGGGCCAGGCCATCATCTGATACATCCACTTTCTGTGTCTGTCCCACCTCTCTTGAAGCCTCCACGTGGATCTCTGAACCAGCCCACCAGGCAGTGCATTCCAAGGGTCCACCACCCTCTCAGTGAAAACCTCCTCCTCTTTCCCCTCACCCTTCCACCTTCCAACTTCAAACCATGCCCTCTGGTGATACCTCCCTGCTTTAGTCTAAAGATCCCTCCATGTTTACCCTATTTATTCCCTTGAGGTACTGAGACCTCAATCATGTCCCCTGTCTCTCTCTCTCTCTCCAATGAAAACAGGCAGAGCTCCTCAAGTCTGTCCTCATACGTCAAATCCCCTAGCCCTCGTATCATCTTGTTGCCCTCTCTGTACTCTTCTCCAGGAGCTGTATGTCCCTCTTCAAGGTGTGGTCTCCAGTACTGTACACAGTACTCAAGGTGTGGTCTAACCAGTCCATTGTACAGTGGCAGAATCACTTCCTTGCTCCTAGAGGTGATCCCCCTTACGATGCATCCCAACATCCTGTTTGCCTTGCTAGCCGCTCTTCTGCACTGCTCAGAGTTATTCATACATGCATCCACCATGACCCCTAGGTCTTTTTCCCCTATTGAGGCCTCCAGCGCCTCCCCTCCCAGGGTGTATCTGTGTTTAGGGTTTCCCTGCCCAAGATGCAACACCTTGCACTTGGTGATATTGAAATTTAATTTACATGTGTGAGCCCAGCTTTCCAGGTGTCAGGTCCCCTTGCAGGCCAACCTCCCTCTTTCCCTCAGCTACTGCTCCCATCTTGGAGTCATCAGCTAAGAGACTCATTTCACACCATACCCTCCCTGATGTCCGATATGTATGCATTAAAATAGATTGACCCAGGACCGAGCTCCCTGCGGTACCCCACTACCAACCTCTCTAGGGTTTGAGAGCTCCCCACAGACCACTACTCTCTGGGTGTGTCCAGCTAGCCAGTTTTCAATCCATCTGACCATCAAAGGGCCTACTCCTAACCCCATCAGTTTCTCCACCAAACCATTGTGGGGGACAGAGTCCAACGCCTTGCTGAAGTCCAAGAATAATACATCCACAGGCTTTCCCCTGTCCAGTTCTGACTTTACCCATTCGTAGAACTCCACAAGATTGGTTTGACATGATCTACCTGGCACAAACCCATGTTGCCGACTATCCAGATCTCCCACCTCCTCCAAGTACACCCCCAATCGTTCCTTTAGTATACCCTTCATTAATTTTCCCACCACCGAGGTCAAACTGATGGGTCTATAGTTACCTGGTACTTCCCTCGAACCCCCTTTATGGATTGGCACCACATGTGCCTCTCGACAATCCCTAGGTACCCTCCCTGTCTCAAGTGACAGCTGGTACTTCTTCCTCACCTTCTTATCGACCCCTGGGGTAGAAGAAGGGGTCTGTAACAGCTTTTGAATTGCTTTTCTGAGGAATTTGTAGACAGGCAAGAGTAACTTCTTGACAGTTGCAGTCCAACGGTATGCCGACTGGACAACGACTCCAGGACGGTGAAGTCCTTAACATTGACAATGTCGACAGGTTTCGATATTGTCGATGTTAGGACAAGGCAGAAATCCGGACTTTTCCATCCGCCCCTTGAACTAGCTCTGACTCGTTATATTAAGAAAGGGTGCGTGGTCAGCCAGGTGACACTGAGGGTTAAGGCGCTGGACACCACAACTCACGCCACGTCAGCGACTCGGGTTCGGGAACGACCTACAGCTGTTGGGGGGAAGGAGAGGATCAAGCATTTATAAGACTGCTCTCCTCTCCTTGGGTGGGTTAGAGGGAGTCCTCAGCTCTGTTGCAACCTCTGGTGGAGACTGGGAGAAGCACAGCATGCAGGGATGCCATAGGGGGCAGAATGGCATCAGATTCCAGCGTCCAAGGACTGGAGGGAGCCATGCAGGGATCACTGCACGCCGCGTTCCGGGGAAACAAGGAAAAACCCTGTGGACTCAGGGAGGTGACAGAGGCCTCAGGAGCTACGACCCACATACTGCAGCTGCACCAGCCTTGCCCCTGGCTCTCCTGAGCTCCTCAACCAGACCAGGACCATTCCTATAATACCAGAACAGACCACCAGGTAAGGAGAGGTGGGCCCTCCCCCAGGGAGTGATCCGGAGGGGCTGAACAGATCCATGGTCTGGGAGGGGGGCTCAGCAATGTGTATCCCAGGTGGTCAAGGTGGTTTCAGGCTGGGAGTAGAGGTGGTGGACTGCGCAGGCACTCCTGAGAGAGGTCATGGTCCCCAGTGAATAAATAGAGTTAAAAAAAAAAAGAAGGGCGTTGTGGGGGGCACAGCCCCTCGACAGAAATACTCCAATGTCTGAATGTTGACATTGGGGATCTCGCCATGCCGAACTTCAGCATGGTAAAACCCAGTCCAATCATGTCCAAGAATTTGATGTCCTCCTCGTGCTCCACTGACTAATGAGTGGAGAGGGTGTCTACCATTAGACTTACAAAGGTATAAAGGGAGGAAAAATCCTCTGGTCACTGGGGAAAGGAACCCAACCCTAGATCAGGGAAATTGTCAGGTTTGATCAGTTCCCCATCCTTCTCCTCCTCCTCATAATAAAACTCAGTCAGTCACCTGTTCTCCTGGAACCGGTGGAGAAACAGGAACCTGAGGAAGAACCGGCATATCCATGAGGGCACTCACGGCTAGAAAAGCCTGAAAAAACTGACAAGCCTTCTTCATGTCCTCCACAGAGTGCATGTCTGATTAGGTCACTGATGGCTCCTTTGCTTCTTCAGCAGAAGGGGCAGCGACGTGTTTTTTCTTTTTTGTTTCTTTTTTGTAGGGAATGATTCCGGAACTTGCTCTAAGGATCTTTTGTGCTTGCCATGATTTTTAATTTTTTTTTATATTCTCTATTTATGCCCCCTCACTCACCACTCTTGACTCCTTCCTTGGGGATCCCTAGGCTGGCGCTCTCCCGTAGGTTCTTCCCAGGTATCTCTTTCTGAGGTCCTGTCTGCACATCCCCCATCCGGCTGCAGTTTGCCCCCTGGGCGGGGAGGAGAGGGACCCCCCGTAGTACCCTCCAGTCCATAAGTCCTCGTCAGGAGTGCCACACAGGTCCCATCAGGAGCCTGGTTGTAGATTTTCTCGGGCAGCCGGGTCCCGTCTCCAGGCATCCGTTGCGGGGTGTTTTCCACTTTTTGTTGCTATCCCTCTGGATGTCGACACGCTAGGAAAGCCTGGGGTGGAGCACATCGCAACATGCTAGCGCTCTGGCTCCCAGACGACGTCCTCTCTCCCAATATGCTGTCTTCACTGCACCTCCACCTGTGGTCACCCAGGTGGCAGTATTGCAGCGGGTTGAGCATTCCACCCCCCCCCCCGGAGGTGGAGAGCTACCACTGGGTGCTCAATCCTCCTCCCCCCAGCTGGCCCTCCAACCTGCCGAGTCCATTCCCGAACCCGGGTTGCTGGCGCTGAGAGCAGTAGCCCTACTGCTGCACCAGCAGGCCAGCGTGCTTGGCATGACTGAAATTCCCCCTATCAGGAAGTTTTATGTAAGAGGGGTCTTTAGAAGGCCGTTCCCATGTTTTTATTATGTGCTCTTCTTGGGCACTCTTCTGCATGCATAGGTGATGTGGAGGCAGACTGAGAGGCCATTGCTTGCAGCTTTTTGAACCTCTTTTTAATAGTTTTGAGGCAAAACTTGCTGCAGAGTTCAAAACTGGAAAAAATATGACTGGGAACCAGGCACTTTAAACACAATTTGTGATGGTCTGCTTTGGCCAGTAACTTGAAACACTTGATACAATTGTTGAAACCTGAAGGTCCAGTTCTCTTTTTGGGTCTCTCTGATATGCCAGTTCATCAGAGAAGACCAAAAATGTGGTTCCCAAAAAGGGTAATAAAGATATGCAGTCCGATTCTCAAATCAAGCGGACTGCTGTTAAAATTATGTCTTTTGTCTTTTTTTTTTAATTCCTCAGATGCCAAAAATACCAGATAAATGTCTCGGTTCCGATTGGCAGTGGAACTGAGACAAAGTACAGAGAAATGATGAGTAGAAAAAAAAATATATATATATATATATATATATATATAGAGATATATATTTGAATGCGGTTTAACAAAAAAAATGCCAAAATGCAACGAGGAGTTTCTCTGGTTTCTGGCACCACTAAGGTACCAGAGAAACTTCAAAAAATTAAAAAATACTGTAACTCCCAAAAGCTAATCTACATTAATGAAAGGCAGAGAAATGAATAAAAATAAAAAGTGTTTAGTAGGAAAATGAAAATAATGTACTTAAGTGAAGTTGCTGGAGCGCTCTCTTCAGGGCGACTTGCTGCTTCAGGTGGAGGAATGATCCGACGTTAAAGGAGCACTGCACTGAATCTATAAGCCCTTTTTCCGAGCAGAAGCTGTTTTTAAATATTGGTTCAAATTCTGTTATTACTTTAGTGTTACAGGCTTTTCAGCTATCCTGCTAGATGTTTGATTTACATGCTACTGTTAAGAACCATTTTAGAATCGTGTGATGTAGTTTATGTCCCTGTACTTTTCTTCTGTTGTTGGCACAATGCATCCATGTTCTGTTACAGAACTCTGTGGGTGAGTGGGATATAAACTACATCACACAGTTCTAAAATGACAGTTAACACCAGAGTGTAAGTCAGAAACACACAATGACATTACTAATAGATTCATATAGCTAGAACAATAACAAAATTTGAACCAGTACTTAAAACCCGACCTCTTCTGGAAAAAATGACTTGCAGTTTCAGTACAGTTCTCCTTTAAGCACTGGAATACAGCGCCACCTTGAGGCAGAGATTTAAACTTGCATTCTGAGTTCCATAATTTACAAACATTGCACTCTCCGGGGAACTTGACCTGCAGACTGAATGCATATGTTAAGCATAATGATGAATTCCTAGGGTTTTAATGTGCTTTGTTCAAGTAATATGGCAGGACAGGGTGGTATAATATATGGATGACAGTTTTCCCCCTTAGGATCCATTATCATGTATTTCCCTGTATACCACTGTAAACATATACCCACAGACACACACATTGCAAAGATCAAAGCAAACAAATTAATGACCAAGTAAGCCAATTAACACATCAACCAACCAACCAAAATAATTACACAAATTCCCATGCAAATTAACACACTAACCCGAAGACTTAAGACTCATATACCTGCAAACACAAAATCCTACCCACACATAAACAGTAGCTGCAGCCTGACAAAAGCAAAAACGACCCCCCCCCCCGTCTCCACCAGACATCCATGTTCCATAATATTCCAGCTATCTCCTGTTGCCCTATTCCTTGACACCAGACTCTACATGCAACTCACATGCCATTCCTAACCGCGGTGTCCAACAGCTCATGACCTAACAAGTCACTCCCGACTGCGGAGGAAAGTCAACGTGTTCCATTTTTCAGTTGTATTCACAGCTATTTTTCTCTGTGTTTTTGTGTTGTCTTGTCTTATGAAGCAGTTGCATCATTTTGAAACACAGGAACATAGAATTTGCTGGCAGATAAGGACTGCTTGGCCCACCTAGTCTGTCGATTTTTCCCTTCCTATAGTATCGCTGCAGATCCTACTTGATCTCCAGCCCAATCACCCCCCTTCCTTTTCTCCAAGATTCCCTTATGCCTATCCCATGCATTCCTGAACCCCACCACTGTTTTTGCCCCCACCACGTCCACTGAAAATCTGTTCCAGAAATCCATCACTCTTCTGTGAAGAAGTACTTTCTCACATCTCTCCTAAATCTACCCCACACAGCTTCTTATTATGCCACCTTGCGTTTGAGCACTTTTTTTCTGAAAAATACCTCCCTCGTGTATCTTGTTTACCCCTGTGAGGTATTTAAAAGTCTCTATCATATCCCCCCTCTCTCCTCTCTTTCAGGGTGAACATATATAGATTCTTTAATCTCTCCTCATAAGGCTTCTGATGCAGACTGCACCATTTTAGTTGCCCTTCTCTGGACCACTTCCACTCTGGCTACAGTATGTCCTTGCTGAGGTGTGGTCTCCAGAACTAGACACAGTAATCTAAGTGGGGTCTTACTAGCAATCTATACAGAGGAAATGCCACCTCCCTCTTTCTGCTGGTGATACCCCTCCTTATGCAGTCTAGCATGCCATGTGCCCTTCCAAATGCCTTGTCACACTGCCTGGCCACCTTTAGGTCATCTGATATGATCACCCCCCAGGTCTCTTTCCTGCTTGGTGGTTGTCAGTACTACCCCCCATTTTGTACGCTGCCACTGGATTTCTGTGCCTCAAGTGCATTATTTTACTTTTTAATTTTGCATGGAAACCCAGCTCTCATACCCTTGACCAATCCTCCAGTTTTCTCAGGTCACTGCTCATCCTTTCCACTCACATTGGAGTGTCCACCCTATTGTGGAGTTTGGTGTCATCTACAAAGAGGCAGACCTTCCCTTCCAGCTCTTCTGCAGTGCCTCATATGAAGACATTAAAGAGGACTGGTCCCAGCACTGATCTATGAGGCACCCTACTGGCCATCCTTCCTTCCTCTGAGTGAACTCTGTTTACTACCACCCTCTGCTGCCTATCCTCTAACCAATTTCTTACCCAGTTTACCACTTTTGGATCCATACTAAGCTACCCAACTTGTTTACTAGTCTCCTATGTGGAACATGTTGAACACTTTACTGAAATCTAGGTATGCTACATCCAATGCTCCACCCTGATCTAGTTCCTTGGTCAGCTAGTCAAAGAACTCCATCAGATTCATTTGACATGACCCCCCACCACCACCACCACGTGAATCCATGCTACCTTGGTTCTTGTAACCCACTGGATTCAAGATATTCCACAATCCTTTCTTTCAGCAAGGATTCTGTTAACTTTCCCACCACTCAAGTCAAGTTGACTGGCCTATAATTGCTAGCCTCTTCCCTGCTACCACTTTTGTGAAGTGAGACTATGTCTGCCTTCCTCCAGTCCTTTGGGACCACTCCTGTTTCCAATGAGCTGTTAAATCAGGTCATAAGAGGTGCAGCCAGTACATCCCTGAGCTCCCTCAATATCCTTGGATGGATCCCATCTGGCCCCATTGCTTTGTCCACTTTCAGATTTGTGAGTCCACTCATGACTCTCTCTCTCCTCTGAAAACAGACTAGTGTACATCTCCCTTCCTTCAATGTTCCTGTTACATTTTTGTGGCCCCTTCCCCTCTCTTTCTTCTGTGAACACTGAACAAAAGTATTTGTTCAGGATGTCTGCCTTTTCCTATTCCCTCTCTGCACAGTTCCCTCCTTCACTTCTTAACCTTACAGTCCCACCCTTGGTCTTCCCTTTTTCACTTACACATCTAAAAACTGTCTTGTCCCCTTATGTTATTGCCTTGGCTATTCTATCTTCAGTTTGTACCTTTGTGCTCCTTACTACTCTCCTTGCTTCCCTCTGTTTTTCCTGATACACCTTCCTATTCTTCTCCCTCTGCGTCTCATCTTACCTTCTGAATGCAACCCTCTTAGCTTTTACCTTTTCCGCCACCTCTTTCAAGAACCATAGTGGTCTCTTTTTCCCCTTTCTTTTGCTCCCCTGCTTGACACATACATTTGTTGCCTTCCCTATGGTCCTTTTTAGTTTCCCCCACTGTCCTCCGCCCCACCCAGTTTATTGCCCCCTGCCAGGTCATCCCTGAAGCATGCACCCATCTTTTTAAAATCTGCCCTTCTGAAGTCCAGGACCCCTGTCTTTGTGTGGTTAGAGTCCTCAGCCGTTCTTATAGTGACCCACACTGTACAGTGATTGCTGACCCCCAGGTGGCCCCCACCTTGATGTCTGCAACACTGTCCATGTTGATGAGTACCAGGTCCAGTACTGCTCCATCATGAATTGGTTCACTGCATGCTTTGAATTCATTAGAGTCCACCTTGACAATGGTTTGACACAATTAAACTTTTTTTTCTAATTAAAATAATTTTTTTTCAAAATCAACTCAGGGACCGTCTGATGGCCCAACAGGTAGCGGGTCACATCCCGTACAGGGAACCTGAGCTTGGGAACAAGCCTGGAGAGCTGGCTGGGCAGCCTGGGGGTTGGGGAGGTGCTGCTGCTCAACAGCGCTCTCAGCCTGGGGAAGGATGGTGATGGGTTCCGCTAAACTGGCGACCCTGGGCCAGGAAGCATACTCCTCTGCAGGGGTCACCAGTGATGTGTTGACACCTGCAGGGACTGCACCTGACATTGGGAGGTGGGAGGGCAGGGAGAAAAATGGAAATAAATGATGCAGGCTTTGTGAAGCCCTGTCTGCTTGACTCCAACCCATGCATCACTTGGACCCCTGCCATATCAAGATATGGACTCGGGAGAGTATGAGCCTTCCCCCTCTGTCCCCACCGTGGGGGGCAATCCATGGTGGATTTGTCAAAAGGTAAGGTCCAGGAGTGGTGGTGGCCGGTCGGGAGGCAGTAGGGACAGGGCTGATAGCCACCAGACACCAAGGGGACAAAAAGCTTTATTGCAAAAATCAGCTTAGATATCTTATTAGACTACCTTTTGACAAACCACACAACTACCAATTTGATCATGCCCAACTTTAACTCAGAAAAAAGCTTCACATTTTTTCAGCTATTTTGTTAGGTGATCCATGCATGTGCCATATTTTAAATGTTTAAAATCTTGTAACTTAACTGAAAATGAAAAAATATTTTTCTGAAACTATGAAAAAGCCTATTCTTGACCAAGCTCTAACGAACCTATAAATTTCGTAATTTAAATCAGTGCAGGATTTTTGCTATGCGTGGGCATAAAAGTCTTAATGTGGGATTTTTTTATACCATTTTACAAATGAATAACGTTTGAACAGCCAAACCAGTTTTCACTGCCTAAACATTATCATGTCATGCTGAAACAGTGCACACTAAATTTTACAGTCCTAGGGTCTATGATTGCCGAGCTATAAGCTGTCAAAAACCCCATTTATGACATAAACACTAACTGAACCCTAGCATATAAAGGCTCTACTGCACCTTCAGGAGGGGGGATTTCAATCATGTGAGGGAAATTGAGCCAGACAAGTTAGCTGGGGTAGGCAGCAGCATCACGGGAGTGGAAGAAAGATGGGGGGTTAGAAAACGGTCGGTTCTTGAGGCAACAAAAATATGCACGAAAACAGTTATTAAGAAAAAGATGTGAAAGAGACAAATTTGTTCTCTGAAAGGGTCAGAAAGGCAGCGAGGTCAGGGCCTTCATAAGGTGCAAAGAAAAGCAGTGGGATGAAGAATGTTATGGGTACCAGGAGGAAACCATAGAGGCAAAGATGGCATTCAGGATCGTAAAGGCAGACAGAGTTACATATTGCAGAGGGGGTCAAGGGAGGGGAAAAACAGTTATTTAGATAGACAGGAGTAAAAAGGATGGGAGGGATTGTCAGACTAACAGAGAGGAATAGGATAATAGAGAAAGATGGGTAGAAAACAGCTGTGCTAAACGACTACTTCGTCTCGGTATTCACTAGGGAGAATAACAGGCCTTTACCAGAGAGCAGCACAAAGGCAGCTAATAGAGGGGTCCAGAAAATGAAACTGCAGAAATTTGTTGGCAAGAGTAGACAAGGGGCTAGCCGCCCTAAAGGTAAACAAGGCCCTTGGGCTGGACAGGATGCATCTGAGGGTGCTAAGGGAACTGGCATCAGCATTCACCAAAACCCTGTCAGGGCTATTCAATAGCTCTGTGCAGAAATGGGTAGTTCCCAGTGACTGGAGGATGGTAGATGTGGTTCCAGTGCACAAGGGGAGGGGACAAGAGGGGACAGTGAGCAGCTGTAAAACTACAGAGCTGCCAGCCTTACCTCCATGGTAAGGAAACTGATGGAGGCAGTAGTCAAAGAAGGTCTAGTGGAATATCTGGAGAAAAATGGAATTCAGGATAGTAGGCAGCACAAATTTTTAAATGGGGAGGTGGAGTCATATCAAACCAACCTGATAGTATTCTTTGAGTGGGTAACCAAGGTAGTCGATAAAGGCCACCTGGTAGACTTACTCTACTTTGACTTCTGCAAGGCATTTGACTTGGTGTCACATAGAAAGCTATTGAAGAAAATGTGGAATCTAGGAACAGCTAAGGAACTATTAAGGTTGGTAGGGAGTTGGCTGGAGGGGAGGCAATAGAGAGTTGTAGTGAATGGGGTCAGATCAGAGGAGAGAGAAGTCACTAATGGGAGTAGTCAGAGGGGTCTGTTCTGGACACAGTCCTCTTCAATATGTTCATCAGTGGCATGGGAAAGGGAATCCAGGGCAGGCTGTGTTTACTGGCAGATTACACTAAACTCTGTGGTAGAGTAAACACCATGGAGGGATAAGGGAGGTACAGAGACCTACAAAGGCTGGAAAATTGGTCCAATATCATCAAAGAAAGAAACATAGGAGTCGTCATTAAGGGCTCCCTTAAACAAATCAGCTCATGTAACAAGGCCTTTAGCAAGGCTAACAGGATGCATCAGGAGAGGGTTCGACAGTAGAAGGGAGAAAGTACTGCTACCATTGTATAATAACTGGTGACCCCCTATAAAGACTGGATAGCCAGTTCTGATAAAACGCTATAATAACTGCTGACTGTTTTCTCCCATAAGGAAACCAGGTTATAATTCTATTGTTATAACCAGCTAGTTATAACGATGAACACGCACCCGGTTTCCCTACTTCGGTGCATGCACCTACCACGATCTTCCGCCATTCTCCTCCATCTCGCTCCTCAGCGCTGCACCCGCTCCAGTTCCCCAACACAAGCAGTCAGCAGTAAGTTCTTTTCTTTTTTTGGTGACCAAAAATATCACTGGGCACAGAATCTACATTGCAGTGGGGAAATAAAAAAAAAAAACAATACGAGCCACCATGGACCACACGCTGAAATCCTAGCTGTCCACTGCTTGAAACAAACCCATTTATTTTGTATAATTACTGTGGTGATAAAATGATCCCAAGCAATTATACAAAATAAAGGATGGGTAGGGGGTTTAAAAAGTGGATTTTACACACCCCCTTGGGGTGGAATGCCAGAATAAACTCCTCGACTTCACTCGAGAGGTTTATGTGGCATCCCACCCCTTGGGGGGGGGTGTAAAATCTTCATTATAACCCCCTACCCATCCATTATTCTCCATATAATAACCCATTGCATTCCATAATAACTCAATAGCAGGTTATTACGGTGTTTTCCTCCTCGCACTCTCACTTCACTGAAGTGCAAAGAAAGCACACTCTATTTGTGTGACTATGGCAGCTGCTCAGAGACACACTCGCTCACTCAAAACAGCTTACAGTTTTTGTCTCTGTCCAAACTTTGCGCTTATTATAAAAAATAATGCCTGTGCAAAGTATGTCTTATGAGGATTTTTCACACAACTTCAGTGTGTCACAATCTCATAACGGGTGTGTGAAAAATCCTCATAACGCACACCTGCACAGGCACTATTCTCTGTACACGGTAAGTCTGGTGAGGCCACACCTGGAGTCATTTGCCCAGTTCTGAAGTCCCCATCTAAAGAAGGACAGAGACAGGCTAGATAAGATAAAACCTAGGATGACCAAAATGATTCCAGGCCAGGTGGAAAGATCCTACAGATTGGCAAAGGGCACTGAAGTGAACATGTATTCAGTTGAAACAAGAAGAGAAAGGGGGATATGATAGCGACTGTCAAGTTTCTGAAGGAATTAACAAGGTGGACGGTGAGTAGCTGTTTAACACCAGGAACAGAGAAGATAGGACCAGGGCTCATGAGTGGAGGTTACTAGGGGAAGGTTTTAAAAGGATGTGAGAAAGTTATTAATTTACAGAAAGAGTGGTTGAGCCATGGGATGGTCTGTTAGCACAGGTGGTGGGTGCCAAAACTGTAAATGGCTTCAGACACCTCTGGGATAGAGGCAGAGCGATATTAGCTACTCAGCTGGATTTGGGGATGGAAACACAGATAACAAAAGGGAGGAGAGTATACGTGAAGCCCTAACAAAGACACTGAATACTGGGATATTATAGGGTAATGTGGGCAGATACTGGATGCACCATCCATCTTTTTATGTAGTAAGCGTCTTTGTTTCTATTTAAAGCCCCGTAGTAATACTGGAAATGTTTAGGTGGGGGTGATGCTCACATCTAGATTTTTGGGTGGGAAAACTGTCATTTCCAGCTAGTGGAACTCTCCTATAGTATTTAATGGGGAAATATGACAGGTGCAGGAACTCACATGCAAATGTTTCCGTGGGATAACACCCAATTTAACCACTGATCAAGCCTGCCTAAGTAACAGGATTTATTTCCAACGGTTTATTCCTACTGAAACAGACTAATAAAGGGGTTAAAACAGATGCTAATAAAAATACTGTGCAGTCATCACTAAAAAATCGTTTTTAAATAAGAAGTGTTTCACCTGTCAGCTGCTCAGTTTCTGAGGACTTTATACGATATCCGTTTTATTTTGTTCGCAACTATATCAGAAACAATACAGGTCTCGCAAAATGTACTCTTATGATAAAAGCTCGTAGCATTTAAAAGGTAGGTGCGACTGCAAATCAAACACAGCAAGTTGACACAACACCTCAAATGATGCTTGCTGCATGTGAAGTTTTAAGAAATGTTACCACAGTTCTTTTTCGATGCAATAAAAGAAGAAAATTCACATCATTCGTTTCGCTCACCCCTCGTAGTAGCAGCAGAAGTGTTTCATTTTCTGTCGGTTTCTCCTCGGATTACCACCTTCGGTGGCGGTGCTCTGGATGGGAACTCTCACCTGCCGAGACCCCCGGGAGCTGCTGCCCTGCTCGCCCGTTCCATGCTTGGGACTGGAGCGGACCGGCTGCCCGCTGCCGCTAGAACTCATTTGCGGGGACAGCTGATGAACCCCTTATCCTCACCTTTACCAATGGAGTCTGTAGTGCAGGTGGGATCTGCACTGTCTGCAGCTTAACCCGAACACAGGACTGGACTGTCTGGGTGACACCAACCTGACAGAGCTCCGAAGCGCTGGTAACCCATACCCACAAGACACCGATTGTTGCTACTGCTGCGACGTCCCTCTGTCAACCCCTCCACCAGAACCGAGAACAACAGCAGCAGAAGCCTGGTGGCTTATGCGAGCCAGCCAGCGAGTGTCCTGCATTTATGGAACATGGCGAGGGCCGGGTGGGGGGGACCTCTCCCATTGGCGGGCCCTGTGGGGCAAAACAACAGAGTCCCTCTCTGTCATGATGCCATGGCAAGGCTCCCAGAACTACAGGGATTCCTATATTTTACAGGGCATACCTCTCAACCTCTGCCCTCATAAATAAGGGACAATGCTTAAAAAAAATCAGGGACTAAGATTCATGCCTCTCAACCTCCTGCCTCATAAATCAGGGACAAGGGACCAAAATCAGGGACACAGCTTCAAACTTGATGACATCCACTCAGGAAGCTGGTAGAATATGGGGCTTAGTGCAAAATGCATTTTCTAAGGAAGAACAACTCTTTAACTTTAATGTTTGACATTATTTTGTGCTTCCAACTCCTACTGTTTGGTCACGGAAACATAATTTGTATGAGGGACAGAGTAAAATTTTGAGGCAAAATCAGGGAAGTCCCTGAAAATCAGGGACAGTTGAGAGGTATGCTAAGATCCAAAGTCAGGGGAATACAGAAATATCTTAAAACGTGGTAATATTCACTCAGAAAGATAACAGAATAAGGAGATTAGTGTGAGATGCATTTTCTGAAGAACAAGTAAATAACTTTAATGTTTGACATTACAGTATGTTGTGCTCACAATCCCCACTTTACATAAACAAAAAAACCACAAATTGTAGGCAGGACAGAGGAAAATTGTGAAGCAAAATCAGGAACAGTTTACAGGTATGTTAGGTGAGCAATAACACCCCAAAGGGTGGGCAGTATTGGGCTACACTGGACCACCCGGGATTATAATAAAGCCTGACACCACAGCTGGAGGGTCTTATAGCCCCTGGAAGGTCCGGTATAACCCAATACCGCCCACCCTGGAAGGTATTATTGTACTTAGAAAATGGGTACGTGTTGGTATTTTAATAAAATATGTAAAAATTAAAAAAACTAAACAGAACTTAAAATTAGGTAAAACATAAGAAAAAAAAGACAGTAATTGTAAAGTAGTCCCTCGAATGGTACACTTGCCAGTAAAGGTGTGCAGCTGTTTTTTCCAATAATTTTTAATTTATTTTGCATTATCTGTTTATACTTCCCCCTGCATCCGACCGGCCTCTCCTTTGGACCGCCAGGGACTGACTCACCACCCCTGGAAACCCCTGTCCCCCGTCTCATATTACAGCCAGCCCAGGGTAACCAGACGTAACCCTTCGTCGCATGGGTTCTCTCCTTCCAGAAAGAAAGTGCCTTATGGCTTACATTTCTTAGCCCTGGGGGCTGCTGAGTTCAGTCCTGGCTGTCCGGGGGCTCTGTGGCGGCGAGGGTCCAGGCGGCCATCATCCGGTCGGTCAAGATGCCATTTTTTTCTTTGGTTTTCTTAGCCCCACCTATTGCACCACTCTTGTAGTGCTCCCGGTCTCCACCAGGGGAAGCCACAGAGTGAGGCAAACTCCCAAACCCACCCCAGGAGAGGAGAGCAGTCCTCCGGATGCTCAACCTCTCCTTCCCCTACTGACCTCCGGTAACCCGAGTCTGTTCCTGAACTCAGGTCACCGGTGTGGCGTCCAACCCTCAGTGCCACGGGGCTGGCTTAATAATTTTTTGTTTGTTTTGCCTTTTGTTTCTTTCAGCACCCCAATCATAGTCAGTAGTAGGTGCTCTTTTTTTTCAGTTGAGCTGTTCTGGGCCTGCTGAAGATCACAGTCGGGACTGATATACAGTAAACGGTGAAGTGACCGCGGTCCCTTGATAAAGGAATACTGTACAGTGTTTTATTGAAGAGATGGACTGTAGTGGGGGAAATCTGGTGGTGACCAGAAATGTGTTGCGCAGAGTGGGGACCCTCTGTCTGGTTGAAACTGGAACAGAATTCTCTGGCTGGTGTAAATGTGCTGCGCAGACATAGGAACAGGACTCTCTGGCTGGTGTAAATGTGCTGCGCAGACATAGGAACAGGACTCTGGCTGGTGTAAATGTGCTGCGCAGATGTAGGAACAGGACCCTCTGGCTGGTGGAAATGTGCTACGCAGACGTAGGAACAGGACTCTGTGGCTGGTGTAAATGTGCTGCACAGACGTAGGAACAGGACTCTCTGGCTGGTGGAAATGTGCTGCACAGACGTAGGAACAGGACCCTCTGGCTGGTGGAAATGTGTTGCGCTGAATTAGGAATGGGACCCTCTGACAGTTGGAAATGTGCTGTGGCTGCGCAGACTTAGGAACGGGACCCTGTGGCCAGTGGAAATGTGTTGCAATATTTAGGTAGGCAAGCAACCCTCACCCGAGCACTACAGAAGCATTAAATATGGTCGGGGGGGAAATATTGTTTTGTGTTGCTGTTTGAGGTAAAAGGCATACATGCTTATGAAAATGCTGTCTAGCTCGGGGTCTGTACATATTGTTGCAGCTGGAAATGTGCAGCGGCTGCTCAGACTTATGAATGTGACCTTGTGGCCTGTGGAAATGTGTTGTGGTATTGAGGTAGGCAAGCGACCCTCACCCAAACACTACAGAAGCATTAAATATGGTGTGTGGGGTTGGGGATGTTTTGTTTTGCTGTTTGAGGTAAAAGGCACATACTCTTATGAAAATGCTGGCTAGGTCAGGGTCTGTAAAATACTACTGCAGTTGGGGGTTGGGGGTCAGGATCTAGAAATGTTAAGCTGAATTAAAAAAAACCAGAATGGAGTATTTTAAAACTGTCAACATCAGTGACATTAAGTAGAGGTGAGTGGGGGTACTGTTGTAAAATCTTGTGTTGGGGGTTCTATCTCTTACTAAGTGATACAACAACGTGGCGGTTATTTTAAATTTAAAATTCTATGGGCACAGTGATTTTAGAATGTAATCAGGCAACAGAGACTGGGATTCATTATTTTCTGGTCTCTGTTGCCCGATACCAGACAAACTGGTTGTGGCCTTAGCCAATCAGAATAAAGATCTCTCCCTACGCATTTACAAACATAAAAACATAGAAGTTGTCAGCAGATGGGGACCGTATGATCCATCAAGTCTGCCCTTGGTTTCCTACCCCCCCTTACTTAGCTGCCTGCTTGAGTATCCCACGTTGTCTGTCCCATGCCCGCTTGAATTCACCCACTGTCTTAGCTCCCACCACCCCCTCCAGGAGGCTATTCCATCGTTCCACAACGCGCTCAGTGAAGAAGAATTTCGTCATATTACTCCTGAACTTTCCTCCCTTAAGTTGAAGGTTATGCCCTCTAGTCCTGTTGTAGTCCTTTACCTGAAAGAGGTTCTGCACGTGTACCCTGTTGTTGCCTTTAAGGTATTTAAATATCTCGATCATGTCCCCATGATCCTTGCGTTGCTCTAGGGAGTATAATTTGAGGTCATCTAGTCTTGCCTTGTATGGTTTCTGATGCAAGCCCTGCACCATCTTTGTTGCTCTTCTCTGTACCGTCTCCAGCCTATCTACATTCCTCCTGAGGTGTGGTCTCCAGAATTGGACACAGTACTCCAGGTGAGGCCTTACCAGGGAGTGATACAGGGACATGATTACTTCATGCCTTCTGCTTGTGGTGCCCCTTCCTATGCATCCCAGGATGCCACTAGCTTTTAGTGCTGCCTTCTGACATTGTTTACTGACCTTGAGGTCATCTGATATGATCACCCCCAGGTCTCGCACCTACATAGTAGCCACCAGCTGCTCTCCTCCCATCGAGTACATTTTCCCTGGGTTGCATTTTCCCAGGTGCACTACGTTGCATTTTTTGGCATTGAAATTCAGTTTCCAGGACCTGGACCACTCCTCCAGTTTTTTGGAGATCACCTTCCATGGTATGCTGTCCCTCAAGTGTGTCCACCCTGTTGCTGATTTTGATGTCATCTGCAAACAGTCACACCTTTCCCTTCAGTCCATCAGCAATATTGCTGATGAACATGTTGAAGAGAATCGGCCCCAGAACCGAGCCCTGCAGGACCCTGCTAGTCACCCTCCCCTCTTCTGACAAAGTGCCACTTACTAATACTCTTTGGCCCGGATATTCAGACTGCACTGGGCAGTGGTGCAAGCCTGGTTGCAGTGCAACAGGGCTGCACCAGGGCATGGACCAGGCAATATTCAGTGGTGCTGCACCATGGCTCAGCACTGTTTAATATGGCACAGAGGGCACACACACTGTGCATGGTGCAATTGCACTGCACCAGTGCATGACAAAGAAAAGGAGCAGGGGGATGCGCCAGTGAAAGTGCAGTTGCGCCAGGTGCATCACCCGCGATATGCAACCTGGGGCATGCAAATGAGGCCATTATGCATGCAAGGCGCAAATGGGGCCATTTGCATGTCATTATGGCCCCATTTGCATGCGATGCATCGATCCCTGGAGAATTGCGCCTGACGTCCTGCCAAGCTGCAGCCATCGGGGATCGACACCCTGATGTGCCAATGCAACCCCCACTCCCATACACCTGATCGCAGGCATTCATAATATGGAGGGATCCCTGGTGGTCCAGTGGTAACCTCCCCCTCACCCGATCGTGGGCTTAGGTAGTAATATAGGACCCTGGTAGTCCAGTGTACCCCACCCCCCCTTCGCCCGATTGCGGGCATTTGTAAGATTAAGGATCCCTGGTGGTACAGTGGGAAGGCCCGTCACCTGATTGTGGGCTGCTGTTCCCAGAATGAGTTACCTGGTGGGGAGGGGGGTACCACCGGACCACCAGGTAACTCTTTCTGGGAACAGCAGCCCACGATCGGGTGATTGGGGGCTTCCCACTGGACCAGCAGGGATCCTTAACCTTACAATTGCCCGCGATTGGGCGAAGGGGGGGCTTCCCACTGGACCACCAGGGAACCTTACTATTACAACAGCCAGTGATCGGGCGAAGGGGGGGTGGGGGGTCCACTGGACCACCAGAGTCCTATAATACTACCTAAGCTCGAGATCGGGCAAAGGGGGGTTACCGCTGGACCACCAGGGTTCCCATTATATCACAACTGCCTGTGATCAGGCGGGGGGGGGCACATGTCTACCAGGTCAGGGTGCTTGTGGACGGTGTACCTGCTGGCCGGGTGGCCACCCATGGCTAGCGGCTGTTGTGTTGCGCCATGCACTACAGCCACCCCGCCTGTGGGTGGCCAGCATTTGAGCCTTTTTATTTCGTCTCAACTTTGAGAACCAGTGTGCGGCGCATGTAGGGGTTGCGCCAGCATATGCGCCGCACATCCCAGGCTGAATATCGGGATGTGCCGCATATGCATGGGCACGCCCCCTGCATCTACGCTGCATACATTACCAATGCACCTCAGCGCATCGGAGGTTGTGTCGCGCAGCCTGCCCCTTTGAATGTTGCACCGGGGTGCATTGGGGGTTGTGCATGGTGCAACCCCATTGCGCCAAGCACAACCCCTTTGGATATCCGGGCCTTTGAGTTCTCCCATGTAACCAGTTTCTGACCCAGTTCATTACCTCAGGCCTGACTCCCATGTTCTCCAGTTTTTTGACTAGTTTTCTGTGTGGAATGGAGTCAGAAGCTTTGCTGAAGTCCAGGTAAACCACATCCACTGCCCCACCCTGATCTACTGTCTTGGTGACCCAATGGAAAAAGTCAGCCAGGTTTGTCTGGCATGACCTCCCTGCCATGAAACCGTGTTGATTTTTGTCGAGCTGACCAGTTTGCTCCAAAAAAGCTATGATTCTTTCCTTCAGCAGGGACTCCATCAGTTTTCCCACGAATGATGTTAGACTAACCAGATGGTAGTTTCCTGGCTGTTCCTTGCTTCCACTCTTGTGGAGTGGTACTACTGTTGCTTTGTTCCAATCCTCCTGCACCTCCCCGCTCCTCAATGATTTGTTGGAGAGCACTGCTAAGGTTGCTGCTAGTTCTCTTTTAAGTTCCTTAAGTATTCTTGGGTGTATCCCATCTGGTCCCATAGCTTTATCTACCTTTAACTTGTCTATTTCTTCTAGGACCTTTCCTCTGTGAAGGGACCTGTGTCTATTCCTTCAATTGGACACTTCATTATGCCTATTGCTGGTCCGTTTCTGTCTGCTTCCTGTGTGAAGACTGAGCAGAAGTACTCATTGAGTGCCTCTGCTTTATCCTGTCCTGCTCTGTGTGTTGTCCATTCTTTTTTCGTGATTCTAACAATGCCCCCTTTGGTCTTCCTTTTTTTACGTATGTACCTGTAGAATGATTTGTCACCCCTTTTTACTTCCTGAGCTATCCTAACCTCTGTCTGTGCCTTTGCATTTCTTATCCCTTTCCCTGCCTCTTTTAGTTTCTGTTTGTATTCTATTTTGTCTGCCTCATTCCCTGACTCCTTGTATTTTCTGAAGGCTATACACTTTTCTCTCACCATGGTTGCTACCTCTCTGGAAAACCACAGTGTGTTTTTCCTCCTTTTGTCCTTACTAACCTGACGAGCACACTGTGATGTGACCATGGTTATTGCATACTTCAACCCTGTCCAACATTCCTCAATGCTCCCTTCTGTTGTGTTGCTAAGGTTGTCCCTCAGACAAGCCTTCATTTTTTGTGAAGTCTGTCTGCCTGAAGTCAAGGACCTTCAGTTTGGAATGTGTGGAGTCTTCAGTCCTTTTTACTCTTAACTATACCATGTTATGGTCACTGTTGCCCATGTGGTTCCCTACTTCGATGCCCAGAACCCTATAGCTATTTGTGAATATTAGATCTAGAATCGCGTTACCCCTTGTGGGTGATGTCACTAGTTGACTTAGGCCTGCTTCCTGTAGTGTGACTAGGAATTCCCTGTTTTTTTGTGATGCCGTTTTGCAGGTACGCCAGTCTATGTCCAGCAGATTGAAATCCCCCAGCAGCACCACGTCCCCTTTGCCTGACATCTGGAGGATGGTTTGCAGGATTTCCCTTATCCCTGGTTTCCTCCTGATTTGAGGGTCTGTAGATTACTCCTACCTGAATGGGGTTCCAGCTTCTGGTCCTGATTGTGATCCATAGATCCTCTGTTTCTCCTTGTGCATGCTGCATTTCTGTGGCATTGACGGTATCCTTAACATAAATAGCTACCCCCCCCCTCCCTTTTTCCCAGTCCTATCTCTCCTAAACAAGTTATACCCTGGGATAGTTACCTCCCAACTGTGATTGTTTGTGAACCATGTCTCAGTCATGGCAACCCAGTCTAGTCCTGCCTTAGCTATTGTGGCAGTGAGGTCAGCCATCTTGTTAGCCAGACTGCATGCATTGAGGCATAGTGCTGACCATTCTTGATGTGTTACTCTGTTTGTCAAGCCCCCCCCCTTGATCTTCTTATTTGTCCCTTTGCCTTCCTTTGCAGTTTTGTTTCCACCCTTTCCTTTATTTTAGTTTTCTGCGGAGTTGGAAAGGGTTTCATGCTTCCTGCTATCTGTTTTTCTTATCCTGGAGTGTGTAGATATGATGTTAGCTGGAGGGGGAGAGACGGCAGGCTCTATGTGTGCTGCTCCTACAGCTACCATCATCTCCCCTCCCACTAGTTTAAATGTCCCATGTGGATGTCAAATTTCTGGCCCAGTGCCCTAACTCCCTCCTTAGGCAGGTGGAGGCCATCGAATTTGAAGAACTCCCTTTCCCAGAAGTTGCCCCAGTTTCATATGAAGTGGTGCCCCTTCGTGTGGCACCAGTCCTTGAGCCATGTGTTGAGCACACTTATCTCCTTCTCTCTGATTTTCTGCCTGTTCTTTCCCTTTTCCCAGATAGGCAGAATCTCAGAGAATGCAATGCTGGATGGAAATGAAACCAGTTTCTCACTGAGCTGCGCAATGTGCTCCTTTACCTCCTTGACCGACCAGCTAGTAAGGTCATTGGTCCCTAGGTGGACCAGGATGTTTGAGCCCACGTCTTCCCTCTTAACTATTTTGACTATTCGGTCAGTGTCCCTCCAAGCAGATGCTCCTGAGAGACATCTGACCTGCATGTCTGCATGTTCGTTTTGTCTCAGGTGGGGGTCCACACTGCGAATCATGGAATCCCCTATGCTTATGAGTTTTTTCCTGTTGTTGCTGAGATTTTGTTTATGATGTTGTTTATTTATCCTGTAGCATTTGGGTTTTTGTTGGCCCAAGACATCCTCTGTCCTTTCCGATGGTACAGATGAAAGAGGTGTGTATCTGTTTCCTGTATTTAGAGTGTTCCGCTTGTTTGGGAGAGTTGTCCGAGTGCTGCTTGCTTTTCCTGTAACCAGTTGCCATCCCCTAGGCTTGGTCGTTCTTTGGGGGAGAGCTGTGCTGGTTTGGTGTTGGTGATGTGGAAGCACACTTCTAAATGAAATGTTTCCCTGTAGGTGGTTACGTAGGAGGCTGATCTCACCCTGTGTCTCATGGAGCTGAGCCCTGAGGTGACCCATCTCCCAGCATATGGGACAGCGGCCCTGCCTCTGGGCGACATGTCCGTTGAAGAGTGTCCCTCAGTGTTGGCTGCCAATGATATCCATGTGCATGCCTGTGGATGGAACAAACAGTAAAAACAAAATAATTAAATTACAAGGAAGACAATCTGTTGTCTCAAGTGGATGGAAGAGAACCAGTAGATAAGTTTTTTTTAAATCTTTTTATTTTATTGTTTTATACTTAGAACCCTCCCCTTCCTGTTCCTTATGCAGGAAATAGAGGATAGGATACAGGCATATATAAGTAGACAACCATGGGGAGGTGGGTTGGGAGAATCCCCTGCTGCAAAAAAATTGGAGAGATGAGCAGCTACACAAAGAAAATAAAACAATCAGCAGCTACACAAAGAAATAAAACAATCAGCAGCTACACAAGGAAAATAAAACAATCAGCAGCTACACAAAGAAAATAAAACAATCCGCAGCTACACAAGGAAAATAAAACAATCCGCAGCTACGCAAGGAAAATAAAACAATCCGCAGCTACACAAGGAAAATAAAACAATCCGCAGCTACGCAAGGAAAATAAAACAATCCACAGCTACACAAGGAAAATAAAACAATCAGCAGCTACACAGTGAGGCAGTATAGTGCAGTGGTCTAAGGCTCTGAGCTGCAAATCTGGTGACATCCAGCAAACCAGACCTGGGTTTGAATCCCACAGCTTCCACTTGCATACTGTGCGACCCTGAGCAAGTCACTTAACCTCCTTGTGCTCCCAGGTCGCTCCTGTAAAAAAGCTTTCAGCTTAGTGTGCTATACCTGGTTAAACAACTAAATAATAAAGCAATTTGCAGCTACACAACGAAAATAAAACAATCCGCAGTTACACAAGGAAAATAAAACAATCAGCAACTACACAAATAAAATAAAGCAATCAGTAGCTACACACTAAAAAATAAAACAATCAGCAGCTACACAAGGAAAATAATCAGCCACAAGGTATGTTATGTGCAGTTAGCGTTCACTCCAACCAGCTGCTTGGTACTAAAAACCTGATGCCCACTTGCTGGTTTCAGTCCCCTTAGCCGAGTACAGGGAGCCGAGAGTCAAAGGAAGCAGCAGTGATTGCTGCAGTTGTCCCCAGTGCCATTTCCACCTCGCCCGAAACAGCCGCTGGCAACACCTCCTGTCCAGAAGGAAACGCAACCTGCCTTGTGTTCCTCCCTGTGTCCCAACCCCTTTGTGGAGACCGGATCGCTGACCCATGTCCTGAGCTCAGGGGAGCCTCTTTCAAAACTTGCCTGTCCCTAGCAGAAGCAGACTGTAGGTGAGGATGAGCTGTCCCAGCCGTTCAGATCCTGCCCCTCACTAGTCCTCTAAGTCTGCCACCCCGTTTCTGAGAGCCTCCTATTTAAGGACAGTCAGTCCTTTTGTTTGAGTTTAGCACCCTTTTCTCTGTGCATCAATTGGGCAAGCAGCTCTGACGTCACTGTCAGAGTGATCCCCCTTTTCCCGATCTGAAAAAAAGCGGGTCAATGGCAAATGGAGAATCCCCTGCTGCAAAGAAATTGGAGAGATGAGCAGCTACGCAAAGAAAATAAAACAAACAGCAGCTACACACAAAGAGCAATTGAAAATGAAGATCTTACTAATGCCCTAGCCATGCATGTGTATAAAAGAAGAAACAAGAGTGAACATGGATTTATGTATATGGGTACAGAAAAACCTGTCTTATCACGGAAGCACAGTAATGTTTTTAACATTTTTCTCTCTTTTCTTTTCTATACAGATTTGCACAAGCACTCTTAGATGCTGATACAAGTTTTTTTCCAAAACTTTGTGCACTCTTTCTGCCTCTTGTCCATAATATCACCAGGTTTGATTTTATAATGTTTTTTGTTTATGTTGTGATCTCAATATGTTTGTGTTTATGCTGTAATTTATGATATTGACCACTAGAGCGCAGTATAAGTTGCCATTAGAGAAGGTTTTATACTAGTACTTACAGGAGAATAAATTACCTACTTATATTTATGATTTTTTGAAATGTGCAATATAAGATCATTTAATAGAACAGTTTTCTTTTTGTTAAAAATAAGAAGAAAATATTTTTTTGATAAAATGCAGTATTAGTTGTTTTTAGATATTAGGCTATATTTAGATAAGATTTAGTTTGCATATGAACTTTATTAGTGTAACCCCCCTGTGTCCTGGGGTTACTAGAATCCCATTAGTGTCAGTGTTAGTAGGGAAGGCAGCTGGTGACTATCTAGTTAAATGGCTTTTCACCTGCTCCCTCTCTGTTTACTTGATCTCAGCTGAGAGCAGAGAGGTGATGTAATTTAGAACTCTCGCAGGGACATAAGCCACAGCTTGCTGTAAGTGTGAGGAGTTTAGAATTCTGAAAGTAGTTCAGTGTAGGATCTCAGTGAGTAAGCAGCAGTTGTTGGCAGCAGCTCAGAGAGGCCCCATCCACACTGCAGCGGAAAACACTGTAACGTTTGGAAAACGGTACAGACCAGCACCGTTACAGTGTGTCCACACTATGTGTGCAAACAGTTGCAAACCGTTACTGCCCGTCCACACCGCAAATGGGTTGGAAACTGTGCCCAACCCATGTACAGCTGGGCATGTCCCATGATGCGGTCCTGTGCAGTGCACCCTTCCTGTACCCGGGATAACCTCCCCAACACGATGTCCCTACTGAGTCCCAATCATGGGACTGCCATAGTCCGGTGCCGAGGCTGCGGGTGCAGCTGCTGTGGTTCCGAACCCTGGCAGCAGAATGGCCAGCATAGCTGTCCTGCGGGCTGCTATGGTCAGTGCTCCCCTGCATCAGGCACCACAACATGCTGCCACACAACACCATGCACATACGGCGGTATCCGTATGTGCATGCACAGTTTATTCGGGTGCCCTTCCGTGGTGTGGGGGCCTGTCTGCACTGTTCTGCAGATGCCCCTCTGCCACACGCCCTGCACTGGGCATGCACCGTACTGCTCCACACGTCCCCGATCTTCTGTATATGCTTCCCAGGCTGGGTGCTGCCGGCACGGAGCCGCTGCACAGCAGTATTGGATACTGGCGGACTGGTGGCTACACGGATGCCAGCTTACACGGCACCTTGTAATGTTACAGCACTGCTAACATTATGGAAACCGTTGTTGAAACCACCTCCTAACAGGTTTCAACAACAGTTTCGAAAATGCCATCTGTAATGTTACCAGTGTAAACGCTCACTGTTACGGTAACATTATCGGCACTCTGCAACGTTACATAGGGTGTTTTCAGGTGTAGTGTGGATGGGGCCAGAGTGAGCAGTGGAGTGCCAGTTTTTCTCACCCTGGTCTGAGGAAATCTTTTGCCTGATTGGTGAAGTGGTGGAAACCATCTCCAGGATTTCCTGTGCCCTCATTCTCAGTGGGATGAGGGGGACTGCAAAGGATTTGAGGGGCAATCCCCTGATCTAACCTAGAACATTTTGAAGCTGCCTTTGGTATAAAAACTGTGAGTAGATTCTGTCTGAGTTACCCAGGATATGTACCTGCCTTGTTTTCTGTGGGGTGACACTCTGATAAAGGGACCCTTTCACCCAATTTCTGTGAGATTTTCTCAAGAAGATTTGTTTTAAAGTTTGCTGACAACTGTGGATGTCCCATATGCGACTATGCCCTTTGTTCAGAACTTTAACTTTACACCCTTGTGTTTTTTTCTGATGCTAAAACGTTATTTATTAATTTTATTATAATTTGGATTACACCTTTGAGCAGAGCTTTTTTACATAGGTTCCATATCAAATAACAAGGAACAGGACAATTAACAGTGGAGATCTAAAGGATTAACAGTAGTAGGGGTTATGGAGGATAACTACAGCAGCAACATCAACACTAGATACATTGCAAAGTGGAGTCATTCCTAGACAAAAGTGTGAGAGAGGACAATTACATGCTATACGGGATAGTTCTGGGGGCGTTCCTAAGTGCACTAGGGGTAAGAACGCTGATAACTAGGTGCTAGAAAGGAAAAACAAAGAACAGAAATAGCAAAAGGGGGTTGGAGAAGAGGGGAGGTAAAAGGTGGAAGAGACTGGAATCAGCCCAAAGGCCTTGTCAGTTAATAAAGAGGCAAAGGAGGGGCAGTTCATTGGTGGCAGATGCCGGGCATGATACAGAGTGGACAGGATATATATTATGTGAGATGCTGGGGTGGGGTGGGGTGGAGAGTGTCCTCATGGAATAAACTGACGGTAGATGCACCTGTCCCCGGGGGAGGGGGGGTTGAAAACAAGGATCAGCCCCAGAGGCCATTTTAAAAAGCAAGATGGTCGAGGAGAGAGCAGGCCACTGGAATGCATCCATCTAGATATAACAGGGGTGGTCCCAGGATATGGGGTGGTTACCTGAGTTGAGAGAGCAAGATTGAGAGGCATGAGGTGAGTCGGGGGAGGGTAGGGGGTGGCGGACAGGGGGGTGTATGGGGTTGCAGATGAGAAAGAGGCAGGGTGCCAGGAAGTAATGAAAAATTTTAATACCAGTATGGAGGTTAGCGGTAGCAGTCACAGCTGGACTTAGATACCACTTAGATCCACTTTTAGCATCCTTTTGAAGGCACCTAAGGTCTTGGCAGATGATATGTCACAGGTAACGGAGTTGAACCAGAGGGGGGCATGGTATGCAAAGGACCTCTGACCACGTGAGGTGCGACAGCGTGGGATCTTAAAAGAGGAGCAGCCAGAGCTTCTTGTTTGCCAAGTTTCAGTGCTGGCAGAAAGGAGCTCCTGAACCCCGGGGGGTATAAGACCACAGCTGACTTTCTTAGCCATGAGGCACGTCTGGTAGGAAAGTCTGCTGTTGAATTGTAGCCAGTTAGACTGTGAGTACAAGTCACAGGTTTGGGTCAGTCGGTCTGCACCAATGAGGAGTCAGCAGGCCTTGTTGAGTGCCATTTTTATGCGCTTGAGAGACATGTCAGTGGCCGATCCATAGATGTGCTAAAATGTGCTAAACATTTGAGGAAAGCATAATTTCTACAGTTCAGTAATTGTTGAGGTGTAACTCTGAAAGAATGGTGGAGTATGGATGAGGAAGCAAAAGGTGGGAGACCCCCCATCTGGAGTGACCAGTTCAGCACTTCAGATCCTGTAAGGGTGCCTGTTTTTTGTCAGTGCATGTGACCAATGCCTGAAGAAGTTTATCCCTTGTATGTGGGTTTTTGCTAGTTTTGAGCCCTAGTGTGCTCTGTCGAGGCCCGTTTGCCACATTCTCTTTTTGATAATCCTATGCCATATGGGAATGGTTCTAAGTAATGGCCTAGTGTTACTTCCAGGAGAATGTTTGTGTTTTTATCATGGCTTGTTCCACATTTCCTTTTTGCTAATCCAATGCCATATGGGAACTGTTCTAAGTAATGACCTAGTGCCCTTTCCAGACGTTTGTGTTTTCATCATGGCTAGTACCACATTTTCAGATGTTTAATCCTATGCTATATGGGAGGTTCGTGTTTCTACAGATGTGTTCTACATTGCCTTGTGCCATGAAGTGTAAACCCTTGGGGGTCCATCTTTGCTTTTGTGTTCCAACTTTGTTTCAGAATAAAGCCACACTCTAGAATCCCAACCTGGTATGGACAATCTAATTACTGCTTCCTGTGTGAATTTACTGGGTACCCATGTCCAGAAGTAGCA
Source organism: Neoceratodus forsteri (assembly GCA_016271365.2). Lineage (NCBI taxonomy): Eukaryota > Metazoa > Chordata > Ceratodontiformes > Ceratodontidae > Neoceratodus > Neoceratodus forsteri. The sequence continues at coordinate 114,025,055 of CM057454.1, forward strand.
AACCTAGCATAGCCCTTCGCAAAAGTTTTCTCCTCAGGACCTGGGTTTTGGTATAGATCTGGTTGTGTCTAGTACACGCTTTGTGTTTCTGTTACAATTGCTTTGAAACATAGAAACATAGACTTTGATGGCAGATAAGGACCGCTTGGCCCACTTAGTCTGCCCATTTCCCTACCTACTGGATAAGCTGCAGATCCTAGTTAACCGACAGCCTATTTATTCCTAACCCCCACAAGAAATGCCTTATGTCTGTCCCATGCATTCTTGAATTCTCCCACAGTTCTAGACCCCACAACCTTCTCAGGAAGGCGGTTCCATGCATCCACCACCCTCTCTGTGAAAAAATACTTCCTCACATTGCCCCCGAGTCGTCCCCCCTCTATCTTCAAATGGTGTCCCCATGTTCTTGCACATCTCTTTTTCTGAAAGATGCTACCCTCTTGGACTTTGTTGATTCCACTGAGGTACTTAAAAGTTTCTATCATGTCCCCCCTCTCCCTCCTTTCCTCAAGGGTATACATATTAAGCTCCTTTACTCTCTCCTCATATGGCTTCTCTTGCAGACCCTGCACCATTTTAGTTGCCCTCCTCTGGACTGCTTCCATCCTGTCTGTGTCCTTGTGGAGATGGGGTGTCTAGAACTGGACGCAGTACTCCAGATGGGGTCTCACCAACTGTCTGTACAGAGGGATAACATCTTCCTGTTTTCTGCTGGTGATGCCTCTCCCTGTACATCCCAGTATCCCCTCAGCCCTCCCTACAGCCTTCTCACATTGCTTGCCAACCTTAAGGTCATCTGATATGATTACCACCAGGTCCCTTTCCATTTTTGTTGTTGTTACTACCCCCCCCCACCCACAATGTGTACTCTTCCCTTGGGTTTTTGTTTCCCAGGTGCATTATTTTGCACTTTTTTGCACTGAATCAAGCTACCATACTTCTGACCATTCCTCCAACCTTGTCAAGTCCCTTCTCATCCTTTCCACCCCCCCCCCTTGTGTATCAACACTGTTGCAGATCTTTCTGTCATCTGCAAAGAGGCATACTTTTCTTTCCAGTCCATCTGCAATGTCACTTATAAAGACCCACTAAAAAGGACTGGACCCAGTACTGAACTCTACGGTACCCCACTAGTAACCCCCCTTTCTTCAGAGTGGACTCCGTTTACTACTATTTTCTGTGTCCTGTTATCCAGCCAATGTTTTACCCAGGCTACCACCCTGGGACCCACTCCCAGGCTGGCTAATTTATTAATCTTTTGTGTGGGACTGTGTCAAATGCCTCGCTAAAGTCTAGGTAGGCCATGTCAACAGCCCCTTCCTGGTCTACTACTTTGGTCATCCAGTCAAAGAAATTAAATAGATTCGTCTGACATGACCTTCCCACTGTGAATCCATGCTGCCTTGGGTCCTATGCCCCACTGGCCTCTAGGTACTCAACAATTCTTTCCTTCAGAAGTGATTCCATCATTTTCCCTACCAAAGAGGTAAAAACTGACAGGTCTGTAGTTTTCTGCCTCTGTCTTGCTCCCACTTTTGTGGAGGGGAATCACATCCGCCCTCCTCCAGTCCTCAGGTATCACACTATCCTCCCATGATTTGTTAAAAAGGGTAATCAGTGGTGTCACTAGTGCTTCCCTTAATTATTTTAGAATTATGGGGTGAATCCCATCAGGCCCTATTGCTTTGTCCACCTTCAGTTTTAGGAGTTCTTTCAGAACTCTTTTTCTGTGAAAGGACTGGGATCGACCTCCTATCCAGAGTGCTTCTGTTAATTGGATTAGGTACCTCCCCCTCCTCCTCATTTGTGAATACTGAGCAGAAGTATTCATTCAGTATCCCTGCTTTTTCACTGTCCCTCTCTGCCCACCCACTGTCCATTCTATTCAGCTTCACTATCCCTCCCTTTGTCTTTCTATACTCCCTAATGCACCTATAAAAGGTTTTATCCCCCTTCTTAACCAAATTGGCTATCTTTTCCTCAGTTTGGGCCTTTGCTATTCTGACTGCCTTTCCTGCTTCCTTCTGCCTTAACTGGTACAATTCTCTGTCCTACTCCTTCTGTGTTTCTTTATACTTCCTAAATGCTATCTTCTTCTCCCTAACCTTCCCCGCCACCTCTTTTGAGAACCATAGTGGCTTTTTTTCTTTGTTTTGATTTGTTCATTTGCGTCACACAAAAGCTTGTTGCCTCTGTGATGGCAGTTTTGATGTTTCCCCATTGTTGCTTCACCCCTCCTTCTTGCCTGTTTGCTAGTGTTTTTCTAAGGCACTCTCCCATTTTGCCAAAGTCATCCCTCCTGAAGTCCAGTACCTCACTTTTGTATGGCTTGACTCTGCAGCTGAGTTTATCATGAACCACACTGTTTGGTGGTCACTTGTTCCCAGATGGCTACCCACTTCTAGATCTGAGATCCTCTCACTGTCCCCATTTGATAGTACAAGGTCTAAGATTGCTCCCTCCTGAGTGGGTTCCAACACTAGCTGTCTGAGGCATGCCCCTGTAGGGCATCGAGAATGGCCCTGCTCTTTGATGTGGGTGCAGCAAAGGTGCTCCAGTTAACATCTGGCATATTCAGGTCCCCCATCAACAGTATCTCCCCTTTCTCTGCCATTCTAAGGATGCCTTCTATCATATCCTTGTTCATTCCCTCCCCCTGAGATGGGGGTCTGTATACAACCCCTGTGCAGATTGTAGTGCCATTTCCAGTCTCTAAGGTGACCCACAGTGCCTCCTCCCCTCCCTATTTGCTCTTTTGTTCCACTGCTTTCATCCCTTCCCTTACATAAAGAGCTACTCCTCCCCCTCTTCTACCCTCCCTGTCCCTCCTGTAGATTGTGCATCCTGGTATGTTGACATCCCAGTCATGGTTCTCTGTGTACCATGTTTCTGTGACTGCCACAAAATCCAGGCATCCCTCATCCATCAAGGCCACCAGTTCAGGGAGCTTGTTGCCCAGACTATGGGCATTGGTACTCATTACTCTCCATTTCTTGATGGCCTTACCCCTTTTTGCCCTATCCCTGTCCTTATTGCCTTTGTCGTTTCCTCCATTTACCCCTGCCCTTCTCCCTATTGACATCTCTATCTTGGTGTTTACCTCACTAACTACCTTGATTTTTGGGGAGGGGGCCAGGAATTCCCTGCTCCTTTCCACTGCCCCCCCCCCTTTGCTAGTTTAAATGCTTGCCAATGAAGCATTTAAACCTATCACCTAGGATCCTGGTTCCCCTCCTGGGCAGATGCAGACCACCATGCCAGTATACCCCCACCCCTCTCTTTTCCCCTAGACAGAAATGGTATGGGAGCTGTGCCTACTAGTTAAATAAGGGGCTAGTGGGGGTTACATTTAATGGTTAGTTCCTGGTATGATGACATACCTTTGAGAAAGCTGTGGTGCGAAACGTGTCAGGTGTGACATCATCAACCGGGAAGTGTGGACGAGTTGAGGGAGCAGGGAGTACTTTGATTTTTTTTGGACCATCATCTGCTCTTTATTGAGTTGGAAAACACTATAAATAAAGAAGAGCACTTTGAAGTAAAAACTTTTGTGGGCGAGTCCTGGTTTCTATTTCATGTAGCTGTCTATTACACAGCATATAAGGAAATTTGCCTGTACTATTACGAAGCATTGCAATTACCGTTAGCCTTAGGCAGGTGCTGGCCTTCCAGTGAACTATGAATCATAACTTTGTGGCTTTTCAATATTTTTACACCAAATTTTCAGCATAGCCTTCTTATGACCCCACTACATGAACAAGGGCAGAGAACATTTTTAACTCCTGCCCGAAAGGTGATTTCATACAAGGACTGCAAAATCACCTTTTGGGACAGACTTGCCTAATGTCAATGCAAATGTTCATGAGGTGGGGTCCCAAAAAAGTCATATTCATATAAAAAGTCATAGAGCAGGGGAATTTCCCCGGTGTCCTGGCCAAATTTCCCTCATTCACTAAAAATACCACCAACAGCTTGATCTGGTTCAAGATCAGTTGGCATTCATCTGTATCCCCCTTCCCCCTCCTCCGGGTCGTGCCTGAAAATAGGCAGGATTTTGTCTAGTGCACTTACCCGGTCAACAAAAGCTAAATAAATAAAATAAATAAATAAATATTGAAAATTTGGGCCAAAAATATACATAAACGGCCAAGTTATGTTAGTAAGTTCAACCCCCCCCCCATTGAAATACACTGAAACGCATATCTGTTCCTTCAGTTTGCGGTCTGGCTTTGAAGAGTGAAGATGTGTCTGCGGTCCACAGAAGATGATGGTGTTGGACTCTCAGTGGGTAAGTAAGGGCTTTGGGGAGTGCTGAGTGGGAGGGTTGGGTGGGGACGAATGACGCAATAGACATTGATGGACTGTTTTCTTATCACAGGTTTAAATAAAAGGACGGACAATACTGGATTGCGAAACTGGGGACTAGGCACCCCAGTATCACTATTATGTTTGTTGGGGGCTGAGAGAGAAGGGTTGAGTGGGTGGAATAAAAAAGGCACATGGAGACTCGACCAGGGGTTAAAAAAGCAAAAACAAAAGGACGGACGATTCTGGATCATGATACTGGGGGATTGGGCACCCCCAGTGTCATTGTTGTGTTTGTGTGTGTGGGGGGTGGGGGGTGCTGAGAGGAAGGATCAAGTGGGTGAGATAAAATAAAGTAAAATAGAAAGGTACATGGAGATGAACCCACAGAGATGAAACCACACATGTGCAGGAGCGCAGTTTACTCTTACAGCTGGCGGACATTCCAAGCGTGCCAAGCTGACTTTGACAGATCACCTTGGCTTGCTGGGCAGCGCAGATCAAAGGGAATAGCTGACCCCTGATTGAATCGACTATTCCTTTACAAGTCCGTGCCATCTCTGCCCAGCAAGCTGACATTCTGTCATAGTAGGCCTTGCTGGTGATTGGTGTGACAATGAATTGACCCTAAAACACTGCTCTGCATTGGACGAACAGTGTCACACTCATCCAAAAGCAGTATCATTGCAATACATTTGCTTGCACCTGTGCACATGGTGAACATAAACAATACCATTAGTTTCTCTTCCCTGCACTCCTCAGCTGACTCGGTGATGGTCTCCTGCTCTCTTTTCCCAGTGGCAGAGAGTCTCTCCATTCCCAGTAGCAGAGAGTGAGACTGCCAGTACTTTTACATAGCATGTAACCGCAGATGGAAGTCTGCTGCCCACAAGATCACAAGGAAATCTCGGTCTTGCTGGTGGATTAGCAACCCACTGCAGTCGCTCTGTATATGATAGGAAGAGGCAGGTGTGAGAGAAAACACTCTCAAAATAAATACACAGTCAGCCCAGAAAGTGAATGGGACACAAAGCAGGTTGTGAATGAAGGAGAGAGGCAGGTCTGAGAGAAAACAGTAGTAGAATAAATAGACAATGGGTGAAGCAGAGGGATTATTTTACTTCAAAAAAGAAAAACTTTTAATATTTGCTGTTTTAAAAAAGCTATAATATTTCTCAACATTATACCCATTTTATAAGTGCAATAACACACTCTGGGGCATGGTTTAGTCTGGATAAATGCACTTCTAGGGGCAATAAGGTCCTAGGCATGCATTTATCCAGACTAAACCATAGCATCATGTGTTATTGCTTCAATCAATCAATCAATCAATCACTTTATTTAACCAGGCATAAACACCATTGAGCAAGCTCATTTTCAAGGTGGATTACTTAGCATATTAGAATATTACTGAATTTATGTTTTAAAGTCTGAATTTAGAGCACATTCTTTGTATGGCCTGCACCTTTTCCATGAAAGGAAGATGAGGGAAACAGCAATTCAGATTTAGAAGGGTAAAATGAGGGACATCCCTTGTAGTCAGGATCAGTAGGGGTATGCCATGTAGTTACAGGGAACATGCAAAATCAGTCCGAGTCTTTCAGGCTATGGTCCGAGAGCACTGTCTTGGGCAGGGGAGTAGCCAGGCCATAGCCTGAAAGCCTAGGCCTTCATTTGGATTCAAATATTTGGACCACATCTGCTTTAACCCAGCTGGCAGTAAATAACAACCTATCCCACACAGCATGAACCAGTGCTTGGATCTTTAGTTTTTATGCTGTTTTGCGCACGCGCAAACAACATCTTGTGGTAGTAATAGCACAGTGAGAGGTGTGTCAGTGTTGGCAAATGCAGGGCACACTTTAGTAGGTGCGTCCCTTATTCCCCAATTTGCCAGCATGCTAGCGCTGATGCAAGAATTATGTAAAGTGCCACCAACTTGAAAGAAATGTGCCGCTGCAATCAGAGGCAAGCTTGTCATGCAGTGGCAGAGATGACACGCCTCCTGTACGTGCCTTTCCTGGTGAAACATTTTAATAAATATGGCGGAGGCAGGCTATCCCCAAACAACGCCGACATCGGGGGTGCAACCCCCATGTCCCCCACCCCCAGACATTGTGTGACACACTGGGAGCCCACCCCAGTGTGCCACTGCTCTCACAAAGCCGACTGTGCTGGCATGTTCCTCCACCCCAATTGTCGGCATGTCCCCCACATCCCCCACAATGTGTGGCACACTGGGAGCCCACTCCAGTGTGCTGCCTCTCACACAAAGCCGACTGTGTCGGCATGTTCCTCCACCCCATCATTGTGAGGCATACTGGGAAGCTCACCCCAGTGTGCCTAACAAGCCCTCATGATGTCTGGTTTTTTAACCTGAAAAAGAAAATGGTCCCTACGTTGTCTGCGCTCGCCCCTCCCCAACCCCACCCACCCTCTGTACTCACCTCCCCACAACCCCTCACCCCATACTTACCTTGGAGGTCTGGCGCCAGCATCTTCGGCGAAGTGGGAACACGCCTAGACTCTTCAAAGCCGAACTGCAAAATGAAGAAATGCCAGTAAGCTTTATAATGGCATCAGTGGGATTGGGGTGGGGGTGGGTTCAACTTAGATGGATATCTCCGCCATTTTTTTAAATTTTTGCTCCAAATTTTCAACATGGGGTTCTTGGGACCCCACCTCATGAACACATGCCCTGTCATCTCGTTATTCAGTCCCGAAATGTGATTTTGCGGTCACTGCGTGGAATCACCTTTCAGGACCGAGTAACAAAACAACAGGGCCACTGTTCATGAGATGGGGTCCCAAAAATTCTATGTTGCAAATTTGGTGAATAAATTCCAAAAAATGACCCTGTTACGAGTGTGCATTGCGCGGTTTCCACTCACGCCCGTAACTGTGACAATTTTTAATATTTTCACTCCAGAGTTTCAACATTGCCTTTTTTTCACACCTCCTTATGAACAGTACAGCTGTCATTTTTCACATCCTGCCCGAAATGTGTTTTTGCACATCTGGCGCACAAAGGCGTGGTTGCTGTGGGAAATCAACTTTCGGGACAGAGTAAGAAAATCACAGTGCCACTGTTCATGAGCGGAGGTCCCAAAATGCCTATGCTGAAAATCTGGTTAAAAAAATTCCCAAAATAATTGCGTTGGGGCATGCGTTGCGCAGGTTCTACACACTCTCGTGACTTCACCAATGTTTCATATTTTCACTCCAGATTTTCAACATTGCCATTTTTTACACCTCCTCATGAACAGTACAGCTGACATTTTTTACATCCTGCCCGAAACGTGTTTTCGCACCTGTTACGCCAAACGGCACAATCGCTCTGCAAAATCACCTTTCGGCTAACGAACTGATAGTGCCACTGTTCATGAGGTGGGGTCACAAAAAGCCCATGTTGAAAATGTGGAGTGAAAATACCAACAAATGCCTGGGGCATTAGGGTTTCCAACCGTAACGCCCCACCGTAGAGACTGACAGGCGTCGGGGTGTGACTTGGGGTTGTCGGCTGTAATGCTCATGCCATTCCACCCCCACCCTGCAGCCAGTGACAGGCATTGAGGTGTGCTTTGAACTCTTTGGCCCCAAGGTTCACCCCATTCTCCTATACATAGAAACATAGACTTTGACGGCAGATAAGGACCACTTGGCCCACCCAGTCTGCCCATTTCCCTACCTACTGGATAAGCTGCAGATTCTAGTTAACCAACAGCCTATTTCCTGCCACCCCCTACTACAATTCCCTTGTGTCTGTCCCATGCATGCACCCATCTCAGCATATTTCCTTATGCAATGGGGTGAGCGTAAGGCCAGAAGACCCCAAGGCATACCACGACACTTGTCGGTGTCTGCAGGGTTAGGTAGGGTGAGGTGAAAGGGCGTGAACGTTACGGCCCACCAGGGGTGTAGCCAGAAATTTCTGTTTTGTACAGTCTCCAACAGTTGCACCCCCCCCAATTAAAAAATGTACACATCCTCTCCAAATGGCACCCCTTTCCAAACAAGTCAGACTGTTGTCAGATGATGCTTCTAATCTCTAAAAAGGTTATATATGTATCTGTCTCCTAAACAACAGAAGTTTGAATAGAGACACTCTTCAGTGGCCTAAAGTAACCCAAATACTACAGATTAGAATGAAAATGTTAACAGAAAGGTATATGGTTTATGACAGGCACTCAACAAAACTGTACTCAAATGTGTACAGTGAGTATGCCTGCCTACACCCTTGTGGCCCACTATCCAAAGGCGCACCCCAATGCTTGTCAATCTCTGCAGGGTGGGGTTGGCGCCAGTTCAGTACTTCACTGCCCTTCCTATTATGCATCTCTGGAACTCCTGCACTACCAATGCCAGCAAGACAACATTCGGCATTGACAAATGCTTGTTGAAATCCTGGTTACTCTCCTGATGGGGACCCTCCAGAAGACGATGATCGTAACCGCTGGATGCCGTTGAATACCAGATGTCTCTTATTTAGGCGACAGTGGAGAATACCGGACCTACCCTTGACCTTTGCTATTAGCGTAGAATTCAAGTTAACGACTATCTGAGAACTACATTTCGGTTATTTTTTTATATTCGTTTATTTGAGTCGGGGGGGGGGCAAATAAACTAATACAAAATTTTACAACAAGCAAAAGCCCGCGGCTGTATTTATTCCTGTTACTAAACTTCACCGACACAGATGTGATTTATTCCTGTTAGACCCATAGGCACACCGTGATGACATCTTACGTGAGGTAAGCACGTCTAGTTACGCATTTTTAGTTGCAATCTGCTATTCTCGAACCACAGTTAGGTTATAGGTGCAGGGTAGGTCCGGTGTTCTCCATTATCGCCCCTATTTATACTTTTGTAACTCTCTTAGACTGGACTAGTTTACATTTGTAATATATTATTTTCTATCCACCTGACCGCCGGCGTCATGGTTGCTAAGAAACATGACATTAGGGGAGTGGTGTCTTCGTACGATTAGTTGACGTAGCCATTCCTGCGACGCCTCCGTTTTTTGTGCACTCTCATTGGTGCACTGTCAATGCGAGCGGGCTGTCTGCATGTCAATCATACCCCTCTCGTCCAGCCCATAACTTCCAGCTTTGACCCAAAGTTACTGTTCAGGTGCGTTTTTACCCGCTGGCTTTGTTTTGGAACGTTCGTGAACCCCTTTCAGTTTTGCATTTGCGCGGAGAGTAATAAAGGAATTCAGTTCAGATTTTCAGAGCTGTAGTTACTGTTAGAAGCTGTACAGTAACAGGCTGGCAGAGAGAAATAAACAGTAAGTCATGCATGTCAATGAGAATTTAGAGCATATGTTTACAGGGATGTATTGGTTACTTCAGCCCTTGTTAATGTAATATTAATTCACGTTTAGGAGCTGGTGCAGTTTCTTTACGCGCTCCCGTCAAGTGACAGTAGATTTGTAGCTGGAAATGTAAACCTGAGTTTTACGAAGTTTGTAATCTCCCACAGTACAAGTTATGAGGATTATTCATACAACAGTTTATTCTGACATCTTCGTGTTTCATTGATATTCATTCAAGTGTTTACACTGCGAGTGACATAACAAAATGCAATTATTTTTGTTGTTTTGTGTCTGCTAAACATTTGACGCCAAATTAAAAGGTATCCGGGTACTAGATCCGGGTGTAGTAACAAATCGTGCTACCTGTCAGACTTTGCTACCATCCTCGTTTGCGTATTGTGGATACACATGCGCACTTGCGAGCTGAGAGGGTAGCGCAATGTTTCAGCTTCTCTCTCGTTGAGTTTGCAGTGCTCTCCGTGTGGCAGGCTCTCTAATCGGTCACCAGGTGTGGGTATCCGAGTCTCTTATTAATGGGGCTTCTTATTTAATTTATCTACCAACCACAGATGTGTAATGGAAATAGAATAGTTGTGGTCCTGTGTGTTTACGTTGGAATTGACCCACAGTAATCTGAGAGTGGAGTCTCTGGCTGATGGGATTAATTTGTTGGTTGTTTTTTTTTTTTGGGGGCTGAATTTATTCACCGACCAAGCGCACTAAATCAGAACTTAAAAAAAATATGTTTAAGACGGAGTGGACCCTTGCCCTTGTCTCACAGCCTGTTGTTGTCACTGTTACGACCCGAGGGACAGGGACAGATGCACTCCTAATGGGGGACAAAGTGGGACACTGAACTTCAAAATGAGGGACAAGTCATCAGACTTGAAGACATAAAGTCAAGCCACCATGGAAACCCTTGCTTTCATTTGATCAAGGTTTAATTTGTCTGTAGCATCAGAAAATGTTATGACATTTTGCTTTACTACAGTTGTTTGAGTTTACAGTGGGGGCAACACCTTGCAGATGTAGGAAATTGTGTGAGAGCACTTCCATGGGGTAAAATAAGGGATGCCTCTCATAATGAGGGACAGTTAAGAGGTTTACCTTTGTTATTCTGAAAACAGTCTGTGGCTCTAGTTATTTACTGACCCCCAGATATAACCAAAAAAGGATTAGTTAAGAATCATGATCCATGGGTATGTGAGTGTACCCTCATCATTCTAAGAAAGGCTGTGTGAGTGCGCTTCTTTTAGGATGCCGCTGCTGTGTGTAGTTCTTTTGTTTCAAACGTTGATTTTCTTGCCTAAGCATATTTATTTATTACAGGCACAGTGACCATCTGACAGCTGAAACTGATCGTGTTACTTTCAGCAGTCGGCCAGCATTGCTAACCCCTTACATTTCATTGGCACTAATTAGAATACCTATGTGAATTTGATGTTCCCGTGGAGTGGGGCTGCAGGCATACTGGGGAAGCGATGGGGAGCTGGGGATGTGATTTAGGCTGCTAGCTACTCCTCATTTTTTCGGTCTGTTATACATATTGCTTATATAGAGACATTGTCTGGATTTTTGTACCAGCTGGATAGTTGTGATGGCCAAGTGGTTAAGGCGTTGGACTCGAAATCTAGTGGGGTTTTTCTGCACAGGTTCGAATCCTCACAATGTATTCTTTATTTAGAGGTGGTGTACTGCTTGGTTAAGTAAAATCCAGAATTCTTTGTAAAATTAGTATCAACTGAAAATGTCATTGAAATGTGTTGACATTATAGTAAGGATACATTAATTGCCATACAGCTCCAATGCAATGCATTTGCAGAGTAAAAACATGATAATCACCTGCCATGATCATTGTGTTAGACAGAAAAGGATGTGCAAAAGAAGAAGGAAACCACTTTGATTCTCAAATACAGTAGCAGAAAAGGTCAGAGCCAAAAGGATGGCCTTCAGGAAATATAAGAGAACACATCAGGATGAAGATAGGGAGGCATACCAAACTGCCCTAAGTGAAGCAGGGATGGCAGTAAGGTAGGCAAAGGCCCAAACTGAGGAAACACTAGGACGAACAGTAAAAGAAGGTGACAAGACTTTCTATAGATACATTAGTGAAAGAAAGTCCAGAGAGGGTATTGCTAAGCTCAAAGGAGAAAAGGGGGCATGTGAGGAGGAGGACCCTGTAAAAGCATCTATCCTAAATAGATACTTTTGCTCAGTATTTACTGAAGAGAAGGTAGGGCAGGGCCCACAGCTCAGCACCATGGACACAGGGGGGAGGGAAGTGAGCACTACTCTCTTCACAAAAGAAAGGGTCCTACAAGAGCTCGCTAAGCTCAGGGTGGACAAGGCAATGGGACCTGATGGCATGCATCCCAGGGTACTTAAGGAGCTAAGGGTGGAACTAGCAGAGCCATTAGCAGAACTGTTTATAGTGAGTCTCTGAGCACAGGAGAGGTCCCAGAAGACTGGAGAAGGGCTCATGTGATCCCGCTCCACAAGAGTGGTAGCAGGGAGGAGGCAGGGAACTATAGACCAGTCAGTCTTACCTCAGTAGTGGGCAAGATTATGGAGGCACTCCTTAAGGAAAGGATAGTGCAACACCTGGAATCCATAGGGGCACAGGACCCAAGACAGCATGGATTTACAAAAGGAAGGCCCTGTCAAACTAATCTCATAGATTTCTTTGACTAGTTAACCAGAGTGGTGGACCAAGGGGGAGCAGTTGACGTCGCCTACCTTGACTTCAGCAAAGCTTTCGACACTGTTCCACATAGAAGATTGATAAATAAGCTGGGTAACCTCGGGGTGGGTCAGAAGTTGGTCAACTGGGTGGCAAACTGGTTGTTGGGTAGAAAACAGAGAGTGGTGGTAAACGGTATACAGTCAAAAGAGATGCAAGTCAGAAGTGGGATACCTCAGGGATCAGTCCTGGGGCCAGTCCTCTTCAATATCTTCATTAGTGACATTGCAGCTGGACTAGAGGGTAAGGCTTGTCTGTTTGCAGATGACACCAAGATCTGCAACAGAGTAGATGATCCAGATGGGGTGGGCAGAATGAGAAGAGATCTGGATAAACTAGCAAAATGGTCAGAAGAGTGGCAACTGGGTTTTAATGCAAAGAGGTGCAAGATCATGCACATAGGGAAGAGAAACCCCGAAGCCACCTATAGGCTGGGAGGGGAGTTGCTGGCAATCACACAGGAAGAAAGAGACTTGGGCGTCATCATCACAGATGACCTGAAATCATCCAAGCAGACCACTAAAGCAGTAGGTGAGGCTAGAGGGATGTTGGGGTGTATCAGTAGGGGTATTACAAGTCGTAACAGGGAGGTAATAATCTCTCTTTACAAGACACTGGTTAGGCCCCATCTGGAGTACTGCGTGCAGTACTGGAGGCCACACCTTCACAAGGACATTAACCAAATTGAGGCAGTCCAGAGAAGGGCAACCAAAATGGTGCAGGGACTGCATCAGAAGACATATGAGGACAGATTAACAGAGCTCAATATGTATACCCTTGAGCAAAGGAGGGAGAGAGATGATATGATCGAAACATTCAAACGCCTTAAGGGCATTAACACGGTGAAAGAGTCTAACATGTTTAAATATAAGAAAAATAACAGGACAAAAAGACACAGCATGAGACTAGAGGGAGGCCGATTAAGGGGGAATGTGAGGAAATTCTTTTTCACAGAAAGGGTGGTGGATGCATGGAACAGCCTACCTCAGGAAGTGGTGGCTATGAATACAGTGCAGGGCTTCAAACAGGCATGGGATGGGCATAAGGGAGCAATACAGATGAGTATGAATAGATAGGCCACTGACAGAGCAAAGACCGATGGCACATTTATAAGGTAGAAAAAGAAATGGGCAGACTGGATGGGCCTTGCGGTCCTTATCTGCCGTCAACTTCTATGTTTCTAATAGTTTAAGCTTTTGAGTGCATACAGCATTTTATTTTTCAGTATCTGGGTCTGAGTTCATTGAGTAACCTTTTTGGTATTGATCTCATGTTTTTGGGTTTAGCTAACCTAACTCATTGAATGAACCCTTGAGTGGCTTTTTTATATTTCATTGGAAGTGTGGGATTGTGCAGGCATACTGAGGAAGGGATCAGGGAGGTGGGTGGAATATATGGCAAGTGTTGGACTGAGCTGGCACAGCAAGCACAACAGATTGTGGAGGTCAGTGATATGGTATGGGTGGGGCTGTGCTGGCACACCAGAGAAACAATCTAGGAGGTGGGTAAGATAATGGCACACTGTGGAAGCAAATGGGGAGGTGGGGGATGTGTTGCAGGGGTGGGACTGTTTACACCTTTACAGTGATGGGGGAAGTGGGAGGGATATTCAGCAGGAGTGAGACTTTTCTGCCACACCGTTGAAATGATCGGGGAAGTGAGTGGGGTATATAGCTGAAGTGGCACTGTGCTGGCAGAGCAGGGGAGGTTGGGTGGGATGTACAGCAGAGATGGAGCTATGCAACACAGTGTTGAACCAGTTAGGGAGGTGTATGGAATTAATATTTGGCAGGGGTGGGACAGTGAGGGTACATCAGAGAAGTGATCAGGGAGGTGTGGGATATATGTCAGGGGTCAGACTGTGCCGGAACAGCAGGGATGCGATTGGGGAAGATATTGGGATATATTGCATGGTCTGAATTGTGTGGACAGACCGGGGAACTGATTAGGGAGGTGAGCAAGATATACTGCAGAAAGAAACTTTACTGGCATACCAAAAAAAGCTGTCGGGGAGGGTGAGGATGTATGATAGAGGTGGAACTAAGCAGGCACACCAGGGGACTGTTCTGAAAGGATGGTAGGAGACAGAGCAGGGGTAGGACAACGCAGGCAGACTGAGGAAGTGATGGGATTGTGGGGGAATATATTGCAAGGCTGGCACTGTGTTGGCACACTGATGAAGTGACTGGAGAGGTGGATGGGAGAAATGGAAGGGGGTGAGACTGTGTAGGTACACCAGAAAAGGGTTTGGGGAAGAAGGCAAGATCCATTGCTGGGGTGGAACTGTGCAGGCACACCAGGGAAGTGATAGGGGAGATGGGTGGAATATATGGTGGGGGTGATTGTGCAGGCAGATTGGGAAAGCAGTTGTGAGGTTGGCAAGATATATAGCAGGGGTGGAACAGTGGTGGCACACCAGGGAGGGGGGTGGGATATATGGCAGGAGTGGCTCCAGGACTCTGCAGGCACAGCAGTGGATCAGTTGAGGAAGTGCGGAGGCATATGGCAGGGGTGGAACTGTGCAGGCAAAGCAGAGAAATGATCGGGGAGATGGGCAGACTATATGGAAGGAAGGGGTGAGACTGTACGGGCAGATGGGAAGTAATTGGGGAGGTGGGTGCGATATACAGTATGGCAGGGACAGGATTGTGTGGGCAGACCAGGGAGGTGAGTTGGATATATGGTAGGAGTGGGACTGTGTTGACCACCAGGGAAGTGATTTTCTGAGTTTGGCGGTGTATATGGCAGGGTGGCACTGTGCTGGCACACTAGGTAAGTGATCAGGGAGGTGGGTGGGATTTTGCAGGCACACTGTGGAAGCGAACAGGGAGGTGGGGTATTTATGATAGGGTTGTGACTGTGCACACCGTTAAAGTGATTGGGGAAATGGATGGGATATTCAGTAAGGGTGAGACTTTGCGGGCACACCTTTGAAGCAGTTGCCAAGATAGGCGGGATATATGGCAGGGGTAGGACAGTATGGGCAAACGGAGGAGGTGGGTGTGATGTATGGCAGAGATGGAGCCATGCAGGCACAATGCTAAAGTGTTCAAGGAAGTGGATGGGATGGATGTCTGACGGGGATGGGACAGTGCGAGCAAATCGTAGAAGTGATCAGGGAGGTGGGGGGGGGATATACGGCAGGGTAGGACTGTAGGAACAGTAGAGAAGTGATTTTAGAGGATGGGATATGTAGCAGGGTGAATTTTTTTTTTGGACAAATCGGGGAAGTGATCAGGGATATGGGTAAAAAAGTAATGTAGTAAGTTATGTTCATTTAATTAGGCACCCAATCCCAGAGGCTCTGGGCGCTGTACAGTAAAAACATAATTCTACAGGGTTATTAAAACATTTCATTGTAAATATTCAGCAGCAATATAAACCATATATACACTAAAAAGCATTTGCAGGAGAGGTTAGATTAAAGACCTGAGTCTTTAGGCCCCCCTTAAATGTCTCCACCATAGGGGCCTCCCTCAAAGTTTGTGGCAGCGAGTTCCAGAGGACCAGGCTGGCCACCCCAAATGATTGATCACCCAAGGTTTTCAGCCCAGTCCTCAGAAGCGACAGGAGGCCCTGGGTGGAGGAAGGAAGGGAGCGAGCCTGGGCAGGTAGAGTAAGGCTGTCTGACAGATAGCCAGGGCACAATCCATATAGGGCCTAGGTGAGCAAGCCCACCTTGAAGAGAACTACTACTTGACCAGCAGCGAATGCGGACCCTGCAGGACCAAGTTCACATGACAGGACCTAGGTAGCCCTGTCAGCAGCCTGGCCATTGTATTCTGTACTAGCTGCAGCCAGCAGAGGTTCCCTTCACTCACCCCAAGATACAAAACACTGCAGTAGTCGAGTCTAGATGTTAAAAATGTATATACCAGCGACAATAGGTATTCGGGCGGAATTAGGGGTCAGTCCAGGCGATGGTCCTTAGATGGTAAAAAACACTTTTGTCGACATCCAACACCTGAATTTCAAATGTCAGCTTGTCGAGGATCACGCCCAGATTTCTCACCCTAGAGGACACCATCAATGGCGTTGACCCCAGGACCAAATTTGTTGTCATCCCAGAGGTGTCCCCATCACACCAGCAGCCTGGCTTAATCACTAATACCTCCGTTTTGTACAGGTTCAGTCTCAACCAGTCAGAATTCATCCAATCCTGGATCTCGGCAAGGCATTTATTCAGCACTTCAGTGGCAAAAGACATGCACAGCTGGGTATCATCTGCATAGCAGTGAAAACCCAGGCTGTATTGTTTGATGATCCTCCCCAGAGACAACTTGTATATCAAGAACAACATCGGTAAAGGATTGAACCCTGAAGCATTCCACAGGTCAGAGGCATCGGGGAGGAGGAGAAATTCCCCATCACTACCGTCTGCCTCCTACCTGAGAGAAAGGACTCAAACCAGTTGATGACAGTACCGGTGAGTCCACAAAACTCTGTTAAGGCGATCCAACAACACAATGTAGTCCACAGTATCAAATGCTGATGACAGATCGAGAAGAATGAGAATTGATAATTTCCCTCAATCTCTTACCTTGAGAAGATCATTATGTGCCCGGACTAGTGCCATTCTTGTACTGTGTCTCATCCTAAACCCAGACTGGAATGACTCATAGATGTCACAGGACTCCATATGTTCCTTGAGTTGCTGAGCCACTATCTTCTCAACAGTTTTCATTAAGAATGGGAGGTTGGAGATTGTTTTATAATTCGCCAGGACGGCAGGGTTGAGAGATTGTTTTTTCAGAAGGGGCTTCACCAGCACCTCCTTCAAGGCATCGTGGGGAGAACCCCTCACAACACCTCCTTCAAGGTATCGGGGGGGGGGGGAGGACCCCCTCCGAAAATGAACACCCGACTATCCTGGTGAACACTGGACTGATAACCTCAACACAGCCCACTAGGAGATGCATTGGGCCAGGGTCCAGTTAACAACAAGTGGGCCACAGCTTTGAAATCACCTTGAAGACCTCAGCCACTTCCACTGGCTGAAACTCTTCCCAGACAATAGGAGTCCCCTTGCTCCACCCAGATCCCACCCTGCGGGTCTGGTCCAGCTCCACTGGCGAGATCCCCACCCGAATAGAGGATACCCTGTCAGAGAAAAACAGAGCAAACTCTTTGCAAAATGCTACTGAAAAGCTCTTTTCAGCTGTAGACAGACAGGAAGAAGAAGCCTATCCACAGTCCAAATGAGCTGAACTGGTCTGTTTTTCCATGCGGCAATCTCCCTGGACAGGAACTCTGTCTTCTTATGGTTGATTATCTTTTGGTAATCAGCATAGTGATTCCTCAAAGTCAGTCTGTCCTCCTCTAGCTGAGTCCTATGCCAGCAACGCTTCTACCTGTGACCCATGGTTTTCATCACCTTGAGAGCCCTATCATACCATGGGGGTCTCAGGCAAGTGGACCTGAGTTGTATATAGACCGGTGCAATGGCATCAAGCGGCTCGGAGACAGCCCTATTATAAGCTGCTACTGACTCACCCAAGTCGCCCACGATAACAGCACTAACAATGGAAAAATCAACCCCCTCCATCAGTCCCTCTGCGGAAAATCTCCTTGATGGGCGATAGCTGATCATCTCAGCAGGGGAAGGACCATCAGTGGAAGCCCCAAATGAGAGCTTCATCATACAATGATCGGATCAAACAACATTATCAGTCTTGGGGTCAGTGAGACCCAGTGAGAATATCAAGTCCAAGGTGTGGCTGTGATAGCAGGTCGCAGAGGCAACTGTCTGTGCTAGGCTCAGCAGTGTTATCAGCTAGAGGAAGTCAAATCCAAGCTGCGAGGATTCATCATTGACCTAGGCATTGAAGACGCCAAGAATAAGCCATCTGGTGAACTCCAACACCTTGTCGGCGATGAAGTCTGCCTCCTCCTGCAGAAATTCTCCACCTGATCCCGGAGGACGCTAAACCAGAAGAATTCTGCAACCTGCGCCTGGACCCCCATACACTGTCACACATTCAAATAACGAGGTAGAACCCACCGGCTGTACGCAGAAATTCAGGTTGGATCTAAAACAGATGGCTACTCCCCTGCCCCTGTGAACCCCTATTGGGCAGTGCATCACAGAGTGCCTGGCTGGGACTGATGCCTCCTACACTTGCCCTGCATTGTCTCCCAGCCCGGTCTCCGAGGTGCATGCCAGGTTGACCAAGGAAATCAAGTCTGCCATAATTGCGATCTTGTTCCTCATGGATCTGGCATTGCATAACACTGCCCAGAGGGGATCAGTGAAGGCTGTAGGCCCCTTAGCTGCCTGCCCACATGGTCCAATGAGAACCTTGGGAATGGAGACCAAACACGTTGGGCCTCTCTCAAGGTCCCGTTACTCCCCGGGCATATCCTACTCCGAACCACCCTGATCCTTCTCACCTTCGTTAAGCCTCTGGCACCCTGCCAATCCCACCTCACCACAACACCTTATAGCAACAGCGGAGATATATGACAGGTGTTGGACTTAATGGCACACCAGGGAAGTGATCAGGGAGCTTGATGGGATGTATGGCAGGGTGGAACATTGCAGGAACAGCGGGGAGGTGGGTAGGATACAGGGAAGGGGAGTGACAGTGTGGGCAGTGTGGCGAAGCGATTGGGTAAGTGGGCAAGAGTTGGACTGTGCAGGCACACCCTGAGAGTGATGGGGATGCAGGATGCAGGCAGGTTATATGGCAGGAGTGGGATTGTGTGGGCATACTGAAGAAGTGATTGGGGAGGTGGGCTGGATGTTTTGCAAGGGTTGGACTGTGCAGGAACACCCTGAGAGTGATGGGGATGCAGGTGGGCTATATGGCAGGAGCTAGATCGTGTGCACAGACTGAAGAAGTGATTGGGGGGCAGTATATAGGGCAGGGGCTGGACTATGCAGGCACATGCTGAGAGTGATCGAGGAGGAGATTGGAGTGTATGGTAGATTTGGAACTATGTGTGGGTACACCGGGGAAAGCAGTCCAGAGGTGGGGCACATATTTGTCAAGGGTGGGACTGTTTGGGCAGCATATATGGCAGTAATGGGTCTCTGAGGACAAACTGTGGAAGCAGTCAGAGAGTGGGGGGATATGACGGGTGATAATGCTAGCACATCTTGTTAGCGATAGGTGACATGGGTGGCAGAGGTGAGACTGTACATTGCAGAAGCAATCCAGAGGTAGGAGACATATTTGGCAGGGGTTGGACTATGCAGGCAGACCAAGGAAGTGATTGTGGAGGGGGTAGGTACATATGACAGGGGTGAACTGTGCAGGCAGCCGTGGAAGTGATCAGGGCAGTGGATGGTATATATGGCAGAGGTGGAACTGTGGTGACACACCACTGAAGCAGTCGGAATGTGGGCTGGATATGTAATGGATGATACTGTACTGGCACATTAAGGAAGCGATCAGGGAGGTGGGTTGGATATATGCAGGGGTGGGACTGTACTAGTGCAGCAAGGATGCGATCAAGGAAGTGGGCAGGACATATGTTTGGTAGGATAATGCAGGCACACCAAGGAAGCGATCGGGGAGGTGGGCAGGATACATGACAGATGAGACAGTGCAGGCAGACTGCTGAAGCAGTTGGTGAGGTGGGCGAGATATATGGTAAAGATGAACTGTGCTGGCACACCAGGGAAGCAATCGGAGATGTAGGTAGGACGTATGATAATGGTGAGACTGTGCTTGCACACCACAGAAGTGATTGGTGATGCATAGCAGGGGTAGAGCTGTGCAGGCACATTCGAGAAGAGATTGGGGAGGTGGGGGAAGTGTATGGCAGGGTTAGTACTGTGTGATCACAGCAAGGTAGTGATTGGGAAGATGTGTGAGATGTAGCAGCTGGGATGGGATGTACAGGACGTGCGGAGTTGTGAGGATTATGGCAGGTCTAGGATTGTGTGGAGCACGTGGGGGTAAATGATAGGGAGGTGGGTGGGAAATATGGCAGGAGTGAGACTGTGCTAGGCACAAGGGAAGTGATCGGTGAGATAGGTTGGATACATGGCTGATGTGGGATTGTGCAGACAGACTGAGGAAGAGATCAGGGAGGTCAGTGGGTTATATGGCAGGGGTGGAGCCATGATGAAACATCAGAGAAGAGACTGAGGAGGTGGGAATGATATATGGCAGGGGTGCTACTGTGTGGGCACAGCAGAGAAGCGATCAGTGAGGTGGGTGGCATGGGTTTATGGCATGGATAGGACTGTGTGGACACATCAAAGAAGAGATTGAGGTGGTGAGGGATGTACGGCAGAGGTTGGACTGTGTGGGCACAACATAGAAGCAACTGGGAAGAAGGGCAGGATATATAGCTGGGTTGGGACCATGCAGCCACAATGGGGAAGTGATTTAAGATGTGGGTGGGATATATGTCAGGTGTGGAATTGTGCGGGCAGACTGGTGAAGCGATCAGAGAGGGTGGGCAGGATATATGACGGGTGGGACTATGCTGGCACACCATGTAAGTGATTGGGATGTGGGGAAATATATGTTGGTGTGGGACTGTGGGGGAATATTTGTTGTGGGACTGTATGAGTGTACCATTGAAGTGATTGAGGAGGTTGGTATGATATATGGAAGGAGTGGTACTCTGCAGGCACACCAGGTAAGGGATCAGGGATGTGGGTGAGATATATGGCAGGGGTAGGACT
Source organism: Neoceratodus forsteri (assembly GCA_016271365.2). Classification (NCBI taxonomy): domain Eukaryota; kingdom Metazoa; phylum Chordata; order Ceratodontiformes; family Ceratodontidae; genus Neoceratodus; species Neoceratodus forsteri. The sequence goes on from CM057454.1 coordinate 114,046,055, forward strand.
GCAGGCACACCAGGGAAGTAATTGGAGAGGTGGGTGGGATAGATAGGGACTATGCTGGAACATTAGAGAAGTGATTGGGGAGGTGGGTGGGTTATGGCAGTAGTGAAGCAATGAGGGCACATTGGTAAAAGAGATTGGGGAAGTGTGGGGGATGTATGGTGGGGTGGCAATATGTGGGCACAGAGGGGAAGTGCTCATGGAGGTGGTGGGGATATATGGTAGTGGTCATACTATGAGGCCAGTTCAGGGAAGTGATTTGGGAGGTGGGTATGATGTATAGCAAGGGCAGGACTGTGTGGGCACGCCAGGGAAGCCATCAGGAAAGTGAGTGGAATGTATGGCATTGGGTGGGTTATTTGGAAAATAGGAGCACTGCTGCCCCCTCCCACCCTCCTTCTCTGCTGTTTATTATTGGGTATAAAGCACTATCTCACAATGATAATTGGGGATATACCACTGTTATATCCTCTCAAGATGGTTTAAATTAAGCAAGTGCTCATTAGTATTGGCTCCAGGGGCCCTGAGCATACACTGCTGAAAACCTGAACCCTCGCATTTTGCAGGAACACCTTTGAAGTATCCTCAGCCCGCTTCTTGCCTCTTTTTTTCCCCACAGTGTTCTAAGGGATCTTTAGCAACAGACCAGATTGCTCACTCTGCCCAGCTTTGCTTTATCGCTGTCTCTCACTGGCAGAAACGCCCACCTCACATGCAGAGGGCTCTTACAATCCAGGACCAGCAAGGTGAATTGGGGGAGTTTGAATGGTGGCAACAGGCTGAACCACTTTCTCTGTCTGGCTTCACTCTCTCTTTTACTGGCAGCACTGGCCACCTTACATACCCTGTGGTCTCTTACAGTTTGGGTCCAGCAAGGGGAACTGAGTCTGGAAGTGCTGCATGGGAATGGAGGTGGGGGAGCATGGTGAATGGAGTTGGGAGGGCATGGAGAATGGAATTGGGTATGGAAGATTGGTAGTTGAGGGAGGAAAAAAGTGCCAGAGAGGGTGAGAAGGGTCAGAGAAAGAAAGAGAGGAAGTGCTGTGATCTTGCGTGGCAGCAGTTTGGAGGCAGTAAAACATAGTGGTTAAAGGCACTGAGCTACAAACCTGGAGACCTGGGTTTGAATCCCATCATCCCCCACTTTATTTAATTTCATTTATGTCCTTGATAACCAGGTAGTTGCACATCCAGAGGACTGTTTTCAGTCATGACTCTGGCCACAGAAATGTGGCAACCGAAAGTACAAGTATAACAGAGAGGTTCAAACACAAATACATAAGATGTAAATGTACAAGGTAATAATGAAACATTGGTAACATTGGTATTACAGAGCTCTATAAAGACTAATGTCCACTTGGCTTGCTTAAACTTTCGATGTAATATCCCACTGTATTACTGCCCTCCCAAAAAATATCCACAGATTTTTTGAAGGATGTCATATTCTGACTAGCCACCACTTCAATCGGCAAGTCATTCCAAACTCTTGCCACCCTATTTGAGTACCAAACCAAATGCAATTTTGTCCTACATCTACCCACCCTCAACTGTAAGGGGTGGGCACGAGTGTTATATGACTGAACCCTAAGATGCAGGTCAAATTGCTCCCATAGCTGATTATCTGATAATGCCCGAAAAACTAGGCGCATGTCCCCTCTCATTCTGCAATATTCCAGGGGATACAAATCCAGCTTCTTCAACCTGTCCTCATATGTCATCTCCTTAACTTCAGATATTTTTCTAGTAGCCCTTTGCTGCACCCTCTCTAGGGCTCTGATATCCCCTTTATAGCCTGGTGCCCAAAACTGCGCACAATATTCTGTATGCGGCCTCACAAGAGAGGTATACAAAGGGAGCAACACCTCTCTCTTCCTGCTTTTAATATGTCTGTGTATGCATCCCAAAATTTTGTTTGCCTTGACCACGAAATTGCACTGTGCGTGGAACTTGAGGTTATTGGTGACCCTTATACCCAAGTCCATTTCCTCATGTACCACTTTAAGGATATTACCACCCAAACTATAATTTATTTCTGGATAATTTGTACCAAAGTGCATAACCGTACACTTTTCCACATTAAAGGTGGCCCCATTTACCTTTGCCCATAAATCAAATTCTCCAAGTGCTAACTGTAAATTTGAAGCATCAGATGTGTTATTAACCGGATGGCCTGTACGTGTATTGTCAGCAAATTTGGAAATCCATATGTCAGCTGTTACCTGCATAGTTGACATGTAAAGGTTAAAGAGGCATGGTCCCAATACGGATCCCTGTGGGACCCCACTAGTAACCGCTGCCCAGTCAGACATTTCTCCAAGGACACATACTCTCTGTTTCCTAGCAGACAGCCAATCTCCCACCCAGTTTACTATTTTGGGATGTATCCCTAAATTAGAAATAGTTTTAGTCATATTTTTCATGAGGGACCTTATCGAATGCCTTTGCTAGGTCTAAGAATATCACATCCACAGGGTACCCTTCATCGAGTGATCTACTAACTTTACTGTAGAATTCCAATAAATTGGTTTGACATGAACGTCCCTTAGTAAATCCATGTTGGGACTTATCCTGTTTCCCCTGTAGCTCCACATAATCCATAATATAGTCCTAGATAATACCTTCCAGTATTTTTCAAAGTGCTGACGTCAAGCTAATCGGCCTTTAATTACCCACTTCATTCTTCCTTCCCTTTTTGTAGATAGGGACAACCGTTGCCAATCTCCATGTCTGCACAGTTTGCCCTGATTCCAGTGACTGCTGAAATATTTGTGTAATTTGGCCCTGCCAAGTAATTTGCCAAATCCTTTAGCAATCTGGGATGCAGACCATCTGGTCCACTAGCTTTATTATGGTTCAAATTACTAAGCCTTGATCTCACATCCTCTAACTCGATTTTGAAGTCAAGAGCTCTATCAGCAATGCAATCCACTAGGCTGTTTTGTTTATCTAAATTGAACACAGAGGAAAAGTATGTGTTAAACCTATCAGCCATTTGCCTATTGTCAGATATAATATTATCAGCGTTATCCTTCAGTGGTCCAATTTGTTTACCCTGTCCCCTTCTATTATTTACATACGTGTAAAAACTCATGTAATTATCCCGAGTTTTTGTTTCTAGTTTTAGTTCGTAACTCCTCTTTGCCTTGCTAATAGCCATTTTAACCCCTTTTAACTGATGTTTATAAGATGCCCATGCCTTAGATTCCCTGCAGCTTTTGGCCCTAATGAAAGCCTTATTCTTATTTTTTATCAACTTTTTTAATGTAGTTGTCAACCAAGGGGGCACGATTTTCCTGGAGCTATTGTATTTTTTACGAATAGGGACATGTTTTAAGATCAGCTCATTTAATTTATTAGTAAATTTGTCCCACATTTCCTGAACTGGGAGGTTAATTAACTCCTGCTGCCAATTCCAGGTGGCTAATTCATATTTAAAAATATCATAATTAACCCTATTGAAGTCGTGCAATACTGTGCTTCCACTTACAATATAATAACCTCTATCAATTTGGAAACTGACCATAGAGTGGTCACTGTTTCCAAACAAGGGGCTCGACCTTACAGGTTGTAATATTATCAACCATATTAGTTAAGACTAAATCAAGAATATGGTTCCCTCTTGTATTCTCTTGAACCAATTGGTCCATTCTTGCAGTTAATAATTCTTCCAGGAAACTGACTTCGACCTTTGTATTCCCCTGTAACAGGTCGCATTTTATACCAGGGAGATTAAAATCTCCTAGTATAATAACATTGTCCTCATGGGGCTATACATTTTGATAAAATTAAGTAATTGACTATCTTGTTCAGGTAACCTAGTTGGTGGTCTACACATAACTGCTATATTAATCTTTGGTGCTCTAGGTGAAATAATCTTTACCCACAAGCTTTCTTCCTGTATCCATTCTGTACAGTCCTTGATCTCAGATGTGATGTTATTTTGAATGTATACTGCCACTCCACCCCCTCTATTATACTGCCTATCCTTGTTGTATAAAGTGTATCCCGGGATTTGTTTATGCCATGTATCATCTGCCCGCCACCATGTTTCTATAATAGCACAAACTTTGATTTCATCATTATCTAGTTTGAGTTTTAGTTCATCCATTTTATTATTGAGACTTCTGGCATTTAACACAAGGCAATTCCACACAGTGTTATACTAATGGGTCATGTCTGTATTTACGGCCCTTAATCCCCCCCCATTATTCAGTTTAAATGTAGTTCTATGCTCTGTTTTAATTTGGAAGATAATATCCTGTTCCCGTTTGTTCAGATGTAGGCCATCATGTGAGAAGTTATGATATGCCAGGAAATCCTCCCAATGATCCAAGTATCTATACCCCCTCTCTGTGGCACCATCTTTTTAGCCGACCGTTTAACCTTATTATATTCTCCATCTGTTGTTTACTTGCCCAAGGGACTGGTAAAATGCCAGAAATAATCAAATCACATCCCCTCTTGTTTAATTCCACCCCCACACTCTCAAAATTCCTTGGTATCTCCGTGAGATTTCTTTTACCTGTATCATTCACCCCCACATGTAAAACAGTTAATGGGGTTTGTGTATTCTCAAATAACCCAGGTAACAACTGACGTATATCATTAATGCCATCCCCTGGCAAGACTGACACTGTTGTTAAATCATTATGATTTTTACAGATAATCCGATCAGAATATTTTAAAATTGAATCTCCTATTACGAGGACATCCCTTGGTATTTTAGAGCCACGTCCAGAGGTGTTGGGGTAAAGGAACTTACATCACAATGATTTAAACAGAGTGGAACAGGCTCCTGTGATGTATCCAATTCTGGATTTCCATCAAGGGCTTGAAATCTGTTGGGAATAAATAGGTCTGGGGTAACATTTAATGTTTTCTGTTCCTGTAACCCTTTTTGATCATGTTCTCTATCCAAAGCATAAAAGGTTTTGGGGTAAGCTGGTTGGTAGAACCTCCTATATTTCTCCTACCCCTTTTCACTCCTCTTGATCTATGTACAGTACACCATTCAGTATCCTCATCGTCATTTGGTGTAATATTTGTGGAGGCGTTAGGTAAACATGATCTAGAAAGGCCAGTTTCAACTGTGTCTTAGTATTGTTCCAACATAGAAATCTCGGCCTGTGTTTTGACCCGCTGTTATAAAGAAATAATCTCAACACGTAAACTCGCCAATTAATATGCAGTTATTACAGATAAACCCCAGATCTTCCTCTGCCTTTACATACATGTCACACTTACTACATTGTTTCATATTCATTTTCGTTTCTGAGTAAACTTCCAACTTATTTTGAGTCCCAGATCCCAGTGTCACAGCGAACGCAGCCGACACGCGCCGACGTGCTAGTCTCTGCGTGTGTCTCCACACGCGGCAACGTGCACCCTGCTCCGTGCTCGCCCTGCTCACTGCAGTGGCGCTAGTTAAAGGGGGGAAGTACCCCGGAAGTAACCTCCAAAGGTCGTGTATGTGAGGTCTTGTAAAATAATCACCAAAACAATCTTCCCGTGTGTCTGCCTCTCATGCGAGGCACAGGCAGCAAGTATAATTGTCCCAGTATTTTAAAATAGCACAAATAACAGTATCAGCGTTTTTATACTAGCTATCTCTTTTCCTGTTTACTGTTGCTAAGTAACAGGGCTCAAAGTAGGTAGCTCAATTTTAAAATAGTTTCCATTAAAATAAATGGTACAGGGTTCAAGATTTTGTGTGTTCCCAGCCCAAATACACACTCAGTGCTCTTATATGGCGGTGTTTAAGCACGCTAAGCTTCCTAGACACAGCAAACATTATGTCATAACATGGCACAAGCAGGAAAAATTGGGTGAGATATAGGACAAGGTTCACTGATGCATAAAATAACAAGGGTTGAGTCACAATACAAACAGAGAGCAATTTTTTGATAACTAAATTGAAACAACAATCGGCATTGGTTCCAGAAAAAAAGATGAAAGTAAAAAGGGGTAGTGGGGGGATACAAGGGAGGGGCAGGAGAGAAAAGGGTAGTCATAGGGGGAGGGGAGTGTTGTCAGGATGCAGGTGTAGACTAAGTGCTGCGGTCAGAGGAGAGATCCAAAAATAGTATCCTTGCAGCTAGGAACAGTGGCAGACTACCGACAAGAAAAGCCTTGCTTTCATGGCATGCTTGAAAGCTAGATGTGTGGGTGACGACCGAATAGACAATGGGAGTTTGTTCCAGAGGAAGGGGGCAGTGAAAGAGAAAGCTCGTTTGCCTGTGGCGGTGAGGACATGAGGTACTTCCAGTGGTGGAATGGAGGATGCCTGAAGGTTTCTGGTGAGCGCTCCGTTTGTCAGGGGAAAACTTGCATATTGTGGGACTCTGAGCAAGTCACTTTACTTCATTGTGCTCCCAGGTCGCACCTGAAAGCGAGCTCCAGCTTAGTGTGCCTTTCCTGCTTAAACAATTTCCTCTTTTTCTTATGTATTGTCATTGCTGTGCTGTGATTCCACTTGCACAGGTAGAAGGTAATATCTGTTGGATCCGGTGACATACCTCAAGATCCTGCTACCTCTCCTCCTCTGTTCGTAATACGTCGGCATAACTCTTATTATGTAGCCATGAAAATATCCAGCTGCCTTCCTCTGCAGCTGACACAGCACTTGGGTGCTGTAACACTTTCTCCCTACTAGCCATAAACATAACATAGAAACATAGACTTTGATGGCAGATAAGGACCGCTTGGCCCACCCAGTCTGACCATTTCCCTACCTATTGGATAAGATGTAGATCCTAGTTTACTAACGGCCTACTTCTTACTCCCAGCAGAATTGCCTTATGTCTGTCCCATGCATTTTATAATTCCCCCACCATTTTTGACCCTACGACCACCTCAGGAAGGCCGTTCCATGCATCCACCACCCCCTCCCTGAAAAAATACTTGCTCACGTTGCCCTTGAGCCGTTCCCCCTCTGTCTTCAGATTGTGCCACCTTATTCTTGCACATCTCTTTTTTTCTGAAAGCTGCTACCCTCTTGGACTTTGTTGATTCCCTTGAGGTACTTGAAAGTTTCTGTCATGTCCTCCCTCTTCCTCCTTTCCTTGCAGTATACATATTGAACTCCTTTAGTCTCTTCATATGGCTTCTGGTGCAGACCTGCACCATTTTAGTTGCCCTCCTCTGAACTGCCTCCATCCTGAGGTGAGATGTGCCCATGGTGACGTCTGTGGCAGTGGTGCGCAGGTAGCCTGGAGGTACTTGTGGAAGCATGTCACGGGCCAGGGACTGACCTGTGGTACACACCCATGACAGTATGCCAGAGGTGCACACAGTGCATCTGTGCCAGACCCACACAACAGGGAGATACAGACATGTCATCGATGCCTGTCATGCCATGTGACACCACCACAGCGGCACTGCGGTGGGTCAATGTGGTGTTCCTGTGGTGGACAGAACACAGCAGTGGGCAGGACAGGGATGGCACAACCATGGCCTGTGGGTGACATGGGCATGCCTCACAGATACCTGACCCCTCTGGTGCTGAACTTGTGGCCACCATGGGCAAATACATGGATAGTGTTGGACTGGCCCAGCAGTGTACCTGGAGTGGTCCAGGTTGGACTCACACACTCGAGTACCCGGTCCTACTCTGAACACTGATAGTCCTTGCATTCCTCACCATGTTCCTATCCTAAGGGGGTATGTGGGGCACTGCAGGTGACTGTAAGCTGCAAACGTAGCTTGGGTATCACAGCCCTGTGGTATACTGCACACAGTGTGTCACCCTGTGGCCTCCCACGTTACTTGTCCAGGTGGGCCCCTGTGGCCACTGTTGAGGTGGGCCCCCTGTACTCCAGTCTGACCCTATACATGGCCATGGGTAATAGCCCTGTACTGAGACCAATCCAGTCTATCCCCCTCCACACACACACACAAACATTCCATCACACTTGCCTGCTAGGCTGCAGTACTTCCTGTTCATCTTTGTGGAGTGGTGGGGCAGCCCTGCAGAGCTGGAACTGTGCATGCCTTGGGCATGCAGATGGCCAGGCTGTATTCCAGTAATGAGCTGTGAATGTGGGATTGGGCTCAGAATGTACAAAGAGTCCATTTGCATATCCTGGCTGAATATTGCATAGTTGCGCCATGCCCATCTCATCTGTTACAGTGCATTTCAATATATCCCTGCCTGTGGTGCTTGACGGACCACTGGCGGAGGCCAGGGGTACTGCAGCGACCGGCGCTCAGCAGCACTTCGGAGGTGGGGCGGATGCAGGTTGTCATTGCATGTCCCCGCCTCCTGCTCAACAAAGCAAGGAGAGAAAAACCACTCCTGCACCCGCTGGCACAATGAAGCCTGCTCTGGCTGCAGTAGGTGCTCAGGCCGACTCCTGCCTCTCCCAAGTTCACGGCACCCTTGGTCAAGATGCCCTGACCCCGCCCTGGGGGTGAAAGCCAGGGGGTTCAAGGGAGGACGGCTAGAATGTGAGCTGCTGCAGTCAGAGTCCGTGACCGGGCTGATGGTCTCGGCGTGGGAAAGCAGGGGAAAAAAAAAAGTGTAATTGGAAACATAGACATAGACTTTAATGGGAGATAAGGACTGCTTGGCCCACCCAGTCTGCCCATTTCCCTACCTATTGGACAAGCTGAAGATTCTAGTTTACCAACAGCCTACTTACTCCTGTCCCCCACTATAATTGCCTTATGGCTGTCCCATGCATTCTTGAATTCCCTCACTGTTTTTGACCCCACAACCTCTTCAGGAAGGCTGTTCCACGCATCCACCACTATCTGAAAAAATATTTCCTCATCTTGCCCCTGAGCCATCCCCCTGAACCTTTGAATTGTGCCCCCTTGTTCTTGCACATCTCTCTTTCTGAAAGGTGCTACCTTCTTGGACTTTGTTGATTCCCTTGAAGTACTTGAAAGTTTCTATCATGTCTCCCTGTCCCTCCTTTCCTCAAGGGTACACATATTAAGCTGTCTTAGTCACTGTTCATATGGTTTCTGATGCAGACCCTGCACCATTTTTTTAATAATAAAATTGTTATTAGACATGAGGTTCAGGCACAAATTCATATGTAAAGTTAATACATAGACGGATCATTCAGTTTACATTTACATATGTTCGACATTTCATGGTACATGTTACAGTTATGTTGAGAGGTTTCCAGTAAGCAATTTACATTCTTTTAGCACCCAAGTTGATTATATTCAAGGTATAAAATCAGAATATGTGGTTAGCTGGTGCAAAACCCATTTTCTCCACCTGAGACCAAATTTTTCTACTTTATCCCTCATTCTAGCTGTCATTCTCTCCAGACCATAAATTTCTCTCATCAGAGCTAGCCAAGCCCCTTTGGTTGGCAATTTTTTCCATTCCCCAGAGTCTGATTATTACATTTTTTGCTGCCAATATCATCAGGGTGGTTTGCAGATATGTGACTTTATCTACTTTTAACCCGAATGGAGTCGTGGCAGTTAAAATGAACCCAGGTGTAAAAAGGTCAGGATTGTTGTAGATTGCCACCAGTTCCTGGACTACTTCCCTCCAGTAAGGGGCCATTAAGTCACATTCCCACATTATAAGGGTCTGATCCACCTGGATGGCTCCACACTTCCTCCCAACATTTTCCCTCTGGGTCCCCTGTGAATTTAGCTACAATTGCGAGGGTGCGGAAGTATCTGTATCTTAACTTCCTTGCATACTCCCTCCAAAAGGGAGATCCGAAGGCCTTCAGCATCAACCCTGCACCATTTTAGTTGCCCTCCTCTGGACTGCCTCCATTCTGTCCATGTCCTTGCGGAGATGGAGTCTTCAAAACTGCATGCAGTACTTCAGATGGGGTCTCACCAAGTGTCTGTATAGAGGGATAACCGCTTCCCATTTTCTACTTGTGATGCCTCTCCCTCTGCACCCCAGTATCCCCCCAGCTCTCCTTATTGCCTTCTCACATTGTTTGCCTACCTTAAGGTCATCTGATATGATTACCTTCAGGTCCTTTTCATTTTTGTTGTTAGTACCTCTGCCACACATCTTCAGTTGCCTGATCGCGCATGTTTGGGATATTCAGTCGGAAATGCACAATCACATGTTATGGCATATCTTCTGAATATACCGTTATTTTGTACTGGCACATCTCAGTTGTGTGGCAAAGGCACTTGCTTGATGCAGTCTGGAACTTGTGAATATGGGCCCCTTCAGTGTAGTATACAATCTACTGACCCCTGACTGAAGCAGGGAAGAGGCATCATGGAACCAGGTACCCCCCCCCATCCCTCATTACTGAGGGTGGGGAGGAAGGAGCTATTATTTAGGAGCTCAAAATAATTTTGTGGGAGGAGTACAGAGAGGCATAGGGGTGGGAGCACATTTAGGTTAGCTATTCAGTGGCTCCCAAATGGGGGGGGTGTGTGTGTTATAATAGGCCCTGGAATTGTCCTGCTTCATTAGACAGTGGGTTTAAGGGGCCAACTCCCTGTTCTTACCCATCGTGTGTAGGGTCCACCCAGTCAACCGTGAAGTGCAACACTCCAATCTGTTGTTGAGATAATGAGTTTTGGAAGGCTGTGCCTGTAGTTCAGTGGGGCAGCACAACTAACCACGCCTCTGCTCAGCCATATAAGGGCCGCATCTCCTCACTTCTCCCTCAATCATTTCATTTGTTAAGGCCAGAGTCGCTGCCCCTCCTTCCTTCCCTGTTTCTCCTGCCTCTTGTGCTGCATCCTGACTTTCTGTGGCACTTCCGGCTGCTGGTTCCAATGCCTTGTGTTTGCTCCCTCTGTCCCCTGTTCATTCTGTTGCCATTTGTGCCTCCTTACCCCTGTGCTGCTTGCCCCATGGCTACATTTGCTCTCTCACCCGCTCCTTCCCATTTCTGCCACTTTTTCATCCCCTTGTGCTTTCTCTTTTTCTAGTCTCAGCTAACACTCCCCACGGCTGCCTCGTCCCATCCCATCTCTGTACCTTGGAAGTGCTCTGTTGCTCTCTGCCCAGGTGGGCCCTTCCCAACTCATTCCTGTGTCTTTCCTCCATCCTTGTTTCTTGCTCTCTTCGCTGTTGGTGTCCGCAGCATGGCTTGGTTGTGCGCTTCTGGTCTGTCTTTCCTGCTCATGGGTGTTGCTGTCTGCGCTCTGCTGCGTGCCTGCGCCAAAGCTTTGCTGTGCTCTAATTTCTGCGCTGCTTCAGTCCTGTGCTCTTTTGGTGTTACCCCTTTACCATGGGTATTCATTATGTATATTATTATCTGCTCTGTATTGTACAGTACTCCACCACTCAGCTTGTCTGCCTGTATTTATAGGGACACCTAGTTACTCCATATCTCACAACCTAGCCAGCATGTTAGCCCTGATACAGTTGTCAGCCCGGCCCCAACTGCTGGTTATTAATTAACTCAATTTATTTTACTGGTTTAATTAGCTGTTTGGTGTCGCGGTGCCTCATTTGTGGCTTCTTTGTTTTGCTAACAGTGGGGGACTGCAGTGTCGCAGCAGGCATCGTGGTTCCAAGTAGCAGGAGCAGCTTTATGATTATCATATGTTCAATCAGTCATTGGTTGGCACAGCCTTCTTGTGCTACTCCATATAGCCTTCATAGCACAGCCTTCTCGTGCTACTCCATATAGCCTTCATGGCACAGCCTTCTTGTGCTACTCCATATAGCCTTCGTGTGGCATTCACTGTTTCAGTCAATCTTCCCTACCCGTTTGCCAGTGGCACCTAACCCTCACTATACCAGCCTTCATGGCATTCATGCAATCAGCATATTAAGTCTATTCATTTCAAACTTTACCTTTTACCATACCAGCCTTGCAGCCTTCTCCTACCTAATCTTCTCCTACCTCACTGTTGGCCCCCAGGCTTTGCCCAGCCTTACCATTCTCTCACTCATAACATTCAGTTTAATTCACTGCTAATTTAGCTTCCTTATGGACTCGGTTGGCATGCATTCCTGTGGTTGACAAATGCTTTCTGCCTTTAACTAGACCCACATGAGGGTCCACATTACTCAGTCTGACCTATGCACAGGTTTCTCCACATCACCGATCAGCCAAGTTTGACCCACGTACGGGTCCCATGCTACATTATGACTACATTCTTTCTTCATTTTGGAGACATGCTGACCGAATCCATTACTTCCAGGACTCAGGGCTAGCCCTGTGGCTGACAGTCTCCCTCTGCACCCCAAAGTCTGCATCTCGAGCATGCAAAGCTTGGGGCGGGGTCCTACTCACCCAACCGATAGCTGGAGAATGTCCTCACTCCAGGTGGACCGTCAGTCATCAACTGTACCGATGGCGCCTCTTGATGTAGCATTTAAGACCCCAGCGGGGAGGGGTGGGGCTCTCAAGGGAAGGGCCCCTTTAGCTGCCTGAGTGGGTTTGGAGGTACCCTTCAAGCTATTCTCCCCACAACCACCTCTGGTTCACCCAGTTTGTTCTTAGATCAGTAGGCCAGATGAGTGCCTTGGTGGTCATTACTCTCCTCCTCCCACCTTGGAGGTTGGCATTGAGTGTCCTGGTGTTGCAGAGTTCACTCGCAACCCTACACGGCATTCCCATAAAAGGGATTGAGCGAGAGTATTCCCCAAATTAGAATCTCCCCTGGATTTGTCTACTAAATTGCAGTAGCAGAGCAGTCACTAAACAACATTGTCCAGCAGCCTGGAAGGAAGGTGACCTAGGCCTTGGATCCCCATAGGTTTCCTCTTCAAAGGGTTTATTTCCTGTCCTCCATGCCAATGGTCATAATACCTAAATAGGTGTAGTAATCTTCTCTAGGTCACTAAGTTAGGTTTCTGCTGTTGGAAGGAGTTGGGTGGCATCCCTGTAATTACCCCCTCTCTCCCTCATAGCTTTTCCTTCTCTCCTTAGGAAGCCATGCATCCACGCCTCACATTTAAACCTATGAGCGGGTCACTATTCCTCCTTGTCTCCTACCTACTCTACTCAAGCCCCTGACCATACCTCCAGCTGACCTACATATAGGTCTTCAATTCCGACAGAAGTTCAGCACGCCATAAGCACTGCTCAATACACTTTTTGGCCTCCTTCCTAAGGTATCTTTAGCCAAGGGAATCACTCCCGCGACACCTCTAGGGGTGGAACCCTCCTCTAGGGTGCCTTGCCTTTGTACCCCTACAGAGTGGTATATCTCACAGCTAGAGAGGCGAACAGCCTAAGATTATGTATGTTACACAAGCATAACACTATACCAAGTTGTGTAGGCACATTGACTTGGAAGGCTATACCTGTAGTTCAGTGGGGTGGCGCAACTAACCTAGTCCTTCTGCGGCCATATAAGGGCTGCTCTTCCTCACTCATGCTTCAGTCATTTCTTTTGTTGCCCCTCTGTTCACCCCTCCTCCTCCAGTGGCACATCTGTGTCTCCTGTAGGGTTCCTTGCCTTTATACCCTTACAGAGTTGTATATCCCACAGATAGAGAGGTGAACAGCCAAAGATTATCTACGTTACACAAGCATAACACTATTCCAAGCTGAGTAGGCACATTGAAATCCTATTAGCCTTGCATCAGGCAATCAGGGTAGAGGTTTGTGAAGTGAATCATACTTTTTTGGCAGCCATTAGTAGGATGCCTAATAAATATTTAGCATTTGAGTCTCGGAATTCTCTGAGGTACTGTAGTAATAAGAACCCTTCTTCCATTATGGTGAATGGTCTCCTGCATAGTTCTCCTAGTTCCTCCTGTAAAGCGTAGATAAAGGGGCAAAGGACCAGACAGCCCCACATGACATGGCCATAATGGGCCCTCCTCTCCCCACATCCCTTTCTCAAGACATGTCCTTTGCAGGTAGATATTTACGAGTGATTACCGGGGTCAGAAAGTATTGGATTGTTTCCACGCATTATTCTCTCCACTGACAGTAGCTTGTCACTGTGGATGCCTGCTGACAGGCTTTTTGCCAACACTGCTCCGATGTCTGCATGTCTAACTCACCTGTCAACGCATCCACATGTCTTGGATCGAGTCTATTCTGGAGTTTAGCAGAGCTCTGTATAAGTAGGAAATCATATGCTCTGAGTACCCCATCTAAATGAGGGTAATGAATGAAGTGAGTTTGGGGTTGTTATCCAAGGCATGTGCCCTGATTTGGAGGGACTTGTAGAAATGTCATAGTTGGAGAAATCTGAAAAAGTCACTGTTGAAGACCATGTTTGGCCAGGATCTCTGGGCAGGCTTTAAAGGTGTTTCCTCACATAAATTAGTGGCAATATTGGAGGGAGTACCATTCCCATTCCCTAAAGACCAGTTGCAGTATCTTCAAGCAAGTCCATCCTGCCTGAGGGACCATGGCCAGCCTTTCTTCTGCCCTATGCTGTACTGAACAAGGAGCTCCATACTCCAGGTTCTTGAGATGAACAAACAGTGAGTACCCAGGACCTGGTTACTGGAAAGGAATAAGGGGAATGTGTGTTGTTTTCTTGAACCAAGTCTTTGCAATATTTCAGGGCCCCAACCGCTGGCCAACTTGTGGGCTTGCAGCATCGATCAGGCCTGCACCTAGTGGGTGCCCAGAAGGACTATTTGGGAGCACTGGTACCAGTGGGGGTGGGTTTGGCCTGCGAGCCCAAAATGTTTATGGTTGCTACCTATTTCACTAACCTGTCTTGCTTTCACAGCCATCCTTTGTCCTAGTATCCCTTCCCTGATCCTTGCCCCCAAATAAAGCTGTAAGTTTGTTTGTTGAAACTGCTGTGTCAGTGATGTTCTTTGCAATTGCCTGTTGCTGAGATTTATGGTTTGTGGTGGATCAAGGTTATTAGGGATATTGTGTGCGGAGTGGTTGATTGGGGAGATTGGGAGGCATAGTATCCCAGAGGGCTGTACCAGGCAGATACTTGGCCCACTAATACCTTATTCTAGGTGGTGACACCGCGCTATTAATATTTCTGGGAATTAACCCCCAGTTGTCACTGTAGCAGGACCAAGGACCCTTACCCTGTAGCAGGGACAGCAGGCAAAGGGGGGGATAGCCCACTGATATATGGCACCTGGGGTACAGTAGATGGAACTCCCCAGCTTAATCTAGAAGAAGAGTCATCCTGGACTCCCTTCAGGGGGTATTCCTGAGGCAGCTAGTCAGTGAACCCACTTGTGATGGAGCAATACTGGACCTGGTAATCCGTAACAGAGACATGTTGCAGACTTCAAGGTAGGAGGCCACCTGTGGATCAGCGATCACCAAACAGTGTGGTTCAATATAAGGATGGCTGTGTAACTGAACCATACAACGGTGAGGTTCCCAAACTTCAGGAGGGCAGATTTTAAAAAGCTGGATTAATGCCTCAGGGATTACCTGGTGGGGAGGATGACCAGGGTGGGGTGGAGAAACAGTGGGCACAGCTAAAAAGGAAACAAGGAAGGCAAAAAGCCTTTGCATCAAGGACGTGAGCAAGAGGAAAAAGAGACCACAATGGTTCTTGAAAGAGTTAGTCGAAAAGATAAAAACTAGAAGGGTTGCATTCGGAAGGTATAAGGAGACGCAGAGGGAGGATGATAGGTAGGTGTATCAGTGGAACACAGAGTGAAGAAGGGAGAGCAGTAAGGAGCACCAGGGTACACAATGAAAAGGGAACAGCTCAGAAAGTAACAAGCATTTGTCAGTGCTGAATGTTTACTTGCTGATATTAGCATTGGACGTGCAGGCGTTAGATGCAGAATAGGAATGGCAGTGAAGTACTGAACTCACGCCAACCCCACCTACACCTTGCAGAGATGGACAGGCATTGGGGTGTGCCTTTGGGTCATCGTCCATAACGCTCACGGCATTTCACCTCACCCTGTCCTGCAGACACCAACAAGTGTTGAGGTGTGCCTTGGGGTGTTCGGCCTCACAGGCACCCCATTATACAGCTTACTGGCATTTTTTCAGTTTACAGTCGTCTTTGAAGAGTGGAGACATGTTCCCGCTCCACTGAAGATCATCGCACGGGGCCCCGGAGGGTAAGTGAAATGGGTGCAGTATAGGAGAATAGGGTGAACTCTGGGGCTAAAGAGTCCAAGGCACACCTCGATGCCTGTCACTGGCTTCAGGGTGGGAGTGGGGATGGAATAGCATGAGCATTACGGCCACCAATCCAAAGGCATACGCCTGACACCTGTCAGTTTGTACAGGGTGGGACGTTATGGTTAGAAACCCTAATGCCGCGGGCGTTTGTTGGTATTTGCACTACATATTTTCAACATGGCCTTTTTGTGACCCCCAGCTCATGAAAGCATTTGGGACCTCTGCTCATGAACAGTGGCACTGTGATTTTGTTAATCTGTCTCGAACATTGATTTCCCACAGCAACCGTGCCATTCTGCGCCAGATGTGTGAAAACACAGTTCGAGCAGGATGTGAAAAATGACAGCTGTACCATTCTTAGGGAGATGTGAAGAGATGGCAATGTTGAAAATCTGGAGTGAAAATATTAAAAATGCTTGAACTTACGAACGTACGTGGAAACTGCACAATGCACGCTCGTGAAACACAGTCATTTAGTGGAATTATTTCAGCAAATTTTCAAAATAAGGATTTTGTGACCTCTGCTGATGAACAGTGTCACTATGATTTTCTTAATCTGTCCTGAACGTTGATTTCCCACAGTGACCATGCCATTGTGCGCCAGATGTGTGAAAACACGTTTCAGACAGGATGTGAAAAATTACAGCTGTACTGTTCATAACGATGTGTGCAAAATTGACAATGTTGAAAATCTGGAGTGAAAATATTACAGATTTGCAAAGTTACGAGTGTGCATGGAAACTGAGCAATGCATGCTGATAACACAGTCATTTTTTGGAATTTTTTCACCAAATTTGCAACATAGGCTTTTTGGGAGCCCACCTCATGAACAGTGACATTGTCATTTCGGTAGTCGGTCCCGAAAGGTGGTTCCGCGCAGTAACCGCCAAATCACCCTTCGGGACCGAATAAACAAATGGCAGTCACTGAATTCATGAGATGGGGTCCCAAGAACCCCATGTTGAAAATTTGATGCCAATATACACAAAAATGGCAGAGATATCCACCTAACTTGAACCCCCCTATGCCATTATACAGCTTACTGGCATTTTTTCAGTTTACAGTCGTCTTTGAAGAGTGCAGACATGTTCCCGCTCCACCGAAGATCATCGCACGGGCCCGGAGGTAAGTATGAGTGGGGGTGGGATACGAGAGGGTGGGTGCGGGTTGGGAGAGGGGCACCACAGACAGTGAGGGAGCACTTTCCTTTTACAGGTTTAAAAAAACGTGGAAGCGTTTCTTTTTTACAGGTAATTGTAGCCGCTAGGTGGGCTCCAGCATGCCACCTGGGTGTGTTTGGGGCTGTAACAGGGGATTGGGCACCCTGTCAGCACATACAAAGTGTTTTGGGGGTGCATGAGCCGAGGGGGATTGGTTACCCCCCTGGCACACAACAAATGGGGAATGACCTTTGGAGGGGGCATGCCGACAGGGGGATTGGGCACCTCTGTTGACTTTCATGGGGACTGAGAGGCAGACGGTGACAGCTACCACGTTTATTTAAAACAAATGAGGGCAATATTATGCCGACAGGGATTGGGCTTCCCCGTCGGCAGATGAACTGGGGGAGGCCATGCCGACAGGGGGACTGGGCACATCCATCAGCTTTCATAGGGACTGTGAGAGGCAGACAGTGACAGCCACTGCCATGTTTATTGAAATGGGACACCTGACAAGGCAAGCTGTGATTTGTTGCTGGAATCAGGGACCGCCCCAGCAGCAAAACCAGCTGATTCTTCAAAGACGGGGCGCTCCCTGATTGCAGAGGTGAATTTCTTTCAAGTTTGTGGCACGCTACAATAGTGCTGTGATTGACAGCATGCTCCTCTATTAGTGCCACAGAAACCAGCCCCAAAATGGACTGCTGGCATTGGCCACACATTGCCGCACCTCCACAACTCGCTACTACAGCCAGCTACCACAATATGTTTCTTGCGCATGCGCACAAGCAAACATAATAAATGGGGAAATACATTTTTTAGGTATGTAAACAAAATTAGGAAGACCAGGGGAGGGATCAAAACATTAAAAAGGGAGTGTGGGAACAGTGTCAGAGGAAGGAGAAGGCCACAAAAAAGTAACAGGAGCATTGGAGACAGGGAGGTGGACATTAATCCGTTTTCAGAGGAGAGTGTCTTAAAGAGGCTCGCTAATCTTAAAGTGGCAATGGGAACAGATGGGATGTATCCAAGGGTACTGGGGGGAGTATAAGGTGTACTGCTGCCATTTGACAGTCCTGTTTAGCAACTCATTGGAAACAGGGGTGGTTCTGGAGGACAAGAAGAGGGCAGATGTAGTCTCACTTCACAAAATTGCCAGCAGGGAAGAGGCTGGTAATTATAGGCCAGTCAGCCTGACACAGGCAGTGGGAAACTTAATGGAGTCACTGCTGAAGGAAAGGATTGTGGGCTATCTTGAATTCAGTGGATTACAAGACTCAACATAGCATGGATTCATGGGGGTGGTGGACTTCAAACAAATCTGATACATTTCTTTGACTGGGTGACTAATTAAATCAGGGCTGTGTGTTGCATGTGGCTTACCTCGATATCAGTAAGGATTTTGACACAGTTCCATGCAGAAGACAAGTAGGCAAGTTAGGTAGCTTAGGTAGTTGGTCTAAAGGTAGGAACCTGGGTAAGAAATTAGTTATGGATAGGCTGCAGAGGGTGGTAGTAAATGGAAGTTCACGCTGAGGAACGGATGACCAGTGGATTGCATATAAGTCACACTGAGGAAGAGCAGGAAGGGAAGCTCTGCCTCTCTGCGGGTGACACAAAAATCTGTAATAGGGTGGACACTTTGGGGGGCTGGTGTGGAAAGGACGAGCAAAGACCTGAGAGAACTTAAGGATTGCTCAAGGGTATGGTAGCTGGGTTTTAATGCAAAACAGTACAAAGTAACGTACTTGGGGTACAGAAACCCAGGAAAGAGATGGGGTGTAATCATACTTGATGATTTATTGGTGGCCAGGCAGCTCAACAAGGCAGTTGGGCTAGAGGGATACTGGGGTGCATAGGGAGGTATCACGTAATAACAGCAAACCAAAATGAGAGACTGCAAAAACAGCGATTCATTTTGGGTGCTGTTATTGGGGACTACTGTGCACAATATCCCCTGGATGGCAATGCAACCGTGGGGAGGGGCAGGAAAGGGGTTTTGGGGGATTGTTGTACCTTCTGCCACTGAGCTAGCCATGTGGCGTGGTGGTGTGTGTGGCTAACTGGGGTACAGCAGGTACGGGGGTTCAGGACTGGTGAGTGACCACATTTTGCTGCAGCTACAAGCTGCGGCACATAATTTATTCTGACATCTGGATTTTTGACCCTTCCCCAACATGCATCCTCCTGGAGTTGATAATATTAATTTAGGGGGGAGCAGGCCCACACCCCCACAAACACTTTTTTACAAACCAGATGTTGGGTTGCTTTAATGTGTATGTCGCTGATGTGCTTTTTAGCCTTAATACACTCACCATAATAGCGATCGCTCTTTTGTGATTGCTATTATGACATGGAACCCATAGGGAGGTCTGTCACCAGAAGAAAGAGGGCGGTGGTGTTGCCTGTGTAAAGATCACTGGTAAGACCCCACCTAGACTACTTTTGTCCAGTTCTGGAAACCTCTTCTCTAGAAAGACAGACAGAGGCAGTTCAGAGGAGGGCAACTAAAATTATGCAGGGTCTGTATGAAAAGCCCTATGAGGAGAGATTTGAGGACCTAAATATATACATCGTGAAAAAGAAGGGGAATATGATAGAGACCTTTAAATACCTCATAGAAGTAAATAAGGTACAGGAGGGAAACATTTTTCAGGAGAAAGATGCTCAAGTACAAAGAGGCATGATCAGAAGCTGGAGGGGGTTAGATTCAGGTGCGATATCAGAAAATACTTTTTCACAGAAAGAGTGGCAGATTCCTGAACAGTCTTCCAAGGGAGGTGGTGGGGGCAAAACAGTGATGGTATTCAAGAATGCATGCTATGCAGATGAGACCCAGTTGTACCTGTCCTGTGCCCCTGATGACCTTACCACCCCGGACACGCTGAGCTGGTGTTTAGCCAAGATAAACGACTGGATGTGCGATAACTAGCTCTGTCTCAACCCCATCAAGACAGAGGTTATGGTGATTTAGCCAGGTCATAGGGATATTTTCGATTATGGGAGACCGCCCACCCTAGTAGTTGGTGGTCGTCCCCTGTCACTGTTAAATGTGGTTAAGGATCTTGGTGTTATTCTTGTCAGTTGGCCTCACTTTGAAAAACAGGTTTTCTCCATCTCAAGAATATTGCCAGGATCTGTCCATTTTTGACTCCTACTGACCTGGCTACAGTTATTCATGCCTTTGTTACTAGTCGACTTGATTACTGTAACACCCTGTCCCTAGGGCTGTGTAGAGGATTGATGTGTTGACTGCAGTTAGTGCAGAGTGCTGGCTTATTAGTTGTACCATCCTCCCACTTGTAAAGATCAAGAGATAGGGCCTTTGGGGTGGCTGCACCACTCCTCTGGAATTCTCTCCCACCGAACATTAAGCTTGCTAGTACTGTGGAGGCCTTTAAAGCCTCTTTTAAAATTTATGTATTTGAAAAGGTTTTTAATCTTCTCTGATAATCTTTTGGGATTTTATTATTCTCTTTGTTAGCTGCTCTGAGTCCCTGGATAGGGTGCTATATAAATAAAAGTTGCCTTTCTTTGCTTAAAGGAGCCATAGCAGAGGCAACAAGCCTTTGTGTTGGGCAACTAAGCAAAGCAAAGAGAAAGGAAAAAAAACACTATGATTCTCAATGGATGTGACCAGGACAGTAATAGAGAAAAGACTAGCTTTCAGGAGGTACAAGGAAACACAGAGGGGGAGGACAGGGAACAGTTTCTGGAAAAGCAGAGGGAGGCGGGGAAAGCAGTCAGGAGCACAAAGGCACAAACAGAGGAAATAATAGCCCAGGAGGTAAAGAAAGGAGACAAAACTTTTTCAGGTCCATTAGTGAAAGAAAAAAGACCAGGGGTGGGATTGTAAGGTTAAAAAGGGTATGTGGAGAGGGCCCTAAAAAAAGTAACACGCCTGAACAAATATTTTTGTTCAGTATTCACAGAAGAAGGGGAGGAGAAGGACCACTGTTGAGCGATAGGAGCACCAATGGGAGAGAGGTGGACACCAGCCAGTTTACAGAGGAAAGAGTCCTAAAGGAACACGAGAATCTGAAAGGGGACAAGGCTATGGGTCCAGATGGGATACATCCTGGAGTATTATAAGAACTGAGAGAGGTGCTGGCAGCACCACTGACAGCCCTATTCAAAAAATTGATAAGAGACAGGAGTGGTTCCAGGGGACTGGAGAAGGGTGAATGTAACCCCTCTCCACAAAAGTGCGAACAGGAAAGTGGCTGGCCAGTCAGCCTGACCTCGGTGGTGGGGAAATTAATGGAATCACTGCTGAAAAAAAGGACTGTGATATTTCTTAAATCCAGCACAGGGTCCGAGACAGCATACATTCATAGCGGGAAGGTCTTGTCAAACAAATCTGATAGTGTTCTTTGACTGGGTGACCATGGAGGTAGATCAGGGAGGGGCAGTGGATGTGGCCTGTCATGAACCCTGCCCCATGGGCACGGTAGGACCTCCTGTTTGCAGGGATGTCCCTCTTTTTATGGAACTCTTGAGCATTTTTGTGGTTCAGAAAGCACCACCAACCTTCCTTTTCCCAGTGGAAGGGTGGAAACTGTAGTCTTGAGTCCCCCGGCTCTTGTACTACTTTCTGTGGCTAGAATCCTACCTCTGCCACTGGCAGCTTCTTGCCTATTTGGTTTGTAGGATAGTGGAGTTGTCACTGTCTTCGTTAAAAAGGTCTATAGTCCTTACAAAACCCCTTTATTTAAAATCTTAGATCACACAACCAGACCCCAGGCAGAGCTGATAAGAAATAATGACAGTTTACTTAAAGAAAAGCAACACAGTAACTTCTGCGATTTGGAAGATTTTGGAATGCAGACAATACGAAAATAAATATTGGATGGTTGTATAGAAAACACTATATACTGTTATTCCTAAAACTATATCTTGTTCCGAGGTTTAGCAGCCAGAAAATATCAAGTATTCTTTTTGAGAGAAATTTCTCTCGCTATAGAAGTTCATTAAGCAACAGATTTGTAGCAAGTTTGTGACCAAAGTCACTTCTCTGAAGATCTTTTAGAAAATCCAGGTGTTTTCTTGGTGACAAGTTTTTGTTTCTCAGATTTCTGATTTAAAAATCAGAAAACTGTTTTCAGATGAAAAGTCCTTTCATATTTACAGCAGTCTTTCACTGAGATCTGCCAAGCCTTATTCATATGATTAAAAAAAAAAAAAAGATATTTTTTTCCGATTGTTTAACTAGCAAGTGGCAAGTCTCTTTTCTGTTTGAGAACGTTCCAGTCCTCTCTCAGGAGAAGCCTCCACCAACGTGCCTTGATTCAGAGAAATCATGTTCAGCCCATCCCTTCTCCACTCTGGCCATGCAGAGAAGTTGGGTGCAACAGTTTTACATAATCCTGCAGGTGTCACTGTGGTTTCATGTTTAACTCCTGAAACATTTGTTTTAGACATAACATTTTCTGTTTTGAATTCATGACTTTAAGCTGCCTCCCCACTGTCCTTTTGCTGTTACTGGAAGCTTAAATGTTTATTCGATCCAAGGGGTATGACCCCTAGGATACAGAAACCTGTCAACTTTTTCTTGGCCTTTTAAAGGGACAGCATCTTAACTCTGGAGAGCCTTACAACCCAGGAAATAGGAAATTAAATAAAGTGGTAATAGACCTATCTTGCCACATGGCCTACCTAGATTTCAGCAAGGCCTTCTGCACCGTCCCACATAACAGGTTGGTAAATAAGCTGGGCAGCCCCGGAGTGGGCCCAAGGTGGTAAACTGGGTTAGAAACTGGTTGAGTGATGGGACATAGAGGGTGGTGGTGAATGGTGATCCAGCCGAGCAGAGGGGGGTGACCAGCGGAGTGCCACAGGAATCGGTGCTGGGGCCAGTACTGTTTAATGTCTTCATAAACAACATTGCAGGGGGCCGAGAAAAGGATGGTATGCCTCTTTGCAGATGACACTAACATCTGCAACAGGGTCGATACTCCGGGGGTTGAGGAGGGACCTAAACATGCTTGACGAGCAGTTGAGAGTGTGGCAGCTAAGATGCAATGCAAAGAAGTGCAAAATGATGCATTTGGGGCACAGAAATTCAAGGAAGGAGTACAAGATGGGAGGACGTACTAAAGGCCACCAAACAAGAAAAGGACCTGGATCTGGTGGCACTGAGGGATAAGGCACTGAACACCACACCTCATGCCATTTCGGAGACCTGAGTTCAAGAATGGACTAAGGTTGCATAGGGCTCGGTGGGGCAAGGAAGGACTGAGTGTCTGTAGACAGCTCTCCTTCCTCGGGGGAGGGAGGACCATGCGGCATGCTGTAGACTGATACCCAGCGGTGGCTGGGTATCAGCACACAAGCGCTGCCAAAAACAGGGAGGGCCTATGTCCAGGGCATTAGGCTGCCTCTGCAGAGGCGGAGTCAGCTGCTCCTCCCATTGCACAGACGTGGGTCTGGGGCCAAAACAGCAAAATCGGGAGGAGTTGACAGGCTGTATGATGACATGACTATCTGGTTGGAGGATGAGTCCCTGTGAAGGGGGTACCGGTGCTCCCTGTCAGCATCCCACAACAAACAAAAAGAGAAAGGGAACTGGGGTAATCATATCTGATGATCTAAAGGTAACCAAACAATGAAAGAAGGCTGTGGGGAAAGCCGGTGGGATGCTAGGGTGCATAGTGAGAGGTATCACCAGCAGAAGAAAGGAGGTGGTTATGACACTGTATAGGTCACTAGTGAGAAACCATCTGGAATACTGTGTCCCGTTCTAGAGGTCAGATCTCCGGAAGGACGTAGGCAAAATGGAGGAAGTCCCGAGAAGGGCAACAGAAATGGTGCAAGGACTGCACCAAAAGTCATATTAGAAAAGACTAGAAGACCACAGTATGTATTCCCTGGAGGAGAGGAGAAAGAAGGGGGATATGATAGAGACATTTAAGTACCTCGGGTATAAACAAGGTAAAGGAGGGTAGCTTTTCATAAAAGTATGTGTACAAGCACAAGGGACTTGATATGAGGCTGGGGGGTAGGCTCTGGGGCAGGGTGAAGAAGAACCTTATCACTTAATCAGATATGATTACCCCAGCCCACCCAGCTGACCCCCCGGTCATCGGCGGGCAGCATACCCACCTGCATACCTCCGCAGCTGCCGCCAAATGACCGCTTACAGTATTTGCTACAAGCTCATTGGTCCACACTGTGGACAAGTGGACCGGCAGTGCATACTGCAATAGTCATTCACAACTTTATGATTCAATGATTTCATTCACAAAGATGTGAATGACCATTACAGTATGCACCGCCAACTCATTAATCCACAGTGTGGCCTAATAAGCTTGCAGCACATACTGTAAACTGCCATTCGGCAGACAGCTGCAGAGGTATGCAGGTGGATATGCTGCCCACTGAAGACCGGGGGGGGAGCTGGGTGAGCTGGGGATCCTGTGTGGGTGGGGTGGGGTAACAGTAGACTGCCAGGGAGTTGAAATGTCAGTCTTCACGGTGATTGGGGATTTGGGGAGGGGTACTACTAGACTACCAGGGAAATTTAATAATTAAATTTCAGTGATCATTGTGTCAGGATGGGGAGGGGGATACCACTGGACCACCAGGGTAATTAAATACATTTTGGCGATCATTGGATCGGAATGGGGAGGTGAGTACCACTGGACCACCATGGAAAGTAAATACATTTCGGTGATCGCGGTTATGGGATGGGGAGGGGGGTACCACCAGAATACCAGGGACTATTGTGTGTGCTTGTGCATGGTGCTGGGGAGGTTGCCACCCATGGCTGGTGGCTGCTGTGTTGCGCACCGCCCTACAGTGGCCCGCCTGTGGGTGGCTGGCACTTGAAACATTTTTTACTGGCTCAGCTGTGAGCCCAGGTATGCTGCACATCTCTGGGTTGTGCCAGCAGATGCGCCACACATTCCAGGCTGAATATCGGGATGTGCCGCATATGCTTGGGCATGCCCCTGGAGATATGCTGCAACATTGTCTTTGTGCCATGCTGCATTGGGAATTGAACTGCGCAGTTCCACCTTTTGAATATTGCCCCAGGGCACATTTCTGGGATTGTGCCAGGCACAACTCCTTTAAATATCTCGGCCCTGTTATCCTGTCTGATACTTTGAATGAGGGTAGCAAAATCTGACAAATGCGAATACCTATCAGATATTGCTACATCACGTTTTGTGAGGGAATGGTGCACCTCGTGTGTGGAAAGAGTAATGTAAAGAAAGCTGAAATAAAGTTGGGGCAATGATATAAGGGCTCCTGCTTTCTCCTTCTTGTGTTCTGGGTGATACTTTGACTGAGGGTAGCAAAATCTGACAGATGCAGATAGCTGTCAGATTTTGCTGCCTAAGGGTATTTTAACGGAATAAGTTACCCAATGTACAGTAAAACTGAAAATAAATTAAAATAAAGCTTGGGCAGTGATCTTTGTCATTCCTGTGTTCTGGGTGATAATTTGACCAAGGGAAGTAAAATCTGACAAATGCAGGTAGCGGTCAGATATTGCTTCCTAGAGGTATTTTGAAGGAATGGGGTACCCCGTGTACAGAAATCTGAAAAGTTATGTATAGAAAGTTGAAATAATGTTTGGGCAATTATACAAGGGTTCCTGCTTTGTGATTCCTGTGTTCTGGGTGATAACTTGATTGAGGGTAGCAAAATATGACAGACACAAATAGCTGTCAGATTTTGCTACCTAGGGCTACACTGAGGGAAAGGGATACCCTGTGTACAAAAATCTGAAAAGTAATGTAAAGAAAATTGAAAAAACTGTTATGCAGTGATTTAAGGGCTCCTGCTTTGTCATTCTGGTGTCCTTGGTTCTAGTTAGACTGAGGGTAGCAAAATCTGACAGGTGCGAATAGCTCTCAGATTTTGCTACCTGGAGGTATTTTGAGGGAGTAGGGTGCCAGTATACAGTAAAACTGAAAATTAGTCAAATGAAAGTTGAAATAGAGCTTGGGCATTGATATACGGACTTCTTCTTTGTCATTTTGGTGTCCAGGGTTAATTTAGACTGAGGGTAGCGAAATCTGACAGGTATGAATAGCTGTAGATTTTGCTACCTGGGGTATTCTGAGGGATGGGGTGCCCAATATACAGTAAAACTGCACATCAGTGAAAGGAAAGTTGAAATACAGTTTAGGCATTGTATATGGACTTCTCCTTTGTCATTCTGGTGTCCTGGGTTTATTTAGACTGAGGGTAGCAAAATCTGACAGGTGCGAATAGCTGTCAGATTTTCCTGCCTGGGGGTATTTTGAGGAATGGGGTGCCCAATATACAGTAAAACTGAACATCAATCAAATGAAAGTTGAAATACAGCTTGGGCATTGATATATGGCTCCTCCTTTGTCATTCTGGTGTCCTGGGTTTATTTAGACTGAGGGTAGCAAAATCTGATAGGTGCGAATAGCTGTCAGATGTTGCTACCTGGGGGTATTTTGAGGGATGGGGTGCCCAATATACAGTAAAACTGAAAATTAACTAAAAAAAATGTTAATATTGAATTTGCTGTGGTGAAAGGGCAGAGAATTTGTTTCTCATGTTGTTAGGTGATGTTTCATTGAGGGTGGCACACCCTGATGGTTACAGTATACCAAAGCGGTTAGCAGTGTGATTCATGTGCATCTAATTTTGATATGTGAGCTAAATACAATTATTATCCTTCTTCTTAACTAGGTGTAAAAGAACGTTTTTTTATATTCTTTGTCTTTTGCAGTCCCACTGTGACAGCATTTATTCTTTGATATATTGCTAATTTACATATCTTTTGCATATTATTCACTTTTAAATTATGTATTATATTGTTCAATGTGTGCTATAAGCAGTTTACAGTTCAAAATCCATGATTGCAACAACTGACAGTGTGTTTTACATCATTGTACATATTTGTCATCTGGGTAGCAAAATTTTACGGGGAAGCATAATTTGACATTACCCTGCTATCAGATTCTGCTACCAGGAAGCAAATTCTGATGGGGAAGCAGAATCTGATACTACACCGGGTATTACCTCTGTCTCATTTTTTGCATGTATTTCTCTGTTCAATAAAAAAAAAAAGTCTCATCACAAACAAGGTAATAGGATTGCGATGGATACTGTCAGTACAACACTGACTCTTGGTGGTGGATCGTGGGGTGAGACAAAACTGTAGGAAAGAAATAAGTATTATGGTAAGGTATCTGTGTTTGTCAAATGCTGGCAGATGAGACCCTACCTACTGAAGGACAGTGAGAGGGTGGAGTCTGTACAGAGAAGGGCTACGGGGAGGAGACATATGAGGAGAGACTGTGGAACCTCAGCATGTACACCCTGGAGACATACTAGTTCCTGCATGGATAAACACAAAAACATAGTCATCCTAAGGAACATGAGGACGCAGCAGAATTTACTAAAACTGACCAGGGGAAAATTTAGGAAGGAGGTTCGCAAGCACTTGTTCACAGAAAGAGTCGTGGACAAGTGGGACAGGCAACCAGGGAAAGTAGTCACAGCCAAAACTGAGGTTTCAAATTATGGTGGGACAAGCACAAGGCCATAGCAAGGGAGTAGTGGGTAAAGGAAAGGGACCGTCACTATGACCAGTGTAGGACAAATAGGTAGGGTGGGCAGACATGATAGTCCTTGGCTTTTTTTATGTTGCTATCATAGTCTATGTTTCTGCGATTGATGCTTAAAGGGGAATATAAACACTGCAATATTCCCAATGCATATTATCTTATCCTGTTAACTTTCTGTACATATCCCTCTTTTTGGTTTCTTTCTACCTGGTCTTTAAAAACCAGCTTAAGTAACCCTCCCCACGTGCTCCATTATGACATCATCAAGTAGACTCAGTTGATGGTTTCAGGCACTGATACTGCTGGGCAGCTACATTAATGAAAATGGAGCTGATCTCACAGCTATAGTTAATAAACAGCAAAAGCAACCTGAATTAATTTGGAGACACTGGATTTTGTATATTTCACAACATAGACCCGCTTTTGTACCACAGAGTCTCAAATCTAGAAATGAATTTCTCTCTCCTCAGTATTCTAATGTATTTCTTTCTGTTTGTGCCCCACAGCTTAATTGGAATGCTTGTAAGTCATTTATTATTGTATGACGCTTAACTGTATTTGAGTTTATGAAATGTCAAACTTTGTTTGCTTTGGGTATTTGCTCTGATTATGTTAAGTTTAAAATGTTATAAATAAAAAGTTTAAAAAGAAAAGAAAATGGAGCAGATTCTCCATGTGCTTGGTTTATCGTGAAGTAGCAGCCCATTCAAGCAGCAGAATCAACTTAGGAGCCATTGGCTAATTCTAACTAATGATGCCACTGGTTGGAGCATTTATAGTGGCACAATTATGTGTGGGGGGGGGGCACTATGTACAATGCAGGTTTTAAAGATGCAGAGACCGAAACCAGCAAAGAGTGATGTACAGAAAGTGAACAAGGGTATGATACTATGTATTGGGAAAGTTGTAGTGTTGCTGCCGCTCTTTAAAAATACATCTGGTGCGCAGTTTTGATCATCTGGATTTGAACCAAAACAAGATTGTAGCACTAAAGCAGCAGTGCAGTGAAAACTCTTTTATTCTCCCCAAAAAAAAAACTTACTTTCGGCTACAGTTAATAAAAATATTAGCATAAATGTCAAACTACTTTTCTAGGTGCCTGCTATTATGCCCGCCATGAGGGTTTTTTTTTTTTTGCCTGATTCTATCTCCTGCTAGGTCTGCAATGCTGTTTCTGAGCCAAATGTGGTAGCCATCTGTTTTTGTTAAGAAAAACTAAATTAAAACATTTATTAAACACTCATGTTATGTTAGAAGGTTGGATCACCAAATCAAATTTTAAGATACCTGGAATATTTTATAGTGAAAAATAGTAGGGTCATTTTTGTCAAATTTCATTGCACTCCTTAAATACGCACTGTTATATTGGCAACATTATCACATGGGAAATGTGGGTGAGTGGCTAGAGCACAGGAACTGGAACCAGTGGACCTGAATTCAGATCTCACCATAGGCACTTACTCAGCAAGGTTTTCAACTTGGTGCCACACAGAATGTTGTTGAAGAAGCTGGAGAACCTGAGTGCAGCTAGGGACATATGTGCATAGGAAACTGATTGAAAAAGAGACAGCAGAAGGTGGTGGTAAACGGGATCAAATCGGAAGAGAGGGAGGCGACGAGTGGGTTGCTGCAGGGATCTGTCCTGGGTCCTGACCTCTTCATTATGTTCATTAGTGACATTGGAGAGGGCATATGGGGCAGTGCAGTAGTGGTCTCGCCCGAAGATCTTTCTACCTTGGTCCACGCTTTTGTCACCAGTCGTTTTGATTACTGCAATGCCCTCTATCTAGGGCTACCGGGGGTGGAGATCCGCTGCTTGCAGCTAGTGCAGAATGCGATGGCCAGGTTGTTGACTGGACCCCCTAGATCCAGTCATATAACACCGCGGATCACCTTCAGGGTTGCAATGCTGACCTACAAGGCCCTACACGAGCTGGGACCTCACTACCTGAAAGAATTCCTGTCTTCTTACTGCCCCTCCCATTCACTCCATTCCTCTGATGAGGGATTGCTAGAGATTCCCAGGATATCCCTGAAAACATCTGGAGAAAGATATTTTGCCTTTATGGCACCTACCCTGTGGAATTCTCTAACTCGCCAGATACAAGATAGCCTAACCGTGGAAGGATTTAAAAAATCCTTAAAAACTTACCTGTTTAACCAGGCATTCTCAGGGACTTACTGAATTGATTGTTGCTGTTTTACTGTTTTTAACTATACTATTGTTAATGTTATTGTAGATGCATTGTAAAGGTGTCCTGAGCTATGGAAGGGCACCTTATATAAATAAAATTTTACTTTACTTTACTTACTAGATGGTGACAAAGGGATCAGGGGGATGTAACAGGATTTCCAAAGGCTAGAGAGGCTCTATAAGGTTTGGCAGGTGAAAGTTAGTGCTAAAAAATGCAAGGTTATGCACCTAGAGGGAAAAAAAAAACAGAGTACTGGATGGGAGGGGTTAAACTTTGCACTACTGCAGAAGAAAGGGACCTTGGAATCATCATTATTGACTTCCTCAAACAATCAAGCTAGTGTAACAAGGCCTATAGTAAGGTTACTAGGATGCTGGGGTGTATCGGAAGGGGTACTGACAGCAGGAAAAAGGAGGTGTCACTACCTCTATATAGGTCACTGGTGAGGCGACACTTGGAATACTGTACTCGGTTCTAAAATCCTCACCTAACGAAGGGCAGGGACAGGCTGGAGATGGTGCAACATAGGGTGATCAAAATGATTCAAGGCCAGCAGGGCAGATCTTACGAAGATCATCTCAAGGCACTTAACATGTACTTGCTGGAGACCAGACGAGAGAGTGGAGATATGATGGAGACCTTCAGGTTCCTGAAGGGAATAAACAAGGTGAACTGCCTGGAACTATTTAGTACAAGTACAGAGTCAAGAACCTGAGGTCACAAGTGGAAACTGATTGGGGGGGAAGATTTTGGAGGGTTGTGAGGAAGTTCCATTTTACAGAATGGGTGGTGGAGCTATGGAACAGTCTGCCAGAGGAGGTGGTGGCACCAAAACCATAAATGGTTTCAAGCATGGCTAGGACAGAATAAAGGGTTTGGTGGTTGCCCAGGTTGCTAGCAGTAGGGAGGAGAGCAGGCTAGTGGACGGGGAGGGAGAAAACCCTGCAGTGACAACAGATCCCAAGGCAGATGGGCCACGCCAGGCAGAGTAGACGGACCTGTGGTCTTCTTCTGCCATTATTTTCAGTTTCACTGTTTCTGCATTAAACCATTGGTGCTCAGAAATAGCTGAGAATTGTGATGAACAATCTAGGGAAAGCTATGAGGCTTGAACCCTTGACTTCTGGATCTTTTGCATGCTGACATACATATTGAGCCACAGAAGCACAGTGAATTTAGATAGGATTTCAAAATGTAGTAACTACTTCATATCTATCCATCAGAAAAGGGAAATTTTTCCCTGGCCAAGGTCTGAATTATTGACCCATGGATCTGTAGCATGCTGACATACCTACTGAGCCATAGAAGCACACTAAAGCATTTTAGGATTTTCAGGTCTAGTCATACTACTCCGTATCTCTCCTTCAGAAAAAGCAAATTAATAAAGTTGGTCACACTAACATCAGGACAATAACACTGTCCTCTGAAATATTTAACTTTTTGTCAGGTTTATATGCCATGAAATCCCCCACCACCCAAAAAAAAAAAAAAAAATTGGCTCTATAACTGTAAATCTCTGTCTGCCCTTGGAAATTTGGTGGGGTGGGGGGGGCAGTATATTCAAAGACAAGCAGTACACATTGCTGGGAGGAGCATTTCCATAACATTCTCATCTACTCTTAAAACCCTCAATTCCTCAGACTTGCACCAATCAGATTTGTGGGAAGTAACAGCTACAGGTTGCTGCCCTGGAGGCGGGGGGACGAAATCCACCAGTAGGGATAGGTGGGAGGCAGAGCGAGAGGATGCTGCCCTTGGGGCAGCACTGCCAGTGAGTGAAATCCATCAATAGAAGTAAGCTAGAGGAGGAGCTAAAGGGTGCTGCTCTGGGGGCAGCACTGCCCCGAGAACAGCACTGCCCTGAGAAGGCTCTACTTTTGCTTCAGAATTACAAATATGGAGCGCTAAGAATAGGTTGCTTCTAGGGAACCTGCAGTTCTCTCATGAAAAAAAAAAATCAGTTCTCTCAGGCTACACCTCCTGAGGAAGTGTTTGGAGACCCCAAGCACCGAGGTAGTGTGGTGCTAAACACTTTTGATTCAGCAATAAAGCTGTTTAAATAGTTATTGCGAGTGTCTACCTCATTTTCTCTGGTGTGCGAGTTTACTGGACTTGTGCGTTTGTGTTGAGGGTTGGCAACCCTGTTCTCGCACCCGCCTGAATTTTGAGCATTTGCGGTCTCCCTTGGGGATTTCAGGAAATAAGGTATATGATCCCATCTGAACCAGGCGCTATTCCTTTTGATTAAGCATATGTAGCTCTATGTGTTATTATTGCAGTTGCCAGAAATGTGTTCAGAAGGTGAGCAGAGGTGATCCCCAGGAAGGATATGTGCAACATCCACTACTTCCTGGCATTTCATGTTGCCCTTGGTGCTTCATCTGTTTGGAAGCAGTGAATGCTGGGGATCACCTTTATAGACGGAGGTAGAATATGACATGGACATAACAAAATATTTGATGAGTGGCCTGTAACCCATAACATCACAAGTGATAAAGCCATGAGTGGTGTCATGAGGGACACGCTCATGAGAAAAATATCAGGCATATTTTAGCATGCCCATGCCATATTACTGTACATATATGCAGTGATACGGATTTGTGTGGTAAAATGGTTCAGTGTGCTCCTGTCTCATAGAAGATATAGTTACGGTTTTCTAACCAGAAAGAGCATTTTGAGTACGGTCAAGTCCTGGTATGAAATGACAGCAGGCTTCGATTCTGAAGAACATAGCATGATAATGTTTGCTTTGTATTCCACCCAGTGAGAGGATGACATGATATTCTCACTGTAGGTGTCTGACAAACAAAAGTAACGTTGATATTTGAGACTTTTTTTATTTAT
Source organism: Neoceratodus forsteri (assembly GCA_016271365.2). NCBI lineage: Eukaryota > Metazoa > Chordata > Ceratodontiformes > Ceratodontidae > Neoceratodus > Neoceratodus forsteri. The sequence goes on from CM057454.1 coordinate 114,078,793, forward strand.
ACCGCTATTGTATAAATATATTAAACATATGCCATATCATTGGTTATTGCTTACATGGGAAGTGCCACAGGCAGGCAACAAATATAATTTTTTTTTTTATCTGCAGATTTTTACCTCACAAGTGGTAAAGATCAAACTCTTCAGATAAAAAAATAAATGTGTTATTCTAACCACATAAATTCCTTACTTAATGTTTACACTTTATGCATCTATCTCCATGCAGAGAGATGCTCCAGAGATAGAACCCCATTTAGCTGATGGAATTTAGAATGTAGGTTCAAACTCTGCACTCGCACTCCACTCTGGCAGTTACCTCAGATTTGTTTCTCTGGCAGAAGAGAACCATTGCCCCGAAGTCAGCTCCAGGACCTCTGGTTCTCCAGATGATTAACTGTTTTTCTAAATGTTTTAAAAGTTAAATTATCACTGTCCGGTTTAGTTTTTCAATGCTCTGCATTAGTTAAGGTGTTATTCTAAGTATATTGGTTTCTCCTGTTCTCGACTGATTCCCAGGAACCGGAGAATACGCTAGCCTTCTACTTTAAACCGTTTTTTTTTTTACTAAATTTGTCTAAAATCACTTATATTTTACTTTAATAGCAGTGGTTTCAACTATACGTTTTTTTTTATTAAAGGAAGTGGATTGATTTTGCCTTCCCTTGGTGTAGGAAGATTGTTCCCCTGACGACTGGTCTGAGACCAGTTTCCAAGCAACTAACCAGTTTCAGAGCTGCCTAGTCTTAGACCAATTTCCATGCCACCTGGTCTGAGACCAGTTTTTCTTTCCAGCTGAACTGGTCTGGAATCAGTTATTGTCACACATGTGTCTAACCACAGGCTTGTTAGGCAGCAGCCAGCATAGTGTAGTGGTTAGTGCACTAGGCTGAGATCCTGAAAGTCTGGGTTTGAATTTCACTTTCCCCTTAAATTCTTTTGACCTCAAATTTCACTGGTGTGGTGATCCATGGCGGCGTGGAGTTGGTAATATTAACTATACAGTAAAAGAAGTTGGTGCAGGATGAAAACTAAGTGCTAGAAAGAAAGCTCCAGTACTGCAACAGGGTTTTAAATAATTGATTAGCAGTTTTTTTTTCTTGGGACAATACTAACTATACAGAAAGTATTTATATAGGTTTTCTGGAAGTGTTATGTTGTTAAACACAGTGAGGTAAGTGCTGTGCATTTTCACAATGTTGTAGCACTTTTATGAGCAAAACGTTAATCAATTTTTAGAGTTAAATGAAACCCTGCTGCGATGAAACTGGTCTCAGACCAGGTTGCATTAAACTCTGGTCTCTGACCAGTCATCAGGGGAACAAACTTCCTGCAGCCTTTCCCTTCTTGTCTATGGACTTTGACCTTAACTAATTGGTTCCTGTTGCAGGAACTGCAATTTGACCTTTAGCCCAGTTTTTGTTTTACTACAAGAGTTGTTATGGCTATTAGACTCTTGTGCAGAGTTTTTTCTTTTAGGAATCAATTTGGTTCACACAAGTTATCTCTAAATTGGCATGTCTGGGAGAACTGAGGAATTAAATGAAGGACTAAGTTTGCAATAACCCACGACAGGGTATAGGGTTATAGGCATTTAATGCACACCTGGGGTGAGTTGTGAGCAACCTATTCTCAGAGCTGCATATTTGTAATTCTGGAGCAAAAGTAGAGCCTTCCCGTAATGCTGTCCTCAGGGCAGCACCCTTTAGCTCCTCCTCTAGCTTACTCCTGTTGATGGATTTCGCCCACTGACAGTGCTGCCCTCGGTGCAGCACCCTTGCGCTTCGCCTCCCACCTATGCCTACTGGTGGATTTTATCCCCTGTCGTGGGTTATTGCACTTATAACATGGGTTATGTGCAAAACAAGGGAAAACCCACAGAAAGGGTTTTCACCCTGTTTATATGTCAAGAAAGGTATTGTATCCTGCCACTTCGCTAAATAGTCCCTACCTAATAATGCATACAGCATTGCTGTTAAGCACATAGAAACGTCACACATACAGCAATGACATGATCTTTGACATTTCTTGTGCATAATAATCTCTGGTCCCTGCCCCACGACATTAACTGTACGCCCCTTCTTCCCCCACTCACACACCTGACTGCAAGTGGAATTTTTTTCCCACAGCAGCTCATTCTCTCTGTCACTGTCACTGGTCTCTCTCTTTCTCTGTGTCCTAGACAATTTGCCAAAGAAATGCAGCAACCACTGCAGACATTAGAACAATTGCAGCCACTCTTGATGTTGTGTTCTGTTCTAACTTGGAAACGATAAATCGCCCACCTTTGATGTAGGATCGAGCAGCTATATGGCAGTGGTCTGGGGACGTGTTTTCCAATTACTGTTGCATCTTTCCATTTCAGTCTGTTTTATGCCTTTTGGCGGGGAGGGCTACATTTTACACAGGCGGTACTGTGTCTATATAGTGAAGTACCTGTAACACACAGACACACACACACACACACACACACACACACACACACAGAGAGAGGAAAGTGCAGCAATGCTCAGTTAAATGTCCCGCTGTCTGTCACGCTCTGTCTCGCTGTGCACTGGGCCCGTATCTGCCTCACTGGACTTGTACTGTTCAAAAATCAGATGTGGAATGCAGCAACCACTGCGGACATTACAACAGTTGTAGCCACTCCGACATTGTGTTTTGTTCTTCCTTCTTGGAATTGAACATAAATCACCCACTTTTGATGTAGGATCGAGCATATATGGTGGTGGTCTGGGGACATGTTTTCTGATTACTGTTGCATTTTTCCATTTTATGCCTTTCGTGGGGGCGAGCTACATTTTACACAGGCAGTACTGTGTCTATATAGTGAAGTACCTGTAACACACAGGCACACACACACACACGAGGACAGTGCAGCAATGCTAAATTAAATGTCCCGCTGTCTGACTGCTCCCGTATCTGCCTCACCAGACTTGTATCACTCTCTGTGTCAGGAGCGCAGTCTACTGCTCCTGTGTCTCTCTGCTCGCACTGTTACATTACAACACAATTGAATGCATCTACCATCATCGGGGGTGGTGGGCACCGGAGCCAACTCTGGGTGTCTCCACTTCGGTGGTGAACGACTTTCTGTCTTTTTGCTGTTGCCAGCATTCTGCCATCCACTAAGACAGAATGATCATGGTTGGGAGGGGGGGATGGCTGGCTGGCACTCTCCAAAGTGACACAGCGATCAGACAGCACCTCGCTCCGCAGGGAAACAGCACTTCATTGTTGCATTGGGGGGAGAGAGAGAGAGAGACACAGATGACAACAGTGAAACCAGGACCATAGTTCTGCTTCATAACCCGGACATTGCCTGCCTAACAGAGTCTTGGCTAACTAGCAAGACAACAAGTAATGAGATCACTCTGCCTGGCTACGAGGCCTTCTGGCTCGATAGAAGGGGTAAGAAAGGAGGTGGCTGCGTAATCTATATCAGGGACTCTCATCATGGTTATGTCCTCCCCATAACCAAGATCGCTGACGACCACGAATTCCTGGCTGTGAGAGTCCAGATCGGGCAGCATGACAAGTCCCTCGTCTTCGTATCTGTCTACCTACCACCTAAGAAAACCTGTGATGGCCTCCTGGAGGTCCTTGAGGCAGTGGCCTCACTAAACAAGGACTGTGAACTTATCATAACCGGAGACTTGAACATTAACTGGGACTGCAAAGACTCAACTCCCCAGAAGGATGTTGTGGCCAACTCATACCTATCGCAGCTAGTCAACGAACCCACTCACAGGAACTACAAAATGGACAAAAACACCCTCATCGACTGGATCCTATCTAACTCCCCCCTCCCAGATTACGGAGGTCACCGTGCTGCCTGACACTCTGAGCGACCAATCCCCTATCACCTTCATATGGCCCAACAAAATAAAAAATAAAAAAAATCACAATTGAAAGCAGAATCCTAGGCAAAGGCCGGCTAAGGTCTCTCAAAGCTGCCTTCTCTCTCTCTTCTGCTGGTCACCCATTGAAGCAATGCCAGTCTTGGACCTTGTCCTGAAGTTCTTCGTTGATGAGTTCAACTGGATTTGCAATACATATGCCCTGGTAAAAAGGAGGAAAGTCCGCAGAAGCAACAGTGGCTGGATCACGGGGGAGCTCCTTGCCCTGATGCGTGAAAGGGACAATCTTTGGGCAAAAGCTAGGTCCTCTGGAAACTAGCAGGACTACCAGATCTATAGGGCCTCCAGAAATAAATGCACAATGCTCATCAGACAGGCCAAAGCAAGATTTTACAAGGAGCAACTGAACAGTAGCTGGGGAGAAGGCAAGAGGTTCTGGGAGAGTATCAAAAACTTACTTGGGAGGGGGGATGAAAAATCACACTTGCAACAGCTCCTCATCAACGGCACTCTCTCATCGGACCCACTATTAATAGTGGAGTCCCTCAACTCTGCCTTCAGTGACCTCAGTGCAGTCCTGCCCCCCTCCTGCCTTCACCCCACTGAAGCACGCTGGCACGCCAACACTTCAACTCCCTTCCTCCCAGATTTCTACTTCAGAAGGGTGACGGTAAAGGAGGCCTTGACTTATGTCAAAAAAGTTCTTGGGGAAAACTAGAAAGGGGGGTGACGGAGTGGACATGAAACTGGTTTTCTTCACACTGGATGAACTCATTGTTCCCCTAACCAGGCTATTCAACAAATCTCTCACCCTAGCGAAATTACCTGTGGTCTGGAAACAAGCACTGGTGACCCCCCCCGTCCTCAAGAGTGGGGACAGGACCAACATTGTCAACTACAGACCCATCGCCATTCTCTCCCCGTCATCAAAGGCTCGGAAAAAGATTGTAGCAGACCAACTTACAGAATACCTCAACAAATACCAACTTCTGTGTTCCAACCAACATGGATTCAGGCAGGACCATAGCATTACCACTGATCTGGCAGAGTACACAGAATACGTTCATATTGCTATGGATGAAGGTAAACTGGTTGGGTCTGTGTTTATAGATTTAACAAAGGCCTTTGACACTGTGAACCACACCCTCCTCCTGGCACAGCTGTGGAGCCTGGGGGTGGCTGCCAGTGCTGCCCAGTGGTTCCAGGACTACCTCACCAACCGGACACAGAGGGTAAGAGTTGGTCAAACAGTGCCGGGTTCCAGAGGCATCTCACTGGGAGTCCCCCAAGGGTCGATCCTGGGACCCATGCTTTTCAGCATTTTGCTGAATGATCTTCTGAAGGCCTGCAACACTAAAATCATCTTATATGCTGACGATGCAGTCATCCTCAATAGCAACCAATGAATTGAGACTCTTCAATTAGAACTGCAGTCATCATTCCATCTGCTTGAGGATTTGGTTCAGCAAACACAAGCTGTTGCTTAACTATAAGAAAACCAAGACATTGCTCCTCTCCAGCCCTCAGCTCAAGAAAAGGTTCCCAACCCTCACCATCTCAAACAATGTCCACACGCCACTGGAGCAAGTGCACTCATTCAAGTATCTGAGGATCACCCTTGATGACAGTCTCTCCTTCATTCACCACATAGAGCAGGTAGTTAGGACAGTCAACTCCAAGCTGGGAGTGCTCTACAGACACAGGAAGTACCTCACGCCTGATGCCCTCCGCCTTGCAGTCTCAAGTTCAATACTATCAACCATTGACTATGGCGTATTATCCTATGGTGGTGCCACTGACATGGCTCTAAAGTGGGTACAAATAGCCCTTAACAAAGCATGCAGACTCACCCTGTCCGCGAACCGCCTCACTCACACCTGCTCACTCAACGAGCAGACAAACTGGCTACCATTGGGCAGCCGAATCAGGTTCCAAACCTGCCTGCTTGGCAGAAAGGCTCTCCTGGGAAAAGCACCCAGTTGCATAGCCAATATCCTGCCAAGGTCCAGCTCGTTGTATTGTACTTGAGATAGAAAGCCAGGGGCTCTCTTGGCCCCTTTTTGGAGAACTGCATTTGGACAATGCACCTTCTCATACAGAGCACCTCTCTAACTCAACGAAATTCCAGAAGCTACTCTCAACTCCCTTAGTGTCTGAACTTCAAATCCCAACTCAAGCACTACCTTGCCTCACGCTCTGCCAGTGACTGTTTCATGAACACCTAACATCACCTCCCTGGCAGCACACCACAATGGCCCCCAGTTATCTCCCCTACTTAAACCCTGGGCTGGACGCTTACTGCACCGATCTGCCTCCCATCCCTGTCACCCCTTTTTTTTTTTGTTCCTCTATTTTTCAGCCTAAAACTTTTGGCCCTCCTTCGCTCATCTTTCTCCCCACCTAACCCACCGCTGCCAGACAAGGCCTCTTGCTTAAGGCTGCTCCCACACCCCCTCACCCTAACCCGACTCCACCTCTCCTGGAGGAGGTGATGTTTTTTTCCTGAATTCCACTCGGCTCTTTTCTTCCAACAACACCTGCTCGTTTCTAGTGGTCTGGGGAAGCCTCCCTATGTCCTCTTTCTGCCTCCTCTGTCTCTATTAGGTCAGCTTTGTGCTCTTGTGCATGCTTAGATTATTTCCTGTATTGCAATGTAAATTGATCTGTTGTCTGTACTTGACTCTTGTTTGTATTTATGTGTTTCTTGACATGGAACCCTTGTGAAAGAGCTTATGCTCAAAGGTTGTTTCCAAATCCATAAATAAATAAATCATAGCTGGACAGATGATGAAGAATTATACACTATTTTGACACCTGTGCCTTCTCGCTTCCACACATGCTTTAATGGCTGCTGTTCTCCTTTTGCTTTCTGAAGCAGGGATGGAGTGCCGACGGCACTTTCCCTGAGTCCCTCCATGGAACCGTGCATTAAAAAGGGAATTTAATGCATGGCCATGCGGAGGGACGCCACCAATTGAGTTGCACGTTTTTTCACAACCCATGTTATAACCGACTTTAAACATTGTAGTAAGTGTTTTCAGCTCCTGGTAAGGGCAGACTGCCATTAGCTCTGTTTAAAGTGCCTGTGTCCAGAACACGACTTTACTAATTGTGAGTTCTGTATGAAATTTTGCCCCAAAACCTTAAAGAAAGGGGCTAAAAGATTAAAAGAAATTATGGATTCTTAGTCTGCCTCCTGGTCACCAAAAACTAAAAAGATTCTGAGGGCGTTCCCAATGAAGGTGGAAAGCATGCATCAGAAGGGGCCATCTCCTCATGTACAGCAGCAGTCTCTGTAAAAAGGGACAGAAATGGCTTCCGGTGACGTCACCATAATGGTCGGCAGCTGAACTCCGTAGCTATACGATCTCCCCTCTCTAAAAGGACATCGTTTATATTTCTAACCTCCAGAAAGCAAAATCATACTCCCTCTCTTACCTGAAATGGCCGGGAAGCCTCCTAGGTCAAAATCTGCTAACTCCACAGTGAAATTCGGAAAAATGAAGCAGTTAGTCCTCGTTGGGGACATGGAAGGATTCGCAGCCCTGACACCTCGTGGTCGTTCATCCTCAGAATCATTGGTGGAACAAGAAACTGAAGATTTAAGCACCACCACAGATACAGCCAGCACTTTGCAGCGTATCTTGAATACGGTTAACAAGAACAATTCATCATTGGTGGACCTGTGGAAGGATGTCCAAACTCTCGACAAGAAGGTTTCAGCAAATGCTAAAAGTCACTGAGTTATCGGAGGCCCAGGACATGCACGATTGGCTAGTACTTCTCTTGCTGCAGTGGGATAGACAAATTCAAGCATGGCTGGAGGACCTGGAAAATCAAGCACGCCATGATAACTTTCGCATACACGGCATGCCCGAGGGAGTGGAGGAGGGCTTTGCCAGCCCCATCGATTTTATTCAGCATTTACTCCATATGACTCTGTCTATACCACTGGATCTAAACTTGGATATAGGCCGAGCTCATCGGTCACTGGGTCCTCGCCGGAAGGATCCATCAACTAGACCCAGATCCTGGTTCTTAAGGATGGTCTATTTCCAAAGTAAGGACTGGCTCTTAAAAGAAGCGTGGCGCCTTAAAGACTTAAAATATCAGGCAGCTGCAATATTTTTTGATCGGGATTTTTCGACTGCATTACAGGCAGACTGCCAACAAGTTAGGGCAGTCATCAAGGAACTAAAGGTTAAAAAAGATATAAAGACACAACTTCAGTTCCCTGCAAAAATTTATGTACATTTGGAGTTGGGACCAAAAACCTATGGATCTTTGCTTGAAGCGGCTCTAGCATTGAAAGATTTGGGCATCCCCCTTCCAGATTTAGAATTGCAGAGGTTGGAGTGCAAGCTGGCCTCCTCGGCATGGGAAGTGGCAGGCAGAGGGCAAAATAAAAAAAACACGACCTACCAGGATCTTTGCCATGGACAGCCTCTACAGACATCATAACACTGATCCACTGCGCAGAAAAGAGAAGCCATAGCAAGCAGGGAGACTCACATGCCTCCAAGTCTCCTAAATGCTGAGTTACAGTCGACAGTACATCTCAGGGGTTTTAATGCAGAGGGGACAACCCCATATCAGGCATTTACCTCAGTGTTTACAGTGGACTATGACTGATCAGAATTATAATGTAAGAGTCCTAACAATTGAATTATAGGGGTAAATGGAATCTGTCTAACTGATGGGAGGGAGACTTAAGAGGGGACATAAATGATTTGAGATCTATCTGTATGGCACAAGTATTGGGATACAGCTTGCAGCCTGTGGGTAGGGGCGTATTATCTGAAGATTTATGGAAACTATAAATTATAATTAATGTGCTTGTTGAACACTGTGGCAATCTGCCCTGGCTAAACAAGTTTGAGGATTGGGGAGGGGGGTGCCCTCAGGCAAAGCTTGGAATATTACAGGAAATATCTATTCCTATACCAAGGTTTCCTGTACAGTTCTATGAGCAGAACCCTCAGGGTGTGCAAAAAAAGGGGTTTATCCCAAATCATGATCCTGCAGACCAGAATCTGTAGTAACATGGTGATGGGTGTAATGCTGTTGGGGGAGGGTTGATAATACAGATGGGGGGCGAAGGACTGATGGGGAAATGGTTGCATAGTTCCACTCTGGTGACGAGGAACATAGTGGTCACTAATCTGTGTTGAATAAGAACAGAGTGAGTGCCCACGACCTTAGTAGAAATTTCCAGGCAAGGCCAATTACAGATCACAAGCAGAGATCTCCCACCACACTGGGGTGCAAGTGGGCCTCCCTTGGAAGTGCATTATTTAGTTCAGCGTTTTGAAGTTTTAAAGTTATTGGTTTCTTTTTTACACCACAGTTGTGTGCTGTTAAGCACGAAGTTAAAGTTTTAATTGTTATGGAAACTTTGGAATTCATTGATTGCATGGTGTTATAGAGGTGTAAGGATGCAAAGCCACATGGAAGCAGGGGAACTATTAGAACATGGGGATTTTGGGGTATTGTGGAGAACACCAATTAACGGAGTAAACTATGGCAAATTTAAACATAATATCTTATAATGTTTAAGGGGTAAATTCCCCAGTCAAGTGCACCAGGTTACTAAATTAACTAAAATCTCTGGGTGGTGACATAGTGTACGTCCAGGAAATGCATTTCTCAGACACTGAGCATGCAAAACTGCATAGGGCATGGGTGGGACAAGTTTGGGCAGCTTCACATCCTATTTCAAAGAAAGCAGGAGTAGCCATCCTTATGAAGAAAAAACAGTCCACTAATGATTCAGGATTCAGATCACGGCCTACAGGGTCGCTATGTTAGGGTCACAGGATAACTGCACGGCAATTTGGTGCACTTAGTTAATGTATATGCTCCAAATACGGGGATTGACAAATTCCTTACAGATCTTTTTTCCAAGTTAGCTGCCTTACCTCAGGGACAAATCATAGTAGGAGGAGATTTTAATATAGCACCATCTCCCCCAACATGGATCGATCCTCTAGTACCTCCCAAACAAATCGAGCCGCCACCAAAAAACTTAATCCGCTTACGACAGAGATGGGGTTAGTGGATATATGGAGATCTCACCATGGAACTGAAAAGGATTACACCTTCTACTCTAATGCGCAAAAATCATATTCTCAGATCGATTTATTCTTTATGCAGCAGTGCACCACATCAGTAAAGCAGAAATCCACCCCATTACACTATCAGACCATGGGCCAATATCTACTAAATTAAATTGGGGACAGAAAAAAACCGGTAAAAATATGGAGACTTAATGTCTCCTAATGATAAAATGTTATTACACAGCTGACTCAAACAGCAGCAAACCTGGCTTCTGACTCTGATGGAGGATTGTTCCCCATTATTATGGTGGACATATTCAAACAGTCATGCGAAAAATAAATTAGCTGTGCATCAGCTCCAGAAAAAGCTGACACAAGCCAAGGCCACTCAGTAGACTAACTTGATCATAGACCTAGAAAAACAACACAAGCAAAACCCGGAAAAAAGTAAAATAAGGCGGGAACTGGATAAAGCCAGGGCTGAACTTTCAAATTTAGAGAACAAAAAGCAGATTGACACCTTAGATTTGTCAGTCAAAAATATTAAGAGGAGGGAGGAAACGCAGCTAGGCTTTTAGCTTTTCTCCTGAGAAAGGCCGAAGCAGAGAGAGACATTCCTCTTATAATATATGAGGGAAATAGGTCCTGGGTCCTACCAAATGATATAGTACACCTCTTTAAAACTTTCTGTCATTCCCTATACACTGAGGATAAGGCAGAGGGACAGGTTAGTATGATTACCAAAACATTTCTTGACTCTCTTGCCCTCCCAGAATTCCCCCAAGAGGCACATAAAATGCTGTCAGCCCCCATAACATACCAGGAAGTCACACGGACCATCTCGGGGCTCCCAGTGGGTAAGTCCCCTGGACCGGATAGGCTGAGTGCGGAATTTTACAAAAAAATTAAGAAAACTATAGTACCCTGGTTGGTGAAGGTCTTCAGTACCTGTTTAGAGGAGAACCATTTACCCAAGTCTTGGGAAGAGGCGGTGATTTTGGTAATTCCTAAGTCAGATAAGCCTGGAACAACCTGTGCAGCTTATCGACCAATATCGTTACTTAATCAAGACCTTAAAATCCTTATGAAAATCCTGGCCACATGGCTCCAGAAGTATATAGAGTGCTTGGTTCATCCTAACCAGATGGGATTTATACCCCACATTAGACTATTGCTTAATGTAATGACACAGAGTGCACAATCCCCCCTCACCCAATTAGCAATATTCTTGGACGCCGAAAAGACCTTTGATTGCCTTGACTGGACCTATATGAAAATGGTCATGGAGCATATGGGGGTGGGGGCAGTTTTTTGAAGTGGGTTGCTCTTTGCTATCAACACCCTACAGCCAGAGTTAAAGTAAACTGCACCATCTCTGATTGTTTTGACACTGGGAGGGGGACGAGGCAGGGGTGCCCTCTATCCCCCCCTACTTTTCACCCTCAGTATGGAGCCCTTAGCCCAAGCTATTAGGAAAGACCCCAAAATCAGAGGAATCACAATTAACCAGCTAACTTATAAAGTCTCATTATATGCAAACGACACCCTAATATATTTGGGGGACCTGGTATAGTTCCTCCTGCCCACACTACACCTTCTGGAACAGTTCGGTACCATGTCTGGGTTTAAGATCATCCTGAATAAATCCAAGGTTCTGGCATTTAATAAGGTCCCAATAAATGAAATAACACGCTCACTTCCATTCAGATGGGTAAAAGACAAAATCGGATACCTAGGGATCCAGATTCCCAGAGACCTGTCTAAATTACATCATTATAACTTTGCTTCCCTGAGAAGGGAGATATTTGAAGACTTGAACAGATGGCAATCCCTGCCCTTCTCGTTTACTAATAGATTTGATGGTATTAAAATGAATATCTTACCAAGATACCTGTTTTTCTTCTCAACTCTCCCGATCCCATTCCCCAGAGCCGATTGGAAGGAACTTCAGAAAAAATTATCCAATTTTATCTGGGCAGGGAGACATCCACGGAAGAGATGGAATCTACTAACTGAAGTTAAAGATAAAGATGGCTTCGGAGTACTTAATTTTTATAATTATTATTTAACAGCTCAGTTACTCCCAATCTTAAAAATATTGTCCCCAGGATAGCTTGGCAGAAGACACCAGGAGAAAGGACTGCTGTGTGACTGGACTTCTCTGCTGGGACTAAAGAAGAAGAACTTTTGTACTTGGACCTTTAATTTAGGGTAAAAAAAACTAACAAACAAAACAAAAAAAGTGTGTGTCTGGGTTAACTGAACTGAATGGGTATCTGAACAGTTATCTAGGTGTAAATCTCAGGTGATTGAAAGGACTTAATAGCTGTGAGGTTTAAATTACTTGTAGAAAGATCTAGTAAGTAGGGGGAGTGGCTTAGCTAGAAGGAAGCTACATTTAAAGACTGCCTTAGAAAGATTCTGCTAATAGCTTGGCAGAAGACACCAGGAGAAAGGACTGCTGTGTGACTGAACTTCTCTACTGGGACTATATTGCCCTCCTTCCCTCCCCTCCACCCCCAAGCCAAAGCTAGTTCTATTTTTATAGGCACAGGATTTGACTGACAACAGGAACTTCCTGTTTGGGAGCAGGAAGTGAGTGATCACAGAACCACCAAAGACCCACCATCCTAGAAGGGCAAGAGTAGCTCCGCCCCCCTCTAGCTGCTGGAGGTCTGCCTCTGAGCAAGTAAGTGGTCTACTGAGAAATATAGGACATTCTTGTCTCAGAACAGGACAATCAGGAGCTAAGAGGCACACAGGCAGAAAGTAAGGGGAGAGAGAGAGAGAGAGAGAGAGAGAGAGAGAGAGAACAGAGGAAAGAGTAAGGATTGCAAACAGTTAAAGGGCCAGAAATAAGACATGATTGGAGTGGTGCAGTGCAGTGGCTGTGGAGCAGCAGTCTTCCGGAGACATTCTGGAGGATGCGGTGTTGTGCCATCTGCAGGCACTCTCTGGGCTGAGGAGGAAGTTGCTCATCTCCAGGCTGAGTTGGCCAAGATTTGTGGGACCTCCTCTTCCATCCAGGGACCACCAGTGCCACTGCCATTGCCTCAGGGTTGCCAAAAGAGGAGGCGGTTGGACCACAGTGGCTCAGGGAGGGTGAGGGTGGTGGAACAGAGGCGCATTCCTCAGTTGTACCTCTCACAATTCCTATGCCATTCTGGCAAAGTGTGGTTCCTCTATGGAGGCACCCGCAGTGGAGACCAAGGAGGATGCTGGGAACCTCCACAAAGGAGACCCACAGGAGGGTGGCTGGGGACCCTGCAGGGGAAGGAAACAACTCCTGGTGGGGGACTCCATTGTTAGGAAGGTAGAACTGGGGGAGGAAGGGGAGAGGGAGGTAAGGTGCCTGCCTGGCACCATGGCTTGGAGGGACAGGGAGCGAATCCTCAGGATTGCCGGAGCAGCTGCACAGGGGAGGGAGCTGGATGTCATTGTCCACCTAGGGACAAAAGACCTGGCTAAGAAAGGGATTAGAGAAGTGCAGGAAGAGTTTGTGGAATTGGGGAGGGGCCTTACTCAAATAGCACGCACAGTAACCTTCTCGGAGGTGCTACCCATCTATGGCGTAGGAGAGGCTAGGGTGTTCCGCACCATGGGATTCAATCAGTGGTTGAAAAACTGGTATGGAGCTCAGGGATTTGGCTTCATTGGGGACTGGGGTCCACCTGAGTGATGCAAGCCTATACTGGCATGATGGGCTGCATCTGTCCGGGAGGAAACCAAGATCCTAGGTGATAGGTTTAAATAGCTGCATGGCAAGCTTTTAAACTAGCCAAGGGGAGGCACTAGAAAGGAGCAGGAAATCTCAGCCCCCAAATAATCACGGTAGTAAAGTGCGCAAACACCAACATAGAGGTGTCGATAGGGAGAAGGGCAGGGGTAAATGGAGAAAGTGACAAAGGCAAGAAGGACAGGGATGGAGCAAAAGGGAGTAAGGCCATCAGGAAATGGAGGGTAATGAGTACCAACGCCCGTAGTCTGGGCAACAAGATCCCTGAGCTGGTGACCTTGATGGAAGAGGGATGCCTGGATATCGTAGCAGCCACAGAAACATGGTACACAGAGAACCATGACTGGGATGTTAACATACCTGGGTACATAACCTACAGGAGAGAGAGGCAGGGGAGAAGAGGGGGAAGAGTAGCTCTCTATGTAAAGGAAGGATAAAAGCAACTGAACAAAAGAGTAAACAGGGAGGAGAGGCGGTACTGTGGGTCACCTTGGAAGACTGGAAAGGGCACCACAATCTGCACAGGGGTTGTGTACAGACCCCCATGTCAGGGGGAGGGAATGGACAAGGATATGATAGAAGGCATTCTTAGAATGGCAGAGAAAGGGGAGATACTGTTGATGGGAGACCTGAATATGCCAGATGTTAACTGGAGCACATTTGCTGCAGCCACATCCAAGAGCAGGGCCATTCTTGATGCCCTACAGGTGGCAGGCATTAGACAGCTAGTTTCAGAACCCACTCATGAGGGGCAATCTTAGACCCCGTGCTCTCAAAGCGGGGGCAGTGAGAGGATCTCAGATCTAGAAGTGGGTTGCCATCTGGGGACAAGTGACCATCAAGCAGTGTGGTTCACGTTAAACTCAGCTACAGAGTCAAGCCATACAAAAGTGAGGTACTGGACTTTAGGAGGGCTGACTTTGGCAAGATAAGGAGAGTGCCTCAGAAAAGCACTAGCAAACAGGCTAGAAGGAGGTGTGGAGCAACAATGGGGAATCATCAAACTGCCATCACAGAGGCAACAAGCCTTTGTGTGAAAGCAAATAAACAAATCAAAGCGAAAGAAAAAGCCACTATGGTTCTCAAAGAGGTGGCTGTGAAAGTCAGGAAGAAAAGATAGCATTCCGGAGTATAAGGAAACACAGAAGGAGCAGGACAGAGAGCTGTACCAGTTAAGGCAGAAGGAAGCAGGGAGGGAAGTCAGAATAGCAAAGGCCCAAACTGAGGAAAAGATAGCCAACTCCAGTTAAGAAGGGATAAAACCTTTTATAGGCATCAGCGAGCATAGAAAGACAAAGGGAGGGATAGTGAGGCTGAATAGAATTGAACGGTGGTGGGCAGAGGGGACAGTGAAAAAGCAGGGATACTGGAACGAATATTTCTGCTCAGTATTCACAAAAGAGGAGGAGGAAGTGCCTAATCCAATTAACAGAAGCACTATTGATAGGGGGGTTGATCCCAGTCCTTTCACAGAAGAAAGGGTTCTGCAAGAACTCCTAAAACTGAAGGTGGACAAAGCAATGGGTCCTGATGGAATTCACCCCAGAATTCTAAAAGAATTAAGTGAGGAACTAGTGAAACCACTGCACTGGCTACTCTTTTTAATAAATCATGGGAGGATGGTGTGGTACCCGAGGACTGGAGGAAGAAGCGGATGTGATTCCCTTCACAAAAAGTGGGACCAAGACAGAGGCAGGAAACCACAGACCTGTTAGTCTGACCTCTGTGGTAGGGAAAGTGATGGAGTCACTCTGAAGGAAAGAATAGTTGAGTACCTAGAGGTCAGTGGAGCACAGGACCCAAGGCAGCATGGGTTCACAGCGGAAGGTCATGTCAGACAAATCTAATAGATTTCTTTGACTGGGTGACCAAAGTAGTAGACCAGGGAGGGGCTGTGGACATGGCCTACCTAGACTTTAGCAAGGCATTTGACACAGTCCCACACAAAGATTAATAGTCATATTAACCAGCCTGAGAATGGGTCCCAGGGTGGTAGCCTGGAATAAAACATTGGCTGGACAACAGGACACAGAAGGTAATTGTAAATGGGTCCACTCTGAAGAAAAAAGGGTTACTAGTTGGGTACATGAGGAGTTCAGTATTGGTCCAGTCCTTTTTAATGTCTTCATCAGTGACATTGCAGAGGGACTGGAAGGAAAAGTATGCCTTTTGCAGATGACACAAAGATCTGCAACATGGTTGATACAAGGAGGTGTGGAAAGGATGAAAAGGGACTTGGCAAGGTTGGAGGAATGGTCAAAAGTATGGCAGCTTGGATTCAATGCAAAGAAGTGCAAAATAATGCACCTGGGAAACAAGAACCCAGGGGAAGAGTACACAATGGGTGGGGAGGTAGTAACAACAACAAAAAGGGAAAGGGACCTGGGGGTAATCATATCAGATGACCTTATGGTTAGCAAGCAATGTGAGAAGGCAGTAGGGAGGGCTGGGGATATACTGGGATGTATAGGGAGAGGCATCAGCAGCAGAAAACAGGAAGTTGTTATCCCTTTGTACAGACAGTTGGTGAGACCCCATCTGGAGTACTGTGTCCAGTTCTGGAGACCCCATCTCCACAAGGACATAGACAGGATAGAGGCAGTCCAGAGGAGGGCAACTAAAATGGTGCAGGGTCTGCAAGAGAAGCCGTATGAGGAGAGACTAAAGGAGCTTAATATGTATACCCTTGAGGAAAGAAGGGAGAGGGGGGACATGATAGAAACTTTTAAGTACCTCAGTGGAATCAACAAAGTCCAAGAGGGTAGCATCTTTCAGAAAAGAGATTTGCAAGAACAAGGGACACAATTTAAAGATCAAGGAGGCGGTTCAGGGGCAATGTGAGGAAGTATTATTTCACAGAGAGGGTAGTGGATGCATGGAACAGCCTTCCTGAGGAGGTTGTGGGGTCTAAAACTGTGGGAGAATTCAAGAATGCATGGGACAGACATAAGGCAATTCTTGTGGGGGGTAGGAAGAAATAGGCTGTTGGTTAACTAGGATCTGCGGCCTATCCTGTAGGTAGGGAAATGGGCAGACTAGATGGGCCAAGCGGTCCTTATCTGCCGTCAAAGTCTATGTTTCTATGTTTCAGGATTAAGAGGAAGCTGGTATTATATAGAGGAGAGGGAATACCCCTCTATGCCCCTTAACCTTCTCCCATGGACAATAATGCCTCCCGACTTGAAGAAGATTAAAAACAAGTGGACCTGATATACCCTGTCGGCTTGGCTAGAAGCTAGGCAATGGTGGGAAATTCCTACTTTAGTTTGGAAGTATATCCCATTAATCAGACTACCCCAGTTTCCAGTTTTGGATAAAGACCCAGTCCTCCTGCGCTGGGAACAGTTAGGTCTTAGATTTCCCACCCAGTTCGTGCAAGGAACAGAGATTAAATCTTTTAACATGTTACAACAAGAATTTGGTTTGCTCCTCAAGGAATTTTATAGATGTCTTCAGTGCAGGCATTATCTCGCCACCACTGTTGGCCTGTCAGCAGTAACAGCTGACCCTGCCCCTCCAATACTTGCCACTTATCGGAATAGCAGAATGTGTAATATCAGACACTATATTTCCACCATTTATAAAAAACTACAGGAAGGAGTGGGCACCCTGCTGGTTCAAAAGGTGCAAGAAAGTTTGCAGGAGGAGACGGGAGAGGTTATTTCAGAGGAAGAATGGGGTAAAATATGGAATGGGATCCATAAAACCACAGGATCTCCCTCTCGGATCTGTTTCCGCTGGTGTGTGAATAATACATTTTTCATCACCCCAGCAATCTCATGTCATTATTCTTCCACCCATACAGATAAATGCTGGAGACAGTGCAGAGGGAGCAGTAACCATTGCCATATTCTTTGGGAGTGTCCAGTTATTCAACCATTTTGGTCAGCAGTTACATGGGGGATAACAAAAATCTTCAATTTGAATAGTAGGCCCACCTTTGCAAACCTGGTATTGGGCCTTCCACCCGAAACAGTGAGTTCTCCAGCCATGAAATACCTCTTTTACATTCTGGTGGCAGCTGCTGTCAAGGTGATTACGCAAAACTGGCTAACACCCAAACCACTCTCCATAATTTTGTGGAGGAATAATATTGATATTATTAAAAGCATGGAAGCTATCATGGCTAGACTGTAGCTATGAACCACTCAATTCAACTCGAGATGGCTCCCATATTTTGATTATGTAGAAGCAGAGTATAGGATTCCCACTTTGGAGCAGCTTCTACATTCATAAGCTGATGGAGAGATGCATATAATACATAGGATTAACTATTGGAACCTAGTGCGCCCCCTCCCCATTATGTTTCTAATGTGGTAATAGGTATCATTAATATTAAGGAATGCAAGATTGAGACAACAACAATGAGTTTGCAAGTATGTTGAATAATTCTTTATTGTATCCTTATTTTACGTACTATTATTTATCTTTTATTACACACGAAGAAGTTGGATGGCAAAGGTTAGTCTTCTGGTATCGATATTTAAGGGACATTACGTCAAGACGCAGATTTGAAGATGGGGGGGCCCCAACCATGGACACGGTGTTCTTCTCCAGTGGTGACATCCTTGGTAACTAGGACAGGAGAGATACCTAGGAAGGACAAATATAAAATGATTAAACAAAGATTTGTGCATTCCGATAAAGTGCAAATCAATCAACTAATACCAAAGTTGTGGAATGTATGAATTGTATCATTCCTACTTTTTCAGTGAAATATATATTGTATAAGACATTATTTTTGCTGGAATAAAATTTTAGCTATATTCACTATTTTGAAAATCCAGTGAAAATTATATGCCAGTGAAAATATATACTGCAATTGACAAGTTAGCTTGCCCTTGCACTTCAGCTAAATTAAACTGCCGTGAAGATGTCAGAGTGGACAAAACAGTGAAATTTAAGGGCAGTGAATTCATTCTCTTCTACAGTAAGTTCAAAAATAAAAAGGGACAGAAATAAAGATAAAGCTGCTCAGTCATCTGATTGACATGGTAAAAATGGATCAGGTACCAGGGTGTCCAGAAAGGGAAACCTGAATCCGGAGATGGCAAAAATAAGATAAAAGAGCCCAGAGCAGATTCTGGAAACAGTGCCTACAAAAAAGAAACTTCAAAAATGTCACTGTCACTCCACCTGAAAGGAGCAGATAGATGGCACAGAACAAAATGCCTTCATATGAGGACATATAAAAATGTAGCAATTTTTCCAGGCTGTCCAGGCCATAGGAAACTTTAATAACGACACCCCCCCCATCCAGGCTCAAGCTCCAACCTGTCTTCCTGCAGAGGAGGAAGAGTAAGAAATATATTATGTACAAGGGGGAGGAAGGTGATCCCTTGGAATCGGAGGGTACACCTGAGGAAGAGTTTGGCTTTCCTCCAAGGCATAATGAGGACTATTCTCCATTTTCCTCATTTGTCAGACAAATGGTAGATTCCCTCACCCCCCCCCAAAGAGACTGTGGATGATGATGAGGAGGAGGATGCTGAATTTATGGATGTGTTAGTGGTAACACCTACAAGAAGGATGCTGGTCCCCATATGCATATCACTTCAGAAGGGCATTTCAAAAAATCATGTCTGCACCTGCTTCAGCTGCATCCATAGATAGAAAGATTGAAAGAAAATATCAGGTGATCATCAAGCAGTAGTCCAGGCTGCTGCCTGCGAGGGAGCCAAAGTCTCCCTGTTTGCACAACCACCTGAAAATGACTTCAAAAATTGGATGCTATGGCCAGAAAGGTTTACACAACAGCTTAAAACAACATAAAGTCTTGCTGTGTTCTGACATATGCAGTTAGGTCCTGCCTTTCAACTGCCCTGGAGAACAAAGAGTTAAACTTTCCATGGCCAGCATGGAATGTTCACCACGAGCTCAGTTGAAGCCCCTGTCTGCTGTTGTTTAAACTCCAATCGTCAGATTCTTTACTCCACCTCACTGAACAGTCGCTCTGGAGATTTCTCCTTTGCTCGGTTCAGAAAAGTTGGTTGAAGTGTTGTTTTTTCGCTCGGTTTCCACCGAATTGCTGTTACCGCTCAGTCAGTTTAAGTGTCTGTCTGTGGTACTGAGAGTACTAGATAGGTTTTCTGTGTAGTTTCTGTGTGGAACTTGTAAATTGTGGATCAGTTTGGCTGAACCGATCAGTTTCAGGTAAAAAAAGTTTGTGATTATTTAGAGTGTGGTAACCGGTCCGTATCGGTTATAAAAAAAAAAAAAATAAAATATGGTTATTCGTTTTTCCCCAAGACCAATGACTACGGTCAGGACCCGATAGAGAGTCTTGCCTGGCAGATTGCCAAAAAAGGGCAAGTTTTGGTTAGGATTGGCCATGTCTGAGAAACCCAAGAAAAAAAACTGGGCCCACTGGGTTTCAACACTGCAGTGTGTGTGGGGAAGTCTTTGCCAAGGGTGATCCCCACACCACCTGTGTTTATTGTCTGGGGTTTGCCACCTCGATTCAGACTGCCAAATTTGTAAGAATTTTCCCAAATCTACCCTGGAAAAGAGATTAGGTAGACTGAGGGAAAGGGAGGCCGAGAAGCACGCTGACCCAGATGGCCAGCCCGGTTCTGTTCCGACCGAACCAGAAGGAGTGCCCTCTGACCAGGGCGATACTTCGGGCAAAAGGAGCCGATTCTGAGGTGGGTTCGGTAAAAGGAAAAGAAAAGATAAATCGTCCGGTTTGGACCCAGAAATTCATACCCCGACCGCCGATGAGATAGCCAAGGCGATAAGGATAGTGCAGTCGCTTACTTCGGTTCCGACCAAACCGGCACCATCTGGCAGGGGTTCAGTTCGGTCGGTTCCCCCAGTTCTGGATTACACTTTGCAAGAATTTTATGAACCGGAGGAGGAGGAAGGAGAATATGAAAATGATGATGGTGATTATGAAAGTCTGGATGTGCCTATTGACCCGGACATCTCCCCAGATAGACCTTCAGGTGTTTCTCCTCCTAGGCTTTCTGAGTCCCCTTCTCACTTTATGTTTTACAAAAAAGTGGCTGAGACCCTCCAGCTTCCTGTGGAGGAAGCAGTAGAGGATCAGGAGGAGCCTGATTTTGTTGAGATGATGGACATCCCAGAGTCCAGAAGACTGTCTATTCCCCTCCACAAATCCTTTGGGAAACAGACACATAAAATTCTTAAGTCTCCTAATTCCATACCTCCTCTGGACAGACGAATGGACAAGAGGTATGCTCTTTCAGGCTCAGACACGGGGTTCCTTTTCCAGCAATGCAGCCATGTTGGGGTAGTGCAGGCTGCTGCCTGTGATAAGGCAAATATCCCCTTGGCATCACACCCCCCAGACAAGGACTCCAGGAAGATTGATGCCATGGCAAAGAAACAGTACATGGCAGCATCTTTGGGACTCAGGCAGGCTAACTATATGGCCTACACAGCTAGATACCAGAAGTCCAGGTGGGACACTGTGCTGGCTCTGGCTAAACAGGCCCCTGACCAGCTTGCCAAGGAGCTGGAGCAGGTGGCTGCAGATGGGGTTGAGGCATCTAAAGTACAATTTCATGCTGCTGTGGACTCCAATGATGTTTCATCAAGCGTCATGGCTACATCTGTGGCTCTTCGGAGGATGGCTTGGCTCAGATGTACTAGCCTATCGCAGGATACCCAGGCTAAGGCCATGGATTTCCCTGTTATTGGTAATTCTCTGTTTGGGGAGCAGACAGAAAACTACATGAAGAAGATGGACGAGTACAGGACCACTTACAGGAGTGCTCAGGCCAAAGAAAGGCAAGCAACTCCTCAAAGGCAGCAGTCCAGGGGCAGGGGCAGGCCTTTCCAAATGCCTTTTTACCAAGCTTAGGCCTCCTCCTCTTCTTACTCTCAGAGGGGGTTTCTTTAGAGGGAGAGGCAGACGGGGGATGAGCAGACCTGCATCCACCCCTCAGCCTAAAGCCCCTGCCAAGCAGACACCCTGATGGGTCTGCCCGGGCTGATTCTCCCATACCAGTAGGGGGCAGTCTGGCTTACTTTGCCCAGGACTGGAAGTCTCTAACAACAGACAAGTGGGTCCTGGAAGTAGTAAGCCAGGGGCTAGTTCTCAGCTTCAAAAAATTTCCCAAGATGAGAACCAGATCCTTTCCACCTGCAAATCCATCAGAGACCCTTGCCTTAGAGGCAGAGGTTTCTTCCCTCCTAGCTCTCAGAGCTATAGAGAGGGTTCCCACCCTACACAAGGGCAAAGGATTGTACTCCAGGTACTTCCTAACCCCCATAAAGACAGGAGAATGGTGGCCCATCCTGGACCTAAGATATCTGAACAAACACCTTTTAAAGCCAAAGTTCAAAATGGTGACTCTGGGAATAATCCTTCCCTCTCTAAGACCAGGGGACTGGCTAGCCTCCCTGGACCTCAAAGATGCCTATTTTCACATTCCCATCAGGTGCTCCCACAGAAGGTACCTCAGGTTCGAGTTGCCCTCAGGCCACTATCAATTCAGAGCAATGCCCTTTGGCCTAACATCAGCCCCAAGGATTTTCACAAAGTGCCTGGCAGTAGTGGTTGTTTTCCTAAGGAGAAAAAAGATCTCCATCTTCCCATACTTGGACGACTGTCTCATAGTAGGTCAGTCTCCAGACCAAGTCAAGTCACATTTGCAAGTGACTCAGCAAGTGCTCATTTCCTTAGGATTCCTTCTCAACCTTCCAAAGTCAGTTCTCGAACCAGTACAGCTCCTCACCTTCATAGGGCAGAGCTGGATACAGTAAAGGCAAGAGCCTTCCTTCCCCTGGAAAGGGCAACGACCCTCATGGAACTGGCCTCTTCATTCACCCTTCAGGTGTCTCAACCAGCAAAGCATTTCCTTCAGCTTCTGGGCCACATGGCAGCTTCCACAGCAGTGGTCCAAGGAGCAAGATTCCAGATGAGGGACATTCAGTTCCACTTAAGAGGCTTCTGGTCCCAAAGAAAGGATTCCCTTACCAAACTAGTCCCAGTGACTCGAACCCTGATCCAGGCCTTGCAATGGTGGCAGGATCGGGACAATTTGAGACAAGGGGTTCCTTTTGTCACTCAGTCTCATTCAGTGATACTCACCACTGATGCTTCCCTGCTGGGCTGGGGAGCCCATCTGGGGGATCTTAACATCCAAGGACTGTGGTCACCTCAGGAATCTCTGCTTCACATCAATCTCTTGGAACTCAGAGCAGTGTTTTTGGCACTGCAAGCTTTTTCCAAATCTGTGCAGAACAAGGTGGTCCAGGTCAGAACAGACACCATCACCACCACCATGTGGTACATCAACAAGCAGGGAGGCACCTCGTCTACGGCCTTGTGCACAGAAGCAATGAAGTTGTGGTCTCTGGCCTATTCCCTGCAAACCTTTCTGATAGCAGTTCACCTCCCAGGGAAGGACAATGTCCTAGCAGATGCTCTGAGCAGAATATCCCAGGGCCATCACAAATGGACCCTAGATCCTCTAGTTTTGAAAGTGATTTTCTCGAGATGGGGCACTCCAGAGATAGATCTTTTTGCAGCCCCAGACAATCACCAACTTCCTTTCTTTTGTTGCAGACCCCCAGTCTTGGGCTCAGTCCCCCTGGATGCTCTGATCCTGAATTGGGAAGGGAAATTTCTGTATGCTTTCCCCCTTCCCTCTCCTGTTCAAAGTGTTGGTCAAGATAAGGTCACAACCATGCAAAGTGATTCTGATTGCTCCAGACTGGGCCAGACAGCCCTGGTATCCCCTGTTGCTGTCCCTAGCAGTCCACCTTCCCCTGTCTCTTCCCAGGAATTACAACCTGTTGACATCCTCTCAGGGGAGGATTTGGTACCTGAATCTTCGGTCTCTCAATCTCAAGGCATGGCTCTTGAAGAGTTAGAGTTTGCTGATCTGCATCTTTCCCAAGTGCTCTGGATATCCTTAAGGCTTCTCGTAAGCCTTCCACCAGAAAGACTTACAACTCCAAATGGAAAAGATTCAGCATTTGGTGTTCTAAGAAAAATATTTCTCCAGATTCTGCTGAGTTGCCTATGGTTCTGGACTATATGGTCCATCTTAATGGCCTAGGCCTCGGGCCAGCTACCCTTAAAGTACATTTGGCAGCTGTTTCTGCTTTCTTGTCAGTAGGCAAGCCTTCCTCTCTATCATCCCATCCTGTGTTTTGTAAGTTTTTCAAGAGATTGCTTTACATCAATCCCCCCTTTAGGGATCCTGCTCCTGCTTGGGACCTTAATGTTTGCATTGCTAAGCTTATGCAACCCCCCTTTGAGCCTTTATCCTCTGCAGAGCTTAAGTACTTGACTTAAAAAACTGTGTTTTTGGTGGCCATTACCTCTGCCAGGCGTATCAGTGAATTGCAAGCCCTGTCAGTGGAACCTGATTTCATCTCTTTCCATAGAGATAAAGTGGTCCTAAGAACTAACAGAAATTGTTTGCCTAAAGTGGTTTCAGATTTCCACCTCAACCAGTCTCTGTCTCTGTCTCTCCTTGTTTTCTTCACTGTCCATTCTTCCTCTGGAGAGAGGAGGCTACACAGCTTAGATGTTAAAAGGGCCCTGAGCTACTACATAGAGCGCACCAAAGGTCAACACAGGTTTGAATCCCTCCAGTTGTTCCTCACGTATGGAGAGGTTGGTAAGGGCAAACCTGCCACTAAGGGATCTATTGCCAGGTGGATTGTTTCTTGTATACAATTCTCCTATGAGAAACTGGGTAGAACTCCACCCTCAGGCCTGAGGGCTCATTCAACTAGAGGTACAGCTGCTTCCCTGGCTACTGCCAGGGATATTTCTCTCTTAGAAATTTGTCAAGCAGCCAACTGGAAAACAGTTCATACATTCACCAAGCATTACTCTCTGGATATCCAGGCTAGGAGTGATGCTCGGTTTGGCACAGCAGTACTTCAGAGCCTGTTTCCAAAGTAGGTTCTGTCCCTCCTCCATGGAGGTGCTGCTTGGTAGTCTGCATATGTCAGAATACAGCAAGACTTCATGTTGTTTGAAGAAAAAATTACTCACCTTAGTAATGTTGTTTCTTCTAATGGAGTCTTGCTGTATTCTGACCTCCCCCCCCCACCTCCCCTCTCCGAACCTAGCTTTTGGGATGTGGGTGGGCAGGAGCAGTGTTGGCTTCCTAGGGGTGTCATTTTTTCACCCTCTTTTATTTGGGTGAGTGACTGTGTTTTGGATGTGTTTTGTTTTTTGGGTTTCCTGACTTGAGTCTTCCTTTTGAAACCAAAAAACCCTTTTATATAGATATAGTTGCCAGTTGGCTAGTTTTGAGTTTTACAGTTTCCACACAGAACTTCTAGTGAGTATTGCTCGTAAAGATCTGACAGTTGGAGTTTAAACAACAGCAGACAGGGGCTTCAACCGAGCTCGTGGTGAACATTCCATGCTGGCTATGGAAAGTTTAACTCTTTGTTCTCCGGGGTAGTTGAAAGGCAGGACCTAACTGCATATGTTAGAATACAGCAAGACTCCATTAGAAGAAACAACATTACTAAGGTGAGTAATTTTTTCTTCCCTGCTAATCAGGTAGGCAGCTTATTCAGAATGTAGCACAGTATCAGAAAACATTGTGGAATAAACGTCTGGGGAAGCACAGTGTCTGAGCAACATCACAATCCCGACACCTGCAGAGTGACAGACGGAATCTTGACACCCGCAATGGCAATCCGCCACAGCGGCTGACAAGTCCCCACAGCGTCAGTGCCACCACCACAATCGTACATCAGGCCCATGCCCACCTGTAGTGCTCTTATTGACCCATGTGCACTGTATGGGTGCCCATTCCCCCTGTGTCCGCTGCCCTCAGGCGTTCCCAGTCCATTCAACGCTGTCATGCCAGAACCCCGCTGCACCTGTAGTGCCTACGGGTTCCCCCGCCTATGATCTGCTGTGTCACTCCACTGTCCGATGCATCTGTTGTGGCTCGGGGAGGGGGCACGGTGACTGTTCCATTGCTGTAGCGTCAGTGTTGTGTGCGGTATGTGCTGGTGCGCTGTGTCTGTGCACCGTGCCATCCGTCGAGGTGGCCTTTGCAGACTCTGTGTCAGGATTGTGGTGTTCGGGTTGGGCTGCATTGAGTTCGTGTGCGGCGGTTTCTGGGTGTCGCTGTGGGGGCTGTCGGCATTATCACTGTCGCCGTACTGTGGTGCTTCCAATGTCTGGCACTGGCTGATAGAGCAGATGGTGAAGTGGTACAGGACTGAACTGCCACATCAAGATAAGCCCTAGATGCCTGAGGTAGTACAGGACTGAACTGCCACATCAAGATAAGCCCTAGATGCCACTAAATGCCATTTCCACACTGCTGAGGACACTAGTGACACTGTTGCTAGGGCTTTTACCCATGCAGTCTCATTAAGATTTTCCTGGTTAAGGACTACCATTCTTTCCCAGGATACTCAGACCATGGGTTTCTGCTTTGAGGGAAGCTTACTTTTTGGGTGACAAAAAAGAGGCATACATGAAAAAAGTAGATGAATACAAACCCACTTACATGAGTAACACTGAGAAGGAAAAGGCCTCTACCTCCTATAGGCCTTATGAGGCAGAGGAAACTTCACCAGAGCCTACCCTCCTTATGCCCTTTATGAGTACCAGCCACAAAGAAGCTACTATAGGGGCAGGGGCAGGGGCAGAAGGGACTCCAAGTGTGCTGCTGTAGCACCAGCACCCAAACTCAGCCAGAGCAGAAGCTCTGAAAATTTCGGGGGGCTGGCTGACTACTTCCAAGAATAGGTAAACATTACCACAGACAAGTGGGTTCTGGAGGTAGTAGGCCAGGGTTTGTCCCTTCACTTCAAAAGATTTCCAAAACTGCAGAAACACAAAAAGTTTTCAGCTTATTCTCCCACAGAAAGAAGTCTGCTGGAGCTGAAAGTAAGAAAAATTGCGGATAGCAAAAGCTGTGGAAATGGTTCCTACTTATTAGTGGGGCAAGGGTCTATTCGTGAGGTACTTCCTGACCCACCAGAAAAATGGGGAGAGGCCACCCATTTTAGATCTTGGGTATCTGATCAAGCATGTATAAAAAAAGAGAAATTCAAGATGGTCATACTTACAGCAACACTAAAGATAGGCCAGACGCATAACACATGGTGCAATTTGAACCACGTCTGGACTTTCTCTCTCAGGTGCAACCTAGTCGGACTTTGGGACCAGGAGAATCCTCCTTTTTCTTCGCCTTACAGCCAGGTCGGATAATGCTGCTAGTTGCCTAACCTCTGTAAATAAAACCAGATTTGTATGTACCTTCCTTCCCTATAGAGCGATTAGTTCTTTGTAACCAAGCTGAGACTGTATGTACTGTATAAATGAAATTTGCTACTTGGATCTGGATGACATGTCTGTATATATGTTGTAAAACCTAAATAAAGAAGATATTTAAAAAAAAAACCAAAAAAAAAAACAAGATGGTCATACTGAAAGCAGTGATACCATCTTTACAGTCAGGGCATTGGCTAGGATCACTGGATCTGAAAGATACCTGCATACATTTCTCAGTCAGGCCATCCCACAGGAAGTGTCTCAGATTTAAGTTAGGGAACTGCCAATACCACTTTACAACTCTTCGGTTTGGCCTCACCTCAGCACCAAGGGTATTCACTAAGTGCCTAGCTGTGGTGGCTGCACATCTGAGAAGGCAAGGTGTGATGTTTTTTCCCCTACCTGGACGATTGGGTAGTCTCAGAGAGGACAGACTGTGCCCTGTGCAGGGATCCAGATAAGTTTTAGGACTGGGAAGTATTTACTGCTAGCTGCTTTCACCTGGTAGTATTTTCATCTACATGGTAGTAATACCATGCATTGACCTGTCTTGGACCACCATCTCTAAAAGAAGGTCACAGTTCCACTGGATGTCTGCAGCCACTGATCCTCCTTCTCCCAATACCAGTGATAAGGAGTCTTG
Organism: Neoceratodus forsteri; assembly: GCA_016271365.2. NCBI lineage: Eukaryota > Metazoa > Chordata > Ceratodontiformes > Ceratodontidae > Neoceratodus > Neoceratodus forsteri. Next base: position 114,106,319 of record CM057454.1, read on the forward strand.
AGATACTTTCCAACTGCTATTCAGTGTGTGACACTATAGTTAACATATTATGTTGCAACTGCCTTTCTTGCCAATCCAGTGCACAACTCCTGGAACAATCTCCTGCATGTATGCAGCTGATACATTTTGCTGTTTTCTGACCTCACCTCTACCTTTTTTTTTTTTTTTTTTAAGTTGTTTAACCAGGAATAGCACACTAAGCTGAAAGCTTTTTTACAGGAGCGACCTGGGAGCACAAGGAAGTTAAGTGACTTGCTCAGGGTCACACAGTATGCAAGTGGAAACTGTGGGATTCAAACCCAGGTCTGGTCTGCTGGATGTCACCAGATTTGCAGCTCAGAGCCATAGACCACTGCGCTATACTGCCTCCTACTGCTGACAGTTTGTTGGTATGTGTATCCATGACTAGTAGCCTTGAATGCTGCTGCCAATTTTGTGCACATGTGCAATTGTGTTTTCTTGTACTAGCATACTGTGAATGTACAGGGTGGGAAACAAATTCCTAAAATCAGAAAGTGGGAGTAAATCATGTAAAACTGGTAGTAAAATACTCCTTTACTCCCCTTATCTGTTCCTCTGGTCCTGTGTAATGTCTCATTGAACATTTTTGCTGTGAACTTTCTCAAAGCAAACACCGTGCATGTGCAGAAAAATTCATCTGGTCTGTGGTGAGGCATTTCAGCGGGAATGGGGCTTGGACCTCCTCCCCCAGCACGAGACTCCCATCACCAATTGCTGGGGGAACGGAGAAGGAGTAGAGCTAAGAAGCTCTATGAGGCTCCTGTAAGGAGCCAATCACATCACAGCTGCGCCTCCCTCCCTGATCGGCAGCAAATCCTGGGCACTGCCTGGGAAACCAGGAAGCTGCCAAGGACAGTAAATAGCCCCTGCAAAACAAACAGCAGGAAGGGGGCTCAGACCTCCTCCCCCAGCAGCAGACTGCACTGCTGATCGCCGGGGGACCAGAGAAGGAGCAGAGTTTGGAAGCTCCAGTAAGGAGCCATCTCATCACAGCCGTGCCTCCCTCCTGATCAGCAGCCAATATGGGTGCTGTCTGGGAACCCAGGAAGTGGGCAGGGGCAGTACATAGCACCCTCCAAAACAAGAGAAACTGCCAGAGGCATTTTGTTGGTAAGGGGGCTCGGACCTCCTCCCTCAGCACCAGGCTGCACTGCTGATTGCTAGAGAACCAGGGAAGGGCAGAGCTTTTGAAGCTCTGTGAGGCTCCTGTAAGGAGCCAGTCACATCACAGCTGTGCCTCCCTTCCCGACTGGAATCCAAGCCCACGCTGCCTGGGAAACCAGGAAGTGGGCAGGGGCAGTACCTAGCTCCTGCAAAACAAGAGGAGCCGCCAAAGGCATTTTGGTGAGAAGAGGGCTTGGACCTCCTTCCCCAGCACCAGACTGCAACACTGATCACCAGGGGACTGGAGAAGGAATGGAGCTCAGAAGATCTGTGAGGCTGCTGTAAAGTGTCAGTCACATTGCCGCCGTGCCTCCCTTCGTGATTGGCAGCCAATCCCAGGTGCTGCCTGGGAAATCAGGACGTGGGCAGGAGCCTTCTTAAGGACTAGGCCATCAAGCGGTCCCCCCACGCTGCGGCCCCCCAGGCAAAGGACATCTGAGTCTGCCCAACAAGGCAGCCAGCAGCCTGCCACTCTGCTTCCCTGCCAACCCAAGTGGACTGCTACCTGCTACCCAGCTAAGCCTGTTGGGGGATGCATTATAGGATGGCTGTACTTGGGAGGCTAGCTAGGAATCTGGGGGATAAACGTATCAGTGGGCTTAGGGGTTTGCTGTTTGTGTTTTATTAAGGCTGCATTGCTGTCCCATCTGCATGCACCCCTCTGGGTGGAGGGAACAGGTCTTAAGGCTCCAGGCATAGCTGGCAGAGAGTCAGGAGAATGTCACTAGACTCAAAAGTTACATTGGCGAGGAATTGGGGGACCATCTCTCCCACCCAGGGACACCTAGCCAGACTCCGCTACCTCAAAGGTTGCCAGAAGGAAGGAGCAGGTGGACTACAGTGGGCTTAAGGAGGGAAGGGGTGGTAGGATTGAGAAGGCTGGAGGGAGTGGGTAACAGACACTCTTCTCATCTAGTGCCACTAAGAAAGTCCTACACCATTTTTGTTGAGTGGGACTACTAAAAAAGGGGCGCCAGAGGTGGTGGACAGTAAGGATGTGGGAGACCATCTGAATGGAGTCCTGGGGGGGAGCCCACCAGAGAAGGAGGAAGCAGCTTCTAGTGGGGGACTCTGTAGTCAGGGGGATAGAGTTGGGGGAAGGGAACGAAAGGGGGTAGAGAGGGAGGTTAAGTGTCTACCTGGTGCATTGGCTCAGAGGGATGGAAAGTGTATCCAGCAGATTGTGAGGGTTGTAGGAAGGAATGGTGAGTTGGATGTCATTTTCCACCTGGGGATGAATGACCTAGCTCTGGAAGAAACAGGGGTAGTGCAGAAGCCCTTTAGGGAGCTGTGGAAAGATCTTAGGCAGGTAGCACACACTGTAGCCTTTACAGAAGTGCTACCTATCTACAACGGGCAAGGAGAGGGAGCTCTGCACTAAGGCCTTCAACTCATGGTTGAAGGAATGGTGCAGAGAGGAGAGGAGTAAGGCTACATTGGTGACTGGGGATCCACCTGGAGGGATCAGAGCTTGTGCTGGGGGGACAGTCTACATCCATCCAGAAAGGGAACGGCAATCCTCAGTGGATGGTTTGAGTGTTACTTTGATGGACATTTAAACTAGCTAAGGGGATGGTGGAAGGCAAAGGGGTGGCAGAAACTGTCCCCACCCATAGGCTGTGATGGAGGGTAGCGAATTCCTAAGCGAATAGATTTCCACTGGAATGAAAGAAAACCGAGAGAGCAAGGGATCAGCATGGGAGGAAAGGGGAAGAGAAGTAGGCAATATGAAAGGAGAGGAAGGGGGGACAACTAGAAAATGTAGTAAGGAAAAGTGTAAGACTAACAAAATCTGTACAGCCATGTGTGGCAGTGCTAGAAGTCTAGAAAATAAGCTGCCAGACCTGGAGGCCACCATGGCTGAGGCAGGCCTGGATATTGTGGACATCACCGAAACATGGTGCATTGAGAACCATGACTGGGAAATGGTCACTACCTGGAAACACAATGTTTAGAAGAGACAGGGTAGGAAGAAATAATGAGGGAGTGGTGCTTTATGTTCAGAAAATAAAGCCATGGAGGTACAGATAATTTGTGGGGGGTGGGGGGGTCGAGGTGTTGTGGGTCAATCTCGGGTCGGGAAACTGAGCCAATATTCAGACAGGAGTGGTGTACAGGCCTTCAGCCCAGAGAGAGGACTTAGACAAAGAATGGTTGGAAGACATAGGCAAAATGGCTAGGAAGGGGAAGTGGTGCTGGTGGGGGACTTTAATCTGCTAGTGTAGAGTGGAGCCTACCTGCTGCAGCATCAGCAAGAAGCAGAGGCATCTTGGATTCCCTGCAGGGGCGTTCCTCAGGTAGCTGGTCAGTGAACCCACTTGGGGTGGGGCAGTACCGGACCTGGTACTTACGAACGGGGACAGTGTTGCAGACATCAGAGTGGGAAGTCATCTGGGGACCAGTGAGCATCCCACAGTGTGGTTTCATAATGTAAGAAGAACAGCAGAATCCAGACGCACAAGAGTGAGGGTCCTGGATTTCGCAAGGGCTGACTTTACAAAGATGGGGGAATGCCTCTGAGAGGATCTGTTTAACAGTTCACTGGAGACCGGCATGGTTCTGGAGGACTGGAGAAGATGGGATGTAGCCCACTTCACAAAAGTGGTAGTAGCGAGGAGGCAGAAAATTACAGGCCTGTCAGCCTGATATCTGTAGTAGGGAAATTGATGGAAATACTATTAAAGGAAAGAATCATGGAACACCTGGAATCCAACAGTCTGCAGGACCCGAGGCAGCATGGCTTTACAGAGGGGAGGTCCTGCCAAACAAATCAGGTAGATTTCTTTGACTTGGTAACCAAGGTGTTGGATCAGGGAGGGGTGGTGGACGTGGCCTACCTGGACTTCCACAAAGCCTTTGATACCGTTCCACTTAGGAGGCTGGTAATCAAGTTGGATAGCATGGGAGGTGGCCAGTAAGGTGGTAATGTGGGTAAGAAACTGGTTAGAGGACAGAAGGCAGAGACTGGTGGTAAACAGAATTCTCTCTGAGGAGGGGAGAGTGACCAGCGGGGTACCTCAGGGATCAGTACTGGGGCTAATCCTCTTTAATTTCTTCATTAGTGACATAGCAGAGGAACTGGATGGCATGGTCTGCCTCTTTGTGGATGACATCAAGATCTGCAACAGAGTGGACACATTCCGGGGGCAAAGGATGGAAGGAGATTTAAAACAACTAGAGGAGTGGTCCAAAGTTTGGCAGCTAAAGTTTAGTGCAAAAAAGTACAAAATATGCACTTGGATCACAGAAACCTGGGGCTGCAGTACAGAATGGGTGAGAGATACTTGCAATGATCAAGCAGGAAAGAGACCTGGGGGTAGTCATATCAGATGACCCGAAGGTGGCCAGACAATGAGAAAAAGTGATTGGGAGACCTAGTAGGATGCTGTGGTGTATAGCTAGGGGTATTACCAACAGGAAGAGGGTAGTGGTGTTGCCACTGTATAGGTCATTAGTAAGACCCCACCTGGAGTACTGTGTCCAGTTTTGGAGACAACATCTCAGGAAGGACACAAACAGGGTGGAGGCCATCCAAAGTAGGGTTAACAAGATGGTACAGGGTCTACATCAAACATCCTATAAGGAGAGGCTAAAGGAACTAAACATGTACACCGTAGAGGAGAGGAGGGAGAGGGGGATATGATCGAGATCTTCATATACCTCACGGGGGTGAATAAAGTACAAGTGGGAGGTATTTTTCAGAGTAAAGGGAGCTGTAGAATAAGGGGTCATGATATGAAGCTGAAGGGGGTAGGTTCAGGAGAGGTGAGGAAATACTTTTTCACAGAAAGGGTGGTGGATGCCTGAAACAATCTTTCAGTGGACGTAGTGGGGGCGAAAACAGTGGTGGGATTCAGAAAAGCCTGGGATAAGCACAAATGAGTCATAAGGGATTGGTAAGGGGTGAAAGAGAAAGTGCCATAGACCTGGAAGGGTCTACAGCATAAGCAACGCACCAAAAAAGAGCAGACTGGATGGGCCAAGCGACCCTCATCTGCCATCAGTTTCTGTGTTTCTGTGTGATGAGTGCTGCTCTGTATGTATCAATTCATTGAAGAGATGTTTTATTCTACAACCAAGCCCTGGTTTTCTCTTTTTATACAGGTCCAATGTTTGTCAAACTGTGCTTATTGTCTGTGTCACGCTTTAAAAAAGAAAGATTTCCCTTTTTATGCTCTGCTTGTACCTTACATATACCAACATTGCATCAGGCTTTATTAGCTGTTTGTTGTTGTGAAGTAGGTAACAATTACAGTGCCGAGGCTGTTGTATAGACATATTAATAGCACAGTGGTTGTGCTGTCTTAAGAAAATCCAGCATGTTTGATGGTGCTTCTGCATATATAGGCCTAGTGTGTGTGTGTTATAGTGGGCGCAGTAGCACAAGTATAGTTAAGTTGACCAAGAGTTTCTGTATTAAAACCTTATCTTTGCACCTTAATAGCTTTGTTGGCTAGGAGGCAAGGTCTCAGTATGTGGAAGGTTTCGTGATGGCAGCTTGTGGTTTCTGAGATCAGCATATGTTGTTTTTTCATTAACGTCGACATTTTTTCCTATACTTAATACACTTTTTTTTTTTTTTTTTTTTTTTACTCTTACCTACAGCCTAGATGGCACACATTTTTTTCCTGAAACTTTCAGGGTAGACGTGGCCTGTGTCAAGGTAGTGCCTTTCAAAGGTTTCATGAAAAAATATTAAATGACGCCAGAGTTATACGGATTTAAATGTTTTGTTCAGAGCATGCTCGGTAAGGTTTTTGCTAAACCCCCTGCTATGACCTGAAAAATTTGAGGTTGCAAGAGCTTTTTGCTTTCACAGCACTCACTTGTCACAACCCAAAAAACAGTTTTTAAGGTTGTGATGACTGCCATTTTGCTTTTGCTCCTGAACTAAAAAACATGGTAAATACATAACAATGATCTCTTTTAAAACAAAAAACACCTGAACGTTGCTAAACAGGATCCATTTAGCTAGATTCTTGTGTTTGTTTGTTTTTAAAAATGGCCAGAAGTATCTTAACTTGGCACCCCAAAATCCAGGGTGCCCAGCTTAGGTAGAGGAGCCGTTGACTCACATTCCCTGTATGGGAACAGCTGGACTTTCTTGACATCTGCAGCCACAGATGGAGACGTGCTATTGGCTACAGTGCTGTCAGTGAGCCAATGATGTTGATCTCTCTTTCTCTATCTGTCTTTATAAAATTGCAAGAAAAAAATCTAGAAATTTCATTGGCGAAGACACATCACCTGACAACATATAAAATATCTGTAAACATGCAGTCAGGTGTCAAATCTCATTTTCCTCCCCAAAAAGGCTACTTAGAGCCATTTTATAAGTGTAATAAGATCTCCAGGTATGTATCAGGATGTTAATGCACTTCCCTGGGGCATACGGACACACAGCCTTCGGTTTTGTGCCTTACTACACTGCTGGAGCATGCATTAAAATCCTAAAATGCACACCCTGTTGTGGCTTATTACTTACATCCATCCTTCTATCTATCTATCAGGGGTGTAGTCAGAAATGTCCATTTTGTACACACACTCTCCAACAGCTGCCCCCCCCCCATTTAAAAAATATACACTTCTTGTCCAACTGCTGCCCCTCCCCATTACAACAGGTGATTCATCTAATCTCTAAACAGGTTGTACACATATCTATGTCATAAACAATAGAGGTTTAATCAGATACAGACACTACTCAGTAGCCCACACTAACTATAATACACCACATTAGAATGATAATGGTAAGAAAAAGGCATATGGTTAGGGACAAGTACTCAAAAAAAAAAATGTACACAGATGTGTACAGTGAGTATGCCTGCCTACACCCTTGCTATCTATCTCTCTCTCTCTCTCTCTCTCTACCTTTTTATTTCCCCCTTCTTCCCAGCCCAGGCTGCCCTCCCTCATCGTTCCCCAACATTTACCTTTATCATAGTATCATAGTAATGTATCAGCAGAAAATGACCATCCTGGTCCATCTAGCCTGCCCACTTCCCACCCGCCCACTACTTGTCTCTACTTCCCAAGGATATTTTCCTCTGCCTACCAGAAGGTCCCTTGTGTCTGTCCCATGCTGTCTTGAATTCCTCCACTGTTTCTGCACACACCACCTCATTATGTAATCTGTTCCAGGGTTCCACCACCTTCTCAGTGAAATAACATCTCCTTACATTGCTCTTAAATCTTCCCCCTTCCAATCTTAAATTATGATCCCTTGTTTTAGCTCCCACTTTTCTTTTGCATAATTTACCTTCATTCACTTTATTTATTCCCTTCATATACTTAAAAGTCTTTATCATGTCACCTCTATCTCTTCTGACCTCCAGCTGGTATAGATTTATTTCTCTCCATCTAGTCTTGTATGACTTCTCTTGTATACCTTGCACCATCTTTGCTGCCCTTCTCTGAACCCTCTTAAACCCATCTATATCCTTTCTTAAATGAGGCCTCCAGTACTGTGCCCCATACTCCAGGAGCGGTCTGACCATGGTCTTACATAAAGGCATCAACACTTCCCTCTTTCTACTTGTTATACCCCTTCCTGTGCACACCATCATTCTGTTAGCTTTACCTTCTGCCTTACTGCATTGGTCTCCTACCTTAAGGTTGTTTGAGATTATAATCCCAGGTCCCTTTCCTGTTCTGTTTGTTTAATCAGTCCCCCCCCCAAGTGAGTACTCAGCCAGTGTATTTTTAGCCCCACATGCATCGCTGCACACTTCTTAGCATTGAACTTCAGCTGCCGAATGTTCGACCACTTATCTAGGGTGCCCAGATCTCTACTGATGGCCTCAACCCCTCCTGCTATGTCAACCGTATTATATAACTTTGCATCATCTGCAAAAAGATACACTTTCCCTTCAAGTCCCACTGATATATATGTTAAAAAGGATTGGTCCCAGTACTGACCCCTGAGGAACACCACTCGTCACCCTCATTATCCTAGAAGGTACACCGCTCACCACCACCCTCTGACTTCTATCCTTCAGCCAATTTTCCACCCATCTAGTTATTTTCTGTCTCACCCCCTGGCTCTGCCTTATTTACTAGCCTACGGTGAGGAACAGAGTCAAAGGCCTTACCGAAGTCCAGGTGGGCCACATCAAATGCCCCCCCCACCCGATCAATAACCTTTGTTACCCCATCAGAAAATTTGATCAGATTTGTCTGGCAAGATCTCCCACAAGTGAAGCCATGTTGCTTTTCATCTAATAGTTTATTGTCTATTAAGTATTTTACCACTCTTTCCTTTATTAACACCTCCAACACCTTACTCACCACTGATGTGAGGCTGACAGGGCAGTAATTCCCCACCTCCTCCCTGGAGCCCCCTTATAAATTGGTACTATGTCGACATTCTCCAGTCACTTGGACCCCCGTATCCAGTAATAAATTAAATCACTCTGTCAGATGTGATGCCAGCTCATCCCTCAACTCTCTAAGAACTCTTGGATGCAAACCATCAGGCCCCATTGCCTTATCTATCTTTAATTTTTCAAGTTCTTTCTTTACTCTGTCCTCACTTAATGGGCTCTGATCCATCCCACAGTCTTCTCCTACCTTCCTCTTTATCTTAGTTCCTTTCCCATGCCCCTCCACTGTGAAAACAGAGCAGAAAAGTAAGTGTTTAGAACCTCCGCTTTCTCCAAGTCACGTTCAACATTTATACCCCCCTCCCCCCTGAACTTCACAATCCCCTGCCTGGTTCTCCTCTTCTCCTCCACATATCTAAAAAAAAATGTCTTATCCCTCTTTTGGCATGTCTAGCAATTCTCTCCTCTGTTTCTGCCTTTGCTCTCCTAATCAGTTTCCCTGCCTATCTCAGTTTCTTCTTATAATTAACTTTGTCTGTCTCACTCCGAGTTTTCTTACATTTTTTGTATGCTATGCTATCCTATCCTTTAATGTCCCAACAACATCCCTATTAAACCAAAGAGGCCTCCTTTTTTTTTTCCTATCCTCCTTATACATAGTTCTTTGGCTTTTAGTACCACTCCCTTGATACATCTCGACAATTCCTCTAAATCCTCTATCTGGTCTTTGCCTCCATTTTCTTCTCTGTAAATCTCCCTCATTCTTTCAAAGTCCGCCCTCCTGAATAATGTAATAAAAAAGGCAGGCCTCAGGCAGCCCTTCCTCATCCTTCCACAACACTTACCCCTCTGTAATAACAAAAATGGATGGGGGAGCCCACCCCCGGTACCACTTGGTGAACCCCCCTTCCCTCCAGGTTGCCCACCTCCTCCCCATTAGAGATGGCAACACCAGGGTGCCCGTCCCCGGGCTGCCATAGACTAAAAGCTGACAGGGGTGCCCAGTCCCCAGTGTCTGATCCAATAACTAGTAAACCTGTAAAAAAGAAAATGGTTCCTCATTGTCTTTTTGTGTTTCTTTGTTAAAATGGTCCCTCGCCAATCTAACACTCCCACACACCCCAACCCGACCCCCAGTCAGCACCCACCACTCCAGCCCCCCCCCACACACACACCCTCACTTACCTGAACTTGTCCCATGACACAGATCCACTCTCCAATCGAAGACAGGTCTTGCTGCTGGAACCGGCGACTGTGATATGAGAAAATAAAGCAAGTCTGGTTTAATGTATTTCAGTGGGTTTTGAACTTTTTCTCATAACTTTGTCATTTTTTAGTTCGCGCATATGCTGCGAACTCCTTGGGATAGTGACTTTTGAGGGGTGTGACACTGTCTGTCCAACGCAGAATATTCTGCAAGGGGCTCGACAGTATCACACCAATCATCAACCAGGCTGGTCCTGATGCTGTTTTGCCTGAAGTGGTCTGCGCTTGAAAAGGAAAAGCTGCACCAATCATGTGGTGGCTATTTCCTTTCATCTTCAGGTCACCGTGCAGCAGACAGCTGTTTGCATCGCGATCAACCTGGCTGACATCTCCACCTCCCCCTCGCCACCCCACCGTTCCCATCCTGGAAGGTGGGAGGAGGCCCTTTCCTCGCCTGCCTCCTCAACGTCCCGATATCTCTCTGTGCTTATTTTTTCCCACCCGTGCGGAGTAGGCCATAGCGCCTAAGCTCTATACAGGCTAGGAGTATTCAGTTCAATCTGTTTCATTTAATCGAATCACACTAGCGGACCCCCTCCGCTGACATAGGGTGCTCAACCCCGTGTCAGTATGTATTCCCCTCTCCCTTTAATGTGGCTCACGTGTGCTAAAACTACCTCTGGTGTTTCCGACACTGGGATGCCACTCCTGGTATTGGATGCTCCACCCACGCCCCTATATTCTCAGCCAACCTCAGGGGCCCAATCCCGGGTTGGTATTGATCCCCTGTGCTTTGGGACACTGGGAGCCCACCCCAGTTTGCGAAATCCATGAATAGTTTAATTGTAAAGAAACCCGACCCATGGCGTCTTTTTTTTTTTTTTTTTAAACAAAAAAGAAAACAGTCCTTGTCATTTCACTGGCCCCAATCTGCACCCTCCTCTGCGCTCCTCCACCCCCTCACCCCTGCTTACTTACCTCTGGAGGTTGGGAGCAGCGATCTTCTGTGGACCAGGAACATGTCCGCACTCTTCAAAAGCCGACCATAACTGAAGAAAATCACGGTAAGCCCTATAATGGCAATCAGTGGGGGGTTTCAACTTAGGTTGATATCTTAGCCACTTTTGTGGGTATTGGTCCCAAATTTTCAACATGGGGCTCCTGGGACCCCATCTCGTAAAACAGTCACTGTCATTTCGTTTCTCTGTCCTGAAAGGTGATTTTGTGGTTGCTGCATGAAATCACATTTTGGGACCAGTTAACGAAATGACGGTGCCACTGTTGATGAGGTGGGGTCCCAAAAAGCCCTTGTTGCTAATTTGGTGAAAAAAAATCCCCAAAATGACTGTGTTATGAGCATCCATTGCACAGTTTCTAAGCACGTTCATAATGTCATCAATTTTTAAGAGTTTCACTCCAAATTTCCAACATTGCCGTTTTTTCACACCCCCATATGAACAGTACAGCTGTCATTTTTCACATCCTGACCAAAATGCATTTTCACATCTGTGGCACCGAATGGCACACTCGTGAGAAATCACCTTATGAGACTGAATAACGAAAGGATTTTTGCATCCTTCCCGAAATGTGTGTTTGCACCTATGGCACTGAATGGCGCGGTCGCCATGTGAAATCAACGTTTGGGACAGATTAGCAAAATTCCAGTGCCTCTGTTTATGAGGGGAGGTCCAAAAAGCCCATGCTGAAAATTTGGTGAAAACATTCCAAAAAATGACTGCATCACGAGCATGCATTGCACAGTTTCTCATCAGCATAACCCGCCACTTTTTCATATTTTCCTCCAGATTTTCCAACATTCCCATTTCTTACACCTCATATGAACAGTACAGCTGTCATTTTTAGCATCCTGCCGAAATGAGTTTTCGTGCATCGCGGCGCAATTGCACAACTTGGCCAGAGAAACTCAACAGTCCCAAACAGTCCCAGTGACATCTCCCTGGACCACAAAATTCTCCAGTTGGTCCTGGATCAAGTCCTCACCCCACTCACCAGCCTTCTTAACAAATCCCTCTGCCTGGGACAATTCCCCTCCTCATGGAAAACTGCAACGGTTACTCCAATCCATAAAGGGGGTGACAGGTCCTTAGCTGGGAACTATCGACCGATTCCATTCTCCCACCCCTTTCCAAGGCGCTGGAAAAACTAGTTGCTGCACAAATATCTGAATACCTGACCAAATACAACATCCTCTGCCCTGAACAACCGGCTTCCGCTCAGGACATGCAGTACTAGCACTGCTCTTATTGAATTCGCTTCCTTCCTTCACTCCTCATTGGACGCTGGCTCCCTGGCGGGGGCCGTGTTCCTTGACCTATCAAAGGCCTTTGACACGGTCTCCCACCCCCTACTACTGGAAGCCCTCTGTCATGCTGGTTTTGCCTCTGGACCACTTGCTTGGTGCTCCAGCTACCTATCCGCCCGCTCCCAACGTGTCAAAATTGGTGGGACACTTTCTGATCCACGATCGATCCTCTCAGGGGTTCCACAGGGCTCCATCCTGGGGCCCCTTCTCTTCTCGCTATACCTTAACTCCCTGCCCAGTGCTTGCCTGGGAAAATTCTGCTGTCACGTAGATGATACCGTCCTCTTTGCCACTGACGTAACCCCTCTTCCCTCAGGTTTCTCTACAAAGTGCCTATAATGGCGCTGAAACTTGGCTTAAAGAGCATAGATTGGTCATAAATCTTAAAAAATCTAAAACCATGCTCTTCGCCCACCCTCAAAACAAAGCTTCCAACTCCCCTCTCCGTATCCTCTCCAGCTCTAAACAACAACTGGAGCAAGTCCACTCCTATAAGTACCTAGGGATCTCATTTGACTCAGCCCTCTCCTACCATACCCACATCGAAGCACTCGCTTCTGTAACCAATATATGACTTGGTATCCTGTACCGCTACAAAAACTGTCTCCCGATGCCCTCCGGCTTGCAGTTACATCCTCCATACTATTCCTGGTGGACTATGGGCTACCTGTCTACGGTGCTGCCAACATGACTGCCCTCAACAAAATCCACCTCCTCCTTAATAAGGCATGCAGGCTAATCACTGGTGCCCCTAGGCTCACTCATACCTGCCAACTTTATGACCTTGCAACAATGCTTGACCTCAATGAGAGCGCCTGCTATGCAAGCATTGCCTCATCTCAAAAAACCTTACTAGGACTTTCTCCTCCGGGCTGACTTCCTCCTCCTCCTGGCCCAGCCCTAGTCAGCACCGGACCTCCTGCAAAGCCACCTTCCTGGTTCCTCGAGCTAGGACCTCACTTGGACAGAGATCTTTCTGCCGTAGAGGCCCTTCTTGGTACAACACTCTTCCTCGGGCCATGACTGAAATCCCCACCATCTCCACTTTCAAAACTGCCCTCAAAAGCGAGGTTTTTCAGCAAGCGCTGCTGCACCTGTGCTTAACGGATGCTCTAACCCCTCTGTCCTGACAATGCCCTCTGGGCAGCTCCGTCTCCTCACCTTCTTATTTCTAACAACTCACTACTGCCATGATCCCACTGCCTCACTGTATCAGCTACTGACAAGAAGACCATGTTTGCATTCCTTGATGCTGCTTGCTGTGATGCCCAACTTATATGCTACTCTGTTACCATACGGAGTAAACCTCCGTCTGTACTATTCCGTATCATGCCTTACGCTTCTTGTAATCTAATATCATGTGACCTGTTTGGCTGTTTTATTGATTTACCTGTACTGTTCCTGTCTCATGCCTTACGTTCCTTGTAATCTGACACAGTTAACCGGTTTGGCTGTTTTCACACTGCAATGACATACCTTTATGCTACTAAACCTTGTATTTTACCATGTTTTCGATTATACCAGAACTTGCTCTGTATTACACTACCAATGTCTGCTGTATCCATGTGCCATTTATGCTTGTCTCTTTATGCTCATGCTCTCCTACTGGATGTATTCTGTTTTCTGTATTATCTGTATTATCTTCCATTGTTGACGAGGTACCTTTGGAAATGAGCCTCTGGCTCAAAGGTTGTAAACTGATTGCAATATAAATAAATAAAATCACCTTTTGGGATTGAGTAACGAAATGATACTGCCACTGTTCATGAGATCAGGTCCCAAAAAGCCCATGCTGAAAATTTGAAGCAAAAATACCAACAAACGCCCAGGGCATTAGGGTTTCCAACTGTAATGCCCACCCTGAACAGACTGACAGGCATCAGGGGGTGTGACTTGGGGTTATTGGCTGTAATGCTCACCCCATTCCACCCCCACCCCCCAACCTGCAGCTACTGACAGGCATCAAGGTGTGCCATGGGGTCTTCGTCCCTAACGTTCACCCTATTCTCCTATACTGAACCCATCTCAGCTTATTGCCTTATGGAATCTAGTGAGCGTAAGGGCCGACGACCTCAAGGCACACTGTGACACCAGTCAGTGTCTGCAGGGTGGGGTGAGGTGGAATGGCATGAGTGTTATGGCCAAAGACTCAAAGGCACACCTCCAGCATCTGTCAGTCTCTGCAGGGTGGGGCTGGGGGTTGGCATTACTTCAGTACTTCACTGCCATTCCTATTATGAATCTCTCTAACTCCTGCATTACCAATGCCAATACCAACAAGCAAACATTTGGTATTGACAAATGCTTGTTTTTCTAATGAAGTAAACCAGTGCTGAAAGAACATAAGAAATTTGTGTTGAGAGTGATGCCTTAAAATGCAAGGCAGAGGAATATACACAGAAAAATATGGGAGGCATGTACAACAGCAATACCAACAGCGAACTTTTGGCATTGACAAATGCTTGTTTAATATTTTTACACCAGATGTTCAACATGGCCTTTTTGGAACCCCACCTCATGAACAAGGTAGGTGGAATTTTTTTTCAAATCCACCCGGAAAGGTGAGTGTATAGTCATTGCTCAAAATCACCTTTTGGGGGATTTGAAAATTTTGATCTACCGGGTTCATGAGGTGGGGTTAGAAGAAGACTGTGTTGAAAATGTGGTGCAACAGTATTGTAAAATGATCATGTTACAAGTAAACATTGAAATATTAGCTAATTTTCAATATTTTAACTCCAAATTTTCAACAAAACCATTTTTTTCTCATCGCCTCATAAAGGTGGAAGGTGTCGCTTTTCAAATTCTGGATGTGATGTGTTTCTGCAGATGTGGTGTTTAATGACGTTTTGGACAGTATTCTATAAATGCCACATGTCATGTTTATAAGGGGGAGGGAGGGCACGTGTGGAACGCCAGAGAATATTGCTGCCTAACCTCGCACCTGCTGCTTCACCTGATGTATTTTTTATGAAAACATAGTCACAATTATACTAGGGGGTCAAAAACAGTGGGGGAATTCAAGAATGCGTGGGACAGACATAAGGCAATTTTAGTGAGGGGTAGGAGGAAGTTGGGTGATGGGTAACTGGCAACTGCAGTTTATCAGATAGGTAGGAACTGGGCAGATTAGGTGGCCCAAGCAGTCCTTATCTGCCGTCAAAGTCTATGTTTCTAGAAATAGTCCGGTTTTGTTTTATCTGTTAATCTTAGTGGTGTACTAACGAATTTAGTCCATATATTGATCTTTTGTACTCCTCTGCATTTTTTCCTCAGTGGCAAAACGATCCACTAGTTATAGAGATGGCGCCGACGACCCAGACGGACCTAAAAACCAAATGCCTAGTGCTTCTCCCACTTTAAATACAGCTCTGTCTCACTACTTTCCTTGAACTGGCCACTCCTAGAGCTCAGACAGCCTAGCATTTGCGAGGTTCGTCAGGAGAATCATTCAGACAAGTGCCCCTACTTACTTAGCTAAGCAGATCACATTTGCCGATATACCCTCCTCCCACTCAACCTCAGACAATAACATCACCATCCCTTTGTTCTGTACAAGCCTGGGATATTACACTTTTTGCTACTGAGCCATCTCTATCTCAAACTCAGTAACCCCCCACTAAAAAGACTTCAACAATCTCTGCCTTCACTAGGATGCTGAAAAGACAACTGCTTTACACTAAATGTCAGTAATTGCTTTGGCTAATCTCTGTCCCGGATACCCTTTGTGCATGTATCTTCCTATGCTGTTTGTTTTAAGCTAATGTATCTTGCACCTGCTGCCTGCATATCTGTACTGCTTTTGCTCTGTATGTATGTGCCAATTACTGTAACTCAGTCCATTGCAATGGATGTACAAATGTATGTACCAATTACTGTAACCCACACCCTCTGTACCTAAGCTCTGTAAATAATGTTATTTACTCTGTTCATACAGTTGCACCCAGGTCGTGCCTGACAAAAGGTACTTGTTGCCCGTGCACTTATCCGGTTACCAAAGCTGAAATAAAAATAAAACACAGCTAACAGTATATCTGAATTTTCTCAAATAAAAGAAATGTGTGTAAACATTCAGCTTGACATTACGGACTTAAAATCTCCTTTAGGGACAATAAGTAAAGAGTCGGAGAAAACGAATCTGAGGGTAGAAGCTACTGAATCTAAACTGAGTGAGTTAAAAAACACAATTAAATTTCTAGAGGATAAAAATGAGCAACAATCAGAACAAATTCATTATATCCTTAAGAAACGTGATCTGGAAAACGGGGGATACAGGAACAATATTAGGATAGTGGGAGTCCCTGAGGGAATGGAGGGGAACAATACCATTCACATTTTACAACAGTTCATTCTGGAACTGTTGAATTATCAATGACCATGGGCATTAGAAATAGAAAGAGCCTACTGCACATTAGCCCCAAAGCCTCTGCCTGGATCAAAACCAAGAGAAATAATTGGGAACTTCCTTAGGCATTCCATGAAGGAAGAAGTCATTGAGGGTGGCTAGTGAGAAAAAATACTTGAGCTGGAACAGGGAGGGAATTTTTTTGTTTCAAGACTTGTCTGCATGCTGGCCCGGTGGTGCTGAGGGTTGAGGTGCTGGATGTCACACCTTGCGCCATGCCGGTAACTCAGGATCGGGAACAGGCCTTATCTGCAGATGTCGCGGAAAAAAGGAGTTTTGACATTGTTAAAAGGGAACTGCAGAGAAAGGGTTTTTCATATTACTTCAGATATCTGGCCATCCTTGTTGTTTTAAACCGTAATAGTCGGCTGTACTATTGTGATCATCCAGTAAAGGCATGGGACATTATTGGTAACTCGAGCCATGAACAACATGCACAAACGGTCAGTTTTTGTTCAAACTCTCCACAGCATTCCAGTGCACCTTGCGCAGAAACCATGACAACCACAGACTGCACGAACCACACTATCAACTCTTCCTCTCATACTGCAAATTCTACTGACACTTCTGAGCAAACATCCAATATACCATAGTCTGCTGCCTGTATTTCCCCTCCTTTCCAGTACTCCTCCGCGGGCAAAAGGAAGCTCACTCCTTAAAACAGCAATGTTTTCAACCATAAATCGCAAATCGAAACCAGCATCAAAGACATACCTCTCTCCTCGTCAAGTGCAACGTGGGCTAGTGCAGAAAAAAGGAGAGAAAGACAGACATTCAAACGGCTGTGTTTCTGATGGTGTGCCCGGTGGTGCATCTCCTGACTGCCTCTCCTCCACTGAACCACAATCCGTGGAGGCCGACATGCAATTTGATTTAACTTCCTGAGTCAGGAGAGTGCTCTCTACAGGGGAAGCGTAAGATATAGAGAATACTGGATGGGCAACTATGCACAATCAGTGTGTTCTGACACAGAGGGGCTCTGAATCCCTGTGACCTCAAGAGCGAAACTCGAGAGGTCCATGGGAATCGGAACCTCGTGGTGGCAGAACACACTAGTTGTGCGTAGAGTTGCCCATCCAGTATTTTATAATGTGTATAGTGCCCTAATAATTAAGCAAAAAAGTGACCATAGGTTATGTTAATGGTCTGTTAATCACTTGGGGTGTACTGTGGCACGGTGGCTGGCGTCACATGCCCCTAGAGGGGATTAACTGACCATTAACATAATCCCTGGGAGTGACTTATTGCTATTATAATAAAAAAAAAATTTAAACAGTGTTAAACCTTGTTCAGCATATGGCTAAGCTCTACATGTATGTTAATAAAAGATTAACATAAGGCTATTAGAATGTTTGTGGCCAATCAGAAAGCTCCATTTCTCAGACGCTTTTTATAATAATAAGAAAACAGCTTTATTTATTTATTTTTTTAATGCTAGTATCTTTGGCTCTTGGACACTGCTGGGCGGGCGGGGGGGGAGAGCCACCCCATATCAGCTAGTAATAGAAAAACAAATCTTTGCTGGTACATCTTAATCTGGGTTTTAAGGTTGGTTGCTAGGGTCAGTGGTATGGTTGGCAGGGACTAGATGTCCCTACTTCTATAGCGTGGGGTGGTCAGTTGCGTTAGCATGGGATTTCCAGGGAAAAAAATGGCCACTGTATCTCTTGTGGAGCGAGAGGATTTTGTTTCTGTGAGTAATTTTAAATATCTGGTTGATCCTGTTCAAGTCATGAATTTGGGTGATCGTGCTGCTGCCGCGAGTATGTATCTGGTTGATCCTCTGTTTCTGTTGCCTGCAGCTCGTGCGCACCTCAAATCAGCTGGAACACTGTTGTACCACAGAAGGGTTGAACAGCATTCCATTACCTATGAACTGTGGTATAATAACGTTTCAGCTGTGATGAAAATCGAGGTGGAAATTCAGTAGGGTAACTGAAAAATGCATGGGATAGGCATAGAGGAACCCTACTGACGGGAAAGAGATCAAAGCCAGAGATCATGTAGGATCTGTGGTTTCTGCAGCAGGTAGAAAAAAATGGACAGACCAGGTGGGCCTAGCAGTCCTTAACTGCCAACAGTTTCTATGGAACAACGTTCTGCCATACACTATAACTGGAAACCTACTAAATTTCTGGTCATAAACCCAGTTTATTCCGAGCTTGTTATGGGAATCGATGTTCATTTTTATGTTCTTGTTACATTCTCCAACAGTAAAATAGTAATTTTTAGTAAGTTTTAACTTAATTTCATTACTGTTTGTCTACTATTCTTACTCGATCAGGGTGCAGGACTGATGAGACCCCCGAAACAACGGAACTCTGACTTCTTTGCTGATGAGAGCTACTGGATAGGAATGAATGGATCTGAAAACACTGGGATAAATTCACAATATCTGTCATCAGTAACATAACCAATGCCAGTTTCACTACCTATTGATAATCCTTCTGGTGTATAGTGGTTGCGATGGTCCACCTGACTGACCATATGCCAGTGCTATGATCTGTATAGGTTTTGTGTATTAGCTTTTATCCCCGCATGCATATTTTGATATGTTTTTAATTGCATGGGTTAGATTGCCATAGTCTAAGAATATAGCCTGCATTACCTACTGTATCCTTATTGTGCTGGAATGTCCACTTGTATAACAGCCTAGCTTCTAAACATATCTGTTTTTAAATTGTTTTACTGATTAATAAGACAGCAGCCACTGTATACTTCATTTTCAGCAGATTTGATTTTAAGATGCGGCAGAGAGAACTTTAGGGAGCGGGAGTGGCCCTCTGCACCATTTTCTCACTGATCTAAGCAGCCTGCTACCTAAGCCTAGAAATGTGCCTTCAGTTGGGCTTCTGCTATTCTTGCATAAAGCACATTTACTAAAAGGCATCCATTTGGCTCCTTATCTTTTATTAACTCAAGATTATTTAATATGCACTATCATACCACTTCATGCATTGATTTGTGGACATTAAATTACAAATACATGAATGTAACTTGTGGCTAGTTTAAGGGTGAAGCAGCACAAACTCAGGCACAGTTAGTTGGCTCTGTAGAAACATACAACAGTACCTAGAGTTCTTATCCATTTGGATAAGCACTTTTAACCTTCCAGTTAACAACTAATTATGATTTTTTTTCTTCTTTTTTTTTTACTCATAGTTTAATAATTGCTATTTTGAAATAATTTAGCTATTGAACCTTGCAGGCACCTTTGGATCTCTCTATTATTGATTCCGGTGCTAACAGCAACTAGCCCTAAGGCTATTTCTATTTTCTCAGTCCTTTATTTACTCTGTAACATTTCTATTATATATTGGTTCTAATCTATTTAATTTTTTTAACTGTGTTTTAGAGTTACAAATACCTGATTCCAGTAATTTATTAGATCTGTTTTATTACTTAGACCGTTTGGCCTATTCTGCTGGCATGTTAGTATATAGATTTTATAGTTAACGTGCATCAGTAGATGCATCCATAACTGTTAACAGTTCTGCTTAATTCTACTATCTGTACAGCTAAGAATGAGTAATCTTTCTATAGGCTCATGGAATATCAAGGGATTGTGTTCCTCAATCAAGAGGGAAAAAATCCTAAATTACTTGCAGAAAAACAATTGATATTGCCCTCCTTTCAAGAAACACATCTAATAGATAGAGAGTCTGAAAAATTGGCAAGATCCTGGACTGCCCAGGTAGAATACAGTGCTTTTAACTCAAAGAAAAGGGGCACAGCAATATTATTAAGAAAAGGGATTTGTTTTGTTAAGATTTCACATTATGCCGACCCAGAGGGTAGGTTTCAAATTCTAGTAGGGACCTTAGATGGTATATATTTGCACCCAGCACAGACCAAGTCTATTTCAAAGACCTTAATCTAACATTTAGCCACTAGCAAGACCCAAGACCTCTCATTGGAAGGAGACTTTAATGAAGTTGTGGAAGAACCTTCTAGATAGGAAAAGCACCCTTAAAGAGGACCTTCCCTGATGGTCCAAAAAGTTACAGCTTGTAGTCATTATATGCAGTACTAGACCTGAAAACATGTATACATGTGTTATTTCTGGCCAAGGTTTACTCTGCCTTCCATAATTTGGATTAGTTTTTTAGCCCTGCTGCACTTGCCTTTGCTGTTCAGCTTGCTGGGCTGCTAGTTTCTGATGACATCACTGTAGGATAGAGGAGTGATTAACACTGTTTGTAACACGGCATTATTCAGAAGTGCACGACGGCGCCCCGGGATAGGCTGAACGGCGGCATGTGGTATAGGACCAACACGGCATTGTGAGCCAATAATGCCGTGTTGGTGTCCTGGGAAGCACGTTCAGGAGTCCAACACAGCATTATTTCTCATAATGCAGTGTTGGGCTCGGGAACACGCAAGAGCAACACGGCATTATGAGAAATAATGCCGTGTTGGGCTCGGGAACACGCTTCCCAGCACAGCAACAGGGCATTATTGGCTCACAATGCCGTGTTGCTCTTGTACCATGTGACAGCATTGTGCCTATCTTGGGGTGCCCTCGTAGAGGTTTCAATAATGCCGTGTTCTAAAGCAAGACTACAGTCTGTGAAGATTGCCTCAGTCTCCGGCGCCTTTTTCCTGAATCACTCTGCACTGTGCTCATCCTAGTAGACATCGCACTTGTCCGTGTTACAAGAGCATTAATCACCGGCAGCCTCGGCCTCTACCAGTGATTAATGCCCACTGGGGGGTTGAACCCTCGGGCTTCTCATTTCTCGCAATAACGCCTCAGCATTAATCCCCGTAGAGGCCTCCTCTGCCGGTGATTAATGCTTATTCAGTACCATGCAGTTGCAACAATGTTGCAAGGGAAACCTACCAGTACTCAGTGTACATACTGTGTTCCCCCCTTCCCCAAGACACCCTGTTGGCAATGCATTATGTCAAAATCTAAATGCCTCATCTGTATGCTTTTTTTTTTGTGTGTGTGAAATTGACTCTGCCCTATAATTATGTCAGCATGGGCCCACAGCAACACCAGGCTTGCTGTAGAAGCTCTGGTTGCAGTTTTTAGCAGCTCAGAATGCAAAAACTAACTGCAGCAGACATTAATGAAATACAATTCCAGAATTAATGCATGAAAGTCAAAGTGACTGGGGAAGGTCCTCTTTAAATCCCTAGAAGCATCTTCTTCCCAAAAAGCCCTTTATAAACTCCTTGAGAATCTAAACTTAGTAGACACATGGGGCTTGGTTTTCAAATAGCCAAATTGAGGCGATCTAGGGCTGCAGTAAACTGCGAGTGCATCAGGGACCATGTGCCCAATTTTGTAACATCAGGAGTCCCTGTGCCAAAAATCCTGGAGTTGCTGCAGCCACAGGCTAGCAGGAAACATATGGCATACCTGTGGGAATTGCCACAGGGATCCTTCCCCCTGGCGCAACACTAGAGGGGCCAGGATGGTTGGGGGGGTTTCAGCCGGACAGGAGGGGGGCAGAAGGGGCATGGGTGTGCCCTAGGACTGTGGCTGCTAAAAGTCTGATGCTGGTGTGTAGTTTTGCTATGTGTATTTATATATGGAATAGGAAACAGTTGTTTTTACTGTCACTTTGGAGGACTTATGTTTCTATCAGGTGGATAGCAAACTATACATTTTAAATGCTGATATGTCTGCAGTCAATATTGGTACCCGAAATTGTCAAACCTGATGGCAGCAATACCGAGGAGGTGTGGAGCAAGTGGCCATGACATGGAGTGATGTGGCACCCAGAAGGAGTGCCCACTGTCTCCGCGACACCAGGTCTGATGATTTTAGGCTACCAGTATGGATTACAGACATATCAGCCTCTAAAATGTAATAGTTTTCCATCCACCCGATAGAAATACATAAGTCCCTGATGGAAACATAAGTTCTCCAAAGTTAAAGTGAAAAGCTCCGTTTTCTATTACGTATATAGACACACATAGCTAAATTACACACCAGTGTCTCAAACTTTAGCAGCCACTGTCCTAGGGCACCCCTGTGCCCCTTCTGCCCTCGGCGCCCCCCACCCCCATTCACCACAGTGTGTGGCACTGGCACACGTTCCTTAGACCACCTCCTGGCTGGTCTAAATGGAGCCCCTTGCTGTGTCCACGGTGGGGCTTACAAATTCCCAATAAAAGGGATGTTGCAGCCCTGCCATGGCGCAAGCCCCCTTGTGACCTGGCACACCCCAATGTAGGTCACAAGGCTGACGCAGTGCCACTTTGGTGGAATGGATCCCCTTTTTGATGCAGACCATGTTCAAAAATTGGTAATGTTGCACATTTTGATGCAAGGTGCCACTTGGGCTGTTTCTGTTTGATGCAGGAACCTTGTGTCATTCCCCGTGCTTTGAAAATCGAGCCCCATGGTGTCTCCTAAACCCCACTGCCAGGGATTATGCATTTTATTCAGCGAGGCACTCTTCATAGCAGAATAGACATGATTTTCATTTCCAAGCAGCTAGCATCGAACATAATTTCAGCAGATATCGAGGAAATCTCACTCTCAGATCATGCTTTATTACAGTTAGCTGTGCACCTGGGGGGATATAAAAGTAACTTTTCGCTGAAGAATGAATGTTTCACCGTTCTACGATTCTAAGTTTATAGATTGGATTAATAAAAAAGCTGAATAATTTTTGGTCTAAATGACAGTCAGCAAATTGTCTATAGGACACATTTAAAGCTTATATAAGACAAAGAATTATCGGCTTCTCAGCCTCCAAGAAAAGGAAAACGGACAACGATCTAGCACAGAAAGAGACTGACCTTCTTAAATTAGAAAAAGTTCACAAAAAGAATCATGAACAGAAAGAAAGCTTACATGATAACATTACAAAAAAATCAAATATGAAATAAATAAGATATACTCCTCAGAAGCAGAATATTCATTGCATAGAACTAAGCAAATGTTCTGGGAAGCAGGAGAGAAGGCAGGAAAGCTCCTAGCCTACAGACTAAAGAAAAAGATGGGATAGAATATAATAGCTGGTGTTTATAAATTCAAATAAAAGGGTCAACTCAGGATTCGAATAGTTCTTTAAGACCCTATACATGAGTCCAGATAAATAGTCATCTTCAAGTTTACAGCAATTTTTAAACTCAATGTCATTACCCTAGCTTTCCAGCGCTGATAGGCAAAACTTAAACAAACCCATTTCGTATGAGGAGTTTGACAAAATAATCAAGGAACTGCCCACTAATAAAACACCAGAACCGGATGGGCTTCTTGGGGAATTTTACAAAATCCTTAACCCCAGTTTTAAAAATTACTTATTATTTAAAGCCCACTCTTACTCCCTCACTTTGGGATCCTTACATGAAACTATGTACCGGGCATATATAACCCTGATTCTGAAAGATAAAAAAGACCCACTGAAATGTGAAAATTATAGACTCATTTCATTACTCAACGTCGATCACAAAATCTTAGCCCAAACCTTGGCTAGCTGACTCAAATCCAGGGCCGGTTTTAGGACTTTGGGGGCCTCCAGCAAACTGTATGACTGGGGCTCCACAGACAGGGCGGGGCCCTCCCCAGTAATCATTCTACAATCAAAAGCATATAGTTAAGGAACCAGAGCTCTCACTGCTCTATTACCTCTCCACCACTCTGCTGCATTAAACATCTGCATTGTCCATATAATCCAATACTTCCTTATTGTAAATTGTTGAGGGTTCTTAGTGTCATCATCCAGCTGAATTATGATTAAGCCTGACCACTACGGCAAAGTGACCACCTCCATCGGTCAGGAACAAATATTATGGTATAAAATTGGAGGAGTTCTTAGTCTCATCATTCAGCTGAATTATGATTAAGCCTGACCACTACGGCAAAGTGACCACCTCCATCGGTCAGGAAAAACATTTCATCTTGCCTTTAAGACCTGATGTCCTCCTGCTTTCAGTCTTGTGGGGTAAACCGCTCCAGCTTTATTATTAGAAAGTATACTTAGAATGGCAGAACAAGAGGAGATATTGCTGATGGTGATCTGAATATGCCAGATGTTAGCAGCCACTTCTAAGAGTAAGTTATTCTAGATGCCTACAGGGAGCATGCCTTAGACAACTAGTATTGGAGCCCACTCAAGAGGGAGCAATCTTAGACCTGGTTATCTCAAATGGAGATGAAGAGGGATCACAGATGTAGAAGTGGGTAGCCATCTGGGAACTAGCAGACCATCGAACAGTGTGGTTCATAATAAACACAGCAATAGTCAAGCCATACAAATGCAAAAGTACTGGACTTCAGGAGGGCTGACTTTGTTAAACTGGCAAGTGCCTCAAGAAATGCACTAGCAAATGGGCAGGAAGGAGGGTGGAAGTGAAGAACAATGGAGAATAATAAAACTGCCATCACAGAGATAACAAGCCTTTGTGTGAAGTAAATTAACAAAACAACAAAATGTAAGAAATGACTATGGTTCTCAAAGGAGGTGGCGGTGAAGGTTCAAGATAAAAAGAAAGCATTCAGGAAGTACAAGGAATTACAGAAGGAGCAGGACAGAGAACTGTATCAGTTAAAGCAAAAGGAAGCTGGGAAGGCAGATAGGAACAGCAAAGGCCCAAACTGAGGAAAAAGACAGGCAACTCAGTTAAGAAGGGGATAAACCTTTTATAGGTACATCAGGGAGCTAAGGAAGACTAAGGGAGGGATAGTGATGCTTAAGGGAGGGGGTGGGCAGAGGGTGACTGAAAAGGCATAGATGCTAAACAAATATTTTTGCTCAGTATTTACAAATGAAGGGGGTACGCAAAACAAACAAACAAAAAAAAAACACATAGAAACACTGGATATAGAAGTTGATACAAGCAGATTTACAGAAGAAGGGTTCGGAAAATTCTTAAAACTGAAGGTGGACAAAGCAATGGGGTTCTGTTGGGATTCATCCCAGAATTCTAAAAGAACTAAGGGTTGAACCAATGACACCACCGACTACCCTCTAACAAGTCATGGGAAGATGGGGTGGTACCTGAGGAGGAGGAGGGTCGATGCAATTCTGCTTCACAAAAGTAGGAGCAGGGCAGAAGTGGAAACATGGACCAGTCAGTTTAACCTCAGTGATAGGGAATACACGGGGGAGATACTAACAACAACAGAAATGGAAATGGACCTGGGGTAGTCATATCAGATGACTTAAAAGGTGGCTCAACAATGCGGAGGGCAGTAAAGAGGGCTGGGGATACTGGGATGCATAGGGAGAGGCATCACCGGTGAAAAACAGGGAGCTGTTATCCCTCTGTACAGAAACCTGGGGAGACCCCCATCTGGAGTACTGTGTGCAGTTCTGGAGACCCAGTCTCCACAAGGACATAGACAAGATGTAAGCTGTCCAGAGGGCAACTAAAATGGTGCAGGGTCTGCAGCGAAGACATATGAAGAGACCAAAGGAGCCTAATATGTATAGCCTCAAGGAAAGGAGGGAGAGGAGACACGATAGAAACGTTCAAGTACCCTCAAGGAATCCAAGAGGGTAGCAACTTTCAAAAAAGTTGTGCAAGAACAAGGGCACAATTTTGAAGATGGGGGGGTGGCGGCTCAGAGGTAATGTAAGAAGTATTTTTTCCACAACGAAGTGTTAGGATGCATGGAATGGCCTTCGGGAAGAGGCTGTGGAGTCAAAAAGAGTGATCGACTTCAAGCATGCATGGGACAGCCATAAGGCAATTCAAGGGGTGGGGGTAGAAAGAAGTAGGCTGCTGGTTAACTAGGATCTGCAGCCTATCCATTAGATAGGGAAATGGGCAGACTGGGTGGGCCAAGCGGTCCTTATCTGCCATCAAATTCCATGTATGTTTCTATTGGACAGTGTGTTCCAGCCAGTGGAGCTCACCAGTTTGAAGGTTAGTTTTCCTCCATTCTAAGGTGTATATGGATTTGGCAAGCTCAGCCCAGTATGCAGTGAAATTATGCAGGAGTTAAAGCTTCAGAGGACTTTTTCCGAACTTTTTGTGGATGAATTCATTGATTAAGTCACTGTAAGGAGACTTTTGCCAACTTCGTGCTCAATGGACAGCACTGCTAGCCCAGACAGTCTTTCTGGCTCATTGATGACCTCAGATAAGTCTTTATCAACTTCAGTTTTGAAAACTGCCGCTTAGCCACAGTTACTGGTACCGGCCAAAAAAATGCGCAACACCACATAGGCATTCATATAGATTTCTATGTAGCTGGTTTGAAGGAGAAAATTTAACACTTGTATAGGTGATGTATCATTCTCTAATTCCATTCCTGCCAGGTTCCTAAGTTCATGTGCAAGTTCATGAGCATCAAAATCAGAGTGGTTACTTGTGCTGTCTGTTAATTTTTCTTGAGAGCCTCACATTGTTTTATCAGGTCTTCTATGGAAAAACAGAATTTAGCATTTTTATGTTCGACAGAAATCCAAATGTTTCGCAACCTGACATTTGCTGAAATCGCTCTACCAAAGGACATCAGTGTGGTGTCCAGTAGTGTGTTGAAAACTCAACCTGGAAAACTGGAGTTTTGGGTCCTGCACTGCATCGTCGTGGTCCTTCAGAATCAAATAGTCGCTTGACCTTTCTGTGTCTTGTCTGACTGATCCAGCTGGGACATCCAGTTCTGCAGCAATCTTTGAGCCCCTGTGCCAATGCCTGTTCAAACCCCTCTCTCTCTGTACTTTTTAAGTATGTCAGTAGTTGGCCATAATCTTCACACAGGTTGATATGTCAACTGAAGCACTCTGCAATATTTTGCTTGCACGGTCTACTTCAAGCAGGACATCATACCAGATGATGAGACATACAATGAATTTGAATGAGAGGAGTTCAGCACAAAGTGATCTTTGCTCTGCATATGCTGCAGCATCTTTTGGCTCCATAGACCTCTGCAATGTCCTGCAAAGCACCTTAAAGTCTTGGTGGATGATAGGTAGAGTGCTTTACAGACTCTATCTCGGCACTCCCACCCGAGTCCTCACAAAGTGGCTTTGGAGTGATCTGAACATCGTTTTTCAATATTTGCCAGCGGCTTGTTGAGGCAGAGCAAAGATTGTAGACCTGCTGAAGCAACCAAAGATGAGACAGCATGTCTTGGTGAATGGGCTCCATAGCTAATGATGAGAGTTCAGGCAGTGGCTAGCGCATGGCATACAAATGCTCTGCAGTTCAGTTCTCTTTATGCGCCGCCTGCACAGCAGCTCGTTTGCCTTCATGTTGCTCCCATTATCATCCTTGCCTCGACAGGTTGCTGATGTCCAGATTATGTTGTTTCAAAGTCTGAAGAAAGGAGTCAGTCAGTCCTTCTCCGTTGTGTCATTGACAGGTATGAACCCCAAAAAATGTTCCTTGATGATGGCTATTTTGGAAACATCCATATGTCGGACAACAAGTGTCATCTGCTCTTGTGCTAATGTCAGGTGCAGTCCAGGATCACGGAAAATATCTGGATTCTTGTATCTGGATGCAATGGTCCGTATAACTGCACCTGAAATTAGTTGAATAATTTCATTTTGAATGTCCTTTCCCAAATAGTGGTCCATTATCTCCTTATTCTGAATCCGACTAATATGTTCAGCCATTAGTGGGTCAAACTTTGACAGGAATTCACAACCTGCCCCAAAAGTTTCCATTGCCTGGGGTATGAAGCATATCACTTGAAGCATGGGTGGCATATTCTTTTCAGCCAAGTATTGAACAGTTGCTATGATAACGTCCCATTACTCCACGCCAGTGTATTACTTCTTTTCTATTAGCAGCTGTCTCTTTTCATCCAATGTCTGGCCGCTCTTCAATCTTGTCTCCAGTTCTTCCACTTTATCATGCTTGCTGCATGGTCTGGTGCACTGTCATGGGAACTTAGAGCCTTTGACATTTCTTCCATGCCCGGATAACCTTCAGTCCGAAGCAGATTGTTTGAGGTCCAAACAATTTGCAGGCAAAGCAGAACAGCATCCTTGGAGACAGTACGCAACTAAGTGCGCTTTTACTCTCACCACTTGCAGGCGAAAATAATTTTCTGCTGTGAATCTTCTTTTCTCATTCACTGGAATTGTGACAGTATGACTTGAACAGGTCCATGCTTCACAGATGACACTCTGACTTTCATCCCTAGTGTGTCGGCCAAGTTCCAAGATCCTCAAATGAAATTTCAGAAGATCCAGCTAAATCACAGATGATGGTATCTATGCAGGTGGGGCTGGTACTGACAGTGGCAGGTGCATTCGTGGTCTCTTCTGAAGGCAAAACTCTGGAATGATATGTTGACAGGTGGTGGAAAACAGTACAGACCGCGGTAGAGCATTTTGGTCTCCTCGAAGGCTGAACTTGGGGTGATGGTGGACACCATGTCTTCCACTAGCAGTTGAAGGAACTTGAGCTCCAGGTTCAGGTGCTCTTCAAGATCAGTTCGCTTCCCAGGCTTCACAGGAATGTGACGGGTAGTATACCAATGGCAATTTCTCTTGCCGCTTTGTGTCATCATTCTCTGGTGTAACTTTCTTCTTCGTAGCTCCTTGACAACATATGCGCTCATGTTTTTAAACTGAAGGTGCAAAAAAGCAAATGCCATTAAATGTTTGCACCAGAATTTTCAAAGTGTACAGCTTTGTACTTTCCCATTCACTTACCTGGAAAGTTAATACATTAGGCATTTCAAGTTTCGGCTTTGTGGATCCAGCAATACTCAATGGCCTGCTCTGTGAAGATTGGTGTGTCACTGCCACCCCTTAGGGAGTCCATGGCCACTTCACCATTTTGCTACACTGTGAGAGTCCTGGTTCCTCATACCATGCTAGGATGATCACATCTCCACCCCCGAAGCCATGAGTCTTAGCTGGATATCCAAATTTGGGTGAGAGACATTGATTTTGCCGGACATCAACAGGTAGGCATGTTGATTTAGTGGGACTGCAATGTTCGTGCATGTCTCTGTGAGTTAGACTGAATACAAGCACACACACACACTCTGTATGTTCATGTAAATAAAAGCAATTTTAACAGAACTTTGCATGGTTGTTTCTTTAACTACCTAGTCCACCACAGCTTACAAACTCAGGGGACCCAATTAAGCTAGAGGAGGGTCAGATGGTGGCAGCTGGGGTTCAGTGCAAGCAAGTGTATGCACTGGGGGGTGAAGAACCCAAGGAGAGAGTACTGGCTGGGAGGGCAAGGGGGATCACTTGAGAGGAGAAGGACCTCCTAGGTAATGGTAACAGGGACCATGGACAACACTGCCCAGTGCATGAGAGTGGCTGCAAAGTGAACAAATGCTGGGATGCATAGCAAGGCGGTTTCGCTCACGCTGAGAGAGAGACAATTTTGGCCCTAAACAGGTCACTGGTAAGGCCGCACTTAGAGTACTGTGTGCTGTTTTGGATGCTGTACCTAAGCTGTGATATCAGGCAACTGGAGGGGGCAAGAGGGCAATAAAGATGATGTGGAATGGAAGGACACAGAGTATGACAGTAGGCTGAAAGACCTGATATGTACACCATGGAGGATAGAAGGGGCGGGGGGGCATGATAGAGAGCCTTCATATCTGAGGCAGGGAATCAATAAGGGAGGGTCACCAGGGTACAAAGCAAGAATAGAGGAGGTGGGATTTGAAAGGAAATGAGGACACTATTTAACAGAAGGGTGGTAGCAAAAATGGAACACCTTAGCAGAATGAGTGATAGTATGTAAATCTGTGAATAGTTTCAAAAGGGCATGGCTGGGACAGGGAACAGGGAGGGTGGTGGTGGCAGTGAGATGACAAATGGAGGGGTGGGGTAGTTGCACACTCTAGCAGACTTAGCTGGACCAGGTGGTCCATTTCGCTGGCACAGTCATAGGTGCCATCTCTGCAGGCGCTGCTTAATCATCCTACTTGGTATTTCTTGGTTTGCACATTGCATGCATGAATTTTTTTGAACTGTGATGTAGTTTAGACCTGTCTGCGTGACTCATTCATTGTTGGCACAATGCATCCATGTTCTGCTGCAGAACTTGTGGCTGAGAAGGACATAAACCCATAGAATTCTAAAATGTTGTGTAAACAGCAGAGAGGGTAGATGAGAAACATCTACTGAAGTAACTAAAAACCTTTAGAAATGGAACAATTACAGAATTAGAAAATATACTGAAAAATTTGCTTCCAGTGAGCAAGATGACTTCAAATTCAGCGTTGTTCCCATTAACATGTTCACCTGGTGTGTGATGCAGCATCTCACTAAGTACACCCAAGCAGTTGAGCATGAGTGCTAAATTCCAACACTAAGCTGTCTGCATTTTTACATTGTCCCACAGGACAATACCAGGTGAGCACAGTAAAGAGCTGCTAATGAGCCCACAGCCACCTGCACTTTTTACATTTGTCCTACTAATGCCGTCTGGATCTCGTAAAGATCTGCTAATGAGTCATGACTTAGCTTAATCACACTTATGTCCCACAGCTGTGAAAGTATTCAGGTCTGAGACCTCTAGAAAAAATGTAATTAATGCAACAAATATTTTTCTGCCTGGATTGGCACTTTAATTTGCTTTCAAACGGAGGTGTGGGTCTTTGATATTCACCTCAGGGCCTACTGGCATGTCAGTCACCCAGGTAGACCACCCATCAGTTGGGTCCCTACACCAAAGTGCATCTGCCTCAAAAAGGCTTAACTATATAACAGTAACCCTGGCATAGCGTAACTGAGGTGTGGGCCTCAGCCCCAGCCAATGTGCAGAGCTAGTTAAACCACAACATGAGACAGCAAGAGAACTAAAACCTTCACGCAGGGTTTTTTTCGTCACAATACATTCTCCATTAGTAACACGCCTATTTGAT
This sequence comes from Neoceratodus forsteri, assembly GCA_016271365.2. Taxonomy (NCBI): domain Eukaryota; kingdom Metazoa; phylum Chordata; order Ceratodontiformes; family Ceratodontidae; genus Neoceratodus; species Neoceratodus forsteri. The sequence continues at coordinate 114,137,518 of CM057454.1, forward strand.
TTACTATGAAAAGACTTCTACAGCATGCAGTAGGCTCTAATAGGAACAAGCAGAATTGACTGCCTTTTACACTTTTGAAAGCCTTGCAGACTTCTGACTGCAAATGACTGAACAACCCTTTAGTACAGACTCACTACACAGCTTTTTAAACTTTATCTGCCACATAGACTATAGAAGCTGAGCTGAGAACAGAGTGTAAAGACAACGCAATAATTAAAGCCTTGCACCTTACAACATTCTTTTACATTTATGTTGGAATTGCATGAGAGAGTTGCCACATAGCTTGAAATAAGCTCCTGTAGGTAGCTCTACACAGTTATTGACTTAAACCCCAGAAGCACCAATAGTTCCCAAAACTCCTTAGGTGCAATTCCAATGCTGTTAGTAGTATAGCGTTGCCTTCTGTTGTAAGTCTACGGACATCATAATAAGGAATTTTGTTGACTTTTACAGTATGCTCACAGTAGTGACTTAAGAGATATTTTGCGATGGGCATCCATGCTCTGTCACTTACAAGTTATTACCTCCCTTACCCTGCATGCTAGATCTTCCAGTGCTGTATTGGGCATTCTACAATATCTTGAGTGTACTGAGTCATTGTTGGATACAACCATAGATACATAGACACAGACAGTGTCTGCAGATAAGGCCTGCTATTGCCACCCAGTCTGCCCATTTGAGCTTCCAGTTCAGTTTTGTTTTCCTAGAAGTCTGTTGCCCCCTAACCCCTGACCTCCAGAATTCCTTTATATCTATCCCATACATTCTTAAATACCGTGATTGTTTCCAGCCCCCCACCACTTCCTCTGGCAGTGGCAGAGTGTTCCACTTGTCTACCACCCGCTCTGTGAAGAAATTATTCCTCACGTTACCAGAGGCCAGTCAATCACCAAGTGTGGACCCCCCTCCTTTCAGTTCCAGGAGAGAGAGCTGTTATTGGATGCTCAATCCTCTCCCTGCCCTGCTCAGCCCTAATGGAAAGGGCTCATTCCTGAACCCGGTCACCAGCTTTCAGTGAGATGTGGTGTCCAGCACCTCAACCCTCATCGCCACTAGGCCAGCCCTATATAACCATATACCACCTTTGTTTGTTTATAATGGGTCACTATAGACAGTGCATGGTATAGCTGGATTATGAGACGTCAGACCGAGGTCCCATCTGCCTGGAGTGGTGGTAGTTCAGGTGGATGTTAAAGATCCCATGGCACTTATCAAAAAGAGTAGGGGATTTCCTGGTGTCCTGGCCAAATTTCCCCATTCAATAAAATACCATCAACAGCTTAATCTAGTTCAAATTCAGTTGCTTACCATCTGTATCTCCTCTGTCACCCCTTAGAAAAGGGACTCTAGGCCCAGGGGCTTACCGGTCAACAACATTCAACCAATACCACTTCACAAAGCAGGATTTACAGTAACTAATCAATTCTTTATAGAGTGGCGTAAACACAAACTTTCCTCCTACTCCCAGAATCGTCTGGTCCAGACTTATCCCATCTCAGTACCTACCTAGCTACATAAAACAACAACAAAAACTACTGCAAAACCCGGATCTCAACCTCATCTAAAGCAAGCAACTGTCTATAATGCAGTACCCCAGTTTTGGCTTTAACAGTCAGGATCAGGAGTCAGTAGCAGCCATCTCATCTTCCATTTCCAACTATCCTTACCTTAATTGCAGCGGCATCAGATTCAGTATAATACACTGACAGCATCAAACAATTATTTGAAACAAATATACATACCTGTCCTAAGAGAAAACTTGGTCTCCGACTGTGGGTGTAAGTCTCCTCAACTCAAACCGGGCAACAGACTACAGACACACACTGGATTTGTGGTCTTCTGGCCAGCTGCTGCTGCTGCTGCTTGCTGAATGCTGAGCTTAACAATTATTTCTTAAGAAATAAATGATTTACAGAGATATAGCATTGGCAGTCAGCACAGCAATACTGTTGAGCACAGTGCACCGAGGGTAACGGCTGGCCCAGCCGCGCAGCACTTACTCAGATCAGGACAGGAACCCGTTACTACGGTAGCGGCTACCAGTTGAGTGGCTGTGGCTTCAGATGCAGATAGTGTGGTCTGGTCTTCTCGACTGTGTCTCCGCGGCGGCGGCGTTCTCTCTTGCTCTCTAGTCTCCCGAGGTCTCTCTCTCTCTCTCTCTCTCTCCCGGCAATTGCAGTCTGCAGGCGCGGTCGCTCCTCAAGTAGGCGTAAGCGTACAATCAACAAGCAAGCTTAATAGCTTATCTGACTACCCTCCAACGCTCTGGAACCAAACTAGTCCTTAGTTGAATAGGAATCCATGGGATCATCTTTATGGAGCCCCTCACTGACCTGAGTGGGAACCAAAATGTTTCAGGTCCCGAGGGGAGGAGGTGCACAATAGCAAGGGACTGAGTGGAGCCCTGTGATTGGCTCAACTGCTCCTCCACCGCCACCATGATGTGCAGCATATAGGGAGAACGTATGAAACATGCTCGTTTTATGGTCTCACAGGCTCTCTATCACTGTGGCCTGGAGGACCAGGACAATCAGCACAGCGTGGAAGGGGCGGTAGCGGGCAGGAGACAGGAGCCGAATGTACAACGCACAACAACGTGGCAGCTGTCTGAGAGATCGGTGGGGTCAGTTCTTAGACAACGCCTCACCCACAGTGACCTTAAATTGCAGCCGGTCGGACAGTCGTGTTGCAGTTCCTGAAAATGTAATGGCGATGGCGAAAGAGGAAGGAACCAGTAACCAGCAACTTAATGGTGAAATGTTGAAAAAGTAATGCTTATGCTGGCGCTGCCTTTTTTTCCCGCTTTGCCTTGCACTGCCACTTCTTGTACAATCACAGTCAGCTGACAGTCAGGCTGAGGTCGTGTGAGGTCTTAGCTGAGACAGTTGCTGCATGCATGCGGGCGAGGTCGTGGTGGGTTCAGTGCCAGTGAGACGGGGGCCTCCCGCGGCTGCGGGGCTCACGGGTGCCTAACGCCGGCCCTGCTCAAATCTCAGATATCCAAACTACTAGTGAAAGAACAAGTAGGTTTTGTAACAGGAGGAAGTGGTGCAAAAATATGTGCAGACTTCTAAACACCATTTGGATGTCTAATAAATTATGGAACCCGACAGCGACTTTAGCTTTTGACTTCTGCAAGGCCTTTGATTCCCTAGAATGGAACTATCTATTTCAAACCCTGAATAAATTCCACCTGGGAGAGCCCTTTATCTCGTGGATTAAAATACTATATAAAGTGCCCATAGCCAGAGTAATCACGAGTGGACATATTTCCAATACATTTTCACTAAACAAAGGTTTAAGACAAGGATGTCCCCTCTCCCCCTACCTTTTCATCTTGGCTATTGAACCCTTAATTAGGAAAATAACAGAGTGTCAAGAAGTCAAAGGAATCAGTATAGGCAAAATTACAAATAAGGTATTTCCCTATGCTGATGACTTGCTGGTCACATTATCTAATCAGAAAGAGTCAATTATTCATGTAAGCATTAATCACCGACAGAGGAGGGCTCTACCGGTGGATTAATGCCCGCTGGGGGGGCATTGTTGCACAAGGGCAAAGCCCGAGGGTTTCAACCCCCCAGCGGGCATTAATCACCGGTAGAGCCCGACGCTGAGGTATTATTAACTGCGCTTGTAACACTGCGCGACGCAAGTAGCCATCACAGTTGAAAACTTACCTCTTCCGATGGCCTCTTCTAGTCCTGTGTCTCCGTTTCTGCCTGCGAGTCCTGCCGTCATGCTAGGTCCCTAGTGGAAGGCAGTCAGATGGTAGGAGAGGAACACGGCATTATGAGACGATAATGCCGTGTTGGGCTCGTGAACGCACAACAGCAACACTGCATTATGAGAGATAATGCCGTGTTGGGCTCGTGAACGAGCTTCCCACAACAGCAACAGGGCATTATCGTCTCACAATGCCGTGTTGCTCCTGCACCACGTGATGCCATCCCGCCTATCGCGTGGCGCCTTGGCACGGCTCTCCATAATGCCGTGTTACAATTGGATATAATCTTTCATAACTTTACCTCTTAATCAGGGCTTAAACTAAACTGGAACAAGACTGAAATCCTTTCTATGAATTCTTTTGGAAGACTATGCCTGTATTTCAATGGACAAGCAGCCAGCCACTCCCACTTCCAGACCTATATAAGCAGCTCCTCTCAACCTCCTTCTGAAGTACTTTTTCTTTGCCAGCTGAAGGCTCTGTCAGTCTGTCCTCTGCAGCTGGCTGGGGCCTACCCCACCTTGCTGCCTCTGCTTGTTTCTGCCGGACGTCTGTTTGTTCTTCTGCTTGTGGTTTGTATTATGCCTCTGGCTGTGTGCTTCCTTTTGTCACTTTCCCTGTTTTTCTGTGTACGTGTGTCTTGTTTTTTTTTTTTTTGGGGGGGGGCCTTGGTTTCTAAGCTCCTAGCATATTGCTGATCTAGAGCTCAAGCTACTTGCTTTCAGTTACTCACATTGCTATTGCAATCATTACCTGTGTTTCAACTCAAACCAAAGCTGCTCTCCATGCTACACGCCTAATTGTTTTCACCTGATTCAGGCTACCTCTGAACCCTAGCTATGCAGCTCAATCATGCTTTCTCAGCTTAATCTACCTCCCACATGGTCATAGCTGCTTTCAGAGCATTGTGCCTCCCTCCATTCTATGTTTACTGAATATACTGCTCATAGTTACTCATACATAGATGCTGCTCTTTATGTTTATACACTGCCCCTCCAAGCTGAACTTCATTCCTGCATATGCTGCTTATTAATGGACATTGCTTTCTACAGTACTTGCATACTGCTTTATTATACTCTGGAGGGCAGCTTTGGCTACTGCCAGCACTGTGAACTAGTTGTTAATGCTGCATATGGATTACTGCCCATCACCATGGCTTTCTTGTTTTTCCTATGGTGGGGGACTGGGGGAATTTGGTGAGGAATCGTGGGCCAGTGTGACATATTGCTTCACGTTTGAATCTTGTCTCCGCTGCTAAAAATCCTCTGAGTATTATGTCACCTTCTAATTCGCTCCCTCTAGACTTGGATGGCTTGCCTTTGCTTATTCTGTGTTCGCTATAGCTTCTACAGACTGCATAACTTCAGCAACTAACCAAACAACTTCCATATGCTAAATAAATGTATCACAAATGAAGTAACGAAACGACTGACAAGAACTGAACAAAGAACTGAACAAACAGACATGAATAAGGAAGTATCTAAAATACTGCTCTGTGTCAGAAATACCTATGCGAATGTATCGGGCATGATGACCTCATTCTAGTGTTGGCACAAGGTCCCCCCCCAATTGCACTGATGGTCTCACTCTGCACCACTAGTCCGCAGCTTGAGCATGCGAAGCTTGGGGCGGGATCCTTCTCATCTGGCCCATAGCTGGGAATGTCCTCGCTCCAGGTGGACCTTCAGTCATCTACCGTACCAACGGCACCTCAAGTTGTAGAATTTAAGACTAAGCCGTAAAGGGTGGTTACAGTGATTTCCTTTGGCTCCAGTGGTTTTCACTACAACGGTTGTCCATAGGCTTTAGTGGTTCCCTAGCAAGGCACCTTCACCGCATTCTCCCTATGACCACCTCTGGTTCACCTAGTTTGTTTTTTAGATCAGTAAGCTGGGTGAGTGCCTCAGTGGTTGTTACTCTTCTCCTCACACCTTGGAGCGGCAGTTGCAGAGCAACATCTCGCAACCCCCCACGGCATTCCTGTTAGAAGGATAGAGTGAGAGTTTCCTGCCAAATTGGAATATTTTCCATCTCTTATTACTTGGGCTTCCAAATTGCAGTAGCAGAGCCATCACTAATGAAATTATCCCACGCCTGGAGGGAAGGCAACCTAGGCCTTGGATCCTCAGAGATTTCCTCCTCAAAGGGTTTTTTTTCTCTCCTCCATGCCAAAGGTCATAATATCTAGTTAGTTTAGTTATTATCCCCTAGTTTTCTTAGGTTCCGCTGTTGCGTGGAGGTGGATAGTGCCCCTCTTGCCGTTCCCTCTCTCCTTAGGAGGTCCCCTTTCCATTATCAATGTATCCAAAGCACTTATCTATATCTTGTTAATCTGTTTCCTTGCATTATGAAGCTACATTGTTGTTATGCTCCTATGCCCCTTGGCTTGGTTGCGTTTGTCTCTGGTGCTACTCCTACTTTCTTTTTGTGGGATCTTCCTAAGGTACCTTTAGCCAAGGGAATCGTCCCGTGGCACCTCTAGGGGTGGAGCCCTCTTTGAGGATTCCTTGGCTTTGGTACCCCTACAGGGTGGTAATTCCTTTGGAATAGAGAGTGTGAATGGCCAAAACCTACTCTAAGTAACACAGTTGCACAAGCATAACATTATACTGGCCACATAGGCCATTGAATTGAAAGGCTATGCCTGTATTTCAATGGACAAGCAGCCAGCCACTCCCACTTCAAGACCTATATAAGCAGGTCCTCTCAGCCTCCTTCTGAAGCACTTTTTCTTTGCCCCTCCATCCTCCCTTCCTCCTCCAGCATCAACACCTCCTCTCATCTGCCTAAGGTACCTTTACCCAAGGGACTCGTCCCACAGCACCTCTAGGGGTGAAACCCTCTTCGAGGGTTCCTTGCCTTTGGTACCCTTACAGAAACATAGAATCTGATGGCAGATAAGGACCGCTTGGCCCACCTAGTCTGCCTATTTCCCTACCTGATGGATAAGCTGCAGATTCTAGTTAATCAACAGCTTACTTCCTCCTACCCCCTCCACTTGAATTGCCTTATATCTGTCCCATGCATTCTTAAATTTTTCCACTGTTCCTGACTCCACAACCTCCTCAGGAAGGCCATTCCATGTATCTACAACCCTCTCTGTGAAAAAGTACTTTCTAACTTTACCTCTGAGCCGTCCCCCCTCCATCTTCAAATTGTGTCCCCTTGTTCTTGCACATCTCTTCTTCTGAAAGATGCTACCCTCTTGTGCTTTGTTAATTCCCTTGAGATACTTGAAAGTTTCTATCGTGTCCTCCCTCTCCCTCCTTTCCTCAAGGGTATACATATTAAGCTGCTTTAGTCTCTCCTCGTATGTCTTCTGGTGCAGACCCTGCACCATTTTGGTTGCCCTCCTCTGAACAGCCTCCACTCTGTCTATGTCTTTGTGGAGATGGGGTCTCCAGAATTGCACGCAGTACTCCAGATGGGGTCTCACTAACTGTCTGTACAAAGGGAAAACTTCCTGTTTTCTACTGTTGATGCCTCTCCCTATGCATCCTAGTATCCCCCCAGCCCTCCTTACTGCATTCTCACATTGCTTGCCCACCTTTAGGTCATCTGATATAATTACTCCTAGGTCTCTTTCGAGTTTTGTTGTTGTTATTAACTCATCCCCCATTGTGTACTCTTCCCCTGGGTTTTTGTTTCCCAGATGCATTTACCTTTCACTTCTTTGCATCGAATCTGAGCTGCCATGTATTTGACCATTCCTCCAACCTTGCCAAGTCCCTTTTCATGCTTTCCTCCCCACCTTGTGTATCAACCCTGTTGCAGATCTTTGTCTCATCTGCAAAGAGACATACCTTTCCTTCCAGGTGCTCTCCAATGTCATTTATAAAGATATTAAAGAGGACCTCTGTCCATGCATCGAATCCTGTGTACCCCTGCCAGTTACCTCTTCCTTTCTTCACTGTAGCCTCCGCTACTATTACCCTTGCGCCCTGTTGTCCAGCCACAGTTTTATCCAGGCTACCACCTTGGGACCCACCCAAGGCTGGGCTAACTGTATATTAATCTTTGTGAGACTGTGTCAAATGCCTTGCTAAAAATTTAGGTAGGCCATATCCATAGCCCTCCATAGTCTACTACTTTGGTCACCCAGTCAAAGAAATCTATTAGGTTCGTCTGACATGACCTTCCTGCTGTGAAACCATGCTGTCTTGGGTCCTGTGCCCCACTGGCCTCTAGGTACTCAACAGTTCTTTTCTTCAGAAGTGATTCCATCATTTTCCCTACCACTGAAGTCAAACTAACTGGTCTGTAGTTTCCTGCCTCTGCCCTGCTCCCACTTTTGTGAAGTGGAATCAGATTTGCACTCCTCCAGTCCTCGGGTACCACCCCATCCTCCCATGATTTGTTAAAGAGAGTAGTCGGTGACGTTACCAGTTCAGCCCTTAGTTCTTTTAGAATTGTTGGGTGAATCCCATCAGACCCCATTGCTTTGTCCACCCTCGGTTTTAAGAGTTCTTTCAAAACCCTTTCTTCTGTGAATGGACTGGTATCAACCCCCATTCAGTGTGTTTCTCTTGTTTGGTTTAGGTGGTAATTCCTTTGGAATAGAGAGTGCTAACGGACAAAACCTAAGTAACACAGTTGCACAAGCATAACATTATACTGGCCGCATAGGCCATTGAAACTTGAAAGTAGGAGCCTGTTTAGGTGAAATTCAGATAGAACTCCTATACAAGGAACTTTGACCTATCTAGGCATTAACATTTTTAGAAACATACAGAAAATAGGGAATATGAATATTGTACCTTTAATGAAAAAAAAAGAAAATGACATACAAAAATGGCAAAAACTTAATATCTCTATATAGGGTAAAGTCAACTCCATAAAAATTACAGTGGCCCCAAATTATTTTACCTATTTCAAAATATACCAGTTAGAATAGAGAAAAACATTTTCAATATACAAAACAATTAGAAAGTTCCTCAGGGAGAAAATTCTCCACCCATATTATGATTAGGGAAGATAAAAGCCCCTAGAACAGAGGGTGGTTTTGGGTTACCACATTGGGAGCAATATTACGTGGCTTTTAGACTTAAAAGTATCTACTGTCTGGAATGTGAATGTAAGGAAGTATGCCCCCTTTGGCTTTAAATAGAAAAGTAAACAGTAGCTCCATATAAACTTTCAGTCTACCTTTTCATACCACTACCCCTAGCTTCAAAGGATAATAGTTGTATTTCTAATTCCACCAGATTATCAAAAAAGTCCAGAACACTTTACAAATCAATCATCTCCCAACCTGGCTGACAACAATGTGGGATAATACCACACTAACTTACTCTCAAACCCTTAGAAGACTCAGGTTGGAGTAAGTTGGGTATAACATATGAACATACGAAAATTGCCAGCAGCAAAATGCCGTCATGGTCTATCTAGGCTGCTCGTGAATGCAGCTAGCTCCCTATTCAGCAGTTGCCCCAACCCCTTCCCTTACCTCCTTTTACCCTCCCCTTTGCTGTGTCGCACCCCTTCTTGAAGCATTCCACTGTGGTACATGCCACCACTTCAGCTGGTAGTGAGTTCCACTTTGCCACCACCCTGTCCATAAAGAAATGCCTCCTCACCTCCCTCCTGAATCTACCCCCCCGTAATCTTATGTAATGGCCCCTAGTGTCTCTCCCCACCCTCCTCCTGAATAGACCCTCTGTGTCCATTTTGATTATCCCTTTCATGTATTTGACGGTCTCAATCATATCCCTCCCATCCCTCCTCTCCTCCAGTTTGTACATGTTTAACTCTTGTAGTCTGACCTCATATGACAATTCCCCCAGGCCCTGAATCATCTTCGTTGCCCTACGCTGCACCCCCCAGCAGCCTAATGTCCCTTTGTAGGTTCAGGCGCCAGTACTGCACGCAGTATTCCAGGTGGGGTCTAATCAACGATCTGTACAATGGTAGAATAATCTCCCTTCTTCTCGAGGTAATTCCCCTTGCAATGCACACCAGCATTTGTTGGCCATTGCTACTGCCTTTCTGCAGAATTGTGCGGAATTGTTCATTGCTCCTTTGATGAGCACCCCCAGATCCTTCTCCTCTTCTGTTACCTCCAGCTGCACTCTCCCAGATGGTAGCTTCTTCTTGGATTTTTTGTTCTGAAGTGCAACACCTTGCATTTTTTTGCATTGAACCCCAGCTGCCATGTGCCAGCCCATGCCTTCAGCTTTGCCAGATCCTCTTGTACCCCCCACCGTTGTCCACCACTGCTGCTATCTTGGTGTCATCCGCAAATAGGCAGATTTTGCTGCTGCTGCCCTCCGAGATGTCTGCAATAAATATGCCAACCAGCACTGGGCCCAAAACTGAACCCTGTGGAACACCACTTGTCACAGGCTTAGAGGATGAGTATTCCTCACTTACCACCACCCTCTGCTGCCTATCTTTTAGCCAGTTCTCCACCCACCCCACCAGTTTTGCTCCCGCCACTGTGCCCTGTAGCTTGATTCCAAGTCTCCCATGTGGTACTGAATCAAAGGCCTTACTGAAGTCTAGGTACAGGACATCCACCGCATGGCCCCAGTCAATTTACCTAGTCACCCAGTCATAGTATTCCACCAGGTTGGTCTTGCATGACCTGCCCTTGACGAAGCCATGCTGCCTCCCGTCCCACACCCCGTTCACCTCCAGTAGTGCCACTAGTCTATCCTTTAGAATGGTCTCCATTAGCTTCCCCACTATGAATGTTAGACTTACTGGCCTATAGTTCCCTGATTCATCCTTGGATCCACTCTTGTGGAGGGGAACCACGTGAGCCAGTCTCCAGTCCTGTGGTATGCCTCCTGTGTCTAGAGATGAATTAAATAAGTCTGCCAAGTGTCCTGCCGTGACCTCTGCCAGCTTTTTCAGCACTCTCGGATGTACTCCATCCGGTCCCGGAGCCTTGTCTACCCTTAGTGCCCCTGTTCCCTCCAGCACCCTCCCCACTGTGATTTCTGCATCTGTTACCCCACCATCTGTTTCTATCCTCCCTCCTACTATAGGCTTCGCCCCTTCCTTTTCTTGCATAAAGACTGAACAGAAGCAGTCATTTTGCACTTCTGTCTTTTCACTCCCTTCCTCCACCTATCCCTCCTCCTTCTTAATTCTTACAATTTGGTCCTTACAGCTTCTTTTCTCCCTGATATACCTAAAGAAGTCTTTCTCCCCTTATTTTTATGCCCTGCACCAGCCTGAGTTCCCTTGCTGCCATGGCTGCCATTACCCCCCTGGTCACTTCCTTCACTTCTTTCAGGTATTCCTCCCTTCCCGATTTTCTGTATTTCCTGTAAGCTGCCCTTTTCTTCCTCACCCTGTCTAGCACCCCTTTACTTATCCAGCTGGGTTTCTTCCCCCTACCCTTCTTAGTCTGGGCCCTGTTGCAAGTTTCTGTTGCCTCCACTATCCCGTCTTATCAGTTACCACCTTTGCTGTGTGTCCATATCCAATTGAATTTTGCACATTAACCCCTGTACTACTTCCCTCATCATCTTAAAGTTGGCATTCCTGAAATCCAGCACCCTTGTGCCAGATGCCATCTTCTCTTTAGCCATCTGTAACTGGAACCATACCATCTGGTGGTCCCCCCACCCAAGTGGTTCCTCCACCCTCACATCCCTCACCCACTCCCCGTTTGTAAGTACAAGGTCAAGGGTGTTCCTTTTCCTAGTTGGTTCCTTGACCAACTGTACTAGAAAGCTTTCCTGGAAGGCGTCCAGCATTAACTGCTCCCTTCTGCTGTTTGGGTAGGTGTGTCCCACTCCACCCCCGGCAGGTTGAAGTCCCCTACTATCACCACCCCACCTTCCTGCAGTTCCTCCTGATCTGTTCTGCCAGTACCCTGTCCATCCCTTCAGTTTGAGAGGGTGGCCTGTACACCACCTCCAGTCTTAGTGATCTATTTTTGGGATCCTGTAGTTACACCCACAGTGCTTCTGTAGCTTTCTCATCTCCTTCCTCCCTTGCACATTTTAATCCCTCCTTTACGTACGGTGCCCCCCCTTCCCATTTTCCCTATCCTTCCGGTGTAATCTGTACCTTGGAACCGTCATGTCCCAATCATGGATTTGGGTGGCCCATGTCTCGGTTATAGCCACCAAGTCCACGCCCCCCCCCCCAAGAGAGCCTGTAGTTCCGCCCCCTTTTCCCCAGGCTCCTAGCATTTAATGTTACCACCCTCCAACCCTTGTCTCTCCCCTTAAGTCCGCTCCCTTAGTAGTTGTCTTCCTTCTTACCTTGCTTGTCACAGGGGGAAGGGTAAGCCCATTTGGTTTCACATCACTAGGCCTCTGAACACCACTATCCCTCCTGCTACTCCCCTTTTCTAGTTTAAATGCTCCTCAGTGTGCTTCCCTATCCTTGCCTTCAGTACATTTTTTCCTTCCTCATTTAGGTGCAGTCTATCTTTTGCATACAGACTGCTGTTCCCTCAGATCCCCCCCCCCACTATCCTACCAGCCCATACCCCTTTTCCCGACACCAGGCCCCCAATCATTCATTAAACTCTTGAATTATCCCTTTTCTTGCCATGCTTGGCCTGGGAATGGTAAGTACCTCCAAGAAGGTGACGGATCTGCCCGCTCTCTCACACAGAGGTCCCAGTTCCTCAGGCCTCCTCTTAACCTTCCCTGCCGTCCCATCAGCCAAGTCATTTGTCCCCAGGTGTATTATTAGGTGAGGGCTTTCCCTTCTCCTGCTTGCATACCTTAGCACAGATTGCCCCACCCTTTCCGCCTTCATTCCTGGCATGGCTTCCACCCAAATTCTACTGTGCCTCTCCCTTTGCTTCCCCACCTGACCCCTCTTAGTATCGAGTTCCCAAAGACCAAGACACCCCTCTTCTTCCCCTCCCTGTCCTCCCCCTTCTCCTTGCCTTTTTCCTCCTGCACAATGTTCCCTCCTATTGTCTCTGTCTCTCCCTCTATGTTCTCCATTTTACTCCACCCTTTTTGCCCCAATTCACCTATTTCTCCATTCTCAGTCGTTTTGTTCTTTGTACCCATGGGCTGTGCTTCCCCTTCCTCCTTCCCCTCCTTTGACTCCTCTATTAGAGGCCTTCCCCCATCTGAGCTCCCAGCGTTACCAACTCCCTGTACTCCTTCTCCTATTCTCCTTGCACGTTTGTCTCCTGTACCTGTGTCACCCCCACTGCCCCCTTGTCTTGACCACCCCCCATCCCTCTCTTATTCCTCCCATCTTTTTTCTTTTCCTGGATGTCTTTTGTGCTTTCCACAGTCCCTTTTCCTCTCGCCCTAATATGCCCCTTCATCGTCTTTGACACTCCCCACCCCCTTTAGCTTTAGTACTTCCTTCTCTAGCCTCCCCAGCCTTATAAAGATGGGGCAGCCCCCGTCCTCCACAGGGTGTCCATGAAAACTGCCCCTCCACAGTTATTACAACCCTTGATCCTTTCTCCCCTGTGACTTCCATTCCCTACATTTCCCAGATTCCTTTGCCCCCCCTCCCCTCCATTGACCCTCATTCCGGCCTGCTCCACTACCTTTTCCCCTTCCCAGACTGCCCCAAGCCATCGCCCCATTACCCCATCCTATTCTTTGTTCCTTCTGCTCCATTCTCCCTCTCGTGGTTCCTCTTCTTTCTATCTTGACACTGTCTGTTGGCAGCACTATTTCCCAGCTCCCCAAGCACCTCCCTCACAGCCTTCAAGCCCAATCCCCAGTGTCTTTTCAGTATTTAATAAAGGCTGTTGGGGGTGCTTTTTTCAGTCCCAACCACCAAACCTAGCACAGTGCTCAGCCAGCAGCTGTAAACTACAAATTTAAGCCAAAAAACACCACCAAAACTTACAAAATATCTCAGAGATAAATAAGCTCTCAGAAAAAAACTCGCCTGTTATTCCAGCTCCCCTCAGACAAACTGCCTCAGTGAACAACTACAGATAGATTTAAAACTGAAATCCACAAAATCTTGATTGGCTACTGTGTTACTTGGGAAAATAACCCCTCCTCCACAGTGTTTAGCCAGCCGGCCAGCAACAGCTTCTGTGAAATACAATACCGATTTAAGCTTTTTTTTTTTTTCCAATCCCAACCATCAAACCTAGCACAATGCTCAGCCAGCAGCTGGAAACTACAAATTTTAAGCTAAAAAACACCACCGAAACTTATAAAATATCTCCGAGATAAATAAGCTTTCAGAAAAAACTCACCTCTTATTCCAACTCCCCTCAAACAAACTGCCAATTTACAAGATCTACTAGGGCCGAATGGAGAATTACTTTCCTTCGAATTACTTAAAAATAAATTCAAGCTACACAGATTTCAGTTGGTGAACTATCTGCAACTGAGGAAAGCACTCCAGGATTTGGTACTAAGCCCCAATCTTCTGCTGGAAGATAATGATGCATGGAATTCTGTAACCAAATTAGCAAAACTTAAAAAAGGGGTCAGCTTTTATAAATTTTTATTGAACATCAAAGACAACTCTCTTTCGACAATTCCAGCTAAAGAAGAATGGGAGGTAGAAATCAAAGAACCGATACTTGATCCAGAATGGTCTTCTACATGGGTTAATGCTTACAGCAGCAGTACAGAAATTCAAGGAAGGACAATTCGGTATAAAATTTTACATTATTATTATTATCCACTTAAAAAACAGTACTCCATGGGTTTTCAATCTGATAGCAAATGCTGGAGATGCCAAAAGGAAAATGCAGCCATGCTTCATATGCTCTTATCTTGCTCACTTAAAAGAGATATTTGGAAAAAGGTGCACCAAGTTTGTGAGTCTGCATATAAAACCAAAATCCCATTTATCCCTAAAGTTCTCCTATTGGGCATAGAGGAAGTGATGGAACAACTGAGCAAGCACCAGAACCATAGTGTGTGCCCAGCTACACTGACTCTAAAGAGATTACTCCTTTCCCGTTGGAAATCCTCTATACCTCCTACACTTAAAGAATGGAGCAATAAAATAAATGAGGCAATAATGAAAGGCTGGCTGTCAAGATCAATTGAAAATTGGAGTTATGCAAAAAAAACTGGTCCCTTTGCCCAGACTTTAGGAAATTTGTGAGCTTATCCTTATCTCTACTAGTAGAAACAGTATAAGAAATCTTAGCCAAGCTTTAGTGATAGAGCAGCTGGAAGGATGTCACATTTCTCTTTTGCTCAATGACGTACTGTAGTTAAGAATTTGTTTTGATATTTTAAGATTTATATGTTCCTAATCTTCACATAGTCGCTTCTCTTACAGTCCTTGTATTGTTTTAATATTTATTTTATCTAATTGATTGTTATATTTACTTTGGGTATATCGGATTGCTTAAGATGTGTTTTGTTCTCACTTGATGAAATATTCTCTGTACTACTTTTATTTTTCTGTACTTTATTTGATAACCCTTACAGTGTTTAAAGCAAAAAAAAAATGTTTGTAAGGGGAACCATGAAATGAACATCTTGAACATTTGAGGTCAAAATGAAAAAGAAAACTTACTAAGAAAAACATTGGGCCAGATATTCAAAACTTTGCCCCTGGGCTAAGTTAACACTGCCCAGCGGGCAAACAGCTCAGAGCACAAAGCAAGCTATATTCAAAAGGAATAGCCCGGGGCAAACAGCCTCTGAATATAGCATGGGAATGAGGCCGTGCAAACTGGGCTGGGAGTGCAGGGCAAACGTAGCCCTGTAATAAGACAGCACTGAATATAGCAACCAGGAAGTGCAAACCACAACAACAACACAGTGCACAGTGACGTGAGGGCAGGTAGAGATGAACTATGTGGCCAATGTGTGTGCCAGCAAATGCGTGGACCCTGTACAGCTGCAGGCAGCAGCAGATGTGAAAGAACAGCGATCAGAACTGTATAATATTCCCCAAACCGTTAGCGCCGTGGCTTTAGCGCAGAGCTAAGCTGTTTGCCCGATGCTAAGATTTGCCATATTCAAAAGTGACATGCAAATGAGCCTACTTAGGTAGTCTCTGGGCAAACAGCCAAATTAGCATCTTATTATTCCCTGATTTGCATGCAGTTTGTCCATCGTTATTGCAGGGTCCCACAGCTCCACCTGTAGGTCAGTCTGGAAGTACAGGGGCTGGCCAGGTCTGGCCACAGCTCCACCTGTAGGTCAGTCTGACAGTGCGTGAAACATAGACTTTGACGGCAGATAAGGACCGCTAGGCCCATCTAGTCTGCCCATTTCCCTACCTACAGGATAGGCCGCAGATCCTAGTTAACAAACAACCTATATCTTCCTGCCCCCCACAAGAATTGCCTTATGTCTGTCCCATGCATTCTTGAATTCTCCCACAGTTTTAGACCCCACAACTTCCTCAGGAAGGCTGTTCCATGCATCCACTACCCTCTCTGTGAAATAATACTTCCTCACATTGCCCCTGAACCGCCCTCCTTCTATCTTTAAATTGTGTCCTCTTGTTCTTGCAAGTCTCTTTTTCTGAAAGATGCTACCCTCTTGGACTTTGTTGATTCCCTTGAGGTACTTGAAAGTTTCTATCATGTCCCCTCTCCCTTCTTTCCTCAAGGGTATACATATTAAGCTCCTTTAGTCTCTCCTCATACGGCTTCTCTTGCAGACCCTGCACCATTTTAGTTGCCCTCCTCTGGACTGCCTCTATCCTGTCTATGTCCTTGCGGAGATGGGGTCTCCAGAACTGGACACAGTATTCCAGATGGGGTCTCACCAACTGTCTGTACAGAGGGATAACAACTTCCTGTTTTCTGCTGCTGATGCCTCTCCCTATACATCCCAGTATACCCCCGGCCCTCCCTACTGCCTTCTCACATTGCTTGCTAATCTTAAGGTCATCTGATATGATTACCCCCAGGTCCCTTTCCTGTTTTGTTGTTGTTACTACCTCCCCACCCATTGTGTATTCTTCCCCTGGGTTCTTGTTTCCCAGGTGCATTATTTTGCACTTTTTTGCATTGAATCCTAGCTGCCATACGTCTGACCATTCCTCCAACCTTGCCAAGTCCCTTTTCATCCTTTCCACGCCTCCTTGTGTGTATCAACCCTGTTGCAGATCTTTGTGTCATCTGCAAAAGACATACTTTTCTTCCAGTCCCTCTGCAATGTCACTGATGAAGACATTAAAAGGACTGGACCCAATACTGAACCCTGCGGTACCCACTGGTAACCGCCCTTTCTTCAGAGTGGACTCCATTTACAATTACCTTCTGTGTCCTGTTGTCCAGCCAATGTTTTACTCAGGCTACCACCCTGGGACCCACTCCCAGGCTGGTTAATTTGACTATCAATCTTTGTGTGAGACTGTGTCAAATGCCTTGCTAAAGTCTAGGTAGGCCATGTCCACAGCCCCTCCCTGGTCTACTACTTTGGTCACCCAGTCAAAGAAATCTATTGGATTCGTCTGACATGACCTTCCCGCTGTGAACCCATGCTGCCTTGGATCCTGTGCTCCACTGACCTCTAGGTACTCGACTATTCTTTCCTTCAGAAGTGACTCCATCACTTTCCCTACCACAGAGGTCAGACTGACAGGTCTGTAGTTTCCTGCCTCTGTCTTGGTCCCACTTTTGTGAAGGGAATCACATCCGCCTTCCTCCAGTCCTCGGGTACCACACCATCCTCCCATGATTTATTAAAAAGAGTAGCCAGTGGTTTCACTAGTTCCTTCCTTAATTCTTTTTAGAATTCTGGGGTGAATTCCATCAGGACCCATTGCTTTGTCCACCTTCAGTTTTAGGAGTTCTTGCAGAACCCTTTCTTCTGTGAAAGGACTGGGATCGACCCCTATCAAGAGTGCTTCTGTTAATTGGATTAGGCACTTCCCCTCCTCTTTTGTGAATACTGAGCAGAAATATTCGTTCAGTATTCCTGCTTTTCACTGTCCCCTCTACCCACCCACGTTCATTCTATTCAGCTTCACTATCCCTCCTTTGTCTTTCTACACTCGCTGATGTACCTATGAAAGGTTTTATCCCCCTTCTTAACTGAGTTGGCTATCTTTTCCTCAGTTTGGGCCTTTGCTATTCTGACTTCCCTTCCTGCTTCTTTCTGCCTTAACTGGTACAGCTCTCTATCCTGCTCCTTCTGTGTTTCCTTATACTTCCCGAATGCTATCTTTTTCTTCCTGACTTTCACAGCCACCGCTCTTGAGAACCATAGTGGCTTTTTCTTTCATTTTGATTTGTTTATTTGCTTCACACAAAGGCTTGTTGCCTCTGTGATGGCAGTTTTGATAATTCCCCCATTGTTGCTCCACACCTCCTTCTAGCCTGTTTGCTAGTGCTTTTCTGAGGCACTCTCCCATCTTGCCAAAGTCAGCCCTCCTAAAGTCCAGTACCCTCACTTTTGTATGGCTTGACTCTGTAGCTGAGTTTAGCGTGAACCACACTGTTTGATGGTCACTTGTCCCCAGATGGCAACCTACTTCTAGATCTGAGATCCTCTCACTGCCCCGTTTGAGAGTACGAGGTCTAAGATTGCTCCCTCACGAGTGGGTTCCGAAACTAGCTGTCTAATGCCTGCCACCTGTAGGGCATCAAGAATGGCCCTGCTCTTGGATGTGGCTGCAGCAAATGTGCTCCAGTTAACATCTGGCATATTCAGGTCTCCCATCAACAGTATCTCCCCTTTCTCTGCCATTCTAAGAATGCCTTCCATCATATCCTTGTCCATTCCTTCCCCTGACATGGGGTCAGTACACAACCCTGTGCGGATTGTGGTGCCCTTTCCAGTCTCCAAGGTGACCCACAGTGCCTCCTCTCCTCCTGTTTACTCTTTTGTTCAGTTGCTTTTATCCCTTCCTTTACATAGAGAGCTACTCCTCCCCCTCTTCTCCCCTGCCTTTCTCTCCTGTAAGTTATGTACCCTGGTATGTTAACATCCCAGTCATGGTTCTCTGTGTACCATGTTTCTGTGATTGCTACGATATCCAGGCATCCCTCTTCCATTAAGGCCACCAGCTCAGGGAGCTTGTTGCCCAGACTACGGGCATTGGTACTCATTACCCTCCATTTCCTGATGGCCTTACCCCTTTTGCCCCATCCCTGTCCTTCTTGCTTTTGTCACTTTCTCCATTTACCCCTGCCCTTCTCCCTATCGACACCTCCATGTTGGTGTTTGCCACACTTACTACCGTGATTGTTTGGGGGGGCTAGGATTTTCCTGCTCCTTTCCAGTGCCTCCCCCCTTGGCTAGTTTAAAAGCTTGCCAATGAAGCATTTAAACCTATCACCTAGGATCCTGGTTCCCCTCCCGGACAGATGCAGCCCATCATGCCAGTATAGGCTTGCATCACTCCAGGTGGACCCCAGTCCCCAATGAAGCCAAATCCCTGAGCTCCACACCAGTTTTCAACCACTGATTGAATCCCATGGTACGGAACACCCTAGCCTCTCCTATGCCATAGATGGGTAGCACCTCCGAGAAGGTTACCGTGCGTGCTACTTGACTAAGGCCCCTTCCCAATTCCACAAACTCTTCCTGCACTTCTCTAATCCCTTTCTTAGCCAGGTCATTTGTCCCTAGGTGGACAATGACATCCAGCTCCCTCCCCTGTGCAGTGATAGTTGCTATAGGCTACATGTATGCAGTACAGCATATCATTGTGTGCTTCAGGGGACAACACAGGACAGGCACAGGAGGTGGTGGTGCTGCATGCAACTGTCACACTGTAAGTACACAGCAGACACTACAGTAGCAAGGGGGCCGGTAGTGTGAAGGACACAGCAATGCCTGTGGTATGTAGAGCAGTGATGACCACTGCACTGTACACAGTGACAGGCCCAGCTTGCAGGTGATTACTGACAGTGGACAGTACTGTTTCACTGTTGTGTGCTCCACAGATGCTGCACCTGTGGCATGGGATGCTCACAGTGACATATACATGGCCAGCTGTATGTGCTGTGGCATCTATACAGTTGTGCAGTATGTGGCTGGGGGGGCATGTAAGATCCGACAGGTACACAGGTGGTGGGATATTCCCACTACTGGCCCATGTCCACTGCGTGATGTGTCCCAGCCTTGTTGCCACACCTGGGCTGTGGTGAGGTCTGGCCACCCGTACACCCTCCCCTTAATTGCCACCATGCCCACAGTGCTGCATGTGTGTGCTGGCATCTGTTGGTCACCACAGACGTATGGTCTGCAGGTGTATGGCCACATTACCATGATGTCCCCTGTGGGTCAGATCACCCCTTACTGTCTGTGCTTGGCTGGGACCGGGGGCAGCTGTTAGCATCATGGTGGTGCCATCAGTGAGCAGCATGTTTCCTTCATGTCTGGCATTTTCTAAGTGTCATGATCATATGTTAGGATCGCGCAAGCCACGCTAATACCACACAAAGCACCAATGTCATGCAAAGCTGTTTGGCCAGGGTTAAAACCAGCTTTTCCTGGGCGGTAATTTGTACCGCACTAAGGGTCGCGCTATGTTGCGCTAAACACCTTAGCACGGCGCTAGTCGCTGAATATCTCATAGCGCCTGTATTCATGTTCACTTTACCCCTTGCATATGATTATGGTTTGCCCAGCACTAATGCAGTTTGCGTGCACTATTTGGCCTTTTGAATATGGCAGACCCACGCTAATACCATGCTAATCCCGTGCAAATGGTTTGCACACCATGCAAAGCTTTGAATATCTGGCCCATGGTGTATAGTATAAGCCTTTACCTCAGCCAGTAATGTTTCGTGATCCCACCTGGTGAGCTGAGTTCAGGGGCAAGCTCAGTGAGCCAGGTGTATGGGCTGGTGCTGTGGGCATGGCGCAGTCTTGCAACATCACCCCCAGCTAGGGAAGTGAAGGTGCAGGGTCGTCTGCCCAGGTCCCATGTACCATTTAATGAAAATAACTCTTCTCTTGGCATAGGGCCCTGCACCTCTGCATCTGTGGGTGCCAGAGGGCCCTGTGCTTTGACTGAGAGATTCTTTGCCCTGTGTATCTTTGTCTGCTGCCACATGGAAGCACAGGACAGAGAGCCCTGTGCTTCTGTAGTTCACCAGACAGCCCCATGAATTCTTGATATCTGTTACTACATTTCCATAGGCAGATGGAATCTTCCCTTGATGCAGGGCCCAGAGGTCCTTCATGAATGAGGATATGATTCCACTACCTGGAAATGAAAGGAATTTCTTTGCAAAAAAACAGTGTCAATGTACCAGTTGGGATTCAAGTTAATACCTCAAAAGTAGGGAGATATGGTGTTAGGATTCCCACTCGCAAGCAGCAAAACAAAAAAAACAAGGTTTTGGGTCTCCTGAGTCTTGGTGAATCAGTGGTAGGGTTTTCCTTGGGGTTGTCAACCCTAATGCCCACACCCTCCCCTGAGCAAACAAGGTCAGTCATGATCTCTTTTCTTCACACAGGGTCTGCAGGGCCCTGCATGAAGCAAGCTACAACAGATTTTATTGGTAACGTGTCAAGACGCTTATGAAGAATGCATTACTGTGGCACTGGCTTGGAGCTGTACTTTGTGCTTTGGTTCGGAGGCTACGGGCTGGGGGAGGGTATGCATTAGGGTTGACAACCCCAAGGAAGAACCCCCAACACTGATTCACCAAACTCTGGATACCCAAAATCCTAATGTTTTTCTTTTTCTGCTGGGGGTAGGGTGGGAGTTAAGGTTCCCAATGCCATATTTCCCTACATTTGTGGTGTTAGTTTTCTTACTTTTGTGGCATTAACTTTAACCTTAATTGGTGAATTAACATATATATATATTCATTGCAAAAACTGTGTTTATGCACCGGTCAGGGTTTGACTTAATGCCACAAAAGTAGCGACATGTGGCTTTAGGGTTTGGAGACCTGCAAGGTAAGAAGCAGCGCTGTGCTTACTGCAGCTGTCAGATCATATCTGCAATGTCCCAGCCACCTTACTTCCAGCATCAGACGTGAATCTGGAACATTTTAAAAATTGTTAACATCCCTCGCCTTGCTGCCATTGATGGGAGAATACAGCAAGTTACTGCCCCTTTCACACTTTCACAGAAGTAGAAAGTGAGGGTGATACTGAGCCTGGATGACAGTCACAGTATAATGGTGGTGGGGGGGATTACGAGGAACTGTAAATAATGAGCCTTTTGAGAACATGTTTTTAATGGGAGTGTCTCTAGATTAGTGGAAATCCTCCTGTTGCCCTATTTTCTTTTCATTTTTGTGTTTTATGATTGTTAACTTGAGCATTACTGCCGTTTCACAAGTTTCAGCAACAGGACAGCATAACATACATTATAAAAACATACATACAAAAATATAAATAAAACATACAGAAAACAGGTTTATGACCTAGTATTCCCTCTGAAACATGCACATACATTAGAGCTCTCTAACCAGGATTTCAATCTCAATTTAAATGTATGAGGAGATATACAGTTAATCAAGGAACTTGGAATGGTATTGAAGAATACAGGTGCTCTAAACAGAGTGATTTCTGTCCAAAGGTTTTTTTAAACAAAGGAACCTTAAACACAAATTTACGCTGGGACCTAGTCCCCAATACATTTTCACTTGGAAATAGGGAGAGTATGGAAATGGGGAGTAAACCCCTAATGGCCTTATAGAGAGTTAACCCCATTTTAATCTTAATTCTATTTTCCAAAGATGGACTATTGGCACTTCTCTGTAAATCACATCTGTGAGTTATAAACGGAAAATCAGTAATGAATCTTAATACACTATTATATTTAATCTTCAGCTTAGAGAATATCTTCTCACTAGTCGCTGAATATATTAATATAACATAGTCCAGTACTCCAAAAAGAAAGCTGTGAGTAAGTTGTTTTTTTGGATTTGGAAGTCAAAGATTACTTTATTCTATACATTCGCCCTAATCTTTGTTGTATAGTTTTTATTAGTGTATCAGTATGTTTCAAAAGTAAATCTAGACTCTAAAATAACCCTTGGGTATCTAAAATGTTCTACCTGCTCAACCATTACCCATTTAGATCTACGAGAGGTTATGACAATAGCTTTCTTTGGGAACTGAAAAAATCACTGATTTTTTTTTTTTTTTTTTTACGTTAAGTATCATTTGTTTAGATATAGCCATTTTGGAACTCCAAAAAATCATTTTTATGACTTCTACGGCATATTCTGGATTGACATTAGAGTAATATATTACAGCATCATCTGCAAAAGTGTCATTTGAGTTCCTTTACACGTATCGGGAGCAGAATTCATGTAAAGTGAAAAAATTAGAGGCTACAAGATGTAGCCTTGGGGTACTCCACATATAGTATCCTTAGACTGTGACAGTTCACCCTTAATGATCGTTTTATGTGCCCTATCTTTAATGGGACACATTCATGCCCAGTGGCCATCATCATTTGGAAGGCCATGAAAAGCTCTTTTGAACAAGGTACTGGACTCTCCTGTAGCTTAAAACAGTCCAGAGATATGGACAAACTGAGTCTGTTCAACATTAAGACTGCACTGCAGTCATTTGTAGAACATTGTAATGTCACTGAGGAACAAGCTGTGCCTAACTACACTGAGTCGAGCAGAGTTTGTTCCTCGATGATATCACAGTATTCTCAAAAATGGCTGCAATGTAGTATTAATATTGAACCAACTCAGACTTCTTTATCTTAGGAGTGCTTCCAGCTACAGGTAAGCCCAATACCTCATTTGAAGGAACTTTTTTAAGGGTATTCACACTATATCAGTCACTGTACATGAATGTTTCCCTTTAAGGTCATTTGAGGACCATTTAAAACTTCACTTGAAAAGTTAACCTCTGATAAAGAATAAGGTAGAAGGTTGTGAGCAGCAAGATCGAAGGCCTTGGTGAGGTCCAGCAAAACAGCTGCAACAGGGTGCCCCTTATCTAGGAAACTCTGTATGCATCTGGTGAACCCCACCAAGGCCATTTCCGTACTGTTCTTGGACGTGAATCCATGTTGTGATTTAGATAGTAAACCACATTTTTCCAAGAAATCTTTTTTTTTAAATTCAGTATACCTTATTAAAAGTTTTCCACATGACAAGATACATATGGCTACAGACAATGAATTAGCAAGAACAAGACAGAATACAATGTGCTATTTGGACACATCGGTTCACTTATAACAGATTGCCCCCTCGAACACCCAACCCACCCATCCCTGAACCCAACTCCCACAGAGTCTAGTGGGGATGCTAAATTTGAATATTTGGGGATTTCATAGCCATTGTCGTATCAAACTTGGGATTCCTACGGAAACCCTATATGTAGGAGTTGTTGGAATCTTAAAGGTGGAGAGTTATACAATCTGGGATTAACAGAAAGTGGTATGTCTAGAGTCACCAAATCGTAGAGCGAGCTACTTGGGAATGGTATACAGAGTTTGAAGCTTGCCCCATTTTCTATTAAAACTGGGTAGCTGGTGCCTTAGACATGCTATTATTTTTTCAAGCCATACATGCGTTAGCAGCTCGTTTAGCCATTCTGTGTAAGATATAATGATAGGGTCCTTCCAGTGCCTCATAACTAATTTTTTAACTGAGTGTGATATGAGGGACATACTAAATCT
Source organism: Neoceratodus forsteri (assembly GCA_016271365.2). Classification (NCBI taxonomy): domain Eukaryota; kingdom Metazoa; phylum Chordata; order Ceratodontiformes; family Ceratodontidae; genus Neoceratodus; species Neoceratodus forsteri. The sequence goes on from CM057454.1 coordinate 114,161,687, forward strand.
TCTTTCTTTAACTGAAACCTGAGAGTAATCTCCTAAAATAAAAATGTATGGCTTGAATAGAGAGTCTAGGCCCAACAAAGGATCTGCCTTGGACTGTATTTCCATCCACAGGGGCCGAATCATTGGGCACTCCCATAACACATGGATCAATGTGCCGTCTGCCTGTCTGCACCTGTTACACTTTGGATCCTGTAATTGACCAATTCCTGCTAGCTTGGCAGGAGTATAGTATAAGTTGTGCAATATATAGAATCGCATTATGTGTAACTTGTCATTAGCAGTATAAGACTATACCGCTTGCCAAATGTTGTCCCATCTAAAATCATTCATAGGGAGTTGGGAGGCCCAATAAATTGATTTACCTTGAATCTCTGGATAAATAGTAGGATAAAGAACAGAAACTATCTGGGAAATTGAATGGGGCTGCCAAACCTTGCCACATAGTACATTAAGGAGTTCAGATTGGTCAGTGGACCATAATCCCTGTCTAAATCTGCTAATCAGAAGATGCCTGATTTGGAGGCCTCTAAAAATCTGTGTCCTTGGGAAATGCAAAAAACTCAGTAGGTCAGAGGTGTGTTTGACCTTCCCTTGCTCTAGTAGCTCCGAATTTCTGACCTCAGTAAGAGGCGCCCCTTTAGTAGGCTTTAGACACTTATTGTCCAGCATAAAATTAGGATTGAAATACAATGGTTGTGAGACATCCTTAGTGTTGTCATACCTAATGGCACTACAGAATTGGATATGCACTTTAATTGACATGCGTATTAGCTCATTGTCTATAAAATGTGAGATAGTTTTTGGGACCGTGTACAGTAAACTATAAGAATAAAGATTACTTTGATTAATTATGCGACGCTCTAGTTGTAGTCATATAAGTAAATATTCAGGATCTTCCCCCGGGGGGGGAGGGGATAACCATCTTAGGTATTTCGCCTATGACTGGCCAAATAATAATGAAAAAAGGCAGTTTTAACCCTCCTAATTGCTTAGCAGCCCCTAACTGTATATAGGGTTGCCTTGGAGGTTTCTTATTCCATAGAAAATTGGAGATTATTTTGTGGAGTTTTTGAAACCAAGACTGAGGGAGGTAAACATTGAGCATATTGATGGGATAAAAAACTTGGGGAAGAATATTCATTTTGACAACACTGATTCTTCCCTGTAGGGACTGATATAATGGAGCCCATCTTTCCAAATCTTGAGCAATAGTCCCCACAGGGGAATCCACATTGAGTTTTTTAACTTGGGCCATGTCTGGTCTTAGCCTTAATCCCAAATAAGTGAGCTGTGTAGCCCAGGCTAGCTGCAGACCTGCAGTATGCGCTTTGTGGGTATGGAGGTTCAGTGGCATAACTGTTGATTTTTCCCGGTTTAATTTATAGTTTGAATATTTCCCATAGGTGTCAATTATGTTCAGTACCTCTGGAAGAGTAACAGCTGGATCTGTCAAGTGCAGCAAAATGTCATCCGCATGCGCTGACAAGTGGAGATCCAGGGTACCTATGGGAATGCCTTTTACTATAGGGGAATTATTGAGTTGGTATAGCAATGGCTCTATGTCTAGGTTGAAGGGCATTGGTGATAACAGGTACCCTTTTCGTGTGCCAGAGTATAGTGGGAAGGGGGCTGTAAAGACTCCATTGCAATATACCCTAGCAGTGGGATGCATATTGTGAGGGAATTTTTATATATCCTAAAGCTATATTTGCTATTAAATGCCTTGAAGCTATGCTTGCTTTGAAAGCCATGCTGTAACAAAGTCATAATGAATGTAGTAGAAATTTCTGAGTTCATGTTTTCTTTTTTTAAGGGTTATAGAATTTGTACTAAGGTTACTTGAGGTACATTTGTAAAAACAGAAAAATAGATAAAACTGAGCAGAACTGGTTGTACCAGCCTAAATAATGGGCTTGGACAAAATATAAAGATAAGAGCATGCCTGGGCAAAATATAAAAATAACAACACGTAGTGGCATTGAAGGCAAGCTGTACGTTGCTATGGTGTGAGTAAAACTCATTGTCTCTCTCAGGTCAGCTTGACCAGGCATATGTATCAAGCAGTGTTGGGAAAGAAATGGAATAAGTAGTGGAAAAGTACCTCATACATAAACTTGTTTTTCTTTTTTCTGTTACATTGCTGAAAACTTGTTATGCTGTCTTATGATTGGCTTATACTGAAATGTTGGTATTTTTCAAGATAAGAAGTGCAAAATCTAGCTTATAAAAAGCTGCTGTAAATTGTAATCGGAGAACTTCTCCGTTGTAGAAGTCCCACATGCATGTGTGTTTGATCAAATAAAGCGACGTTAAGACAAAACCCAGTGGTGTGGTTTTTGGCCCGTGACGACGGGAGTGGTTGCTCAGGTAATACTTACAGTGAGAGAATTTGCGATCACAATATATAGAGTCTTTATCCACTGTATAAAGGCTTGAGGAATCCCAGACTTATCCAGTACTGCAAACAAAAATGACCAGCTAACCCTATCAAAAGCCTTCTCTGCGTCCAACGAGACCAAAGCCATAGGCTGTGGCACCCCCCTGGACACAGAGAAGATGTGAAACAGTTTCTGTAAATGATCTGAGGAATTTCTTCCTGTGACAAAGCCCGCTTGTTCCGGACTTACTAAATGGATTCATATCTTTGCCAGCCTGGAGGCAGTAATTTTGGCAGAAAGTTTAATATCATAATTCATAAGGGATATTGGGCGATAATTATTAACTATGTTGGGGGGGTTTATTCAGTTTGGACCATACTATAATTAGCACCTCTAGTAATGAAAAGTCTGAGATGCCTGAATCACAAATGTAGTTAAACATCTGAAATAATGGTGGCGTCAGTTGCTCCTCAAATACTTTATAAAAATGTGGGGGGAAGCCATCTGGTCCAGGCACCTTCCCATCCGGGAGAGACAGTATGGCCTCTGAGAGTACTTGCTTAGTTATGCTACGTGTCAAAAAATCCTTCTGGACCTGTGTTAAAGTAGGAAGGGGGAACTTGTTTAGATATTCCTGTATGGCTGCACTTTGCGGAGCATTGTCTGGGGGGTGAATATAGCCCTTTATAGTATTTCTCAAACTCGAGAATGATATTTTTGGGGGTAGTAAGTAGGGCGATATCCTTAAGAGGGTTAAGTACTGCCACAATCCTGGACTCCTCGTGCTTTTTCAACCATAGTGCTAGCAGGTGACTGACTTTGTCACCTTGTTCCATATATCGGGCCTGGGCCTTAAAAAGTGCATATTGGGCCCGTCCTCGTAACGTTTCCGAGTATCTATCTCTAAGGAGAGTCAGTTGCACATGAGCTGCCTTAGTTGGATTATGCATTGTTTCTGCCTCCAAGGATTTAATTTGGGAAAGGAGCGAACTGGAGAGTACCTTCCTTTTTCTCTTCCTAGCTGTAGCCTGTCTGATGCATTCCCCCCTCAGTACACATTTTAGTGCACACCATAATTTATCTGCTTGACTTTTAGTGCCCTGATTATGCTGCAGGAACTGGTCAATTGTGTGTTTAAGGGCCTGGACTGTTTCAGGATCTTGGAGCAACATTAAATTTAGCTTCCAGTTACTTTCTTTTCAATTATTAGATGAAAAAGTTCCCTCTAACCACACTGGGGCATAATCTGATATGATTCTTGGGATCATGCCACACGCTATCATCCCCCACTAAGACCATATTATTAACCAGGAAGTAATCTATATGGGATAATGAGTGGTGTGCCGAGGAATAGAAAGTAAATTGCCTGGTAGCGGGATTAACTAGGTGCCACGGGTTGCTGAGACCATGTGTTGCCATAAGCTCCCTAAGTGCGATTTGTGCTGGGGTAAGGGTGGTTCTTCTATTAAGGGACTTATCTAACTCTGGGGGATTAACCAAATTCCAGTCCCCTGCTAAGATAACTGAAGAACTTGGAAATTTGCTTAAGACAATTGCCAGATCCATATAAAATTCTGGGGAGTCCTTATTGGGGCTATATACTGAGCCCAATAAGACTTTGGAGTGGTCCAGTAGACCCTGTACCAGTATGAATCTCCCCAGTGGGTCTGCTAGCTGTTGCCTTTTTTGGAATTGAGTTCCTCTTGTTAGGAGAATTGCAACCCCCCCTTTGAGCCATAGCATTACCTGCTACAAAGACCAGACCCATTCTGCACCTTCTGAGTAGGTTTCCTTCTACTTCCAGTAAATGTGTTTCCTGAGGGAAAGCTGTGATACATTGCAGGGCTTCCGAGTGCTTTAAGATTTGATATATTTTAATCCGGCTTCTGGCTCCCTTAACATTCATGATATATACCTCATTATTTATTCCTAATCCCTGTGCTAAGTAGTATGGGAAGTGGGAGAAGTGGTAACGAATAAACCTGTTTCCTGTCTTCTCCAACTGCTGAGTCTCCAACAACAATGTCTTGCAAAGCCCTTTTTCTGCTTACTGTATCTAGACTCTCCCGACCCCCCGGTAACCCTCCCCTCTCATACTTTCAAAAGTGGTCCAGTCGTGGCTAACTACCCCCCAACCCGTAAGCCCAAAACACCCATCCCAACAAAAAAATCTTAAATCCCCCAGTCCAAGTGACCGATCTCCATAGCTACGGTTGTAATTTTCCTAACTGCCAGGTAGAGTGCCGCGCCCCCACCTACCGTTTATATGATCCCTTGGAAAACTGATCAACACTTTAACTAACATAACCTTCAACAGCCTTATTTCTGTGAAACTTAAGTAATCACTACAATTAGACAGAAAACCTGTTCAAAACATACCCCCTCTAGAATACAATCATGAAAAAGAAGGAAAAAAGAAAAGTATTAATCAGATCAGTTTCTTCATCATCAGTCTCTGAGCGCCCCCCCCCCCCGGCAGTAACGCGTATCCGCATGGAGTAGCTCAATAATTGCAAGCCTTAAGATTTGGTAACGGTTGAGTTCAGGGTGACACACAGTCCACAATTTGTAAAGTCCAATAAAAATAGACATAAATTTCAGCCATTGTACCAAATGACACCCCTTATAGTTAACAAGGAACTCCACTTATCAGGAGCACACTACCATGTTCAGGCTGTAACATATATAAAACAAATTTCACTCAGCCTAATACCAGAGAGTAATGCCCTTCATTTAAACAGATCCAGGAACATTTTCTTGAGCTAGTTGGAAGCACTGTCCAGTGTTTCAAAAGAGAGCCATTGCCTTGCACTATTAACTTGGAGTGTGGCCATGTAACGCATCCTGTATCTGTTGCCGGCCACTATGAGCTTGGTAACGAGGGGATGCATTGCTGTACGCTTCTGACGCACAGTAAGAGGAAGATCTTGCACCACCCAGATTCTTCTGTTTTCCCACATTATATCTTTAGTGTCTCTAACTATATCCAGGATCAGCTGCTCATCCAGGTAATTAAGGAGGCGAAATATAAATTGCCATGGGAGTGAACCTTGTGGCGGGGTGGGCCGCAGAGAATGGTGGGCTCTCTCAACAACATAGGTCGGGCCGTTAGGTGAGGGCCCAGCCAATTTGGCATACAGCTTCTGTATGAAAATTATGGAATTAGTCCTCTCTTCACCTTCTGGCAACCCCAGGACTACTAGGTTGTTCCTTCTTGAACGACCCTCAAGGTCCTACAGCTTTTCTTTGCCTCGCGCAGCCTCTGCCTCATGGTTGCCAATTCCAGGTCCATTCTAGCCCTCCGGTCATCGAGGGAGGAAATTCTCACTTCATTGTCCCTGGTTCTTATAGCAAGCTGGTCTAGAGAGCTTTTTAGAGTTTTAAGCTCCCTGACCATTGTCTGCAGGGACGCTTTAATTGAGACAAGCCCCTCGAAGAACATTACTTCTGTCAGCGCAGCCTGGGGGCAAGAGTGGGCTGCTTCCCCAGCTCCTGCTCCCTTGTTGCGCTTTGCTGTCTTTTCTTTGTCCGGGGATGGTGGCGGCGTGTGTTTCAGCCGCTGTTGCTTCATCTCCGCGTCCATGTACAGGACAATATGCAGATCTCGGATTGGGAGATTGCTGGCAAACTGCTTGGCTACTTTTTTCTGTGCTCAGAGTAGGTAAGAGAGAGGGTTTAGTAGCTATTCACCGGGGACGATGTACGGAGCCAAAAATTCCACAGCTAGCTGGCTGCCATTACAACCGGAAATCCTTTTCCAAGAAATCTGTGGATTGTTCAAAAATTATTCTTTCAAATACTTTGAAAAGAGGTGATAAGAGGGAAATTGGTCTATAATTAGATACACTGAGCCTGATTCCAGAAGCTGCCTGCATCGGGCGCACAATGCAGCATGAAAGAGTGCTGTGCCCGATGCAGTTGCGGCATACGCAAAAACTGCTATTCCACAAGGTTGGGGACTTGCACCAAGCCATCTGGAATAGTCACAAAATCCTGCCTGCAGTGGACAGATGGGTGCAACTGGGGCTCCTTTTGCAAGTCCACAGATGCATCCACGGACAGGTGTGCAGGTGGACACCCGAGATACCAGAAGGGGCAGGAAGCCCTGAACACGGGCAGGGAAGGGGCAGCCACTGCAGGTACATGGCACAAGTCATGTGGCCCCCAGAGGGCACAGTCCCACAACTGCCAGGGGCTCCCGTGTGCTGCTTCTGATGAGTGGCGCTGTGCCAGGACCCTCCCGTCCTGTGGAAGTAGTGTAACCCTGATCCTGGTTTGACCCTCCACCACCCCCCCATCACTGATCCCCAGGGAAGGCAACAAAGCTAAAGACACTGCTGGTCCTACTCCCTGGTGGTCTAGTGTCCCCCCACCCCAGCAGGCAGTGGTCGGCGCCCCACTCCCCCCCCATCCCCAACACGCATAAGTGACTGGGAAGCCCTCCTCACACCACCACGGCCAGTCGCACAATGTGAACTCACAGATCATGGAAGTCTACAGTACATATGCGGTCTGTGAGATTGCATTGTCATCTTGGATGGCCGTGGTGATGTGGGAGGGCTGTGCCAGTCACCGATGTGTGTTAGAGATGGGAGGGGCTGGGAGAGGCGACCACTGCCTGTCGGGGTTGGGAGGAGAGGGGGACAGTAGACCACCAGGGAGTATAACTGTGGCAGATATGATTACCAGAGGATCGGGCCAAGGGCAGGGCTCGGGGCATGTGCCAGGCATCCCATAGGGGGGATCGGGGATGGGTGGGCCACTGGACCACTGATGGATCTGGGAAACGATGGGGGATTGGGGGGGACCTGATGGCATGGTGTCCTGTGTTCTGGGCATCAGTGTGCCCACTGTGTGGCATGCAGGTTCAGAATGGCACCATCATGCCACCTGCTGAGGGTAAGTCACCCCCCCATCCATGTCCCCACTATGACATTGCCAGTCCCTGGTGCACCTCTACAGGCCCCTGTCCCATCGCACTGTGGGAACGCAAGCCAGTTAGACCACCTCTTTGCTGGTCTAACTAGTGGCCCCTCCTGCATCCATGGTGGGGCTTCTGGAATCCCATTTAAGGGGACGTGGCAGCCTCGCCATGGTGCAAGCCCACTTGTGACCTGGCTCCCTGGGTTGTTGAACGCAACCCTGGCACAAGTGGGCTTGGATGCAGCTGCGTCTAGCACTGATGCAAGCTGTGTTACAGAATCCCATTTGACACAAGTTGTGTCGCATATCGCAACTTGCGTCAAACAACTTTGCCACAACTCCCTTGCATCAGGCACATCTAAGGGAGAGCTGAGTTACTACCATTTTTAAAGATAGGTTTTATTATGGCCATTTTCAATTGTTTAAGGAACATTCCAGAATAGAGTGAAAGATTAAAAAGATCTGAAATAGGTTATGCCAAAGTATCAATACCTCTCAGTACTTAATTTAATAAACCTATAATCTGTACCATCATAACCAAGTATTTGCCTGGGGTCATTTTTAAGAACATAATCTTTAACTTGTAACGGAGTCACTATTTTGAATTGTAACATGGCAACTTTTCTTGTTTGTGAATGGAGGACTGTAATACGCTGAAAGGCAGCCCACGATACAAAATAAAGTCGGCATTAATTCCCTAGTAATGCCCACTTCATTTTGTAGTACTCTCAATGTCCACAGTGTAATCGCTAGCTGAGCAGCATGTGAAATCGTTATCTGACAACCACCCGCGCAGCAGTCATCGTTGCATCCTAGGAAATCGTGAATCATGGCATTACCTCAGGGCTAATCGGACTAAAAAATACCTGAGGAGGAGAACTGCTAATGTGCGGTGGATGAGAAAAGTGTAACAAGCTGCTGAGACTTCATTATGCCCGCTGATCTAGTTTTTAGCCTTACTCACTGTGTTTTCCTTGTGATCGGCAATGTTGGAGCGGAGTGTCAATAACTGATCCCAGAATGCAATGCTGCACAAATAGTGAGGAAATAAGTAAGTTACAAGGACTTTTGCCAATGTACAATTAACTTTAAGGAAAATCCAACAATATAGCATTTATTACCATCTTTGAATGCTGCACATTTTGTATGTGTTAGTGGAACAGCTGTATGCAGCAGCAACAATATAAAACAATGTTCTGTCTGTGAAATTGAAATGCAACTGCATGCATTAAAAAAAATAGCACTCAGTACAAATGCACATCTTTTCTTTATTCTAAACTACAGTTGAGTGAGATCAATTTTTATAGCGTTGCTATTTTACAAGCACATTAATGTACTCCAGAGTCTGGCTCTACTAGGGAATTAATGCCCATTTGGTGGTTGGAGGTACTCTGCCTTTGGCCTCGTGCCCTAACCCCCCCACCACCGGACATTGATTCCCCAGTAGAGCCCTCCTCTATTGTTTATTAATGCTTGCATAAAACCTTGGCTCTGAATCATGACTAACACCACATGGATCATTGTTAGGTTTAACTAAGTTCACATTATTTTGAAATTTTTTAAGGTCGCCAAAAAAATTGTTAAATATTTCAGCCAGTAATGGGGGCTCATTAATTACATGATCCCCATCCTGGGTGACCATTTTTGTTTCTTTGTAACCTTTACCCATTAATTCATTTAAAAGTTGCCATGTTTTTTAGGATTCTTAGTGTATTTGGTTTGCTCTGAGAGGAAATATTGTCTTTTGAATTTACGGACTTCAGTTTTACATTGATTCCAGTAACTGGGAATGAAGACAACACCATAACAAGTAGATAAATTCAATGTTTTAGAAACAAGTTCTATGTTTCAAGTATCAGCAAACTGCATCCGGCTTATGACCCCCGGAATGCTACCATCTCTGGTTGACTTGCACTATCCCCACACTTCTGCACTTTTTTTCTTCCTTTTTGTCTTTTCCTACCTCCCTTAAAATTATTGTGGTTCTTTATTCTTTGTACATCCTCAGTTCATCATCTGAATTGTTCTGCCGTTTTGTATTGTATTATATCACTACCCTTGTGAATTTATTTTTGTATTTGCTATGCTCTTTTATTTTTGTATTGTTGTATTCCTACACTGGACGTTTGTGAAAATGGGCATTTTTGCTCACATACCTTTCCAGTTTGCAAATAAAAATTGATTGATGGATTGCTTGAAACCCCTGAATACAATTTGAGTGGACCAATTCACACTCCCAAAAAATGTCTACTGCTTCATTGTCCCAGGTTATGAAATATGCTCCTCACTTCCATTTCACAACTCTGAATTGCTTTGGCCCACATGGAAGGTCATACTAATGCAAGGCAAATTTAAATTGGACATTGCACAAATAAAATCACTAGCTACCACAGTGGTTAGAGTGTGTATTATGATGGACCACCCACCTACTGAATTAACTTCTGACCAGATGAGACCACTCCACACAGAGGTAAGTGACATCAAGGATTCTCTGTTCCCTTCCTCTGTAACAACCCTTTCCCAGTTGGGTACTACCTGAGTACGATACGTTGTTTCACCAACTGGAGTAGCTAAGAGCAGCCAAGAGTAGGGAATTCTGCACCGAAATGACCCAGAGACCTGCAGGAATGTAAGACACTGGTACTGCAAGCAAAGAGTCTGACATTTGGGTAGTTGAGCAAAAAGGTAAAAGTTTACTGAAATTATGAAAGACATCTTTGTAATCACAGCCATGGTGGCACAGTTTAAAATCAGTCAAAAATAACACTTTGAGCACATATAAGCATTACTAAATATCCCAGCAGAGCACCACCACCCAACTAATCACCTTGAAATCACCCCTGGAGACTGCAGGCGCTCACCACCCACCAGCCCTCCAGATACCGCGCCTTTCCAGGATAAGCACCCACCTAGGCCTTAATCCCGAGCTTTATTCACTGTAGAACTAAGGAAATCAGGGACTACTGGGTCCACCTCTGAGCAGTCAATCCACTGGCCCCTTCTGCCAGATACCCTCCCTGGTATCCAATTACTGTGTACACTCAATATAGAACTAAGAAATGCAGTGACTACTGAATCATACATCCGAGCAGTCAGTCCACTGACCCCTTCTGCCAGCTACCCACCCAGGTGTTCAATTACACATTCACCATACTGTTAGGGTTGCCACCTGTCAGGTTTTTTACCTGGTGATCAGGTTTTCAGGGTCCCTATCAGGTAATCCGGTTTTGCTCTGTGCTGGTCAGGTTTTTGAGCCATTTTGAGTGCTCACACACCTTTGAAACAGATTTTGTTGTATCATGCATTGTTTCAGCTGCATGTCCAGGTTACAAACAAGTTCTGTTGTCAGTATAGCCCTTTGTTTGTGAAAGCAGTCCAACTGGGAGGTGTAAAGTATGGCCATTAACACCATTAGCACTTATTTAACCTAATCACTTCCACTGTGTCTTAAAGTGGCATAGCAGCAAAGCTGCCCCAACATTTTATATCAGTAACAGAGCCAGTTGTCTTCCACTTTCATTTGCTAGTAAACATTTTCATATCTGTAAGAGTTTTCTTTTATATCTGTATGTTTATCTGGTAAACCAATGTCAATAAATAAATACATAAGTAAATAAATAATTAGGAAAAATCTAGTAAAGTAATTTTAACAGGTACAGTACAGTATCTTAACGTTTGTGTTGAACTGTTGCTTTAAGCCTTGTCTTTTATTGCTATGACAAATGGCTTTTTAGGAGGAACAATGCATGATGAGTCATGAAAAGGGGTGGGGCTAGAGGCAGAGCTTAGGATCCGGTTTTTGCTTCATTCAAAGGTGGCAACCCTACATACTGTACTTCTTATACTCTAAAATCATTTAAAATCAATTGACATTTCATTAAATCATTACTGTAACACATTTAAACTGAGCAGTGGTATTACACAGTGTTGCTACTGGCACATTAAAAGTTGGGACAGAGTCCCCCTTCAGTCTCAGTCCTTCACTTTGACAGTAGTCTCATAATTTCAGAAGGATTGAGGTAAATTCTCTGTAAAACAGTGTCATGGTGGCTTTTAAAATGGTTAACATTATTCCGGTGGAAGCTACCTCTAACTGAACGCTGAAATACTGAACTTAGAATTAGCAAGAAAGTCTTGCTTACAGCAGAGGGAGGTGTACCTTACTTTTTGTTTTACAATTGTTATTGTTCTTTTCAATGAAGGGGCTTGCAATACTGCTTTGGAGATTGGGAGTTTAAACCCAGAAGGATTGAAATACTGTTTACTGTGTCTTTCCTTTTGCACAGCTGACTTGTTTTGGGGCTGATTGCTTTCAGAGCACAACTCACCAGGCTGTATTGGGGCTGGGGAGGTTTACCTGTGTTTGACTCAGCTGTTTGTTTTTTTCTCCGTTTGTTTAGCAGGGTATTTTCTCAGTTAAATTGTTGTGTAGGTTGTCTTGCTGACAGGAAGGTCAACACACATCCTGGTGGTGGGTCAGAGCTTTTAGCTGATTGTTTCGAGAGGGCACAGTTTGGGTCCACCCCACCTTCTCCTCACCCCACCCACTCCTGGTACCATTTCCTTTATACCAGAGGTTCTGACATCATTTCCTCAAAAGGGCAAGGTGCATACCACTGTCCTATCCTTTCCAGCACACTGCACTGACAATATAAGCGTACACATTATATAATATATATTTATATAACAAAACAATAACTGGGCAAAAGAAAACTTACATAGGATAAACAGCAAAGTAGACAGACATGTGGAGAGTAGTGCAATGTACTGGCTGTGAGGCAGCAGTCTTCCGGGAGTCTTTCTGCAACTCTCTGCCCTGAGGGTGGAGGCTGCCCATCTTCAGGCCACACTGGACAGTAGTAAGGGAACCTCCCCCACCCAGGCTGCACCAGGACCACCACCACCACTACCTCAGAGATTGCCAAGAAAGTGCAGCAGTTGGACAACAGTGGGCTCAGGGAGGGTGAGGGTGGTGGAACAGAGGCACACCCAGTCAGTTGTACCACTCCACAATCCATACACCATTCTGATAGAGCATAGTTCCCCTATGGATGCACCCGCAGAGGAGACTAAGGAGGTTGCGGACAACTGTCGCAAGGGAGCTCCACAGGAAGGAGGCAGAGGACACCACAGGGAAAGTAAGCAGCTCCTGGTGGGGGACTCAGTTACTGGGGGATAGAAATGGGGGGAGCTGGGAAAACTGAAGTAAGGTGCCTGCCTGGTGCCATGGCTTGGAGGGACAGGAAGCGCATCCTCAGGATCATGAGAACAGCTACACGGGAGACTGAGCTGGATGTCATTGTCCACCTAGAGATGAATGACTTGGCTCAACATGAGATTAGAGCAGTGCAGGAGGAGTTTGTGGAGTTGGGGAGGGGCCTAAGGCAAGTAGCACACACAGTATCCTTCTCAGAGGTGCTGCCTGTCTATGGCAAGGGTGAGGCGAGGGTACTTCGCATCATGCCATTCAATGAATGGTTGAAAAAATGGTGCAAAGCACAGGGGTTTGGCTTCATTGGGGACTGGGGTTCCACCTGGAGGGATGTCAGCCTATACTGGCACGATGGTCTGCATCTGTCCAGGAAGGAAACAAGTCTTCTGGGTGATCGGTTTAAATGCTTCATTGGCAAGCTTTTAAACTAGTCGGGGGGGGGCACTGATAAGCAGCAGGGAATTCCCAGCCTCCCCCTACAAAACAGAGTACTAAATGAGGTAAAGACCAAGGTAGAAAGGACAGTAGGGAGCAGGACAGGGGTAAATGGAGAAGGCAAAGTCAATGAGGACAGGGGTGGTGCTACAAGAGGTAAAGCCATCAAAAAATGGAGAGCAATGAGTACCAATGCCCGTAGTCTGGGTAACAATCTTCCTGAATTAGTGGCCTTGAACGAGGAGGAACATCTGGATATCGTGGCAGTCACAGAAATATGGTACACACAGAACCATGACTGGGACGTAAACATACCAGGATACACTATCTACAGGAGGGACAGGAAGGGTAAAAGAGGAGGAGGAGTAGCTCTCTACATAAGGGAAGGAATCAAAGCAACAGAACAAAAGGGTAAACAGGGAGGGGAGGAGAGGAAGCACTGCAAAGGTATTGGACTTCAGGAGGGCTGACTTTGTCAAAATGGATGAGTGCCTAAGGAATGCACTAACAAATGCGCAGGAAGGAGGGGTGGAAGAACAATGGGGAATAATCAAAACTGCCATCACAGAGGCAACAAGCCTTTATGTGAAGCAAATAAACAAAACAAAACGATGTAAGAAACCACTGTGGTCCTCAAAGGAAGTGGCAGGGAAGGTTAGGAAGAAAAAGAAAGCATTCAGGGAGTACAAGGAATCACAGAAGGAGCAGGACAGAGAATTGTATCAGTTAAAGTAAAATGAAGCAGGGAAGGCAGTCAGAACAGCAAAGGCCCAAACTGAGGAAAAGATAGCCAACTCAGTTAAGAAGGGGGTTAAAACCTTTTATAGGCACATCAGGAGCCGAAGAAGACCAAAGGAGGGATAGTGGAGGCTTAATAAAGGGGAGGGGAGGTGGGCAGAGGTGATGGTGAAAAGGCAGAGATACTAAACAAATACTTTTGCTCAGTATTCACAAATGAAGAGGGGGAGGTACCTAAACCAAACAGTAGAAACACTCTGGATACGGGGGTTGATACCAGCCCATTCACAGAAGAAAGGGTTCTGAAAGAACTCTTAAAACTGAAGATGAACAATGCAATGGGGCCTGATGGGATTCATCCCAGAATACTAAAAGAACTAAGGGTAGAACTAGTGACACCACCGAATACCCTCTTTAACAAATCATGGGAGGATGGGGGGTACCTGAGGACTAGAGGAGGGCAGATGTTATTCCACTTCACAAAAGTGGGAGCAGGGCAGAAGCAGGAAACTACAGACCTACTAGTTTAGCCTCTGTGATTGGGAAAATGATGGAATCACTTCTGAAGGAAATAACTGTTGAGTACTTAGAGGTCAGACGGGCACAGGACCCAAGGCAGCATGGATTCCCAGTGGGAAGGTCATGTCAGACGAAGCTAATAGATTTCTTTGACTGGGTGACCAAAGTAGTAGATCAGAGAGGGGCTATGGACATGGCCTACCTAGACTTTAGCAAGGCATTTGACACAGTCCCACACAAAAGATTAATATACAAGTTGGCCAGCGTGGGAGTGAGTCCCAAGATGGTAGCCTGGGTAAAGAATTGGCTGGAGAACAGGACACAGAGGGTAATAGTAAACAAAGTCTACTCTGAAGAAAGGGGGGTTACTAGTGGGGTACCGCAGGGTTCAGTACTAGGACAGGTCCTCTTTAATGTCTTTATAGGCGACATTGCAGAGGGACTGGAAGGAAAAGTATGTCTCTTTGCAGATGACACAGATATCTGTAACAGAGTTGATACACAAGGTGGGGTGGAAAGGATGAGAAGGGACTTGTCAAGGTTGGAGGAATGGTCAAATGTATGGCAGCTTAGATTCAATGCTAAGAAGTGCAAAGTAATGCACCTGGGAAACAAAAACCCAGGGAAGAGTACACAGTGGGGGTGAGATACTAACAACAACAAAATGGAAAGGGACCTGGGGTAGTCATATCAGATAACCTAAAGGTGGGCAAGCAATGTGAGAGGGTAGTAAGGAGGGTTGAGGGATACTGGGATGCATAGGGAGAGGCATCACCAGTAGAAAATGGGAGTTATTATCCCTCTGTACAGACAGCTGGTGAGACCTCATCTGAGTACTGCATGCAGTTCTGGAGACCCAGTCTCCTGAAAGACATAGACAGGATGGAGGCAGTCCAGAGAAGGGTACAATTCAAAATGGTGCAAGGTCTGCACCAGAAGACATATGAAGAGAGACTTAAGGAGTTTAATATGTGTAGCCTCGAGGAAAGGGGGGGGGGGACATGATAGAAACTTTCAAGTACCTCAAAGGAATCAACAAAGTCCAAGAGGGCAGCATCTTTCAGAAAAAGAGGTGTGCAAGAACAAGGGGGCACAATTTGAAGATGGGGAGGATGGCTCAGAGGTAATATGAGGAAGTATGTTTTCACTGAGAGGGTTGTGGATGCATGGAACAGCCTTCCTGAGGAGGTTGTTGAGTCAAAAACAGTGGTGGAATTCAAGAATGCATGGGACAGTCATAAGGCAATTCTAGGGGGTGGGGGTAGGAAGAAGTAGGCTGTTGGTTAACTAGGATCTGCAGCTTATCCATTAGGTAGGGAAATGGGAAGACTGGGTTTGCCATGCGGTCCTTATCTGCCATCAATTTCTATGTTTCCCAAACTGTATTTATTTATGTAAAAGTTGATAACCAGGAAAAGCATCGTAAGCCAAAGCTCGTTTTCAGGAGCAACCCAGGGGGAAGGGAACGTGGGAGAAGAGACACAAAGTCATTATAAAATCACATCATAAATGTATCAACAAGGTTTTTACTATACCATCTGAAGCACAAAGGAGCAGGTGCTACTAGATGCATTCCAAGATAGCTTCCTGTTGCAGATGGTCAGTGAGCCAACTCTGTTGGAAAACACTCTGGACCTAGTGCTAACTAACAGGGAGGCTGTGAGGGATCTGAGGGTGGAGGACCCGCTAGCTGGGAGTGATCATCAATCGGTGTGGTTCACGCTCAGCATAGGCAGGGAGACTGCAGGTACAGGAACCAGGGTGGTTGACTTCAGGCGGGCAGACTTTATCAAGATGGGGGAAATTCTGGGAAGGCACCTGGTAGGAATTAGGCCTGATATGGATGCAGATCAGAAGTGGAATATTATCAACTTGGGCTGATTGAGGCTACTGGGTCATGTACCAAGATGCTGAGCAAGAAGAGTAGGGCTAAGAAACCAAGCTGGCTGAACAAGGTGGTTTTGGAAGGGGTAAGGGAAAAAAAAGCTGCTTTTCGGAGGTTCAGGAAGTCTTGGAGGGGGGAGGACAGGAAATTGTATATGAAGAAGTCCAAGGAGGTAACCAGATTGATCAGGGAAGCCAAGGCTTCCAGGGAGCTGAGGCTGGCACAGGGCATCAGGGAAGGGGAGAAAGACTTTATCAGATGCATAAGGGAGAGAAGGAGCTGCAGGGACCAGATAATGTGGATTAGGAAGGATGGGGAGTAGGTGGAGAAGGGGGAGAATAGGCAGAAGCACTAAATGAGTACTTCTTTGTTTATGAAGGAGAAGGGTGGATGGCTACCTCAGAGGATGGGGAAGAGGTGACATATGGGGTAATTATGGAGGGCAGGGAGCTGGAGGGTCTGAAAGCACTAAGGGTGGATAAGGCACCAGGACCAGATGGCATTCACCCCAGGGTGCTGAAAGGACTGGCGGGGCTGCTGGCAGACCTGTTCAGTACCTCCCTGGACACAGGTTACGTACCACAGAATTGGAAGATGGCTCATGTGGTGCTTCTCCACAAGAGTGGCCCAAAGGATGAACCAGGCAATTACAGACCTGTAAGCCTCACATCCATTGTAGGAAAACTTATGGAAGCAATCCTGAAAGAGAGACCAGTGACATTTTTGGAGGAAAATGTACTCCAGGACAGTCAGCAGCATGGATTAATCTCGGGAAGATCCTGCCAGACCAACCTAATGGAATATTACAACTGGGTAACGAGGGAACTGGATAAAGGCCATGCAGTGGATGTGCTGTATTTAGACTTCAGCAAGGTTTTTGATTCAGTGCCTCATGGGAGGCTGGCGGGTAAGTTGCAGTATGTGGGGGCAGGGACAGGGACAAATATGGTAAACTGGATTGTGAACTGGCTGAAGAGGAGGCAGCAACAGGAGGTGGTGGGGCACTCTCTTCCCCAAGGGCTGTGACAAGCGGGGTGTCACAGGGCTCAGCCCTGGGTCCGATGTTGTTTGGGTTACTCATATCGGATATCTCGCATGGTGTTAGGAGTAAGATCAGTCTGTTCGCAGATGTTACCAAGATAGGGGCAGTGGTGGACGACATAGAGGGGTGGCAGTGGCTACAGCAGGACCTGATCAAACTGGAGGAGTAGTTGGAAAAGTGGCAATTGAGCTTCAATGTGAAGCAATGCAAGGTTATGTACTTCGGAACAGTGAACCCTGGGAGGAGCTACCAGTTGGGAGGGGTACAGATAGAGGTCACAGAAGAGGAGAAGGACCTAGGGGTGATCATAACGGGTAACATGAACAACTCAGCTTAGTGCAGGAAGATGGCGGCTAAGGCCAACAAGATGCTGGGGTGTACTGCGAGAGGCATCTCATCCAGAAATAGAGAAGTGATCCTGCCACTGTACAGGTCACTAGTCAGGCCACATTTGGAGTACTGTGTGCAGTTCTGGCGTCCTTTTCTGAAGAAGGATATCAGACTGCTGGAGGGGGTGCAGCATAGGGCAACTAAGATGATCCAGGGGCTGGAGGGCAAAATCTATGAGGACAGGCTGACCGAGTTGAATATGTACACCCTGGAGGAGAGGAGGGATTGGGGGGATATGATTGAGACCTTCAAATATTTGAAGGAGATTAACAAAATGGGCACAAAAGGGATATTTAAGCTGAGAAGAGGAAGGGATACCAGAGGGCATGGTCTCAGGTTGGATGGTGGAAGACATTGGAGAGAGCTGAGGCGTTTTTTCACAGAGAGACTGGTGGAGAAATGGAACACTCTACCTGAGGAGGTGGTATTCTGTAGCACAGTGGGCAGTTTTAAAAGGGCAGGGTGCAGGGGGGTTAAAGTGGGCAGAGAGGAGGGTTGGCGCTGCAATATAAGGGTGCTAGCTGTGCATTTAAGCAGACTAACTTGATAGACCGTGCGGCCTGTTTCTGCTGGCAGGTTCATATGTATACCACTCCTTTTGGATTACTGAAGAAATTTTCTAAAAATTTTGCCATTTGATGGCCCCCTTTTGAGTCAGCAGGATGATGATGTTGTGAGGAGAAGTGAGGATTTCTTCAGATTTGCAGCCTTTCTTCTTCTGTGAGGAAACTGGTTACACAGGATCACCAGGCACTTATTTGTTTATTAATTGAATTTTGTTGACCCAGTAGGCCCACTGGGACTATTTTTCAGGGGCAACCGAGGGGATACAGATGGTAAGCAACTGAAATTGAACCAGATTAAGCTGTTGGTGGTATTTTTAGTGAATGGGGGAAATTTGGCCAAGACACCAGGGATATCCCCTACTCTTTTCGATGAGTGCCATGGGATCTTTAACATCCACCTGAACTACCATCAATCCAGGCAGATGGGACCTCGGTTTAACGTCTCATCCGAAAGATGGCACCTCAGGAGTGCAACACCCCCCCTCATGCTGCACTACAGTGTTAGTTTTGGGATATTAACCCAAGTGCCAGATGTGGGAACTGAACCCACAGCCCTCTGATCTCCCGGCCTCAGAGGCGAGTGTGCTACCTGCTGAGCCACTGACACTCAGGCTTTCTATTCTAGGTCCTGTTCTCACTTACTGATCTATCTGACCCTATTCTGGGATACAGGTGATATCTGCTCATACACTGTGCTTAAATTAAACTGGTTCTGTCAGGCTTTTTCTTCTTCACTAGACCTCTTCCGACAGACACCCCTTGGCATGGGCACCTTCCTTCATGGTTGCTCTCCCTGCTCAGATTGACTGCACACTGGCTATGCAGCTCTTTTTATAGCCAAAATCTCATTAGCATATTTAAATTTGTGGTCACTTAGTGGACACTAACCTGTCTGGCAGCTCAGAACCAATCAAATTTATCTCTGCAACAGCATAAGCCTCAATGGAATTCTCAATTTTGAAGTGCATCTGCCCCTCTGAACATTCTAAGGCTTCCTCAGTTTTTTATAACTTTTGGTTATTTTAAAATACATTTTTGTCACTTAAAACAAACATTTTTCCATGGGTTAAGCACTATTTCAATATAATGGCTGGAGAGCTGACTTCCTAAGCTCTTTGCTGAATTTTTTTTCTCTAAACAGTAGCCCCTAGGAAAGTTGAGTTGCTAAGGCTGCAATCAATCACTTAATGCACTTAAAATCATTTCTGAACACTATTCTTTTTTTTTTCAGTTAAAACAGCCATTTCCCCTTTAATTGTGCTTAGTTCAACAGTTTTTTCTCTCCGACAATAAATATTCATTCAAACAACATGAAGTCTTGCTGTATTCTGACTATTGACTATTGCAGTGATATCCAACCTTTGAACTGCCCCGGAGAGGAAAGAGTTAACTTTCCATGCAAGGCATGGAACGCTGAGCTCGAGCTCGGTTGAGACTCTGTCTGTTGTTGTTTGAACCCAAACCGCCAGATTCTTTACTTCGCCTCACTGAACAGTTGCTCTGGAGATTTCTCCTTTGCTCGGTTCAAATTAGTCGGTTAAAGTGTCGTTTTTCCCCTCGGTTCAACCAAATTTCTTCCTGTAACCTGTCGGTTCAGTCTCTGTCTGTGGTACCGTGAGTACTAGATAGGTTATTGTTATTAGTTTCTGTGTGGAACTTGTAAACGTGGGATCAGTTCGGTTTGAACCGATCAGGTTTGTAAAAAAAGTTTATTCTGTTTTTTAGAGTGTGGTAACCGGTCCTTATTGGTTCTAAAAAAAAAGAATTTCATTACAGTTTTCCGACCGTAAACGGTCAGGAACCAATAAGGTGTCTTGCCTGGTGGATTGCGAAAAAAGGGTAAGTTTGGTTAGGACTGGCCATGTCTGAGAAACCCAAGAGAAAAACCGGGCCCACTGGGTTTCAGCACTGTAGTGTGTGTGGGGAAGCCTTTGCTAAGGCTGACCCCCACACCATCTGTGTATATTGTCTGGGGTTTGACCACCTCTATTCAGACTGCCAGATTTGTAAAAGTTTTCCTACAGCTACGCTAGAAAAGAGAGTTGGTAGGCTGAGGGAAAGGGAGGCCAAGAAGTCCGCTGACTCGGATGGCCAGCCCGGTTCGGTTCCAACCGAACCAGAAGGAGTGCCCTCTGACCAGGGCGAAACTTCTTCGGGCTAAAGGAGAACCGACTCTGAGGAGTCGGTTCCGGTTAAAAGAAAAAGAAGGGATAAGTCAGCCAGTTCGGATCCACAAGTTCTTTCTCTGACTGCTGATGAAATAGCCAAAGCGATAAGGATTGTTCAGCTTAGTCTGGACCAACCGCACCATTGGTTAGGGGCTCGGTTTGGTCGGTTCTCCCGGTTCCGGATTACAATTTAGAGGATTTTTATGAACCGGAGGAGGAGGAGAGAGCGTATGAGGATAGTGATGGTGATTATGAAAGTCTGGATGTGCCCATTGACCCGGACATCTCCCCAGACAGACCTTCAGGTGTTTCTCCTCCTAGGCTTTCTGAGTCCCCTTCCCACTTTATGTTTTACAAAAAAGTGGCTGAAACTCTCCAGCTTCCTATGGAGGAAGCAGTAGAGGATCAGGAGGAGCCTGATTATGTTGAAATGATGGACATCCCAGAGTCCATGAGGCTGTCTATTCCCCTCCATAAGTCTTTTGGGAAACAGACAATAAAAATTTTAAAGACTCCTAATTCCATACCTCCTGTGGACAGAAGAATGGACAAGAGGTATACTCTTTCAGGCTCGGATACGGAGTTCCTTTCCCAGCAATGCAGCCATGCTGGGGTAGTGCAGGCTGCTGCCTGTGATAAGGCAAATATACCCTTGGCTTCACACCCCCCAGGTAAGGACTCCAGGAGGATTGATGCCATGGCAAAGAAACAGTACATGGCAGCATCTTTGGGACTCAGGCAGGCTAATTATATGGCCTACACAGCTAGATACCAAAAGTCTAGATGGGACACTGTCATGGCTCTAGCTAAACAGGTCCCCGATCAGCTTGCCAAGGAGCTGGAGCAGAGCTGGAGCAGGTGGCTGCAGATGGTATTGAGGCATCCAAGGTGCAGTTTCATGCTGCAGTGGATTCCAATGATGTTTCATCTAGAGTCATAGCTACATCTGTGGCCCTTCGTAGGATGGCTTGGCTCAGATGTACTAGCCTGTCACAGGATACCCAGGCTAAGGCAATGGATTTTCCTGTTATTGGTAATTCTCTGTTTGGGGAGCAGACAGAGAACTACATGAAGAAAATGGATGAGTACAGGACCACCTATAGGAGTGCTCAGGCCAAGGAAAGGCAAGCCACTCCTCAGAGGCAGCATCCCAGGAGTAGGGGCAGGCCTTTTCATAGGCCTTTCTACCAAGCCCAGGCCTCCTCTTCTACCTTTGCTCAGAGGGGGTTCTTTAGAGGGAGAGGCAGACGGGGTACAAGCAGGCCTGCTACCACCCCTCAGCCTAAAGCCCCTGCCAAACAGGCACCCTGATGGGTTTGCCCGGGCCGATTCTCCACTACCCGTAGGGGACAGGCTGGCTTACTTTGTCCAGGACTGGATGTCTTTAACATCAGACAAATGGGTCCTGGAAGTAGTAAGCCAGGGACTGGTTCTCAGCTTCAAACAATTTCCCAAGATGAGAACCAGATCCTTTCCACCTGCAAATCCTTCAGAGGCCCTTGCCTTAGAGGCAGCGGTCTCTTCCCTCTTGGCTCTCAGAGCCATAGAAAGGGTTCCACCCCTACACAGGGGAAAGGGATTGTACTCCAGGTACTTCCTAACCCCCAAAAAGACAGGAGAATGGTGGCCCATCCTGGATCTCAGATATTTAAACAAGCACCTTTTAAAACCAAAGTTCAAAATGGTGACTCTGGGAATAATTCTACCCTCTCTAAGGCAAGGGGACTGGCTAGTTTCCTGGACCTCAAGGATGCCTATTTCCACATTCTCATCAGATGCTCCCACAGAAAGTACCTCAGGTTCGAGTTGCCCTCAGGCCACTATCAATTCAGAGCAATGCCCTTTGGTCTAACATCAGCTCCAAGAGTGTTCACAAAATTCTTGGCAGTAGTGGTTACTTTCCTAAGGAGAAAGAAGATCTCCATTTTCCATACCTGGACGACTGGCTCATAGTGGGACAGTCTCCAGACCAAGTCAAGTCACACCTACAGATAACTCAGCAACTGCTCACTTCTCTAGGATTCCTTCTAAATCTTTCAAAGTCAGTTCTAGAGCCAGTGCAGCTCCTCACCTTCATAGGGGTGGAGCTGGATACTATAAGGGCAAGAGCCTTCCTTCCCCTGGACAGGGCAAGGACCCTTGTGACACTGGCCTCTTCTTTCACCCTTCAGGTGTCTCGACCAGCAAGGCATTTTCTGCAGCTCCTGGGCCACATGGCTGCCTCTACGGCAGTGGTCCAAGGAGCAAGATTTCAGATGAGGGACATCCAGTTCCACTTAAGAGCCTTCTGGTCCCAGAGAAAGGATTCTCCGACCAAGCTGATCCCAGTGACTCGAACCCTGATCCAGGCTTTGCAATGGTGGCAGGATCAGGACAACCTAAGGCAGGGAGTTCCCTTTGTCACTCAACCTCATTCTCTAATCCTTACCACAGATGCCTCCCTCTTGGGCTGGGGAGCCCACTTAGGAGATCTGACCGCCCAAGGGTTGTGGTCACCTCAAGAATCTCTGCTTCACATCAATCTCTTAGAACTCAGAGCAGTGTTTCTAGCACTTCAAGTTTTTTCCAAGTCTGTTCAGAACAAACTGTTTCAGATCAGGACAGACAATACCACCACAATGTGGTACATCAACAAGCATGGGGGCACTCGGTCTATGGCCTTCTGCACAGAAGCTATAAAGTTATGGTCTCTGGCCTATTCCCTGAATACCTCTCTGGTAGCAGTGCACCTCCCAGGGAAGAACAATGTCCTGGCAGATGCTCTCAGCAGGATATCTCAGGGCCATTACGAATGGGCCCTGGATCCCCTAATTTTGAAGGTAATCTTCTCCAGATGGGGCACTCCACAGATAGATCTTTTTGCAGCCCCAATCACCAACTTCCTCTTTTTTGCTGCAGACCCCCAGTGTTGGGCTCAGTCTCCCTGGATGCCCTAGTCCTCAATTGGGAAAGGAAATTCCAGTATGCTTTTCCCCCCTTCCCTCTCCTGTTCAAGGTACTAGTCAAAATCAGATCTCAGCCCTGCAAAGTGATTCTGATTGCTCCAGACTGGGCCAGACAACCCTGGTACCCTCTCTTGCTGTCCTTAGCAGTCCACCTTCCCCTGTCTGTTCCCAGGAATTACAACCTGTTGACATGTTCTCAGGGGAGGATTTGGTATCCGAATCTCAAATCTCTCACTCTCAAGGCCTGGATCTTGAAGAGTTAGAGTTTGCTGATTTACATCTCTCTCAAGGTGTTCTGGATATTCTAAAGGCTTCTTGAAAGCCTTCCACCAGAAAGACTTAGAACTCCAAATGGAAAAGGTTTACTATTTGGTGCTCCAGTAAGCATATTTCTCCAGAGTCTGCTGGGTTGCCTACAGTCCTGGACTATGTGGTTCATCTCAATAGCTTGGGACTCAGACCAGCGACACTTAGAGTGCATCTGGCAGCTGTCTCTGCCTTCTTATCAGCAAGCAAGCCCTCTTCCCTTTCAGCTCACCCTGTATTCTGTAAATTCTTCAAGGGTTTGCTGCATACCAATCCTCCCTTCAGGGACCTGCCTGCTTGGGACCTTAATGTTTGCATTGCCCAGCTTATGCAACCCCTTTTGAGCCTTTGCCTCAGCAGAGCTTAAGTACTTGACTTGGAAAACTGTGTTCTTGGTAGCCATTACTTCTGCCAGGCGCATAAGTGAGTTACAGGCCCTGTCAGTGGAGCCTGATTTTCTCTCTTTCCATAGAGATAAGGTGGTCCTCAGGACTAATAGGAAGTTTTTGCCTAAGGTGGTTTCAGATTTCCACCTTAACCAGTCTATGTCTCTTCCTGTTTTCTTCACTGACCATTCCTCCTCTGGGAAGAGGAGGCTACACAGCCTGGATGTGAAAAGGGCCCTTAGCTACTACATAGAGCGCACCAAGGGTCACAGGTTTGACTCCCTCCAATTTATGGTGAGGTTGGCAAGGGCAAACCTGCCACTAAGAGATCTATTGCCAGGTGGATTGTCTCTTGTATACAATTCTGCTATAAAAATTAGGTAGAATCCCACCCTCAGGCCTGAGGGCTCACTGTACTAGAGGTACAGCTGCTTCCCTGGCTGCTGCCAGGGATATTCCTATCTTAGAGATTTGTCAAGCAGCCATCTGGAAAACAGTACATACTTTCACCAAGCATTACTCTCTGGGTATCCAGGCTAGGAGTGATGCTCGGTTTGGCACAGCAGTGCTTCAGAGCCTGTTTCCAAAGTAGGTTATGTCCCTCCTCCGTGGAGGTACTGCTTGGTAGTCTGCAATAGTCAGAATACAGCAAGACTTCATGTTGTTTGAAGAAAAAATTACTCACCTTAGTAATGTTGTTTCTTCTAATGGAGTCTTGCTGTATTCTGACTCCTCCCCTCTCAGAACCTGGGTTTTGGGATGTGGGTGGGTAGGAACAGTGTTGGCACTTTAGAGGTGCCCCTTTTTCTCACCCTCTTATTTTTGGGTATGTGTGTTGTGTTTTGTTTTTTGGGTTTCCTGACTTGAGTCTTTGCCTTGGAACCAAAAAATCTTTTTATTAAATTTAGTAGCCAGTTGGCTAGCGTGAGTTTACAGTTTCCACACAGAACACCCAGTGAGTATGGCTTGTAAAGATCTGGCGGTTTGGGCTCAAACAACAACAGACAGAGTCTCAACCGAGCTCGAGCTCAGCGTTCCATGCCTTGCATGGAAAGTTAACTCTTTCCTCTCTGGGGCAGTTCACAGGTTGGATATCACTGCAATAGTCAATAGTCAGAATACAGCAAGACTCCATTAGAAGAAACAACATTACTAAGGTGAGTAATTTTTTCTTTTCTCACACCGAGCTCCACCTCCAGTGTAACTGCCTGCATCATTTAGCTTCATTCAGGACCCACTTTCCCCATTAAAGGGACATGTCCACGTCTGAGGGGGCCCCACCTCTGTGTGAAGCAGGGCCTGATTAGCTGTTTAATAAATAGTATAAATGTTTTTACTTACTGTGACATTTTATATTTAAAATTGTATCTGGTTGATCCCCGGCGGTGTTTTACAATTGCAGTTATTTATGTATTTATTTATTTATGACTTTCATAACAGGGCAGGTGCACTGATCCCAGGGACCGTTTTTAGGCACGACCCGGGCCAAAATACCATTGCACAGGAGCAACAATCAAGTACAAATACATGGAACTGGATCCAGTTAACACAAGATTTCCAAAGAGACAAAAATAAGACACATTCCAGGAACAATAAGATACAGAGACTTAATACAAAGTGGTATGACTCTACACAGCAAACAAGATGTCAGGTTAACATGGAGAACTAAACATGCAGTTGCATGAAGAGAAATTGGACTGACATGGACAAGTGCATGGGGGAGCAATCCCTAGTAGGGGGAAACAAAAAAAAGGGGTGTAGGGGAGTAGAGAGGAGGGGGGTGATAAATGCTAAAAGAGAGAGAGTTGGCATAACAACGAGGAAAGGGTAATCAAAATGGATCGACACCAGGAAGTGTCAGAGATTGGTGGAGGGGGGGTCTACCTAGAAAAACAACGGCAACAGGACTCTAATAGGTCCGGTTTGGAGCCGATGGCTGTCTGTGCTATTCTGACACCAGTTACATACTGGCAGG
The DNA here is from genome assembly GCA_016271365.2 of Neoceratodus forsteri. Taxonomy (NCBI): domain Eukaryota; kingdom Metazoa; phylum Chordata; order Ceratodontiformes; family Ceratodontidae; genus Neoceratodus; species Neoceratodus forsteri. The sequence continues at coordinate 114,187,555 of CM057454.1, forward strand.
GTGCTTGCCCATCTGTACCTGGTCTTGGTATGAATTGCTGTACCTTCAGATAGCTCCGGTTTGGAACCTACATGTGACCGTGCTATACTGAGGCCAGGTACAGATTGACAGGCATCCTGCCAGTATGTAACTGGTGTCGGATTAGCACAGACTGCCTTCGGCTCCAAACCAGAGCTATTAGAAACTACAGGACTACAGTAGTCCTATGGAGGCATCAGGGCTATTCCCCACCCAACACGGTTGTAGGTGCTCTGGGAGGGAGCTGTAATCGTAAAATGCTAGTGTGGAGGGTGCAGGATCAACCAGATACAATTTTAAATATAAAATGTAACAGTAAGTCAAAAAATGTATACTATTTATTGAAGAGCTCATTGGTCCCTGCTTCACACGGAGGTGGGGCCCCCCTCAGACGTGGCCGTTTCCCTTTAAGGTTAGCAACTCCTCTATTTCTCATTTTTACCACATAAAACTATTTTCTATTTTGTTGGACACTCTTAGGAATGTGTGTATCAAGTTTGGTTTAATTCTAGCAAACATCAGCTTGGCAACACGCTTATGAGCTTGACAGTACTGTTGCAGTATGACTGGCTCGGTATTCTGATAGTGTCTGATTTAAAGTACTCTGTTTTAGCTTCTGTGCACTTTTGTAATTTATGAGTATTATTGTGTTCTGCCCGGGACTCCACCAGACCCCACACGCCCTTTTATATATTTATTTATTTATAGTGTTTTTTTCCATGTGTGTGTAACTGTGAGCCCCTGTGCCACAATAGCACCCCTGAATGCACAAACTGGCTCCTGTGAGCTGTCTTTACAGTGTGTGCACTCCTTTGCTGAATGTGGGCTTCCTGAGCCCCGATTGGCAGACTGTGCCCCCTTGTTATATTTATTTTTTTTACTGGGAGCTTGTCCCTAAACATATTTCTTGGTACTTTTTGCCTTGCCAGCTGTTTCAAAGAGAATACTAAGCCAGGACACTCAAGTTAATAGCTCATTTCTATAACTATTTTAGTATTAAAATACTATTTTTTACCACAAAAAATTATGCCAATCACTGCAATCTATGTAAAACTGCATGTGTGTGAGAAAACAGCAGGGTCAGGAGCCCTTTCCACTCCCTCCCCCCCCATGCTGCATCCCACTGCATTTAATTAATGATATGCTCACAGTGTATTTTACGACTAATCTTGTTTTAAAATGTTGTCTACTGTGGTATAATTATGAACACTGAATCTAGTCTTTTTGCCACTGCAGGGGTTACCCTATATTTCTCTGGCAGCTCCAACTTACGTTGGGTCTCAAACCTGTTTCCTTGACTATTTATTTTGTAAATACAGTAAATATTAGGTTGCCCCTGTTCTCTTGGTGGAACAGGCTGTCTAAACTATTACAGCCCCCCATCCAAGAAGGCAACAACATTGTTCAAGGCCTACTTTATCTAGAAAGCCTTTTTACCTTAAGCTTTACAGATACGAAATGACTTGAGCACATCTTTTACATACACATTTTTCAGACTTCACTGTTTTTCTGATGCACTTTGTGAGTGTTGCTGACCCACTAAGATTGAGTATATTCTGAATGTAGGATCCTATAGTCCACACGCTTCCTAGGTCTAAAACTATAACTCAGTGTATGATGGATTTCAGGTAATTTGGTCTCCTTCTGGCTCGTCTGAAGAAATTTGCACATCGGGTGCACCCCCAAAATTCATACCCATGTAGTCTATCCTATCTCAACTTCTGAACTTCCTAAGGTTACTACTGTAGTGTACCGCCTGTCTAGACCAGTAGATGGGTCTCTCAGAAGGTACATGATCAAACATTTTCTGGCAATGGCATATGGTCCTTTCCATCTCCTTTCAAGTTTGGCTGAAAACATATTAGCCTTGTCTGATTGTGGATGGCTTTTTAATAGTACCATCTCTCCACGGTCAGTATCAACATCTCTTTTATTTTGATCATAGTACTGTTTCTGGTGCCTCTGGGCATTGTCCATATTGTGCTTAGCAGTATTCCAGCATTTTTTCATATTAACTATTCAAGTCTTTGTGTATTCTGGTATGTCTTCCACCATTTCCTGGCCATCTGACAACTCTCGATCAATGGGTAGCATTACTTCGCTTCCATACAATAGTAAGGCTGGACTACATCTTGTGGAGTCTTGTACTGCACTGCGTAAGGCCATTAACATTCCTGGTAGAAACTGATCCCATCATGTCTAACTATTGTGCACGTATGCTCGCTAATAAGTTTTCATATTTCTACTTGTTCTCTCAGTCCAGTTACTTTGTGGATGGTAGTGTGTTGTATAAATATGCTTGACTACCCAAGGATTGCAAAGTTGTTCCCATTGTTCAGACTTGAACTGCGGTTCATTACCTGTTACAATATGCTTTGGAACTCCCCATCTGCAAAATATCTCCATCTCCATTTTCTGTACTGTTACATCTGTATTGGTTCTGCAGAAAGGAAAAGCTTACACCCACTTGGTGACTTGATCCGCAACTACCATGAGGTACTCATTTCTCTTATTTGTCTCTGGCAATGGTCCAACTAGATGGTGGCAATTGCTGTCCACAGTCCACTGTAATGAGCCACAGTCATTCTTCCCATCACCTTTTCATTGCCTGCCTTTGTCTCTTGGCATGTACTGCATGACTGTACATATTGTATTACATCATGAAGCATTTTTGGTCAGTAAATTCATGCTCTCAATCTGTCAGGTGTTTTCTTTTTATTCATATGCCTTGATGTGGTGCAGTCATGCATTGGTCGCATGGCTTTCTCTCTCAATTTCTCTGGTAAGACCACTTTCCATTCTTCGGAACTTTTTATATGTAGCATCACGATGCTGTCTACCTGCACATATTGGTGATCTTGACTTGGAACCCTCCATTTAGCAGGTAAACTTTCCACGAGTTCTCCCTTCTGGATAATCTCGATCAGTTTTTTTAACTCAGTATCACTTCTCTGTGCTCTTCATCCTCTTCAATGGACTCTCTTGTCACTGTGACACTACAGCATAAATCTGGGATTATTCTCTCTATGTCAGTAACATAAGTTTCAATTTCCTCCTCCTCAACTTCTGTACTTTGAGATAAGTAATCTGCCATCACATTTACGCTCTCTTTGCAATGCTGAATCTTGAATACGTACTCCTGTAAAAGCTATGACCAATGTCCCAGCTTTCTGTGTGTGTCTTTTATGGTGAACAACCAGGTCAAAGCTTTATGATCTGTGTACAGTGTGAATGGTTTGCTTTCTAAGTGTCCTCTGTACTTTTTTATGGTCTACACAATTGCCAAGCATTTTCTTCTCCGATGTTTGATACTTTCTTTCAGTTGCAGTTAAAGCTCTGCTAGCATATGAGAGCACTTTCTTTTCTCTGTCACTCTCGGTATAGCACAGCACCAAGTCTCTTGTCACGTGCGTCTGTTGCTAAGTAGAATGGCTGATCAAAATCTGGAAAATACAGCTTCTCTGCTTCTTCCATATTTTCGTTGACTGAAATGCCTTTTCTTGTATGGGCGTCCATTCCCATTTGTTTCTTTTCCTTCTCAGCTGATTCAGAGGTTCTGCAATATTTGCCATTAGTTGAATCAATGGTCCATACCAAGTACATAGTCCTAGAAATCTTCATAGGTATCATAGGTAAATCGGAGCTAAGGGGACGTTAATGTCGATAGTGCTCGCCAAAATGCATTCCTAGAGTTTACCCAATCGATGTAACCCATCTAGATTCTGTTTGAATACGTCCATTGTACTACTTTCCACCACCTCCAATGGCAGTGAGTTCCATATAGGAACAACTCTTTGGTTATACCACCTTTTTCTATGCCAAGTTGAACATTGTTCACCATATAACTGATAGGGGTGTGCTCTAGTATTATGATTTATAATTCTAAACTTTAAGCCTATTTTACTCCAGAGTTCCTCTTCAGTTATGGCTTTAAACAATAAGCACATATCCCCTCTTAATCTTCTGTATTCTAAAGAAAACAGATTTAATGAATTCAACCTCACTGTATAGTTTTTACCCTGCATCCCCCTCATCACTTGTGTAGCCCTTTTTTGTACCCCCTCTAGTCTATCTACATCTCCCCTTAAATAGGGTGACCAAACCTGGGCACCATATTCCATAAGGGGCCTCACCAGGGTGGAATACAAGGGCAATAATACATCACTGTCCCTACTTGAGATACTTCTCAATATACAATTTAATATCCCATTTGCCTTTTTGGCAACATTTCTACAATGTGTGGAAAAATGTAGATCCTTTGTTACCAAGATGCCTAGGTCTTTTTCCTCATCTACAGTTTTTAGGATAATATCACCCAAATAGTAGGTGGCATTTGTGTTTTTGGATCCCAAATGCATCATGGTACATTTATCTGGATTTAAATGTAATTTATAGGTTGAACACATGTATTAATGTAATTTAGTTTGTGTTGCAATTTCAAGCGATCATTTTGGATCAGTTGTCTCCAGCACTAGTCGGCAATCATCAGCAAATTTGGTGAGCCATACATTTCCTGGCTGTTCCTTCAATGTTGCCACGTAGATGTTAAAAAAGACCAGTCCCAACACTGACCCCTGAGGCACTCCACTAGTAACCTCTACCCAATCTGACAAAGCACCCCTAATATTTACATGTTGCACTCTGTTGGCCAACCAAGAGGCAATCCAAGATACCACACTACAATGCAGACCAGTCTTCTGAATCCGCTCAATAAGTTGTTTATGAGGGAGCTTATCTTTCAATGTCTTTTACTTTCTTTGATCTTGGAAAGTCTTGGCTGACTTGCACAATAGCCGGTTCAGTCAATATTCCTCCATCAGTTACTATGTGACCCAAGAACTTTATCTCTGACAGTAAAAGATTGCATTTATCTCTTGTTATTGTAAGTCTGTGTCTCTTGAGCCTTTGTAGTACCTCTTTTAAATGCTCCTAATGCTCTTCCATTGTTTTTGAATAAACAATTACATCATCAGTGTATGCGAAACAGAATCAGTATTGAATTCCTCTCAACACTTCATCCATCATCCTCTGAAAAGTAGTAGGCATATTCTTTAGTCCGGATGGCAATACATTGAACTCGTACAGTCCTTCATGCGTGTTAAAGGTTGTCTTACACCAGTCTGTAGCATCTATAAGTATCTTCCAATACCCACTCCTGAGGTCAATAGTCAAGAATATTTGTGCTCCTGTAAGCGTATCAAACACCTCTCTTATATTTTTCATAGGATAGGCATCTCATCTTGTCACAGCATTCACTTTCCTGTAATCAACACAGAATCTTGTGGTTCCATCCTTCTTAGACACCAACACTACTGGCAACGACCAGGCAGACAAAGATGGCTGGATAATTCCTTCTTTCAGCATCTCTTGTATCTGTTCCCAAATAATCTGTCTCTTAGCAGTTGAATATGCATATGGTCTGCTTCTTATCAGTTGTGCATTTTCAGTTTCTGTGGTGTGCTGAATCAGATCTATGCAACCAATCCTCTCTGTAACTACCTCCAGATATTCACTTAGCACTGTCTTGAGCTGCTTATCTTGATTGACGTCTGGTTTCATCAGCCCCTCTAGACATGAACTTGTGAACACCTTGATATCTTGCAGGATATCCTCAGGTTCCATTGCAATTACAGTCACAATCTGGTACTCCTCAGACACACTTTCTTCAGTAGATTCCTGTATTATCTCAATTTCTTCTTTAGTTACATACATACATGCAAATATGCCAGCAGGAACGGGCCATATGATCTATCAAGTCTACTCGATTGCGCAGCTAGCGCCCCTAGATCGCAGCTGTCCCACCCCTCCAGCAAGTTCTCATTACTGCTTACACACACACCCCCCATGCCCTGTCCCATCCCCTTTTGAAGGTACCCACCATCCTACATGATACCACTTCCTCCGGTAGGATATTCCATTTTGACACACCCTTTCTGTGAAAAAATGCCTCATCATTTCTCACCTAAATCTCCCTCCCCACCAGTTTTAGCCCGCGACCTTATGTGTCTCTTCCCTTCCTCAACCTAAATAACCCTTCTATGTCAGTGTTGTTAAACCCTTTCAGATAACTTGAACATTTCAAACAAGGGAGGTGGATCAGGGAGGGCAGTGGATGTGGCCTGTCTGGACTTCAGCAAGGCCTTTGACACTGTGCCACATAGAAGGCTATTAAACAAACTGGGAAATATGGGAGTGGGCAGGACACTAGTGTAGTGGGTGGGTAATTGGCTGGGCGGCAGGACACAGAGGGTGGTGGTAAATGACTGTCACTCCATAGAGGGAAGAGTGAAAAGTGGGGTACCACAGGGATCAGTGCTGGGACCGGTACTAGTCAACGTCTTCATCAGTGACATGGCACAGGACCTAGAAGGCAGAAGTTTCCTGTTCACTGATGACACAAAGCTCTGTAACAGGGGACACACCGGAGGGTGTAGACAGAATGAGGAGGGAACTGCAGAAGCTTAAAGAATGGTCACGGGTTTGGCAGTTGAAATTCAACGTAAAGAAGTGCAAGATAATGCATATGAGGCACAAAAACCCTGGAACAATGCATCAGTTGAAGGGTGAGGACAGCATGCACCAAGCAGTAAAGGGACCTTGGGGTTATCTTCTCTGATGACCTCAAAGTATGGAAATAGTGTGACAGTGCAGCAGGTAAAGCAAATAGGATGCTGGGATTCATAGGAAGGGACATCACCAGCAGGAAAAGCGAGGTCATAATTCCACTGTACAAGACACTAGTTGGGCCCCACCTGGAGTACAGTGTACAGTTCTGGAGACTTTACCCATGTAAGAATGTAGACAGGGTAGAGAAGGTTCAGAGGAGGGCAGCAAAGATGGCACAGGGATTGCATCACCAGTCCAATGAGGACAGGCTGAAGGACTTGAATATGTACTCCTTGGAGGAGAGAAGGGATATGATAGACATACATGTACCTTACAGGGAGGAACAGGGTGCAGGAATACACTATTTTCCAGTGAAAAAGATGTTCTGGGACTAGAGGGAATGGGATGAAGTTGAAGGGAGGGCAATTCAGAGGAAACATGGGGAAGAATTTCTTCACAGAAAGGGTGGTGGACAAGTGGAATAACCTGCCAGAGGAAGTGGTGGGGGCTGAAACAGTCACGAGATTTAAGAATGCATGGGATAGACATAAAGGAATTCTGGAGGTCAGGGGTAAGGGGAAACAGACTTCTAGAAAAATGTAAAGGGAACTTACAAGCTCAAATGGGCAGACTGGGTGGGCCATAGGCCCTTATCTGCCAACAGTGTCTATGTATATATGTATATCCCCTCTCTCCTTCCTCTTCTCCAAAGTGTACAAACTCAGATGCCTCAGTCTGTCCTTGTAGGGTTTGTCTTGCACCCCCTGTATAATTTTTGTCACCCTACACTGCACCCCCTCTAGCAGCCTGATATCCTTCTTCAGATACGGCTGCCAGTACTGCACACAGTTCTCCCAAGTGTGGCCTGACTAAAGATCTATAGAGTGGCAGGATCACCTCCTTATGTCTGGACGAGATCCCCCTTGCAGTACATCCCAGCATCTTGTTAGCCTTGGCTGCAGCCTTTCTGCACTGGGCAGAGTTCATTATCTCAGTTATCATTACCCCCAGGTCCTTTTCTTCTTCAGTTATCCCCAGTCTCACCCCACCTAGCCAGTATTCCCTCCTTGGGTTCTACGCCCCAAAGTGCATTACTTTACACTTCTTCACATTGAATCCCAGTTGCCACTTCACCGACCACTCCCCCAGTTTGGTTAAGTCTCCCTGCAGCTCATTCCACCCCTCAACATCATCCACTACCACTCCCATCTTGGTATCATCTGCGAACAGGCTGATCCTGCTCTTGACTCTGTGTGAGATATCCAATAGGAACAAATCAAACAATACCCGACCCAGCACAGAGCCCTGCGGCATCCCACTTGTCACAGGCCTAGGGGATGATAGTTCCCCCACCACCACCCACTGCTGCCTCCCCTTCAGCCAGTTCAGAATCCAATTAGCCATCTTCACCCCCACCCCCATGGATCTCAGTTTCCCTCTCAGCCTCCAATGAGGCAGTGAATCAAAGGCCTTACTGAAGTCCAAATACAGGACATCCACTGCATGGCCCCTATTGAGCTTTCTTGTTACCCAGTCATAGTACTCTTTTAGCCTGATCTGGCAAAATCTCCCCGAGATGAACCCATGCTGCTACCCATCTTGGAGGCCAGTTACCTCGAGAAAAGAAACCAATCTCTCCTTCAGGATTGCTTCCAGAAGTTTATCCGGATGTGAGACTAACAGGTCTGTAGTTTCCTGGCTCGTCTCTTTGGCGACTTTTGTGAATAGGCACCACATTAGCCATCCTCCAATCCTGTGGCACGCATCCTGAGTCCAGGGAGGTGTTGAATAGGTCTGTCCAACATCTCTACCATCTTTGTCAGCACCCTGGGGTGAATGCCATCAGGACCTGGTAATTTGTCCACCCTTAATGCCCTCAGACCCTCTAGTACTCTGCTGTCCACTATCTCCCCATCCGTCATCCCTTCCCCTCCCTTCCCCACCCTCCTGTTCCATAAAGGTAGTGGACCATCCTCCTCCTGGCTTAATGCAGAGCAGAAGTATTCATTTAGTGCTTCTGCCTTTTCTGCCCTTCACCCACCACCCCCACCCCTCTTGATCTGCGCTATTGGGTATTTGGTTAGTGTCTCTTCTGTGGTTTTCTTGGTCAGTTCAGGACTCTTCATGGTCTTGTTTGCTTATAAAACACCATCTGTATATCTTTAAGGATGTCCGTTCCAGTGATCACTTCAGCTACAGCTGTGTCGAATATTATGACTGTCCCCTTCCACGGGATGTCTCATACACTGAGATTCACGTCTCCTTGTCCCCATGGACTATATGACTCTTCTGATGCTCATGTGAGCTCTAGTTCTGGTTTCCTCTGTAACCATGTCCATGGGTTGATATTTTGCATTAACGTAGGTCTCAAAATTATTGAAGTAGTTGCTCCAGTAGCCACCAAACCTTGAGTAATCATGTCTCCCACTTAACTGGCAAGTACTGGGGGGGCTACCATCGTAGCAGCCACGAAGTGAAAGACATCGGAAAGGAGACTTGTGAGGAAGATACTAGCAGTTTCACAACAGGATCCACTGGAAGGACTCAGAATTTGATCTTTTACCGGTCAGACTTTTTTGGGCTTGGTTTACTACATATTTTAAGGCAGTGAGAGTACCTGCAGTACTATTAGTTTCAAGTCAATTCTGCTTTGCTCACTATTGAAGTTTAAGTGAGAGTTAAACTTTTGGTTCTGAGCATTTTTGGGTCTCACTGGCATGAAGAACTGAGAGTTCTGATGATCCCTTATTAAAACTGTTAAGAGAACTAGCGACTCCTATCATCCGAAGAAAGATTGACAAATTGCTATAGAAACTTTATCTTATTTTACATTTATTGTTTGTTTCTGTGTTTTTATTTAGTTTATTGTGTTGGAATAGACTGGGGTTATTGTTTTTGGGGGAGGGTAGAAGTTATTGTTGAATTTGTTGGTGGATTGTGGGGTTAATTTAGGGATTTGGATGATGTATGGTTGAGTGAATGTGTGTGCTATAGAGTTGTGTGCTTGTTGCTTGCCATTTGGCTGCTGTTAGTTTAAGATGTGCTGGCAGAGAACACAGACAGGCACTACTCTCCCACCAAGCTCAGGGACCTCCATATTTTTAGCTGTCCCCCTTTATCAGCTGAAGTGTACAGATGTTGTCAGGCCTTGGGGATAACTAGAAGAAGGAGTGGGGGGAACTGGGCCTGGTGGGAGAGTGGAGGGGAGGTGGCGGATTAGGGTTGTGGTGGCAAGGAGATGCTCTGGGGCAAAATGGGATCAGGATAGGGGTGTTCCCTACCTGGTTCCAGTACCCAAAGGCTCTACTTTATGTAAGCAAGTAGTGTGGTCTTTCTTGGCTACCCATCCTAGTCAGGCGATTTTGTGCAATGCCAGGTCCATAAAAAAACAAGACCGGTGTGATAGTGGATCTTATTGGTACAACTGACCTGTCTGGCATCACGAGACCTGGCTGGATGAAAATGCTGGTCCAGTATTGGCTTCAGCAGTTCCAGCCAGGTGCTCAGTGATACACCGCCTAAGGGTGGATCATAGGGGCGTAGGTGTAGCCATTTGTTTTAAATCGGAACTGGGCATTGTGGATGTTCCAGTGGGGGAAAACAGATTCTTTTTGTGTATCGTGGTTGCAGGATACTTTTCATTTACCGTCCACCCAGTGATGAGAAGGAATTCCTGCAGGAAGTTGCAGCCTTCATTGTCGACATGGTGTTGGAGTCCCCCAGATGGTTAATTCTGGGGGACTTTAATGCCTGGGTCAACGTTGAACTCTCACAATTTGATCAAGACTTCCTCCAACTGAGTACTTTGTTGTGCCTTACACAAGTAATTACCTCTGCGACCCACAATCATGGGCACTCGTTGGGTCTGGTGTTCCTTCTGGAGATGGAGAGCTTCGACTTTTTGGTGGAACCAGTCAGACGGTCAGACCATCACACCATAGGGTTCAGTCTTGTGGTGCCACTCAATAGATCTGCCCCTATGGAGATGGTCCGGTACCATTCTTTAAGGGGTGTGACCCCAGACGGTCTAATGGCGGTGCTTGACCTATTGAGTATGCCGGGTGAATGCTTGGATCCAGGGGATCTGGTACATCCCTATAATAAGGCGGTGACAGCAGCCCTGGATTCTATAGCTCCTGTCCGTGTTTGGCCCCTTACTCTTCGCCCAAGGTCCCCTTGGTTTGACGGGACCTTGAAAAAGTTGAGATGAGTGGGACGAAGGATAGAGAGGTGCTGGCGGAAAACAGGTCTGGTTGATGACAAACCTAGATTGATGGATCATTATAAGGACTATCAATCGGCAGTCTACCTTAAGAAGGCAGAGTTCCTGTCCAGGGAGATTGCTGCTGCGCAAAATCGACCGATTCAGCTCTTCCGGACTGTCGACAGATTGTGCAATCCAATCTGTTTTCAGTTTCGAAGAGTGTTTTCACAAGATAAGTGTGATGAGCTTGCTTGCTTTTTCACAGATAAGGTTGCCACTATCAGATCTGGAATCTGTCCAGCCCCCTCTATTAGTTGTTGTGCAGGTCGGCAGGAGGTCGTGAGCACCCAGTTTTCCTGGTCTGACTTCAGCTGGCCGGCGATCACTGACATCATCAGGATTATCCAGAATTTGTGGCCAGTCTACTGTAGTTTGGATTCGAGCCCAACGCACCTCCTTGTGAGGTGTGTTGAGGTAATCGATCCAGTCCTAGCTGAGATAGTCTGGAGGTTATTGGAGAAGGGTGTTTCCTGACCTCCTGAGGGAGGTGGTTGTAAGACCTCTCCTTAAAAAACCCTCCCTTGACCCGGACTGTCTGGCTAACTACAGACCCTTCTCTAACATGTCCTTTGTGGGTAAGGTTATTGAGCAGGTGGTTGCGTTGCAGCTAGATGATCATTTGACCACCGATCATGTATATGATCCTCTTCAGTCTGGATTTAGGAAGAGGCATAGTACCAAGATTGCACTTGTTCGGATGCTTAATGATCTCCTAATAGCGAGAGATCAGAGGACTCATTTGATCTTGGTCCTCCTTGATCTCTTTGCAGCATTTGACACTGTGAACCATGGTGTGTTGTTGGAGTACCTGCGGCTGATTTGTGGACTGTCTGGTACAGTCCTCAGGTGGTTTCGATCTTTCCTTGTGGGTAGGACTCGGAGAGTGGTGTTAGGGATTTATTCCTCGTCCCCTCTCCCCCTATCCTGCAGAGTGCCTCAGGGCTCCATCTTGTCAACCATGTTATTCGCAGTGTATGTGCTGCCGTTGGGAGACATTATTAGGTGGTATGGTCTGAGTTTTCACTGCTATGCAGATGATACTTGGCTATATATGTCCTTTGTGCCCAAGCAGGGTGGCGCTGTCTCAGTCTTTAACAACTGCCTCTCTGAGATCCAGGACTGGATGAGTGCCAACTGGCTGCGGCTGAACCCAGATAAATCTGAGGTGTTGGTCGTGGACCCAGGTCATCAGGGTATGGGATCGCTGGTGGGACAGCCCTCTGGGCTTTGGCTTGGGGGCATCCAACTGGTGGCCTCTCACTGGGTGTGGAATCTGGGCATTATTTTTGGTAATGGCCTGATGCTTTAATCTCAGGTGTCGGCCGTTGCCAAGACCTCTTTCTACCATCTGAGGAATATCGCCCATGTAAAATATCTGGTCCCACTCGATGATCTTCCAACTTTGGTCCATGCCTTCATGACCTCCCATCTTGACTACTGCAATGCCCTTTACCTAGGACTTCCAGGGGGCTGATATCCACCGCTTGCAGCTGGTGCAGAATGCGGCAGTTAGGTTGTTGACTGGGTCTTCAAGGTCTTGCCATATCATTCCTGTACTCCGCAGACTGTACTGTCTGCCAGTACAGTGGTGGATCACCTTCAAGGTTGCGTTACTGACCTATAAAGCCCTACACGGGCAGGGACCTCAGTACTTGCAAGATCTCCTTTGTCCTTACCGCCCCCTCCACCTGCTCCACTCTGAAGAGGGATTACTAGAGGTTCCCAGGGTTCGACTTAAGACCTCAGGGGCCCATTCTTTTGCTTTCATGGCCCCTACCCTGTGGAACTCTACCTTATCAGGAGAGCGAGTGCCTGATCATCCAGAGCTTTCATTATTCAGCTTGGCCTTTCCTGATTATTTTTAGATCTTTTAAGATGGTTTTAAATAACTGTGATCAGCTGCATATTTATGATGACCATTTAAGTTTTGGAAAACTTTTTAGATCTGATGGTATTGGTTTTAAAATTGTATAGTTTTTAATTTTTTGTATGTGTTTTATGGTTAAGTTGCACAAGTGCTTTGAACAATTTTGGAATTGCACTTGTTATAAATAAAGTTTGATTTGATTACAACAAATTAGAATTTGTGACTGACGTTACTATTTCTGGAACACTCTTCTCTTTGGTTACTTCTATTGGATTAGGCTTTGACTTCTCTTCGTCTCGAACTAAGTGGTTGCTGCTTTGTTAGCATTCCCTTTGGACAATCCAGACTTTTGTGACCTAGCTCGTTACATCCATAACATCTCAGTTCTGCCAGGCTAGTCCTTCTTGGTTGATATCTCTGCTAGGTCAGTCTGACAGAAACGTCTGGCATTGCATTTGCTTGAGCTTCAGGTCGTCTCTCCTGGAACCTCTCTCTCCTCTCATAACCGTGATTGTCCACAGGGTTTGTCTGATTCAGATTTTCTTGCAGTGTTCTCCCTTTTTGGATCAGCTCCTCGATAGTTCTGGGTATTACACACATTGACAACTTTTGGAGTTCAGGTTGAAGAGTTCTGACAATAAAGTTAATCTCTTGTGAGCTTATGGATACAGTTGCTTGTGCATGTCCCACTTGTCTAGGACTAGCATGTCTATGGCAGAAAAGGAGAGCCGCTCACAATCTGTGGTGCATACAGTAAGAGAAAGCATGTGAGCAAAACATTTTGGAACTGTTGCACACACACTCACACAAGGAAATTCAGCATACCATTAGAGTCCAAATGCTTAAATCTTTTATTATAAGAAATCAGGAGCACCAGTGCCCCCATCACACCAAACCCAACAAACTATCTCAATGTTTTATGCAGGTGCACTGCCTGGGATATTTTGTTGGGTTTGGTGTGGCGAGGGGTGTTGGTGCTCCTGATTTCTTACAATAAAGAATTTAAGCATTTGGGCTCTAATGGTATGCTGAATTTCTCTGTGTGAGTGTGTGCAACAGTTCCAAAAATGTTTTGCTGTCTAGCATGTCTAGTTGATCTTCATGTCTCTGTGGATGATCTAACTCTCTCTTCTCAGGTGCTGTCAACTATGAGCCTTGTCAAAGTATTCCAAGAATTTGACTCTACATTCTCTCTAATCTTGTGTCTGGTCCTGCTTGTAGCTCCACCATTTACTTGTGACACCTTCAACAGCTCCCTCGAAATGTTGTAGCCACATTTCTTCTGGCACTTGAGTTTGGTGTAATGTATGTTCAAAATTCTTGAGAAATTCAGAAGCATCCTCCTTTCTCTCTCCACTGAATGCTGGAAGATTTCCACCAATCCATGGTGCAACTATGGGAAGTACAGGCATCATAGCTCTCTCATAGCCTTGTGACAAATTTGACCTTTCTTGCCAAGTTTCTTGGCTCTCACTCTTCTCATTGGAGTCTCTGGTACTTCACGTCTTCTGGTTGCACTAGCAGTAGGCATACTTTCTCTCCGTTCTGGCATACCATTCAAATTCTGAAGGCTGTTCATGACCTTGTCCCTGAACACTTCCAGCTTGTGCTCCATGCACCTTTCTAACTTGCAGCTCATTCTCCTTTCCACTTCTTCAGCATCCAGTTACCTTGTTTCCATAGGCACTTCTCTGGCAGAACTCCTACCAAGTCTTATAGGCATTGTCATCCTACCTGTTATAGGCAATTCACTGGTTCTTGGATTAACTTCTGGTGCTTCCACAGAAGGAAAATTCACTCCAGCTCTCACAACTGGATCTAGACTGTGTGCTCCCCTTAAATCTTGTAGGTTCTTCATACTCATCCACCATTCCTAAGAGTCTTGAATCCATACCTTCTTCTTGCAACTCAATGACAGAGCAAATTTCACAGTAACCAAAGCCGTAGAGCCAACTTCACTACAGCCCTTGTACTCATAGGTGATTTCACAGAAAATGCACCCCTTTAGTGTGTAACGCAACACTAAGGTTCCTGAGACAGAAAAAGTTTCTGGGTCTCCTGCCAAATTCAGAACAAACAGCTGTTTAGAATATTCCACCGTTAGACATAACCTGGAATTGGTCAGTCTAGCCGTTGTGTTAACATCACACAAAGCAATAGAAAATATTCACAGTGTAGCCACATTTGGGTGCCACATTTATGATGTACCACTTACCTACACTATTAACCTCTGGCCACAGATGAAACTATGCCACACAGAAATAGGCGACATCAAGGATTCTCTGTTCCTTTCCTCTATAACAACCCTTTCCCAGTTGGGCACTACCAGAGTACAGTACCTTACCTCCCCAACTGGAGTAGCTAAGAGCTGCCAAGAGTAGGGAATTCTGCACTGGACTGACTTGGAAACCTGCAGGAATGTGAGACACTGGTACTGCAAACAAGGAGTCTGACACTTGGGCAGTTGAGCAAAAAGGTAAAAGTTTACTGAAATTATGAAATAAATCTTTGTAATCATAGCTACTAATGGCACAGTTTAAAATCAGGCAAAAATAACACTTCGAACACATAAATTTGAATTACTGTAGACTATATATCCCAGTAGGGCACCTCCACCCCACTAATCACCTTGTAATCACCCCTGGAGACTGCAGGCACTTACCAGCTTCCAGCCCTCCAGATATCACACCTTCCTAGGGTAGGCGCCCACCTAGGCCTTAATCCGAAAGCTTTATTCGCTGTAGAACTAAGGAAATATGTAACTACTGGGTCACTCGCTGAGCAGTCAGCCCACTGACCCCTTCTGCCATATACCCACCCCGGTATCCAATCACACATTCACTACACTGTACTTCTTATACTCTAAAATCATTCAAAATCAGATGACATTTCATTAAATCATTACTGTAACACATTTAACCTGAGCAATGGCATTAAGCAATGTTGCATACTGGTACATTAAAAGTTGTAACAGAATCCCCCCTCAGTCCCTTCAGGTTCAGTCCTTCACTTTGACAATAGCCTCTTAAATTCAGAAGGATTGAGGTGAATTCTCTGTAAAACAGTGTCACTGCGGCTTTAAAAATAGTCCACATACTGTATCAACAAGGTTTTCACTAGAACACAGTCCTTTTGGATTACTGTAGAAATTCTGTGTAAAGATATTGCAGCTTGATGTAATTGGAGGGCCCCCTTTTGGGCCAGCAGGATGATGAAGTTAGGAGGAGAAGCGAGGATTTCTTCAGATTTGTAGCTTTTCTTCTGTGAGGAAGCTGGTTACACAGGATCATCAGGCACTTGAAGCAACAGGCTTTGTATTCTAGGCCCTGTTCTCACTTAGTGCCCTATCTGACCCTATTCTGGGATACAGGTTCTCCTCCCCTATTATACAATGGCAAGAAAAAATCTTGGGCTCTGATTGGTCAGTCTGGGATTGGACCCGTGATGTTATCCCAGTACAACATCACGGGTCTAATCCCAGCACTTAGTTGACTGCATCAGTTGTTAAGGAAAAACCAAAAACAAATCACTTCACTGAGCTCCTCGGCAGCGCAACCCACCCGTTTGTCATTCGTGCTCTCAACCCGCCTTCAACCCATTGTGAGTGCTTCCGACTCGCTTGCCAGTGACCACCAACTACAACCAGTGACCATCAAAGTGGAAATTGTCCACCAAATATTCTGACGCCCCCACCAGTATTCCCTGAAACAGAAAACAAATCTTTTAAATGGAAAAAAAAAGCCGTCATCTTAGACCGCATTTCAGTTTCCCGTCAGCAGCAGCACAAGCCCTTTCACATTGCCACACTCCCACTTGCTTCCTCAAACAGCTGCAGTGGTTACGACCACCATTAAAAATCACCTTTAGAAACAAACTGATTTCCTTAGTTCGATCAGCAGGGACTTACAGACTGGTACAGGAAACCAGAAGTGTGTACCCAGCTCCTCAGACGAACATTTCCAACTTTTGGAGAAACTAATAAAAATCCACACATCTTCACCGGGACAACAGGACCAGATCAATTAAACTGTATGGGGCACCACACATTTACCAACAGAAGACAACTGTATGTGCGAGTGTGGTGGTGGTGGTGGTGGGGAAGGGGAGCTAGAACAAGAAAAAAAGAAGCAGCACCACCTACTGGGCAAATAGAGCAGCACTATTTTTCCACTAAGTATACCTACTCAATCAAAAAATGACTAAAAAAAAAATTTAAACATATTTTTAATGTCTTTGTTATTTCATTTTACAAAGGAGCCATTGTATAATAGCAATAATGCACTCCAGGGTGCGTGTTGTGCTGGGATAACGTCATTTCTGGGGCGATTAGTCGCACCTGGCCTTTGGCCTCATGCCTAATCACCCCAGGCGTGACGTTATCCCAGAACAACACCCACCCTGTCGTGCATTATTGCTTAATTCCTACACTGTGTTTCAATTAAACTTATTCTGCCAGGCTTTTTCATCTTCACTAGGCCTCTTCCGACAGACACCCCTTGGCATGGGCACCTTCCTTCTTGGTTACTCGCCCTGCTCAGACTGACTGCACTCTGGCTGTGCAGCTCTTTTTATAGCCAAAATCTCATTAGCAAATTTAAATTTGTGGTCACTGAGTGGACACTGACCTGTCCGGCAGCTCGGCACCAATCACATTTCTCTCTGCAGCAGCATGTCACAATGGAATTTTCAATTTTGAAGCTCAACTGCCCCTCTGAACATTCTAAGGCTTCCCCTGTTTTTTTATAACTTTGGTCATTTTAAAATACATTTTCTTTGTCACTTAAAACAAATATTTTCCCAAGGGTTAAGCACTGTTTCAGTATAATAGCCGAACAGCTGACTTCTTAAGCTTTCTGATTAATTTTTCTGTAAATAGTAGCCCCTAGGAAAGCTGAGTCGCTAAGGCTGCAATCCTTTTATCATTAAAGCACTGAAATAATCATTTCAAAACACTTTTCTATCTTTTTTCCCTAGCCAAAACAGTCATTTCCCCTTTAATTGTGCTTAGGTCAACAGTTTTTTTCTGTCAGACAATAAATATTAATTTGTCCACGCTAAGCTCCACCTCCAGTGTAACTGCCTGCATGGACTAGCTTCATTCAGGACCCACTCTCCCCATCAAGGTTAGCAACTCCTCTGTTTCTCATTTTTGCCACATAAAAATGTTTTCCTTGTGAAGGACACTCATAGGAATGTGTGTACCAGGTTGGGTTTAATTTTAGCAAAAATCCACTTGGCAACACGATTCTGAACTTGACAATACTATTGTAGCATGACCAGCTCAGTATTATGATAGTGTCTACTTTAAAATGCTCCGTTTTAGCTTCTGTGCACTTTTGTCATTTATGAGTATCATTTTGTTGTGCACAAACCTCCACCAGACCCCACACCCCCTTTTATATATAACATTATTTTTAGTGTGTTTTCCATATGTGTGTGTGTAGCCATGAGCCCCGTGCCACAATCTCACTCTTGAATGCACAGAATAGCTCCTGTGAGCTCTCTTTACAGTGTGTGCACACTTTCGCTATAAGTGGGCTTCCTGAGTCCTGACTGTTCCTCCTTTTATATTTATTTTTATTACTAGGAGCTAGTCCCTAAACATATTCCCTGGCACTTTTCACATTGCCAACTATTTCAAAGGGAATAAAATATCTCGTTGATCCATGCTTCTGCCTCTCGGCACTGCGTGTAGCAGGATAGAATGCTAGGCCAAAGCCAGGCTTCTGTACAACAATCGAGTGAGGTGACTGCCCAGGAGAGCAGTCCTAGGATTCCATAGGAAGTGAGGAGCACTGCACTGTGGTACTGACTCTCGGTCACTCACTTTCCCTGTCACGCTTGCTTTCGGCACTTGAAGTGCATGCAGTTGCCACTCTGCATCTTATTTTTTAACCACAGAGCAGCTGTAATTCAGGAGTGATTGCAAACTATTGAATAATTATTTTAAATATAAAAAAAACATTTTACAGGGAACTCAGGCAGTCCAAATCCTTCACTGGGCTACCAGCGCTTGTACAACTAAGCTAGGGCACTCATTTAGTAGCCCACTGGACAAAAATATTTCTATAACTATTTTGCCATTAAAATACTATTTTTTACCACAAAAATGATGCCAATCACTACAATCTATATAAAACTGCATGTGTATGAAAAAATAGCAGGGTCAGGAGTCCTTTCCACTTCCCCTCTGTGCTGCATTCCCCTGTATTTAATTAATTATGTGCTCACAGTGCATTTTTCAAACAATCTTATTTTAAAATGTTACTGTCTGCTGTGGTATAATTATGAACACTGAATCTAGTCTTTTTACCACAGCAGGGGTTACCCTATATTTCTCTGGCAGCTCCTACCTACATTGGGTCTCAAACCTGCGTCCTTGACTATTTATTTTGTAAATACAGTAAAAATTAGGCTGTCCATATTCTCTTGGTGGAACAGGCTATGTAGGCTGTTACAGTATGTCCAGGGTTGATGAATATGTTTTCCTTCTCCCATTATGGGTGTGGTATATATGCTCCAGGAACATTCCTAGACACTGGATCTTAAAATATGGAGAAGGGGTGAGGTGGTGTATGAGGCAAGTTAGCAAGTCAAGAAAGTAGTCAGAACAATGTGACTATTAATAATATAGCTTGTCTTTCCTACTCATAAATATTTTGGTAATAGCGTATTATACAATTAAAAATCAAGTTTTGTTTAATAAAATGTATATCTTCAACCCGCCCCCCCCACCATGAGACCAAAGGGCTTCTGAGGTGGAAAAGGTGGGGACCACATTTGTTGCTCATACTTTGCAGTTTGGTGAGCTAAGAAAAAAATACCTCATGGCCTTGAGACTGGGCGTTGCTGGATGAATGAATGATGGCAGTCTGCAGACTCTGCATCTGATCATTTTGTTTTTAAATTAAAATCTCTTTTAAATTTGCTCAAGTTCCTTCCCGATCACTGGTTGCTATTGCCACCCTGCTTGATAAAAAGTGTAAACTTTTGTTCTGATGGTGTTTGTAACTAATTGCTGGTGGGCATATTATGCTTTGATGTCTGTGATAAAATGATGCAGATTATAAACTGTGAGTGTGTTGTGCTTGTACAGTGTCTTGTTGAATGTGTTGAGCACAAGATTCAGAATAAGCTCAGTCACCATTTTTATTTGTGCAGTTCTGTTCAGCCAAGTTACCTGTGGTTTAACTATGCATGTCTTTTACAAGAGAGTACTGCATGTCTTAATGACAGTGTCACAATGTTACCCTTAGGACAGATTGTGGTGTGCATTTGAATACATGTAAAATTGTGACGCTGCACTATACGGCAAGTAAAAATGGTGTCTCTGATTTTGAGCATTTGTCCCTGATTTTAATGGGCAGTGTCCCTCATTTTGGTCCTGGCAGGTTGAGAGGTATGACTTCCAAGGGCGTAGCTACTGATACAGCAAGTACGCCACGGTGTACACACAGGCTGGAAGAGGGCAACAAACTGATGACCAGTTCCATGGCAAACATACCTGGCCAGCTTGCTGCTTGTTGTGTAATTATGACGGCATCTATTATGTAACTCCATCCAATGTAGGGGAGGGGGAAGGGGAGAAGGTGGGGAGCATCATCAAGTGTAACAGAACAGAATCAGTCTGCAATGGTTTTCCATGGTTATGATTGCCTGCTGTGCAGGTAGGGGTGTGGCTAGATCAGTTGTGGCACTCGTGAATGCTGTGTTATGATAGGGACAAAGGTAGGGTAAGCAAGCCCACAGCAGGATCAGGAAGTCACAAGGAACAGAGAAGACAGTGATCTGGAGACGAACAGTGACCAGGCAGACTGACGGAGGCATCAGTTTCAGCATGGCAGCAGGACTCCGATTCCAACTCTCTCAGGAGCAGTTTGTGGAAGGAAGTACGTGGATGGCAGTACAGGGGGCATGGTGACAGTCCCAGTCACTCATCAGTTTGAGGTATGGCGGCAGATTGAAATTGTACTGAGTCCAACTGTAACCAGTCTCCATTTTCCAGAATGCCAGTAGCTGCTGAACATTCATTTCTGAACTGGAGCAGGTCAGTAAGAAAGTTCTTTGGTCTATATCTGGTCTCCCTATGTGCTCTCTTGACTCCCCTCACAACATGTCAATAGCTGCTTTGTGTAGTTGTGAAGCCCTGCCTGCCCATTATGTAAAAGTGTTTGTTTGGCAGACCTGGAGTAATTACAGATTGGGCAGTTTTTAGCATAACAGAAAAAAACAATCCAAGTCCCGATCCATGTATTATCTGATTAGAGCTAGATAAAAGATTTTGGGAACCCCTCAGGGTTTACTAGAACCAGAGCTGATCCATACAGAAAAATGGTTCTTGGTCTGGTATCTCCAGTTGTCCTTGACTTCCTCCACAATTTCGGACTATAACTGCTCTCGCAGAATTTCAGTAGCTGCTTATGTGGTTGTGAAGCTCAAGCTGCAGCCCTGCCTGTCCATCATGTAAAATTATGTAAAACTTGTTGATAGGCAGACCTGGGGTAATTACGGATTTTAGAGGTGGATTTCAGCATAATAGAATAAAATCAGCCTGAGTCCCTAACCATGTATCGTTTGCTCAGAGACAGACAAATTTCCAGGCTGTGATGTTATCATGACATATACTTTACATATGAAATGCTGCATGCTATGTAATAGGGAAATCAGCTTGAGCCCCTAACCATGTATTACTGAACTTGAGAAAGGTTAAAAAAAATCACTACTGCATGTACGAAATCTGATGAAAGTAAAGACTAAGACTGCATGTTGTATAATAGGGAAATGCTGATGAAAATAAAGCCAGTGCATGCTGTATAATAGGGAAAAGTCAGCCTGCATCCCAGTGACATAAATGAGTCTCTGCAGACTGTAGAGGGCATGTCTACATGTGATACTTTTTCACCCAGAAGAACCTGATGATTCATTTACTTTATGTGTTTTGCCTTTGCCTAATGGTGATTAAAGGTATCGGCATATACTGGATACTATAATGTTGAAAGATGCCACAGTCCAGCTTGTATCAGGTTTTATTGATAATGCACAATTAATTGGAATTCCTACTGCTGTAATTTATACTAGGGACATTTCATAACAAATATGCACTATATATCACCATACATAATGAGATAACACAGAATTTGGCTTGGTTTTCTCAGGGTTCTAGCATATGTGTAAGTGTATCAGCATTAGTGATTTCTTAGAGCTCAACTGACTGTTGCCAAACTTAGGTGCATCTTTCTATAGCATGTACATTTCTTGACTGCAGAGAACCACATAACACAGCATACATGTGCAGGTGTCTGATAGTCTGGTTTCAGTGTAAACAAAGACTGCTCAGCTGACTGCCTGCTCGATTCATTACGTCAGGCTAAAAAAACAGTACCTTCTCACAAGCACTGCATTAGCACCCAGCGTCTTCACCTTGCACATTTAATGCCAGTTGTCTACCATTGTTATGCCTTTTTGCACAATAAAAAGTTTAGGCAGCGTTTCCTGGCTCTGAGGTGCCATTCTTTGCAGCCTTGCTGATATTCGGGTTTGCGTAGTCACGGTGTCTATGTATTATGAGCTGCCAGAGCAAAAATGAACACTGTTTAGTTGGTCTACAATTCTGGCAGAACAGTATATATACTTTTTTATTAAACACTTTTTGCTTTCCATAAATAAACTGAATTGACATAACTTGTAAACAACTGCTGTGTTCTGTTTTTGTATAAGTTTCTCTGTTCATGTCCTTTTCCACTGAGCCAGTCTCCTAGTTTCTCTCCATCACAGTGCTGTCTCGGCAGGGATGGGAGAGAAGCTGAGGGACATGCCAGACATCTCCCTCGGAATTGGTATATCCGTATGAGGCAGCCATTACTCTTTGCAGCTGCTCTGTGATGGAAAGGGAACTAGATTTTGTTGAGGGGTAAACACTTTGCTCCTGAAACTGGGCCTAAAATGCACCAAGATGCACCATTTCACACATTACATTTTCAAATTTCCTGGTGGGGTATGTCCCCAGACCCCCCTAGAGAGGTTTGGTTTTCTAGACCAAGTGTGCCCCCACTTCTGTAAATTCCTGGGCCTGTGACTGCAGGATGTGAGTCTCTGCGGTTTTGAAAGCAAAACACTATAGAAACTTAGTGCTTTCGTTTCCCATGATATAAATCATGGCTTCAAAACAAATGGCGTTGGCGTAGAAAGACCGCATATAACCAATGCTTTCTTGCACTGCAGGTAATCCCAAAATGGGATTTGAGGATGTTACATGAATTGTTGTCATAAAAAATATAAACTTTGTTTTAGTGAAGTGCAGTTTTATTTATTTATTTATTGAATTTTGTTGACCAGGTAGGCCCACCGAGACTAGAAGTCCCTTTTCAGGGGTGACCGGGGATGCAGATGGTAACCAACTGCAATTGAACCAGATTAAGCTGTTGGTAGTATTTTAGTGAATAGAGATGAAAATTTGGCCAGGACACTGGTGAAACTCCTCTGCTCTGGAGAACGAGGCGCTGTTGGCCCACTCCTCAGTGGAGGAGCCAGAAGCTGCTGTGGAGGCGGAGGTGGAGGGGAAGCGGTGAGCTGGAGAGCGCTCTCCCCCACTGTTGCTAATAATGATGTGACGGATGGAAATTCTATGGTTAAAATAATGGAGACTGCTGAGATCGTTTCAGCATCTATGGAAATAGAGGATTCAGTGCAAAATGTTTCAGATATGGAGTGTTCTGAGACAGAGGTCACTCTGGCAGAGAAACTCCTGGAAAAGAACATTTCTGATACACGGCAACAACTGGCAAAAAAATGGTAATAGAGGAGGACGTTTATTTAAGGAAGAAAAAGGACTTTTGGGGGGGGGGGAGTTTAAACAAAGGAAACTAGAGAAAAAGACTGACACTAAATCAGAATGGAAGCCACCTTAATCCAGGTCTGCTGGCGCATCAAGAGGGCTTACAGTGAGGGAAGGTATCCAAGAAGCATTTCATAGCTGTACACCTGAAGGAACGAATGCAGAATGGACTCCAGAGGCTGCTTTGCTCAATGTGGGATGGCTGTTGAATGAGGCTGGAATCTGGGTACCGGACCCCTCAATGGATTTTTTGAGCAGGGACTCTCAACTGACTGCCACACCCAGCGAAGCAGCAGCTGGAAAGAAGAAGCCACTGACAAACACGTCGCCAGATGCAAGGAGCAGAAGGCAAAAGATGCGCAGGTGAGTGATATCTTAGATAATCCCGGAATTGTGTTGGATCGCAATGTTCCTGCTCCCCAGTTGTTTCTATACAGAATATTTTGTTTTTTTTTCACGGGTACAGATGAGACTTCTAAACTGTTACCACAGGCTGAAAATGTGGTTAGTATAAGTACTGATAAAACTTTGCACGAGAGGATGCCAGTAGTGGTCCCTGCTAAGTCTGATTATATGGAGGGTGTGCAGGTAACTACTACCCTGAGTCCTGAGGCCCAAAACTCAACCTCCCCAGTAGACCCAGTAATTATTTTAGAGTCAGCAGAGGCCACCCCAAATATTGAAGACCAGACACCAAATATACATACTGAGGAGCCATATGGGGGACTCGGAGCAATTCCACAGTGCGGCAAGCTCCAGTGAAGAGGAAAACCAGGACAATAGAGAGGACCCCCTCAAGACCCCCAAGATTCTCTGAGCTTTTTGATAGAATGACCCCAAGCCAAGGAGAAACACTGTTAGATTGCAATATAGGGGTGGGTTGGAGGTTCAACCTGACAGGCAATCTGTAGGACGCAAACTCATTAAATACTCTCTGCATTTTTCTCCTGGAGATGTGCATGCCCTGATTCATATCTCAGGGGAGGACAATTTTGACATTAGTTTTAATTCTCCCCAGGGCCTGGAATGTTTCTGGTTCATATACAACCAGGTGAAATGTTCTCCTTTATGGACTCCCTTCATGGTGATTCCCTTATCACAGCCCTTAATCAAATGAATAACTGTGATGTTTAGGAATGAAGAGGTCAGAGTGGGGGATATACATCATTGGCTACAGAAAAAGTGTGATGTGCTCAGTGCTCCTGAGCCGATTATTGACTCAGAACAGTTCTGGACGGGGGATGGCACTTCAGGGTTAAACTGCATCAAAATGAAAGAGGTATTTTGCATATTCCTAACAGCTTTTTTATTGGCAAAGATCGTGGGGTCTGCTTCTATGCAGGCCAGCCTGAGTCCTGCCACAAATGTGGAGAATGTACCCATTTAGCCAGTACATGTGATAAGTTGTGCTGCATTCTCTGCGTCGAATACAGTCATATAAGCACAGCTTGTAAAAATGTAGCCAAGTTTAACCTATGTGACACTAGTGGGCATGTCTTTTAAAAATGCGTATGGGCGGCTCATAACCGGACAGATGGTGTGAATTAAGATGCCATAAATAAAAATGCTCAAAAGAAAACAGCAGGAGCAAATACTGATCCAGACCCTGCACAACACTCTGCATCCACCAGTAGCAGGGCAGGGGAGTCCTACAGCACTGACCCCAAGACAGAGAGCAGAGTGACCCGACATCAAGGGAGGTTCCACTACCTGAATTTGTTTCTCAGCATGCCCTAGGAGCACATGACAGTAACACAGAGTTCTACAGTGAACAACAACTCTGTTGATGAAACAGAAACCAATAACAATATGTCCCCCACCACAAATGGCCTAAACCAGCAACCAGAAAAAGCACCAGATTGCAGGCCGCAAATGCTTCACTTATCACAACTGAAAATAAATTTGAAGCCCTATCAAAATCTAAGAACTGGGGGACTCTGATTTTGAAGAGCAAGTATCTCTGAATTCCACCCACTCCTTACCCCTACCTGAGAGACAAGATAGAAGGAAAAAAAAAAAAAGAAACATACTGAAGGGCAGAGAAAATCTCTTAGAAGAATAAATCCTGAGTGTTATCCCTCCTTACAACTTTAACAATGAACTCTCTACATGTGGCATCTCTGAATGTTTGCAGTATTAAAAATGCAATAAAAAGATCTGCTATTTTTGCTGTTTTAGAACAACTGCATTAAGATGTCTGTTTACAAGAGATCTGGATGGCAGACTCTTGCCAGTTAAAACAGACTAAGAATGCCTGGGTACGGGGACCTTCATACTGGTCCTTTGGGCTTGAAAGAGCAGATGGCGTGGGGATTTTATTTAAGGGTGATTCCTTTAAATTGCAAAAATTAGTCAACTTAATGCCAGGCAAAGTACTTGTACTAGATGGATTATGGAAAGGGAAGCCATGTCAGTTTATAAACATCTATGCCCCACAAGTAAAAACTGAGCATGTAAGTTTGTTTGACAAATTCAACCCTATCTTGCGATTGCTAGAATGGTGGTGCTTGGGGGCAATTTCGGCTGCTCCATAGATACCTTAGATAGAGCCAACACAGTGAAGAACAGGTTACTCAGCTGTAACAGTAGTTCTAGGAGTGGTATATGTTGTTCATCCATACTCTTTGGCATGTCCCTTTCCCTTTAAATCTTGCCGGAAGTCTTCAAGCTGGCTCCTCCCACCCACCCGGGTGGTATAACTCTCAGCTCTGCCCCATGACGTCAGATCTTAGCCCGCTGGAAGCAAGGCTGTGCGCCTTAAAGCCGGGGAGGTCGGGTGAGTGCGTGTAGATGAACAAGATATACCACTCCTAAAACTACTGTTACAGGTGAGTAACCTGTTTTTCTAGGAGCGTGGATATGTTGTTCATCCAGACTCTTTGGCAGACTCCTAGCAGTTCTCTGGGAGGAGGGAGGCAAGGCACACACCCCTTACTTAGGAAACAGATTGGAGAACCGAGGCCCCAAAACCAGCATCCTGGCGTGACTCAAGGTCGATGTGGTAGTGGGAAATAAAGGTGTTTACTGACTTCCAGGTAGCAGCCTGACAGATTTCCTTGATAGGGATGTCCCTGGAAGCAGCCACCGATGCAGCAGTATGACGGGTAGAATGAGCTCTTAACCCTTTGGGAGGCTCCTTGCCCGCCAACTCATAGCACAGACCTATGCATGATGTGATCCATCTTGCAATGGTCCGTTAGCTACAGAGTCTGCCAGGGCGGCTTCAAGCGTGGTGACAAACAGCTAGGCGACGCACTCTCACAATTTCGCCGTTCTTTCCTTATAATAAGAGAGAGCACATCTCGGGTCCAGAGTATGGAGCCTGTACTCGGCATCCGAGGTGTAGGTAGGGTAGTACACCGACAGAGTCAACACCTGATTAAGGTAAAACTCTGAGACCACCTTCAGAAGGAATTTCGGGTGGGGGCGCAGGACAACTTTGTCCCTGTGAAAGAACAGATAAGGGGAGTCCACTGAAAGTGCCTGGAGCTCCCCTGTCCTCCTGGCTGACGTGATAGCCACCAGGAAGGCCGTCTTCCACAAGTGTGAGAGCTCACACTTGTGCATGAGTTCGAATGGCTAGCCCATGAGCTTTGCCAAAACCAGCAAGAGATCCCACAGAGGTGGAGGTTCACACACCAGAGGGGATATGTGATCCAGGCCTTTGAAGAAGGGCCCGACCACTGTCGCCTGTGCCAATGTCAGCTGACCGGCCCGCGCCCGGTAAGCAGAAATGGCTGCCAGGTGCACCCTAAGGGTCGATGACCATAGACCCCCTTTGTAGAGAGACCAAAGATAGTCTAAAATGTTAGCCACAGAGCAGGATAAGGGGTCCAGACCCTTACCCTGACACCAAATGGAAAACCTTTTCCATTTGAAGGCATAACATTTCCTCGTCGATTCCTTACAAGATGCCTCCACCATGGTGTAGACATCTTCGGAAAGACCCAAAGTCTGGAACTCTAGCCGCTCAGGTACCAGGCTGTGAGGTGCAGGTGTTGAAGATCCGGATGGAAGACCTTCCCCTGGTTCAGTGATATCAGGTCCGGGCATGTACAAAGCTGCTCCGGGGCCCTGTAGCTGAGGCTGAGGAGATCTGGATACCAGAACTGGTGCGGCCAGTCTGGGGCTACCAAAATCACCTTCGCCTTGTCCCTCCTTACCTTGAGTAACACCTTGTGGATCAAGGGAAATGGAGGGAAGGCGTAGAGGAGGCCTGGGGTCCACGGCCTCGAAAAGGCATCCCCCTGCAACGAGCCCTGCTGAGGGGGGCAGGCATGATACAGACTCAGCTTGGCATTCTCCCTGGAGGCAAACAGGTCCACCAATGGTTTGCCCCAACGGGAGAACAAACTGTAAGCTACCTCTGGATGGAATGACCACTCGTGGGATGTCTGGCCTATGCGGCTGAGAGCATCCGCCAGCTGGTTCAAGATTCCTGCCACATGGATGGCTAGGAGATCCGCCTCTAGCCGGCTGACGAGGGTCCAGATGTGGAGCGCCTCCTTGCACAGCAGATGGGAGTGCTTGCCGCCCTGTTTGTTGAGGTAGTACATGGTCGTAGTATTGTCCGTATGGACTTGAACCACTTGACCCTGGAGCTGAGGAGTGAATGCTGACCCTACCAGTCTGACTGCTCTGAGCTCCAACATGTTGATGTGGCATTGGGACTCCTCGGGGGTCCAGAACCCATGGGCCCTGTTGTCCCCCATGTGGGCTCCCCAGCCCATGAGAGAGACATCAGTCGTGAGAACAACCGTTGGCTCGAGGCAGACAAACGGGATCCCCTCCTGCAACCATTCTGGGGTGGTCCATCATTGGAGAGCATCCCACATCTTCTGGGTTACAGTGATCAGCTGGTCGAAATGACCGTGGCGCTGAGTCCACTGGGCGGCCAGCTCCCATTGAAGGGGGTGCATGTGCCACCTGACCCAACGGACCACTGAGGTGCACGCCGCCATGTAACCCAGAAGGCGCAGAAAGTCCTGGGCAGGGCGCAAGAGCCCAACCAGAAATGATCAGGCAAAGGAGGAAAGAACCTCCACCCTGTCCACCTGGAGCTGAGCTCTGGCTTGACGAGAGTCGAGCTCTGCACCGATGAAGCCCATCACCTGAGATGGCATGAGTTCTGTCTTGGCCTCGTTGATCAGGAGGCCAAGCTGAGAGCAGGTTCTGAGAGCCAGGTCCCTGGATCTCTCCACCTCCTGAAGGGAGGAACCTGCCAAGAGCCAGTCGTCGAGATAAGGGTAAATTCGAACTCCAAAGATGGGCTGCACCACTGCAGTGCATTTGATGAAGACCCAAGGGGCCGATGACAGGCCGAATGATGTGGCTCAGAACTCGTACAAGGTCCCTTCGACCCTGAAGCGGAGGAACCGCTGGTGGGACGGATGGATTGGGACGTGAAAAAACATGTCCTGTAGATCCAGTGAACAAAACCACGTTTCGCTCCAGGGATGGTATGATCTGGTTCAGAGTTACCATCCAGAAGGTGCGAGACTTGAGATGCTGATTCAGGTCATGGAGATCTAGGATGGGGCACCAACCCCCTGTCTGCTTGGGCACCAGGAAGTACCTGGATACGAAGCTTGGGTCTACAGATGGATCCGGCACTGGAGCTACCGCCTCCTTGCGGAGGAGCTGAGCTATGTCATCTCGAAGAGCCGACTGCATGCAAGCTGAGATCCTTTCCTCCCGAGGGATGCGGGCTCGGCTGGGCGGGTACTGCTGGAATTCCAGAGACAGTCCCTGCCCTACCACTTCTAGAACCCACCTGTCTGAAGTGATATCAGACTAGGCGGAAAGAAAGTGGCGGAGCCGACCCCCCATGGGAGGACCCAGGGCAGGTGTGACGGGTGTAGGGGTGGCAACCCCCAACCCGTCACTGAGCAGGCTTAGAGGAGGAGGAGGAGGAAGCTCCTGGACCAGCGCCTCGGCCTCCTTTACGGGGCTGTTGGGGGCCCTGCTTGGGCCTAGGACGCCAAGTTTGAGCCTGCTGCTGCTGTTGGTGCTGCTGACCTCTTTGATAGGAGGGCTGCCTGACCACAGGGGAGGACTGCCGAAAAGGCTCTCTTTTCCTCTTCTGCTGGTTCTTGCCCGAGGAACCCTTAGCAGAAATGGCACCCAAGGTGGCATTGGACTGTTCAATACGCTGAAGGTGGCCTGCCACTCCTGGGCTGAACAAGTTGGTACCAAGAAAAGGCACATCTGCTAACATGTGCTGGGTATCCGCCAGAAAGGAGGATAACCTCAGCCAGACCCTGCGGCGGGTGGCCACTGCGGCTGCTAAAGAGCGGGCACAAGAATCCCCGATGTCCAGGGCCGCCTGGAGCTGCTGTTTGACAATAGCACAGCCCTGATCATGGACTTGCTTGACCGTGGTCTGCATGTCCGCGGGGAGGTGAGGAAGTACTTCATCCAGTGACCCTAGGAGAGCATGGGAGAAGTGTGCCATGATTACAGTTGAACTGGCCTGATGAAGGCCCAAGGAAGAGGCTGCGTAGACCTTATGGGCAGAGTGGTCCATGTTCTTAGACTCCTTGTCCGGAGGTCAGTTGATGTCAGCCGAGCTACCAGTACGTCTGAAGATGGAAGCAGTCACCAGGCTCTCAGCCGAGGGGATGCCCCGTGAATCCCGGCAGGGATCCCATAGGCACCGCATACTTATGGGCCATATGGGCAGATGGTGCTGGGCAGGAAGCTGGATGCTGCCAAAGCTCAAGGGCCAGATCAGTAATGGCTTCTGCTATTGGAAAGGCCTCCGTCTGGGTATCCCCCCTCTTAAGGATATCCGTAAGGGGGTACTCTGCCTTTTTTTGGATGAACTCCAAGGGCATCCCAGTAGAATTGGAGATAAGATGGAGAATGCCCTGAAAGGAGGAGGGACCTTCCTCCAAGGCCGCCAAGAGTGACTCCTCATCAGCAGGATGGGAGTGCAAACCGGTGGTATCCGAATCCGAGGAGTTGGGGTACAGCGGTCTTCTGCCCATGTCCCCTTCGATCCGCTGAGGGCGATCTAGAGTGACCGTGATGGACAGACATCAGGGAAGCCCGGTGTCTGAACGGTCCTCTTTAGAGGGAGCCCCACTGGGGGGCTGCTTAGGCGGTGGCTCCACCCTAATAGGTGGTGAGACTGGTATGGGCCTAGCCAGGATACAGACTGGCCCCCCCCCAGGTGGAGGAACCAAAGCCTTCTGTTCTGGAGGGGTCAGCATAGGCCCTTGAGGCACAGGCCAAGTAATGACCGGGGTGGATGGCGTAAGCCGGCTTCTGCCTGGCCAAAATCAGCTGTTGCCACATGAGCTCCTCATAGCATTGACAGAGTTTCCGTCGAAGCCTCTCTTCGTCCGAGGAGGATGAGGATCTGCGGCGGCGCTTCTTTTTTGAATGCCGGTGGCCTTTCTTCGATTTTTCGGTCGAAGAAGACCGAGTCCTCGATCAAGACCGACGGGGTCGGTTAGGTCGATCGGGGGAAACCGGACTCGGGGAAAATCGAGGTTCTGGTTCGATTCCCTCAATCAAAACACCCACAGGAGGCGTCTCATGATCGGGGAAAGAGAGGATAGGTGTCCTCTCTAAAGAATTGTCAACTGGAGTCGGCGAAAGTGGCTCGATCGGCTCGAGAAAAATCTCGGCCAGTTCAGCCGATGCCTCGGTGTCCGCCTGGCCAGACGGAAGATCCGTGAAGCTGAGGTAGTGATCTCGACTGAAGTCGAGACTGCAGTTTCCTGGGACTCGGACCTCTCTCGGTCCCAGGAATGTCTTCTGGAGGAAGACTTTGGATCCTTGTCCCTCTTGCGAGGGCGGGAGGAGTGCGAGCCCGAGGGCGCCTCACCCCTGGTGGGGAGAGACTGGCACAACTCCCTAAAGGAACCTGAGAAGGTAGAGCCGAGGTTGAGAGGTAAGAAAAAACTTCGGCTGGCCGAAGCCTGAGCAGCTTCTTCTTCGAAGGCCTTCATCTGCTCTAGCTGTTCGGTGGATCCCGCGGCCACGGAAACCGCCCACCTCACCTCCTTCGATTTCACTGGCGAGTTCCTTTTCTTCGGTCTCCCCAGCTTAAGACGCGCCATGCGGTCATCCAAAACGTTAGAATGGAAGGCTAAGCAAAAGGTGCAGGTGGTGGTGTCATGACCGACACCTAGGCAGTACACACAGGTAAGGTGGGGATCGGTGCGCGACATTTTCTGGCCACATGAACACCGGCGAAATCCGGGGAGCGCTTTGTCCTCCATATCCGATGCGCTATTATCGGAATTGACAACTCGAATGAGTTTAAGGGATAAATGTGGTAAAAAACCAGGGCCTACGATTGCTAGAGTTAGCACGAGGGAACCTGAATCTTCCAGCGGAAAGGAAGATCTGGCGTCATAGGGTGGAGCCGAGAGTTATGCCACCTGGGTGGGTGGGAGGAGCCAGCTTGAAGACTTCCGGCAAGATTTAAAGGAAAAGGGACATGCCAAAGAGTGTGGATGAACAACATATCCAGGCTCCTAGAAGAAAGTTTACTGTGACTCCAATGCCCCGCTACAATGTATCACCAAGGCAGGATTACAAGATGCCTACCGTATTAAGGGAACTGCCCCAGGGAAAACTTATTTCTGAGAAACTGCAGCCACATGGATAGATTTCTTCTTTTTATATCCCCATAGTAAAATAACAAAACTTAGTACCATACCTTGTGAGTTTTGTGACCACCTTGTATTACAAGTTGAGCTCTGCCTTTCTTTGAATTGTCCCTCTCAGACCAGCAGATGGAGAGCAAGTATTAACTTATTTCAGGATGGCTTCATTAGGAAGGGTTTATTATCAGAATTACAGGCTAGAACCTCAGTCCTATGCCTTTATGATTTTGTAGGAGATTGGTTTGAGGATTCAAAAAAAGCAGTAAGATGTTGGTTACAGAAACAAGGAGCAAAAAAACAAACTGAAACACTTCTAAAATATTTAGTGCTTAAAAATCAGCTACAGTTCTTATTTTCACCCACCAACAGATATGGGATAGACTATTCAAAACAAATCACAAATATTAAACAAATGAAAGTCTATCAGTATGATAGAGTTGCTGCCCTGACGACTGAAATTAGCTTTGGTACCATTAAGATTCCTACCAGCGATCCTTGTGCAGTGTGCAAATCCAAATTTGACTCCACAATGCTGTCAGAATTACTGGATGATTCAGGGAAGTTGTGCACGGAAACTCCAGAATTGGAGGGAATAATGCAACAATATTTTCAGGTTTTCAATAATATACATATAGAAAATGAAGATGAGAAGAATGAGTATTTTTCTTATTTAGGGATTCAACTACATAAAAATGAACAAAATGCATTAACACCTAATACGACAGAAGAAATTGAAAATGCAATAAAAGGGATGAAAAAAAATATTTTCCCTGGATGGGATGGATTGCTCATTGAATTTCACCAGATGTTCCTAAAATAAATTTCCCCTTTTTTACTTTTAGTATTTAATGAAATTTCATCCAAAAGTAAAATCAACCCATAATTTTCAATTGGAATTTTGAGATTTTTATTTAAGAAGGGAAATAGAACCTCGCTGCACAATTGGAGGACCATCTGTCTTTTGAATACAGACTGGAAAATTCTTACTACCATTTTAAATAAAAGACCACAGAAGACCTTAAAAACCCTGATACATCCTTCCCAGATGTGCTCAGTTCCGGGGGGAAAAATACAGGAAAATGTATTCATTGTCAGAGATTGTCATGAATGTTGCTCACAGAATAACCAATCAGGATACCTTTTGTCAATGGACCAAAGCAAGGCCTTTGACAGGGTGTCTCATACATTTTTGTTTCATTTACTAAAGCAATATGGAATTCCTGTACAATTTATTAATGGGATTACTACCCAATATAGAGGAGCAGCTGTGGCCCCTTTACTAAAGGGATCTATAGGGGGAAAGATTCAGTTACAGTGTGTTGTATGGCAAGGCTTCCCCCTCGGCCCACTTTTGCATGTACGTTTTTTAGACCCCTGTATCAGACATATATGGGATAACCAAGAGATTCTTGGTCTTTCTTGCCCTTTTGGGGATAACCCATTAAAACCATTAGCCTGTGCTGACAGTTTATTGTTATTTTGTAAAAATGAATCCATTGTTGAAAGTGCAGTAGATGAATTATTAACTTTCTCAAAAATATCAGGAGCAAAAATAAATACGGATAAAAGTTGTGGAATTTTTTTTTAGGTCCACAAGATCCTGAGAAAATGATAGCAGATATACAAATTATGACTGAACCTATTAAAACCTGGGAGTTTATATATGGGGAAGGGACATAGCATATCAAGATTGGAATGAAGCTCTCTCTAAATGTGAAGCTCTGTCGCCAGATGGCAGGGATGGCAACTGTCTAAACTGAAACGAGTGTTTGTTATCAAACAACTTTTAGTCCCCATTCCATTTCAATTAGAAACTAGAATATGTAGTATATTCTTCCAAATGTTATGGGGAAGCTGACTGAACCCCATAAAAAGGGATTATACTTATTTAAGCAGAAAACGAGGGGTAGGGATGATTCGCCCCTTAGTCTTCTTTCACACATTAGTTTGGGTAGGAACCTTTAAAATTGTGCTGCAAGAGGAGACTTCTCTCAGTAAAAAATGGATATTGAGTGTCCTAAGTCCCTTTCTGGGGAAATGGGATGAAGATCCATCAAAAATAGTCCCATTCTTGAAAATACCAATTTACTTGAAACTTACAGTTAAAAAATGAGTGCATGGCAGATTAAACAGTCTCATATTTTGACTTTGCATAGAAAGCAGTTATATGAACTTATTTTAGGAGCTATAGGCCCTACAACACCTGAGTTAAAAAGAATGCTCTGCAGCCGCCGCGGCGCAGCAGTTAGTTCCGCTTGCGGCATAGCGACCAGGTTCGAAACGAGCCCGGGAAGCTGGAAGGTTGCTGGGAGAGGACTTGAGCGCCCTAGGGACTGCCTGCCTCCGGGTGCTAGAGCTCGGCTCTTGCCTGGCCCCGGGTGGAGACCCGTGGCACAGCAAGTCCGATGCAGAAAGGAGGGGTGACATGCCAAATGTCAGCGCTTGAGCGCCTTGACGTCGGGGACATGGCACGTCAGGAGAAACGAGAAAATGCCTCGCGGCCTCCCGGTAGACGGAGCACCAGGCCCCGACCCTCAGTGCCCCTGCCAGGCCTGGAGACAGCGTCCCGACGAAAGCAGATGTTCCGGGGTGAGAAGCCCCCGGCCTGTACCCACCTGGGGGGTACAGCCACGGCTCCATGGGGGACGGACTGCTCCCGCCACCTGGCAGGTGAGCGAGGGCCAAAGGCCACAGGTGTCTCCCAAGAAGGGGAGAGCCACAAGGAGAGGGGGACCATAAATAATAAAAAAAAAAAAAAAAAAAAGAATGCTCTGCAGGTAAAATCCAGATTGCCATTCATCAGTTAAATAATCCTAGAATCCCAGTACAGATGTGGGATAATTTATGGCAATGCACGCATGGCAGGATCAATGTTGGGGGTAATTGAAAACATAAACCCATTGAAAATATATCTTGTCCATATTATGAATGTGTCCCCCCTGTGGAAACCCTGTCTCATTTTATTCTGGAATTCACATATACAGTTAACCTATGGGAATTTTTAGCTCTAAGGCAGAAGCTGCATCGGCTTAAGAATTTAACTTATAACCAGATTGTTTTAGGAGATTTTCCTTGCAGACTAATCAAATATGATAGGAATACATTGGAAGTACTTTTTGCTATTATGAAGTTCTATTTATGGCAGGCTAGAAGTAAGTATGTGTTACAACAACAGAGAATGCCGTATTTGTTAGTAGGAATACTTTGTGAAGCAGCATGTAAAGAAATCTTTTACAAAGATTTACAGAATAACCCTCATAAAGTAGTACAAAACATGTGGCAAGGTCTGCAGAGTTTAATACATTCATTATAATATAAGGCTTTTCTACAGATGTACTAATATGTTATAGAAGCTTATTAGTTTATGAGAGTAGTATTGTAACAGCCAGGGGTCTATGATGCTTATAGAAGGGCACATTGTAAGAATCCAGCCCTGAAAATATCTACTTAAGTTTGAAAAGTTTTTCTTCATTCATCTGATTATTGTTTTCTTTTCTTATATTTACTTCATGTTTCTCCTTGATTTTTTATTTGAACAGAGAATATCATGTGACATTTTCTTTGTGATTTGCTTGTATATTTTGTATTGAACTTTTTGTGTCAATAAAATACCCCTACTCTTTTCGAGATGTGCCATGGGATCTTTAACGTCCACCTCAACAACCACCAGAACAGGCAGATGGGACCTCACTTTAATGTCTCATCTGAAAGACGGTACCTCAGGAGTGAAACATCCCCCTCATGATGCATTACAGTGTCAGTATTGGGATTTATCCCATGTGCCTGGCGTGGGGCTAGAACCCTCAGCCTTTTAATCTTCAGGTCTCAGAGGCAAGTGTGCAACCTGCCAAGCCAGCTTAAAGTGTGTTGCTTTTCTTTTATTGTGTTTTTAGCTGGACCGTACATTTAGTTTCTCAGTAGGCTTCATTTGAGTTGCTACAGGAGTGTTGGTCAGTAGGCACTGAAATCTAACAAAGCAATCATTCAAACACACATACTGACGCATCTATAGAATATAACTTTGTAATAAAGTCCCAACATTTAGATTATTTTTTATGATTTTTTCAAGGTGTAATAAGCTGTTTGCATTTATTCTTTTTTAAAGTTTCTTATTCATTTACAGTATATATGTGCACTAAGTCATTTGCATTGACACATCAAATAGCCAAGAAGTTATCAAACCCACCACCCTTCAACAGCCAATTGGACATGGAAATAAATATATACACATGAAAATGGGAACAAACACTGTGAAGCAAAAGTCAGAGGACTACAACTCATTTTCAGTGGGGTCCTTGCATTTACCAGTTTTAAGAGCTTTTGGTAAGCATTAAGAAGTTAACTGACTTCTTGGGGTCACATAGAATATAAGTGGCTTTAGTGGGATTTGAACACTAGTCTACCTACTCTGAAGCCTTTGCTCCAACCATGATGGCTAAGTGACGAGAATCAATGTTGTTCTTGTAGGGATCAGTGAGCAGTGTAGACAGAGATGGGGAATTTTAAATCTTACCTCCCTGCCATGATGCTTCAGCAGGCACTGAAGCATGTAGGATCTGTTTATTTTTACAGAGCTGATGAGACCATGGATAGGCCTAAAAGTCCTTTGCTAATTCCCAGCACCACCAGCCCTGTGGATGACTGTTAACAGGTGAAACTTGCTCTGATTTATTGAAGAAAAAAAAAAGTGTGTTCCTGCTTAGCATGCTGAACCCTGTAAGAATGACCTCACCATATCTTTGAAAGTGATACAGTACTGCAGAGCCCTGGCAAAAAGTTGCAGTTTGCTATAACTTTCCCCAGCATATTTGTAAACAATTAAAATAATAAAAAGGACACAAGAAATATATAGAGAATACTGGATGGGCAACTATGCAGAGCCAGTGTGTTCTGCCACAGAGGGATTCTGATTCCCTCTGACCTCGAGAGCGAAGCTCGAGAGGTCCATGGGAATGAGAACCCTGAGGTGGCAAAACACACTGGTTGTGCATAGAGTTGCTCACTCTGTATTTTTTATAGTGTATAGTACTGTGTGAAAAATGTGTTTTGTAAGTTCTTTTGCTTTCAAAGTGAAACTAATTCATGCAGTCTCTAGAGGTTCTAGAATGCTGTTCCATGACCTTGGAACTGTGGTAGAACAGCATTTTGAAAGGGATGGAATTCTGTATAGAACAACACTCGACTATACACTATAATGTCATTATGACTGTTGAACGAGAAATGGCTGGCATCAAGGACATTGTGCCCTGAGTAGGAAGCAGATGATACAGATAGAATACTTTTGTTTCCTTTATTCTGAATCTGCGGCAATCATTTAATAATTATATAAACAATTTTTTATTTATTTATTAGGGAAGCCTGAGCTGGGAGGGGGAGTGTCTTACTTTATTAAAAAAAATATTTTTACAGCCAGGATTGTAGGTACTTGAAACTGGGGTTTGAGGCATGAGAGGTTAATAATATTTCAGCTTCAGTTACTATGTTATGTTGTTTTCACCCCTTCACAGATACATTTTAGTTGCATCTTTCTATTTATATTGAGAGTTAAAATTAATTAAACATATTATTTTACATCAGAAAGATGGTTCCCTAAAAGTTTATTTTTTATGGGATTGGTGTATGTCATCTTCAGTCATGTTTTTCATTTCTTGCCCACGCCAGCTTCCAAGTTTGAAATACAAGCTGTGGATACTTTAAAACACTGCAGGTTTTAATCTTTAAAATCATATTTAATTATATAGGAATGGAAATACATACTATATTTATTTTACACCACAATAGATGTACAGTGTATATACCTTTGCTGTTGTTTATTTAGATAGATCGATATTTTTAAAGTGCCCCTTCCCAGATACGTGAGTAAATATCAATGAGTTTATTTTTCTTGATTTGCACTCCATTTAAACTATTCAGTAAGTGGCTAGTTATAGCACTGTGCCTTTTTTGCTGCTTTTAGGTCTGCTCAAACAAGTTTCATTCTATCACTAGGTAGTTAAATGCCAGCTGTTGCATGTATGTTGTCAGGATGAGTGAATAAAAAGTGCTGCAATCATAATCCTGAAACAGTGCTGCTTTACACTGTCTTTCAGGGCATTTGTTGCTTTTTAGGCAGGGTTTTTTTTTTTGATGGAAGTCGAATGTTTCCATGGGTTGAAATGTTGGTTTCATTTCAGTTTTACTGGAGTCAAAGTACTTCAAGCTGTTAACTTTTGGAAGTTAGAATAATTCCAGTCAGCAAATTTTAGAAGTCGAAATACTCCAAGTCCTATAGTTTTTGAAATCATCGGCCTTCTGAATACCTCACTGTAACTTCATCCACAGCACATATACAGAAATACATTTCTGAATGAGTCTAGGAAAGGAAAATGTGCACAGTAAATCAGTTACTGTACTTACAGTACATGTTTATTTCATGAATTGTTCTTGAAGTTCCATGTAATCTCCAATTTTGTGTTAAGTTGCTTGCACGGATGCCTGCTACTTTTTTTTATAACCAGAAGAGACACACTAAGTTGAAAGCTTGTTTACAGTTGCAACCTGGGAGCACAAGGAAGTTAAGTGACTTGCTCAGGATCACACAGTATGCAAGTGGGGGCTGTGGGATTCAAACCCAGGTCTCCAGGTTTGTAGCTCCGAGCCTTAAACCGCTGTGCTATACTGCCTCCTCATTCAAAGTCTGGTGATCATACACTATCACCAACGCACAGATATCACCTTCCTATTAAAGCTGACAGATGTTTTGTAATTAGATCTCGTTTGTTGTATTATTATACGTTGATGATGGCATGCAAGATACAATGCATGAATGCAATTATGCAACCAACACATCAACTCAAACAAACGTGTTGCAGTTTTGTTTTTGTTTGTTGCTCATGCTTAACAGCATGCTGTGGAGTATTACCGCCCACTTAGTGGGAAATTCACCCAAAAAGGACCTTTCCCCACCAGTTTAAGGCACCAACATTTCAAACTTTATTGGATTTCAAATTGAGATAGAAAATATCTCTTTTGCAATTGAATCTGACATTTAACATAACATCACATAAACAGACATACATACACAATTTCAGTTTCAATATACTATTGATTGATTTAAGTTATAACACAAACCTAAATATCAATAATTTATCCATAACAATTACAATGTTTACTATATGAAGTCATTAAAAAAGACTTAAAACGATTAAATGGTAGCAATATTGTGCATTTCAACCTTTTAGATACTTGTTCCCACGTTTTAGGCACTAAATTTGAGATTGTTTTATTACCAAATTTTGTTCTTGTTCTAGACCTAGTAAAACTTTTCCGGACAGAAGATCTTAAATAATGTTGATTCTGTAGTCTTATTTGCAATAAATTTAACAGAAAAACAGGCAATGACTGTTATACAAACTTATATACAAGTAAATTCCAATGATAATCTCTCCTATCAAACAATGAATGGAGACCTGAATTTTGAAATAACACACAGCAATGAGTTCTAAATGGAAGGTTCGTTACAAATCTTAATGCACTATTAAAAAGGACATCCAAAGAACACAGCAATGATTTTTTTGCATTTTTATAAATTATGTCACCATATTCCAGTATTGGTAAAAATAGAGCAGAAACCAATAATTTCCTAATCTTTAAGCTAAAGAGAGTTTTCTATATCTATAAAAGAAACTTAGAAGTCTCTTTAGCCTCATAGATATAGACATTATATGCATTTCAAAAGTCAAGTTTGTATCTAGTATAACTCCTAAATATTTATAGGAGTCTACTCGTTCTATGTTAATTGCTGACAAGAATCTAAGTTCTTTTATAGTTGAATCTTTAAGATCTTTTTTCCCAACTAACATCCACTGTGTTTTTTGCTCATTCAAAAGTAATCTCAAATTAACAAGTTCCCTTTGTATTTTATTAGTCTT
The DNA here is from genome assembly GCA_016271365.2 of Neoceratodus forsteri. Classification (NCBI taxonomy): domain Eukaryota; kingdom Metazoa; phylum Chordata; order Ceratodontiformes; family Ceratodontidae; genus Neoceratodus; species Neoceratodus forsteri. The sequence continues at coordinate 114,227,675 of CM057454.1, forward strand.
GTTGCAAAACAATCATTGCTGTATCCACATCATCACTCCTAGTATACAAAATAGCATCATCCGCATAAAGTAGATCATTTATGTATAACAGAAAAAGGAGGTACCCCATTTAATAGGGTAGCTGATGTAGAACACACATTTCCTATTTTAACAGATTGTAATCTCCCAATTAAATAACTATGAAACCAGCCTAATGCTGGAATACCTAATCCAACATTTTTTAATTGATTTAACAATATAATGTGATGTACAGTGTCGAATGCCTTAGACACATCCAGAAATGATGATGGAACTTCCTGGTTTTTGTCGAAGGCATTCAACATGTCATCAACTACTTTTAAAATTGTGTATGTAGTATTATGCCCTTTTCTAAATGCTGATTGTAAATGTGTTATTATATTATATTATATAAGATAATTAGTCAATTGAGTACTCACAAGTTTTTCAAGTATTTTTGCACATATTGGTAATACCAAAATAGGTCTGTAGGATTCTGGATTTGATAGGTCACCCCCTTTAAATACTGGAGTAACAAAAGCTGTTTTCAAATCAATTGGTAATTCACAACTATCCAAAGAAAAATTAAAAATATATGTGAGATGAGATGCTAGTAATTCAGCTGCTAATTTCAGAAAAAAAGGGGGGAATCTCATCACATCCAGGACCTTTTCGAATATTTAAAGTCTGTAGATGTTTAACATCATATAATTCAGTTGGACTAAAGGAAAACGCAGGTCGTTTAAGTTCATTACTAAAGTCAACATCCAAAACAGGGAGTGGCAAATCTGGATGCATTTTGTTAAATGCATCGCCAACAGAGACAAAAAAAGAATTTAACACATTTATCTTATCAACATTTGTTGTAAAAATTGTTCCTTCAACTGTCAAAAATGTTGGCAAATTAACTGAACGTTGTTTTCCCTTCATCAAGTTTATACCCTTCCATAGTGCTCGTGGATTTTTTTTTGTTGAGGAAAAATAATTTTCATAATATTTCCTTTTTATTTCCTAATATTTTTAGTACAGTTATTTCTAACAACCTTAAAAGCCAAGATATCCTTAATTTCCTTAGTTGTTTTAGCTATATGCCATAATTTTGATTTTTTATTTATTAAGTCCTTCAATTCTGGTGTTATCCAAGGCACTCTTTTTCTATTATTTACGTTTTTTAATTTAAGTGGGGCATATTTATTTATAACTTTCATAAGAGACCATTTAAAGAAAAGCCATGCTGTGTGTACATCTGAACAAGTATACATTAAATTCCATTGAATTTCTGCCACATCTTTCAGATATGCCTGTTCATTAAATTGATTGAACATCCTTACATAAGTGAATTGTGATTGACGCTTCTCCATCTGAGTGTCCCTAATGCAAGAAGTATAGCAATGATCACTCACATCATTTTCATGAACTGCTAATATATATCTTTCAGGTCTATTTGTAAATATTAAATCCAATAAAGTATGTTTTTCATTATTTGATTTATGCAGTCGAGTAGGTGTGTTAATCAGTTGTTGCAAATTAAGGGCTGCAAACTGATTTAAAATCGTTAATTGAGGAATTAACATATTCCAATTAAAATCTCCAAGCAATATTGTTTCACAATTTATAAAGGGAGCAATATGTTCACATAAAGTTTGTAATGCAGCACTTTTAGCAGATGGGGGCCTATGACAAACCATAATATTTAATAAAAGTCCTGAATTTCCTTGTATTTGTACAATTAACAAATCCAATTGATCTGGAAATGTCTTTGCATATTTCAATTGACCCTTATATGTGTTATTTAAATACAGCATAACCCCCTTTTTTTTGTCTATTCAGTCTGAAAACATTATAATTCTCTATGGATACATCAACATCTTTGATTTTAGATGAGAGCCAAGTTTCTGTTAATGCTAATACATCTGGTTTAACTGTTTCAATTTGAGTTCTTATTATGTCCAATTTAGGTAACACACTTCTACCATTTAAATGTAAAAAACCCAGATTTTTCCTTTCTCCAAAATCAGCCAAGGAATATTCATTTCCTAGCTGAGGACCAGGGTTCACATGTACATCACCAGAGATCAGTAAGCTAATTAGCATAAATTTCCTAACCCATGCAAACTTCTTTTTTGAATATATTTTAGGTTTTTGCATACCTCTAGTATGTTTATAATATATCTCAGGTGCACACACATGTGAAATCCCAGTCCCCATGTCTGGCACCCTCACCACAAAATTCCATGGCCAGCTCCTGTGACATGCCGGCCCCCACCAACGTGGTCATCTCTCTGGACTTCTGGTGCAGCTTCCTCCCTGAAGGCAGCATAGATCTGGCGCTCTGCATCTGCCTGCTAATAAAGCTGATAAATAGCCAATACATTGGAACATTTTTGCTAAAAAACTCTTCAAACTCTGAATGGCTACCAGTAAAAACAAAGGGGGAGGCAGTAGATTTAAAATATTGGCACAAGAAGCAGAAACATCTGAACCAGACATCTCTGACTCTGATACCTTGGTGAGGTCCCAGCAAACAGTCCGTTCCACTCCAGCCAAATTGTCTAAGACTAAACCAGGGAAGAATACCAAAAACTGGACAAAATATTGTAAGAGCTTCATGATTTTAAAACAGAATTCCTCACCTTCAAGCAGACTCAGGAATACCTCTAGCAGGATTTAGCCGCTAACTAGTCGAGGGTCTCAGATATGGAGCAGGCCTCCCAAGAACAGGCCAAGACCACAAAACAACTGCAAGCGACGATGGCCCAAATTACCTAACTTTGTCACCTCACGGTGGAAAGACAGGAACTATGCATTTATGGTGCTTCAGAAAATAGTGAAGGGACAGATATCCAGGACTTTGCCGAAACCGTGCTCCGAACAGCCCTTACACTTGACTCAGATTTCAGTTTTGAAACCGAGCAGGTACATCGAGCTCTGGGCCCCAAGCCTACCCAACCTAATGCCAGATCCCGATCAATAATCATTTGCTTTCTAAAATTTCAAAAGAAGGAATTCCTGCTTAAAAAAGTGTGGGCGATGGGGAAGGTGTTTTATGGCACCTCAAGAATTTTTATAGACAACAATTATGCACCTACCACAATGCAGAGGAGATGTGCATATATCCCACTGTTTTCCTTCGTGAGACAGCAGCAGCTACAGTTTCGGACACCATATCCCAGAAAATTGGTGATACAGTTCCCTATGTGTCAAAAAACTTATGAACGGGCCAACCCGGTGGCACTGAGGGTTGAGGCACTGGACGCCACACCTCGCTCCACACCTGCGACCTGGGTTTGGGAATGAGCTAGGGTCATCAGGGGTTGTAGGGGAGGACTAGGATCGAGCGCCTGATGACAGCTCTCCTAGTCCTGGGGAAAGGGGTGGGTGCACTGGCGCACTGGTGGTCCCTGGGGATGCCGGAGGAACTGCAGTTGCGCGGTGTTAAGCGGGGGGGGGGAGCACGACAGATGTCTGCACGTTGTGCTCCGATGTTATTATACATCCGTGCTCCCATCTGGGAGAAAAAGGGTAAATGGCAGCATAGTCCACGGCACCTTGATAGCTGCTAGCTTCACTGGCTGACGATGCCTGAAGTAAGGCGTGTGCCGGTATTGGATCCTCTTTGGGTGCGGGGGCTTAAGGGGGCCCCTCTCGATGGTTTGTAGCTGCATATGCCAGCTGGGCATGTCAGCTTCGGGGTCGGCAGTGAAGGAAGGAGCAGTGGCTGGATGTATAGCAGGACTGTGACTGCAAAGGTGAGAAAAAAGAGATGTGATAAAAACAAAAAAATTATGAACCAGCAGCAGATGCGCTTCACGATCTCAAGTCAAGGGGATATTCTCCATCTTCCAATGTGGCTGACCAGCAGAGAAATCAAGTGCCTGCTTTACACAGGGGGCAGCCACTCAGGGTCAGCAGAGTCAGCAAGCAACTCTGGATTCGATAAAACGACTCCTAGCTCAGTTTGCTAGAAAGGACACCTGAATGAACATTTCTCCTTGGTCACAATTGTGGTGAGTGGCTCCTTGGTTTTCTCTGGTCTGCTTCGATGCTCGGGGGGTGGAGACTGTGGAGATGCTGGCTGCTTCTGGTGTTGAATGGGAGGGTGGCCTCTCCCAGGAGGGGACCCCATGGATTAGCCTTTGATCTACTTGTTTTTAAATTCAGATCAGGACCAGGGCCTCTGAGTGGTGTGGGTGGGTGCCTTCTCGTACCCCCCCCCAGGTGGGGACTCTTATTTTTGGTGTAATGGAGGCTTTGGATTTGGATTATTGGAGCAGCAGAGAATCTGTTGGGCACCGGTTGGGGGAATTGCTTCAGTGCTGGCCCCTGCCTATTTACCATTAAATAGGGATGGCTAGAAGACATATTAAAACTCCTTCTGAGATCGGTGGATGGAGGTTATTAACCAAAGTGAGACAGTCCAGAGAAGGGCAACCAAAATGGTGAAGGAACTGCATCAGAAAATACATGAGGACAGATTAACAGAGCTCAGTATGTATACCCTAGAGCAAAGGAGGGAGAGAGGTGATATGATTGAAACATTCAAACACCTTAAGGGCATTAACAAGGTGAAAGAGTCTAACATGTTTCGATATAAGAAAAATTGCAGGACAAGAGGACACAGCGTGAGATTAGAGGGAGGCCGATTAAGGGGTAATGTGAAGAAGTTCTTTTTCACAGAAAGGGTGGTGGATGCATGGAATGGCCTACCTTAGGAAGTGGTGGATATGAATACAGTGCAGGGCTTCAAACAGGCATGGGATAGGCATAAGGGAGCAATACAGTTGAGTATGAATAGATAGGCCATTGACAGAGCAAAGGCCGATGGCACA